>OX457028.1:52975679-54175679 GCA_949752745.1 Protula sp. h YS-2021
TATACATCGGGCCGATATATCTTTAATACGTCGGGCCACCGTCGGAAATATCCCTACAAACTCTTCGACGTCGGATACCAACCGTCGGCTATACGTCGGTTATACGTTTATATTCCGATGCATTTCCGACGAACTTCCGATGATTTTTATACGTAAAAAAATTGTTTCTAACCTTAACTGACCCATTGAACCTTTACCAACCATTCATAATTCACATATTCATACATACACCATAGCATATCAATATACAACATAGCCTATCTATATATTGCAACTGAACACTAGTACTTACTCGGGTTTGAACCGGGGACCTCTTGCATCCTAGGCGCGGAACATACCTCTACTCCACGGCGGCTGGGGCTAGTTTATTGAGGCAAATGATAATTTTCAAGTATATTCATAATGCACCACTATTGATTCTTCATAATGTCCCCTACAAAACGTCAATCGATAAATTTCCGACGCCGAATAAGCATCGGAAAATATGCGTTTTATAGACGTATAAAAAATACGTATAATATACGATTGCAATATCGGCATCTTTTTCCGATGTATTTCCGACGTCGTTTATACATAGGAAAATATACGTTTTATAGACGTTTAAAAAAATACGTATAATACGCGTTGGCAATATCGGCATCTTTTTTCCGACGCTGTGGAATATGTGGAGCACTCGTACCCAACGCAATATATAATATATATATATATATATATATATATATATATATATATATATATATATATATATATATATATATATATATATATATATAGTTTTCATTTCAAGTTATGCGTGAAATACACAAATTTAGAGATCCATTGGAAATGGGTATATTTCCAACGTTTCACCGACAAATATAACAATATGTATAATATGCGTATATTTTTATACGCATATTACATGCTTGTAATATCTTAAATAAAAAAATTAATTTTCGTCGGAATTCGGTATATTTCCGACGTATAGCCGATGCAGTGATATATTTGTGTATTATACGATTATTGTAATCCGTCGTTTATACATCAGTAATATCTTTTTCAAAAACAATTAAGTTTTGTTCCGTCGGAAGTACGTCTATGTCAGACGTTGGGCCAACATATACAAATATATGTATAATGTACGTATAAGTAAATACATCGAATATACGTATGCAATATCCGTTTCATTTTTTTACCATTGGTCGGAAGTTAATCTATTTCCAACGTATAACCAATGCATAAAAATATATGTATAATATATGCATTGAGAAATACGTGTAATATATGAATATAATATTTTTAGCAAAAGAAATTCCCGATTGGTCGGGAGTTCGTCGGAAAAAGATGTCGGCCCGATGAATATTTGCCAACATCTATTAAACTGAGGAAAATAATCATCGGGCCAACGTCGGTAACCGATGAACTTCCGACGAATGAGAAAAAAATGGAAATTCGACTATTGCCAACCTATAACCGATGCATTACCGATGCATCGAAGCCGATGCCGACGTTTTCCGACCTGGTTTATACCGTTCCGACGTCGGCCCGACGTTACGCGAGTGTTCGGGTTCAGTCAACTTAGTTGTATTGCAGACTTTGCCGTTGTTATAAAACAGCTGACCTCTGAGGAATTCTATCTGTTGTGTATAAACGCAGAGCGGATGGATATTTCTATCTACCTGGCCATGCTGTGCATCCCTCAATGTTGAATGTTCTCGTATAATGGTGAAAAAAAGTGCATCTGAGTGTCCAAGTCACTAAAATCTATAGTTCAGTGGCTTTTTTTTTTTTGAAAAGTGATTCCTCTCCTTTATGAGTACTATTTTGCCAGTCGGTCTGAGAAGTAAACGGCGTTATACACAACGAATTGCCGTGGAGGTCGGCTGTTGGGCAACAACACAGACTATGCGGCTTGTGAAAAAACTTCACGTTGTTCAAGAAATAATAAGCCGCTCGAAGAAATATTTTTAACTTTTAATGTTTGTCAAGTGTTGAAGATTTCGCTCGCGAAATGCGGTTCTAGTTTAAAACATGACATAATTTGAGTCAGCGACCCGAAACTTGAATATGAGTCGTAGCTGTGTTTTTACTTATCGGAAAGGAATTAAGTGTGTCTTATAGTGTCATGTAGTTAGCCAATATTATATAACTTAGTCTACCACAATGCTCCGAAGTTTATACAGCCAGTGTCATTCTGAATGAGCACTTCCTGATTATCCGACCCCTCCTGCAGTAGTACAAGCCGTACCACTATACCACGTGACCGGATTGCTTTGGTCAGACAATAAACAAGACAGCTAATAGCAGGTCGCATTGCCTCATTTTTCGCCTTAAAACACCTGAAATACAACATATGACAAAATGCATGAAAATTCACGAGGTACTTAATGTCGCATTTTAAAGATAAACTTTTTATTCAAATGTGAAAATTTTACAGTGTAAAAAGGATTCAGCAACATGATTAATTACATCAATATACCAAATGTGCAAATGTAAAAACACAAAATAATAAGAACACATTATTCGTTAACTTGTTAATTATATTTTCCAAGTTAAAACTTTAAAAAAAAATTTATTTTCGGAAAGGCGTTCACAAGACATAAAATAAAGAGTTTTTGCTTCTTTCAAAAGGCTTCTAATAAATCAAACTGCTTCTGCTAAGAGACTGATTTTCTTGCGACCGACACTGTCCATTATGTTAACTCGTTGTTGAAAAAAAGGGTCCCTCAATATTGATATTCAAATAAACAAACCAAAAAATCATGGTTCATAATATAAATCGGATTACAGCTATTTAATAGTTTGGTAAAATTACAATGGAGAAATGAAATTTAGTACATAATGCGTTTATAACACCCGTCTTGTTAGAACTGCGCGAGCCCAACAGCTGGAAGCGCTCTCTTAGAAATAATATGTAAGTAGCTTATTTAAAATTAAAATCCTAGCTTGAGTGTTTCGGATTTTTTTTTTCACTTTTTAGGATGTTTATTCAAGACGCATTGAGCAAGGACATGCGTCAGGTGTTCGCCGACGACTGCATGAGGGTGCTCATGACGCACGTCACTGCCCCCTACGACTGCCTGCAGTACGTCCAGGGACATGGTCTCCAGGCCGGTGGGAAAACCATGCAGTTTTTGGAGTCTCGTGGCTTACTTATGTAGGTTAAAGAACACAAGTGGGGGTCCAGGAAAATTTCTATTGTCAACTTTGGTCCTAACTCTCGAGTAGGACGTGATTTGCTGATGTTTTGTCCTAACCACATCGAAGACAGGAATTCTTTGATAAAATCTAGAACTGGTATCAACAGTCCCTTTCTATTAAGCAGAAAGAAAATGCCGAGATTGCAACTGAGAGTGTATTGGGATGATGTACATTGCTGTTTTTGTCCACGCTTTATGTTGCTTAATCTAACCACCAAATGTAATTCTTCTTACACAGTTTTATTCAATGGTATTGCTGTATTCATGGCCAGTATATTATCTATGTATAGTTAGTGAAGGTGTTTATCCGCGATGTATCGTTTTGTATATTTTTATTTTCCTGTAGAAAATGAGGGGATTTATTCCTTCTATGCATTTATTACTAATATTAATACACTGATTTTTGTGTATATTTTACACCAAGGATTTACAGGCCAGTAGTTCGATTGTTACTTAAGAAGTGAGAGGGTGAAACGAAGCCGTTTGGGTCAAAGATCGAATCGCAGAAAGGATTGCGCTTCACAAGTTGTCACAACTGCACAACTGTGTTATCAGAAAAACTACAATATTTCAATTTTGTTTTTGTGGAAATGTGAAATTGGTTAAGTATTGGGTCAACAGTGAAAGTATTTAGTTAATCACAAAGAGAGAGATAGAGACACAGGATTTGTGTGAGAGATAGATAGATAGATAGATAGATAGAGAGAGAGAGAGAGAGAGATATATATATATATATATAAAGAGAGAGGGAGAGAGAGGGGGAGAGAGAAAGAGCGAGAGAGAGCGAGAGAGAGGGAGAGAGATCGAGAGGGAGACAGAAACAGAGAGCAAGAGAGAGAGAGAGAGAGAGAGAGAGAGAGAGAGATAGAGAGAGAGAGGGAGGGAGGGAGGGGGGCAGGCAGGAAAGGTGGCAACTGTCAGTGGTCGTATTCACAAAAGTTAACTGTGCAATTAACCGATTCAGTTAACTGCTCCGTTGGCAACCGGAACATCCTCAAGGTAATTAATAAATTTAACGTATTTAACCAAGAAAAATGCACTTAAAGTTGTTTGTGCGATACAGCTACATAAACCGATTTTATGTAGCTTCTAGTCTAGGAATGCAGTTAACTGCACAGTTAACTTTTATGAATACCAGGACAGGTGATTAAAGTGTCTTGCATTAATCGTGGTGCTTGTGCAATCCAGTCACATGACAGTATGAAGATGTGGCCGAAACTATGTCTTTCTTTCTTTAATTTGTTCTTTCTTTGTGCCTTTCATTCGTAAACTAAAAGTCCTCCACTGGACAATTTTCGGATGCTGAAAACAACCTTTTTGTGCGTTTTTATTCTCAGAGTTTTCTTGGCCAGTATTGTGCTAACAGTTGAGTTTTTGTTATACTGTATATTGTAGTACATTCTATTATGTTTTATTGTATTGTATATTGTAAAGTGTTTGGTGTAAGTTTTATATCTGATCGTTTTTTTTTCTTAGCAGCTTAGACGTGAATCTGGAATTTCCCGAGGGTTGTGAGGGTTGTTTTGGCTGTTAAAACAGCTTCGTGAATTTCGTGGGGGAGGGGGGGGGGCGTTCCTGTGTGTGTGTGTGTATGTGTGTGTGTGTGTGTGTGTTGGGGGGGGGGGTTGTCCATATCAAATGGCCACCGGGTTAAATCACCACCGGTCATATGACCGCCGGACAAAAGACCGGTGATCATATGTCCTATATCCGTGTGTGTGTGTGTGGGAAGGGGCGGGGTGCTCAAGTATTGCGGAATCTAGTCCCTCAGCCCATATGGAGGAGGTATGGGTTGGGGTGAGGGTTTATCCCACAAATTAAGCACAAGAATAGAGACCAGCGGGCCATTCAGTTTCATAGTGATTACCATGCGTGTCTATGCAATGGATCTAAACGCAGACTGTCCAGTTAAAAACTTAAACTTTTAAGGACTTTTTGTGTCTTCCTTATTTAACTGAATATACGCGACCTTGCTAATTAGAAAAAGGCACAAGCACAATTTTTTTTACCGTTCACATGCTTATATGTGAGTGAGCACAAACACCTCCTCCCCTCCTTTCAAAGATCATGAAAAACAGATCCGTAACCCCCTCCCCCCCTCCCATTTTGCTGGCAACTGCTTGAAAATGTTCCTCTTTTATTCAACGAAGTGTCGTGCAGCTTTTCGCCCGGAAGTTACCTGTCCCTTTTTCAGATACGCATAGTAACACATTTGTTGACAAACACCAGGTCAGCATCGAATTTTGGTGATTATAGCAGTCGAAAGAACGTCTACATCGAAACGTTGGATAGTCGTCGATTTATCCGACGTCTAATCAACGTTACAAAAAAAGGTTGCAAATGGAAGTCGAAACAATGTCTATCTCCCAGCGTTGTATAGACGTTAGGGGGCGACATTGTATAGACGTAAGATATGTATGAAGTCAATTTTCATGAATATTTTAAGAGTGGGTGGGGAAAAGCATGCTCCTAGAATTCTCATATTTTAAGTCCTCTTTTCTTCTTTTTTCGAGTCGACCTATCATGGCCTCCATTTCCATGGGCGATAACATGACAAGATGGTTATTTGGATGTGACACCAACATCTATCAACCGCTGATATTTCATCGTCTATAAACGTTAATTTTGTGACGTTTTTTCAATTGCGTCAAAAAAGAACGGTGATACGTCCTTGGAACTGAAGTTTAAACAACGTTGCTTATACAACCTCCAATCAACGTTGATGAGACGTGTTTAGTTCAACCGCGGTATTTTATTGTTTTGCATTGGAAAATATAAGAATAAAACAGTTCTTTGGAAATCAGTAGAATCCATGTAAAGTATTTCACATATTTCACTTGGATAAAATACAGGATGTGTAACTGTGCTTTTGTGACTTTTTGCCTGCCGTTTATTAAAAGGAAATCACAGAATATGTCCAAATGTATAGAAAGGAAAACGAGGTGGGTCTTTTGCTCATAGGTCATGACTACTCACCAGTCACTTGCTCATCGGTCATGACTACTCACCAGTCACCTGCTCGCTCACCAGTCACCTGCTCAGCGGTCATGACCAGTTACTTACTCATCACTTATGACTGCTCATCAGTCACTTGATTAGCGGTCATGACTGCTCACCAGTCACTTGCTTAGCGGTCTTGACTGCTCACCAGTCACTTGCTCAGCGGTCATGACTACTCACCAGTCACCTGCTCAGCGGTCGTTTGCTCAACAGTGAATTGGAGACAAAAACAAAAAAAAAAAACAAATAAATAAACAAAAATAAATAAAAATAAAATGCATAAATGAATAAATTAAAAAAAGGTTGTTTCCTGACATAACATTGCTGGAGGTAAAGTTACTGAAATGATCTTTTCATATAGAGTTTTGAAGATTTTTTCCGAATTTATGTCACAATCTTAGATAAGCTTTTATAAATACCCCAGTGCAACGAGTACAAAATGTATACCTCTTGGCGACCAGAAAAAAAAATAGTTTCGTTTCTCATACCAGTTTTTTAAAAAAATTTACCCGGCTAGCCACTGATCATTTAAAAAAGTTTTCCCGAAAAAGTAGACCCGGTGTAAGAGGCTATCTTCCCCCTTTCATTATATTTGCCCCCCCCCCTTAATTTTTTTACGTGTAAATGTATTTTAATAATTTTTGTTCATGTAAATAAATGGACACAATTAGATTGCATAAAACTATCTTGAACTACTTTATTGACTGAATTCAACATAATTCAAACAAACATATAAAAAAGGCATCCTTGATCAGAAGTTCTTTGTTTTTCTCTTAATATCCTTTTTAGCGTTTCTAGAGAACCCAGACGGATACTCCTGATCGCTATGATTATCATAAGTAACATCCACATTATCCAAGAAAACGCTTTTAGAAAGTGATAACAATGGGAGCAAAAAGTACCAGGTGGGGGGGGGGGGGGGGGGAGTGTCGAGCTGTACAGGGGGCAAGATATACTGTTACACCGGTCGTGGCCAATTTTTAACAATTTTGGTGACCCTGTATTAGCCAAAATTCTTGTTATTATTTATTTATTTATTTTGCTTTTTAAAAAATATCGCTTAATGCTTTTATAGAACGTTATATGACATCACCCTACTATTATCAATCTGTAAACTAATGAAACAGGGATAAACAACAAAGTTATCTTTTCCTCGTCTAATCATTTCTTTCTATGTAGAGTTAATTAATTATATAAAAATAATTTGCTTAAATTCAACAAAATTTATTCATATAACAAACATATACATATAACTCCGTCCTTATCACGGCCGTTTACAGTCCAGTCAAGCAGTAGGACAATCTGTGACAAGTGATAACACAATATAATACATCACGGATTGACATTCTGTTGTCTGCAAGTGGAGGGAGTGCAGTCAAGAAATCCTTATTGTAAACCAAAATAAAAATCCTGACGGAAAATATTTCTTTACATACACAATGTTAAGAAAATTGCCCCGAAAATTTTACTTCCTTTTCATTTGTTGTAGACAGGTAAACTATTTTGGACTTGTCATCCTAAACACAAAACTTGTGACTTCACCCATTCATTGTAACATTAGAGCACAGAAAGCCCAACCCCCCTACTCCTGCCAGAGTACTTTGGACGATGCAAAAGATTGCCGTTGGGACTGAGAGCGGAAATGTGAACGACCTTCGGCGTTTTCCCGTTGGTGTCCAACAGCAAACCTCCAGGCCCTGTAGTGTATGAGATCGTTTAGTTCCGCCGTCTAACCTGGCATTTTGCGAAAGTGTTACTCTTTTATTGAAAGACAGGGACTACTTTTTAAATCCACCCGCTTTGTGAATGTACAGAGATAGAGTGACCTTGCTAGAGGTCAGCTGTAAAAAAAACAAAAATGAAAATACTCCTTTTCAGATTTGTAATTGAACCTGACTAGCCAATGTTTTTTAAAACCAAACTTGTTGCTTATTTCAGTGACCAGGGGGAAACTGAAAACAAGTTTTTGTCTTGTTTTAGCTCTCATTTGAAAATCATTATAGTACTTCCGAAACATCACGAAAAAACACGAAAAAGCCGCGAATCGTGTCAGGTAACTTTCAAAATGCTCAGGCATTTATTGCTGATAGCTTTGTTCGAAAGTGACTGGATGTTCAAATAATAAAGCAAAAGACAGGATCAAATATTGAAAATTCCGCATATGTTACAAGCGCAATTTTTCTCATCGAAACTTATTTCAAGTTCCATCGAAATTAAACAGCATAAACATATAGCACATATAAGACGAACACTCCCTGGCGTAGTACAAGGACGAAAAATTACCTCCCGAAAAGCAGTGTCGTTGTCATGCAAGCTATACACCTCTGGTATAATAGTCATGATAATAATAATTTACCAAAACTTGTTGCTTATTTTAATGACCAGGCGGGATAGTAATAATAATAATAATAATTATTATTATTATTATTATTATTATTGTGAATTTTTATATACCGATTTTTCAGATAATCCTGCTAAAACCGGTTTACACTATTCGCATATGTATCGAAATGATCAATTATTTTAAACTCAGGATTATTATAATTTCATACACTGTTTTCAATATTTCAGTAGGTGATTTTTATTTGCTTTTTCAATATATCAGAAAAAGCTTTAGCCTTTTCCAAATTATCTTCAGAATGAAGATGACCCATACTGTAGGGATCCTTTATCCACTGTTCTAAGGCATCTCTATACTCAGCATTGCATCGAAATGTTGACCCGTCGCCTGATATATAAGCCAGCATACTCGAGATAGCCAATAAGTGTAGCAAGAGTATCCAGCGTAGGTACAGAGGAACCCAGGGAGATTACTGTCGCTTAAATGGGACCTCTGGCGAAATATGCGACGATTTTTCACAGGTCAGATTGGCTCTTTAAAAAAAATCTCTAAAATCAGAATGCCTCGAAACGTTACCATTTTTGCTGAGTCACTTCTATTTCCGGGGTTCATCTGAATATAATTATTTCGAATGGAAATTCCTTACTTTTTAACTTGACAACGATGTAAGAATCGCTACAATTAAGGCATTAGTAAGATTGTTTATTGCTTTATCGAACAGCACCGAACACACTGTCCCTTGACAACTCTGCCTATTGGCTATTTTACATTATCGTTAATTATTTCTGTAAGGTCCGCGGCAGGATCTCGATGTACTCGAAGTTGCACTCTCCATGGTAGTTCATCCGAGCATAGGTCAACTGACCACCAACCAGCTGACCACCAATAAAAAAAGGAAAACTGACCACCAAGTATTTTGTATATAATAACTCATATAACTAATAATTCATATTGCGTTTACTGCATTTTAACACCATCGACAGTATTTGGCATCTTGAATTAAATGTTGTCTAAACCACGTTTAGCTATGAGACTATATAACATTTGTCTCTTGGCATCAGTAGTCTGATGCATTCCGTGATAAAGGATTGAAAGCAACTGCGCCAACGTGCAATCACAAGACCATTATCAAACGTTCCTATACGTTCCTGCATGGGCCTCGGTGCGCTACATCTTTACCGGTGCAAAAAAGTACCGGTGGACCTTACTCTGCTTTAGCTTACAGAGTTTGTTGGTGGTCAGCTGGTTGGTGGTCAGGTGGTCGGTGGTCAGTTGTCTGGTGGTCATGTGATCGGTGGTCAGTTGTCCCGTGGTCAAGTGGTTTGTACCCCAGTTTATCCATGCTCTCTGTCGCATACCATCTGAGATTTGCAGCGTTACTATTAAACCGTGGCGTCAATCCTCAACACACACACACAGAACCATTCCCTACATGAATGCAGCCTAAAGATAGTGATACTTGATACTAAAACACTTTAAGGCTTAATCCTTGGCTGTCTGCCAAAAAAGCCTTCACTTGAGCCGTAACACGCGGCCGTCTGTCTGTGCGTCGCTTCGGTTCTGCATGCAGAGTACCAATAAGCTGTACGAGTTCATTTACATTTGGAGTACTCGCTTTGCCGGAATAGGTATCAGAAAGACTACGCTCTAATTTCAAATAGCGCTCATCTGTCACCGGCCTCTTTTCGTTCACTGCGCGATTAGCCAAGGCCCAGGAGTTCAATTTTGCCTTATGATCAGCCCGGGATTTTTTTCTGCCATTCGAAGGTCTATTTAATGACTGATCCATAGACGTAATGTCGGGCCGGAGACGACCAGGAGCTGTCTGAGGGGGAGGGCCAATCTGGGGAGGTAGCTTCACTGCGTCTTTTCGCGGTACGGCTTCCCTTGGCGAGCCTTTATTTACCGGTGTAATGATCATCCCTTTTAACTGCGTATCCATAGTCGGGGTTTTCTGGCGTTTTGTTGGAGCGAAATTGGGTTCAGTTGAGAAAAATTTCGGCCCTTTTGGGGAAGATAATCTCTGTTGGTTGGGTTCATAAAAGGAATTGCGTGTTTGCGCTCGGGGTTCTTCCGTTACCAGCACAGGATTGCGCCTCATAGGAGCGGAGTCGGGTTTGTGTCTCTGGGGAGGTGGAGGGCTATTCCGCACCCTTTTCGCCGGCGTCGCTGGTGGGCGTTGTGGCAATTCCTTTTGGGTGGCACTGGGTTGCTGTGATACGGAACGGCCCTGCGCCCACTTGGGGCGTCTATCCTCGATTTGCACGTTCTTGAGTTTTTCGCGAAGGGCAGAGCTTTTGGTCATCTGACGCTGCAGAAACATTTTCTTCTCATAGCGATTGTTGACCTTGAACTTATAGCGTGCCCTTGAGAGTTCAAACAAATGCTCATGTAGCATCAGATCGAGTGTGACATTTTCAGTCAACTGTCCCAGCTGCCTGGCAAATTCAATATTTGGTCGGCCTTCTTTTGCCCAGTCCGATATTTCTTGTTGTTTATCTGTGACGGCTTTGAGAAATTTAGACCTTGGGTGGGTGCGGGAGACCTGCGGGGCTGACTGAGACTTCTCGACGGCAGCCATTGTGTGCGGTAGTGAATAATAGTTGATTTATCCTGGAAATCACGACAATATTACTCAATCAGTCATGCATCATTGAAAGGGAAATGGCCCTGTGAGCTTCAACTCGAAGCTGTGGCTGTTAACATTGCACTATCACTGTTCCTAGAAAAGTTTTTTTTTTACGAAAAAAAATCAAAGCGCATTGATTGACTGAATAGACAATGTATTTGTTCAAAACGTGGCTTAAGCTTAACTTCAGGTGTGCTTAAATCCTGCTTTTATTCAACCCCCGATATTATAACCACATGCTTATTTTTAGCCCAGGGAAACCACTTGGTAAACATATAGTTGATCTTAACTTCTTAAGCATATGATTCAGGCCATATGTATTGTAACATTTTCACCCTATGGTTCCCATGTAGTCACCATTCATTATAGTTAGCAAGTGGCTACCGCATTTTTGACACACATGTTTAATACGTATGTTTACAATAGGGTTTCCATAGATTTTACTATTTTCTGTATGCATGTGCTAACCATACGGTAACCATACAATACCAATAAGGTACAATTCGAAAATCTAAAAAGTATGCTCAAGACCGTCATCAATATATGCACCTGTCCAGGTAGGAGGCTATGGGCTAAACTTAAGCTGAGTAAGCCCGGGTTCATTTTAAGCTAAGTTCTTAAGATTAATTCAAGACTTTTCCAATATAAACTCGACTTAATTCTCAGCAACGTTTCAGGACTAACACAGCCAAGCTTAAGCCCAGGCTGAATTAAGCTCGCCCAATTTAGTGGAGGATCATCATTGCATTATCCAAGCCTTCAAATCATACTATATATGCTATAAAATAAAGAAAATTACTTACAAGGAGTCATGATTTATCAAAGCTTATTTCATTGCATCCGAAAAATTCAAACTGTATGCTTACAGAAATAATGTAAACGTCACAATTAAATTTAGAGCAAATAATAAATATAAGCGAAATGTCCGCAGAACTCAGTAGTTATGACTACAACAATTCCAACCATTGAAACTTACTCCCTTTGTGCATTGAAAAAAAATTATTTGCGGTGTTCAACAAGCAAACAAGTACTCGCTGACTTCTAGTACAAAAACTGGTGAATAAACTCCGTTTATGAAGCTCGTAATCCTTTTGTGAAGAACCGCTATATCTTGTCTTAAAAGGCATGACTTTGGACAATTGTCATAATGGATCACTTAGGGGGAGGGGGGATCCATGGTGGATCAAATGCGTCTTCGACAGAAGCACACGTGACAGGATTTAATCGCTGGATCTGCTTGTTATGCACACATAATCATGATCATGCCATAAAAAGAGAAATAAAAAAAGAAGAAGAAGTAAGACCATGCTTCTTGGTTAATGGGCGCTCATATTGTTTCATGAGGTTTGTGCTACTTTCACAACGATTACGTAACGGCCAGTGCGACACGGTTTGCAACGTTGGCCAAAGGTTTTTTTTCTTCTCTTGGTGACAGTGGGATAATCGTTTCATGAGAAAGAAAAAAACTGAATCCACATTTTTTCCTTTCACTGTCATTATATAGAGTCTCTGGATCCACAATTTGTCTAAATAAACTATTCTCTGGATCAAAACATGATATGATGACACCAATTCCGCATGCAAGTTACAAAAATAATCAATTAGCGATGTCTTATTCATAAAAAAGCTACATTAGTAAAATTCAGTGGTGGCATATATTATTTATTTAACAAGTGTTTAAAAAAAATTTATAGTTAGTTTTTATTAAAATATCAAAAGCATTTGCTGATATCAGCAAGACTTTACTTAATAACTAAGATAACTACTTTAGTCCAGCAAACGTTCGTATTTTTTGTAACTTAGGGAGATTTGTACAGCGCATTTTAGAAATTTACACCACTATCACGAGAAATCTGTTAACACACTCAGAAAAAGTTATGCACTTTTTAACCCACTACTTCCATACAGCAAAGAAAAAACAAACAAACAAAACCCATGCAGTTACAGGAGCTGCTGTGATTGTTTCTCACTGAATTTTCTGATACGTTAAATTTATTAATTGTCATTTATTTTGGATGATAGAGCTACAGGGATGGTCTGGTTTGGCTTCATTTTAGAATTCCACAAATGGGCGTGATTCTCTACCAGCTGGGCGCTCATATTGTTTCATGAGGTTTGTGCTACTTTCACAACGATTACGTAACGGCCAGTGCGACACGGTTTGCAACGTTGGCCAAAGGTTTTTTTTCTTCTCTTGGTGACAGTGGGATAATCGTTTCATGAGAAAGAAAAAAACTGAATCCACATTTTTTCCTTTCACTGTCATTATATAGAGTCTCTGGATCCACAATTTGTCTAAATAAACTATTCTCTGGATCAAAACATGATATGATGACACCAATTCCGCATGCAAGTTACAAAAATAATCAATTAGCGATGTCTTATTCATAAAAAAGCTACATTAGTAAAATTCAGTGGTGGCATATATTATTTATTTAACAAGTGTTTAAAAAAAATTTATAGTTAGTTTTTATTAAAATATCAAAAGCATTTGCTGATATCAGCAAGACTTTACTTAATAACTAAGATAACTACTTTAGTCCAGCAAACGTTCGTATTTTTTGTAACTTAGGGAGATTTGTACAGCGCATTTTAGAAATTTACACCACTATCACGAGAAATCTGTTAACACACTCAGAAAAAGTTATGCACTTTTTAACCCACTACTTCCATACAGCAAAGAAAAAACAAACAAACAAAACCCATGCAGTTACAGGAGCTGCTGTGATTGTTTCTCACTGAATTTTCTGATACGTTAAATTTATTAATTGTCATTTATTTTGGATGATAGAGCTACAGGGATGGTCTGGTTTGGCTTCATTTTAGAATTCCACAAATGGGCGTGATTCTCTACCAGCTGGGCCACGCTAGTCACATAAAATACACCCAAAATCCCCTTCTTTTTCCACCCCCACCCCTCCGCTGTAGCATAGGAATTAGGCCTATATGTATATGGTACAGAGTCACGGAAAGAACACCCCTTAATTGGAACAAGATGTTTCAGATCTCCCCTCCCGAACCTTATGGTCCTCCAGGACAATCCGTGTATCTCATAATGTTCAATGGAGATCTATGCAAATATTGGCAAATTCTTTGCTTTGCCATATCCCTTACATATCCTGCATATGTTAGCTAGAAACTGGCCAGCACAACGCGTGTGACTATGACATGGGGATCCATTTATATGTGTAAACTGGATAAGTGCTTTATGTTATTATTTTGCTAACAGGTAAATGATCTACTTGAGTAATTGCTCGAGGCTTGCATTCAAGTTGTGAGACGTTTATGTCTTTTTAAATGACATATCCTTTTTGAGATTCTGTTTGTGTTCCAAAGTTCTAACACGTAGTCCGCGGCGGTTGTTCTTTTTTTAAAAACAAAAGAACTTAAGAAAACTTTGGGCCGACCTCTGATTAACTTAAACTTTTGCTGTAGCGGTTTTTTTTTTTTTTTTTGCTTTGGCGTATGCGGCACTTACTGAGCGACTCAAGAAATTTATGTATTTATTTGTTTCGCACATGAACTTTTAGAAGCTTTATTACAAGCAAGAAATATTATATAAGTGAGGTTCAAGCAAGAAAGGGTGGTTCAAAATGGAAGACAGGGTGTAACTTTTTCAAGAAGAAATATAAAAACATACTGGGGGGGGGGGGGGTGGAAGCTACTAAAACCATCTTCCTTTCTCCTATTCTTTGCCTCCACCCCCTGACTGCGGATGCGCTTGTCAACGTGACTGTCATTTCAGCATCCAATTCACACAAATATTTAACCATATGGTATTCCAGTTCCATTAAGAACTATGAATGGAAATCTAATGGATTGCTTTTTTATGTATAACTGTTTTTTTTTCTTTTATATGTGTGCTTATTCAGGTACAGATTTTTGATAACGTGTTTATGATCGTCTAATGTCAATGAACCAATCAGTATGTCGTGATTTACTCCCCGGCATGCTTTGTGTCTGTGTCGTTGTCTGTGTCCGTTGTTTTCGAATGTTGGTATTTTTCATCTCTCCAACCTTACGACTCCATTGAGGATTAAATAAGATAAAACAATACTCGTAAAATTCACAGTGAAGGCGAGTTTGGTGGTTCTTGACAAAAGCGGAAAAACTTTGCAGGTAACATCCTCTCAAATATTATTTTTACTGAGGCATATGACAGGAATACTGGGAACTACAAAAGTCTTTGTTATCGCATTTGTCCTGTTTTTGTCCACATGTTGTCACATTTGTCCTGTTTTCGCCACCTGTTTCGCCCACATGTTGCGTTTGTCCTGTTTCGCCCATATGTCGCATTTGCCCTGTTTTCGTTCACATGTCTAAAATTTCCAGTTTATGTTATAGTGAAGTGCGAACTTATGTTCCAAAGCTCCGTGGTCCTGCTTTTTTTCATTCCTTTGCTTAAGATCTCGGTCTATGTAATTTGTCGTTAACTCGTCTGTGAGTTTTTGGCCCACTGATCGTGCTTTTGTCATTATCTTGGTCGCTTCTAGAAAGGCAACGATTTGATTTTTTTTCACGTCTTGACAAAATCACAGTGACATACCGTACACAAGACGATTTGTCAATAAAACCAGGAAACGTATTGTCAACTATTCAAATATCTTACCATCTGTCATATTATTTAATGAAAGAAAAACTGAGGTGTGTGGGTCAACTTGAATGTTTCTCAAACAGTGTCCCAGTCCATATGTCAAACTTTTGATCACAACATCTCAACCACATGAATAGCATATGTTCCCCGAGCTTTTTAACAACACACGCTTACACTAAAAAACTAAAATTTTAGCACTTACCTTACAAGGATTTTCAATCTGTGTTTTTTATCCAAAGCACGCAAATCAGGGCCGATTAGAGTCCAAGAGACATTTAGTGTTAAACTGTCAGCCTTCGAGCCTTTTTATTGATTAATAATTATCTACATGGCTGCACTATTTACTTGTTTAGACCCAGTTTTAAATACATATTCGAAAGTCAGTTCAATGATCTTGAAACAAAAGATGGGTTATACATCTCTCTATCAAGTCCAAGAAACTGGATGTTGGGGCATTTATTACAAAAATTAGTTAAACTGTACCCCCAGAACGCGCTGAACCTTTTTTTAAAATAAGTGAACTGGAACCCCGATATAAGATCACCCAGGAATTTAACCCCCCTGGAAATAAGTTCTTTTCTCGAGTGCTTTTCTCAAGTTCTTTTCCTGAATACTTTTATTTTCTCATTCACTTCCATTTTAGAGAGTCCGGGAAATAAGACCACCCGGGAATTAAGACCATTTTTCACCGGTCTCACACGTGGTCTTGCTTCCGAGGATCCTGTGTGCTTCGCTCTGGTTTCCATTACAAAAGCAAACTGGCTGCTTTGTAACCAAGCAAATTAGTCGTCCAATAAGTGTCGTTATGGGATGTTTTGTATATAGATTTTATGTGAATCTATATATTTAAATCTCGTGTTACATATTCTCTATATAACTATGATGTTTGTTTTTATGTTGACCAAGAAATGAAGAGTAGAAAACCTTATGTTGTCGCAAGATCTAAGCACAGATTTCCAAATAAGATAACCAAATATATACATAGGTTTGAAAAAAAGAAGTATCTGGAGTCTTAATGGTCGTTTAAATATAGTAAACTACTCTGTGTTTGAATAATTATCTAAGCATGTGGGTAGAATGGTTGACTACTGTGTGGGCAAATAACCTTACGTGGTGATCACATCATTACGTGCAAAGATACCCGGGAAGGTCACTCACGTACTAACTGATTACAATACGTGTCCTTGAATTTTTAAAATGACCCCTAAACGCGTACTGCTAAATTTGAAATAATAACCCCTTTTTAACAAAACGTGGAGTGCAATTCCGAAAACCCTCCTTTTAGTAGGAAACGCGGGGTACTCGGCGCGGAACGCGACTGGCCTCAGAATTATCCCCCTTTCTTTGCGTTTTTTTTTTTGGGCGGGGGGTACAGGCATTGCAACACATATGATACCAAGTGCCCCCATCCCCCCGGGCAATGATCACTGTTCGGATGTTTTATGTTCTAGTTGTGAAAAACTGTGCTACCATTGAATAGTTTACGGGTAATTTAAAAAGTTATTCTGAATTGAACTTTTCAGACGATTACAGCTGCCAAACTTGTTTATTTGCCTACCACACAGGGTGTTTAATCTTCGACAAATGAACTCTGAATTCTGCCTTTTATAGCTGCTACCTGTCACTTTCGGCGAGCTATTGCGTTAACGCCAAGTGTCTCCAGTTGAATTAGCAACCAAGTAAGCTACGCCCTGCGATTAGCCCTGACAGACTATCATTTTTTTGTCGACGAATTCAAATTCTGGTTAAGTTTAGAAACCACACAATGGTAAGACTATTTTGTTTGTGCCCTGATGTCAAGGGCAGCCTTCTGTGGGGAGCGCGGGGGGGGGGGGGGGGCGGAGTAATACCACTTCTTGAGTAAGCCTTGTGTTTGGCTCCTTTATTGAAAATAGTGGCCTACTTGGACCCCCCTTAAAAAGGCATTTCCACCAAATGAATAAGTCAAATCGAATTACACAAAAAATTAATTTATTACAATATATGCTGTGGCAGAGATAGAGAGAGGGAAATAGAACATAACCTAAAGAGTCGGAGGAATCATTTACTTATTTTGCATTATTCAAATACAATTGAATACGATCATTATCTCGCGAGGAATATGTGTCAAGCCCGCCATCATAATCTTTTGTCAACAACTTTGCCCATTGAGGTAGAAAAGGGTATGACATCGAGATATTTAATGAAAAAAAATGCATGGGAAACATTTTTTGCAGTTTATTTTGCAAATTAAAGTATCCTCACTCCCCATGGAGTAAAATGGCATTACATTATGTCAGTTCTAATTTATCAACAGGCAAGCGTTATTTAACCTATACATTTCATTTTATTTAATATCGGGCAAACTTCTAAGCGATGTTATGGATTTTTCATGGAAACGCAGTGATTTTATCTTGATTGAGGGGAAAATTCCTTCGTACGAGACACTTCCGGTACGAGACACTTCCGGTACGGAAGACTTCTACTACATTTTTAACAAATGCGACACACCTTTAAATGCCGGTCTCTGATACTGGAAAACCCCGTACAGCCACATCCAATAGATGATTGATTTTGTGATACATAAATCACAACATATACCTAGCTTTTGTTAAATTAAGTAACAAAAAAAAAAAAAAACAAAAAAAAAAAAAAAAAAACAAAAAAAAAAAACAATGACAAGATGACAAAGCACTGTGTAATAAGGATGATGACAAATATAATAATAATAACAAGAGCCATCGATTGAGATCAGTCATGATATATTGATACGTCGCCAAAATAAACGACTCCTCAAATGTAAATATGAGGTGATTAAAGATTTGTCATATATATTCACTGAGCGTTTTGTGTTATTGTGTTAATAAACCCACACCAAAGCCCCCCTCCAACTCCCTCCCTCTGCGATCAGGGTGTGAAACGCCTGTCGAAACACTGGAAAAAAGTTCTTCAACGCATATGGTGCCTTCCAGCGTGAAACCCGCATATTCTTTGGTGAACCTTACGGTGTCCAGATAAATATTGAAAACCTGCGCATGTGGACGAGTCTGCGGCGTAACCTATTCGCCCATTTTTAAGTGCAAAAAAAAAAAAAAAAAAAAAAGAAGAAGAAGAAGAAGCTTCGCATATGCAATTGAAATATAGTTATGCTGTGAAAACATCTAACTTTTTAATGACACCCATCATTGGAAGATGGTCCTCGTACGTTTTGAATATCGGCTGTTTCATTTCAGTGCGTTATTGTTGACATCACGAGTATCATACACACATTTTGATGACGCACTTTGCCGCGTTTTTAGCCACGGTGTTTTCACAGACCTCCAGTGACGTGTACCGTGTGCAAAACCAGAATTTCCAACCGGATCAAAATACTGGTTTCTAGTTTTCGTATCATACACAGCTCGTTGACTTTCTGATTCCTTCTGGGTCTGCAACATACATAAATAATAGATAACTCCAACTAAGAACAACACTTGGGCATTCGGGGGTGGGGGAGGTGGTTATTCCCCAAACTTTTTATTAACCAAATACAATAGAATATGTTTTTTTTTTAATTTTTGGAATAGAACCAATGGGCTCTCACAGGAGATACTCGGTTGTAAAAATTGTAGACTGGATTCTCAGAAATTCACCCAGCGAATATAAGCTATTGTGCAGTTTACATATACACAGTCTTTTAAAAGTTTATTGCAATATTCCATATAGCCCATCCTTATCACAAATAATAAACGTTTGAATTAAGATCGAATAAATCGTGCGCGTAATTTGAAAGCACAGTCTGATATTCTACCCCCTCTCTCACCACCACCGTCCCCCCCCCCCCTCCGCCACATCCGCCCGCCACCAGAAACCTGCCTGTGGTACGGAGACCCTCCGTCTTCTGTCGTATACGTCTGTTGGATGATGGCGCAGGAAAGTGACGCGATCGGGAGGCGGCAAATAGACAAGTCTGTTGGTGTGTTCCTCCCTGCACAGCATGTAGCCTTGGTCGATCGGAGGCGGCATTAAGTAGGGCCTTATGACAATCTCACGACGCTCTCTTCTACGACGCCGGCGCCTGGTGAAACTACACGAGCAAAAACGAAAACAAACTGTGTTCAAAAGTCTCGGGGTGGGTTTGTGGGAACGGAGCACTTGGTATGATATGCGTTACCATGTGTGTCCAAAAAAAAAAAAAAAAAAAAAAAAAAAAAAGGAACGGGATGGTAATATTTTCTTTCTACAATCGTCTGTAGATGTAACATCTACTGTATTCCGGCAGCCATGCGATCGATTAGTACATATATTAATTTTACGTGACGCCACCACAACGTCGATTCGACGTCAAACAGAGACGCCGTTAAGAGAAAATCAACGATATTAAAACGTCGCAAAAACGGCTTTGTATTACTCTCACAGTATGATGATGAAGTCACTGCAGCTATTTAATAGGGCTGGAACAGATATTTTTTGCTGAACTCACAAGAAGACGGCCCAACAACAGCAGAGGCAGAACATGAGAGCGAAGCCGGCAAGTATCCCGATCACAACCAACCACCAGAGATACCATTCTGAAAAAAAAACACCAAAAACATACACCTAAAAACGAAGAGTGCACCAACTCGTAGTTATCTCAGCTTCAATCAGGCATGTTCACAGCCTGAAATATGAAATGGTGCCAAAAATAAGGTTACCACAGACAGAAAGACACGGGTAAAAACACCAGTATTAGGACTCTAAATATTCGATATCAATTTTAACGAAATCCAAATGAAAAGATAATACATATCTTTGTTTTGCTTTTTTTTTTACTTTATTTTCTCTTAGTGCGCTGAAATGCTCGCACCTTCAGTATCCTCGTCGGTATACTGGCACATTGGGCCGTAATAGGACTTGCGACAATCGCAAGTGGGTTCTTCCGTGTGCTCATGTACAATACATGATCCACCATGTTGGCATATGTGGTTGGAACAGCCTTCTACCATGAAGACAAAAATTTAAATGAAACCACTGTAATTCTGCTTTTAATATATTATCTAAAAGGATTACAGAAAAAAAGTTTACACTAACTGATCAAATTGTTTACATTTTTTCAACTCTACAACATATTTATTTAATTTTAATTGGTACTTAAATGGAGTGGTTTTGTTTGAGTGGGTAAAAGCATCATTTTATCTTTATTTACATGAATATTTATTATGTGGGATTTCAAAGACAATAATTATTGAAAATTAGCATACAGCATGGTTTAAGCAGCCAGTCTTTACTTGAAACGTAATGGATACATTCTCAAAGATAATATACACTGTTATTACACAATATAGCTTTTACTCTCCCCCTTCTTCAGCCCCCCGCCCCTCCCCACATACCATGTTTACAGTCCGTGATTGACGTAGCCGCCTCGGCAGCTGTCACGGGGGAATCACTGGGGCACTTCCGGCAGCGCCCTAACAGGTCATCATTGTTGTCTTTGTAATATCCAGACAAACACGGCCGGCAACTCCTTGACCAGGAGGAATCCACCTCATAGCCAGGCTGACAGTAACCTCAAACGAAGAACATACCAGCTCAGTTTTTATGTTGTTGTAAATAACTATAAGAAATTGTACCTTTTGTCTCATTTAATTATGATTATTCCATCTGATAAATAAACCATTTAAATGTTACATTTTATTTTTAGCTGTGTTTTTAAATGTTTATGCATACGTATATAGCATATTAAGCAACTTAAGATAATAGGTCTGACAAATCACAAAGATAACACAACATTAAAAGAATTATTTACTTGTCGTAAATTAAGCACGACTTAATTGGCCGCTTACGTAAACACTGGGCAAGGGAAGTCGACCCGGTTGTGGCGGTGGTGTGGGAAGCTGCACAGCTCAAACATATCCCAAACAAACCGTCGTCGTTGTCTTTATACGTGCCAATCGGACATGCAGAACATTTGTTGTTATTCAGCTGAGACCCGGATGGACAGAATAATTTACAGGCTGCTGCACCCACTGATGCTGCGGCAAGCGTCGAGTGCTGTGGTGGGCAGGCTACACAGTGGGACAGATCTGAGAGTGGCGTGTAACTTCCGGCGTGGCATGGCTCACACTGCTGCGTGGATTGGTTGTAAGCATGACCTGCTTGACACGTGTGACCACTCTCAGGCACTGCCGGATGTTCTATGACACACTGTGTGTGGTCACGTGACACCGTGTAGCCATTTGGACAAGGTCTACAAGTGGAAAATAAATCAAAGTCTTTGTTTTTATAGTAGCCAGATGGACACAGGACGCATTCTCCAGACAACTCATTTAACTCATATCCCGGCATGCAATACTTTATACAGTCGGTTTTAAGCTTAGATCCGGTGTGTTTTGTTGTAAACCCCTGGCTACAGGCCGTACATTTACTGTGCTTATCAATAGAATTATCCTTGTAAAAACCTCGTCGGCATTCCACACATTGAGATAAATCCTTTGCCAGGGCCTCATATCCAGATGGACAAACGCGTATACATTCCTTATGGTTAGTGTCTGGATTCACCACAGATTCGTAATTATCTGGGCAAAGGCCAATAAGACGTAGTAGTGGGTGAGATACTGTGGTGGTACTCTCTGTCCTCATCACCGCCGTCATCACATTCGTCGTCATATTGCAGAATGACAAATGCGTTGCTCCAGTGCCAAGAGTGGTTGTATCCTTGGGGCACAAGTTACAATTTCTTGCGTGATTGATTGAGTCTTTGTATGTGCCTTTCCGACACACTACACATGTTTGGAAACCAGAAACGACATATCCAGGAGGACAGACAAAAGTACAGTTGTTAACAGACGTGCTTCCTTTATCAAGCGTTGAGTGAGTTCTCTCGCAGGAATGACAAAAGCTGGCACCGTATTTTGATTGGTACTTACCAACAGGACAAAGCTCACATACATTCTTTTCTTCATTTAGAAACTGCCCAGGTTTACATATTGGTACGGAACAGTCTTCAATTGAAGTTGAGGCTATAGTCTGAGTTGAAAAGCCTGAAGGACACACTGTGCATCTGGACCAAGGTCCCCGGGAATTGTCTTTATAATACCCTTTATGACATGAAATGCAATGATTGTCCAAATATTTCACCGCCTCATAACCTGATTGACACATGAATTCACACGATGACGAGTGCTGGGCGCCTTCTTCCCGTGTTGAGTAAGACCGTGGGCAGCTCATGCACGTGCTTTTGTTTACACTGCTCTGGTATGAACCAATGGGGCACCACCGGCATTGCTGCAATGTGACGTCAAAGTATGAACCTGCCTGACAATAAATCATGGAGCAGCTTTGTACAGAAATGGAACCATCCTTAGCAGTGGTATATCCAAAGGGACAATCCACACATTCTGTCTGGTTAAAGTGAGGTTGGTATGTACCACGTGGACAATGGACACAGTGAAAGACACTGTTATTGAAGTATTTTCCGCGCTCACAGGCTGTCACAATGCAATGGGCAACAGAACCAGACGCTTGGTACTGTGTTGTTGTATCTGAAGGACATCTGCTACAGCTTGTTTGGTTCACTTGATCTTGATACTTTCCCACAGGGCACGGCCTACAGCTGATCACAGTAGCATCATAGTAAAACCCTTTCTCACATTCAGTTCTCGTGCAGAAATCAAGGCTTCTAGCACCTTCTGATGCAGTAGTTAAATGCTGAGGACAGTCCTTGCAATACCTACTATGATCTTCGTTCTGATATGTGCCAATAGGACAACTGTTACAAGTGTTACTCTCTGCCTTAAAATATGTCCCAGCGCGACAGTTTAGGCGGAAACACCGAGAACGCGAAGAAGTTCCAACCCGTGACGTTGTATAGCCAATAGGGCATCTTCTACAATACGTCTTATTACTCGCTGGTTGATAGAAGCCAATAGTGCAAGGCAAGCACAACTGGGACTCCTTATCAAGCATTTCACCAGGCCTACATCTGAAAACACAATCGTGTATTGATGACGACCCGCGACTCTTGGTCGTGAAACCCTCAGCACAGTCTTTGCAGGAGGTTTGATTTTTCACATTTTGGTAAGTATTTTTCCCACATAGTATACATTCATTTTTAATCTCATCGAATATTGAACCAGCTGGACACTCAACAACAGAACATAATTCAACCGAGCCTGTTCCAAAATGTGATGTTGTGAAGCCAAAAGGGCAATCCAAACACATGGTTTGGTTTCTGAGGTGTTGATACTGGCCCTGAGGACATGGGGCACATGCATCGAGAGAGTCAAGAAAGTAATAGCCCACAGCGCAATACAAAACTGAGCAGGCTTCAGAATTAGAGGCACCTGTAGACGGCGTTGAGTAACTTGTTGGACAATCTTTACATCTGAGTTGGTTCAACTTAGCTTGGTAAGTTCCAATTGGACAGGGCTGGCAACCAGTTGTAGCAGAATAGAACGTTCCTGGCTGACAGACTTTTCGCAAGTGCTGGTGTGATTGTTCTGTTGTTGTTATTGCAGTTCCGAGTGGAATTTCCTCGCTTGATGTCTTTATAATTTGCATGGCAAATTCACTGACAACACTTGGTCTAGACGTTTTTGCTGCACGTTCGTCCGTCGCTCTTAGTGTGCTTCTGCCTGTTAAAGATTTCCAGGGCTCAACTGTTTCTACGATTGCTGTGTCAGATAATACTGACTGCGTTATACTAGTGTCTGTTTTAATTGTTGTAACAGGTGTTAGACTTGATCTTGTATTACTCACCACTGCAGTATTGATTTCAGTTGTTGCTGATGATGTTTGCTCAACTGTTGCTGCTTGACTTGTATCAATAGCTACTGCTGCTCTTGAGTCGAATCGTGGTGAAATATCTGTATCTACTACTGTTTGATATTCTGCAGTTATAACTGATGCATTTGCTGCTGCCGTACTTTGAACAGATGTCACTGCTGTACTGGAAAAAGTTCTGTCTGATCTTCGCTCAGCTGTATCTGCTAAACCCTCATCAGCTTTAAATGATGTACTCTTATCAGTGTCCACTGCTGGACTTTTGTCAGATATAACTATTTCACTTGTGTTTTTCATTAATGCTGTAATTTTGTCAGTTGTCATTGATTTCGTTTTAGCAGTCATTGCTGCACTTGGTTCAGTTGTAACTCTTGTATTGTCAGTGTAGACTTCTCCTGCGGTTTCTTGAAAGGTGACCTCTGTTACCGTATGCTGGGTCGAGACATCTAGTACTTTTGGTTGAGTTGAAGCATCTATTGTGGTTTGTTGACCGGTGATTCTAGTTTCGGGCTGCTGAGTTGAGATGTCTGCTACAGTTTCCTGAATAGAAGCTGCTGCTGCAGTTTGCTGCGTTGAGGTTTCTGCTATAGTCTGTTGCTTGGATGCCTCTGTTACAGTTTTCTGAGTGAATATATCATGTGTAGAAACCCCTGTTACTATTTGCTGAGTGTAGGTCCCCGTGACCGTTTTATGCGAAGAAAAATTAACAACAGCCTGTCGAGTGAGCTCTGTCGGAGTATGCTGAGTGGAGGCATCTGTTGCAATTGGTTTTGTGGAGACATCTGCTAAAGTTTCCTGAGCCACTGTAAGAGTTTGCTGAGTGGCAGGCCATGTCATAGTTTGTTCAGTGGATAAATCTGCCTCAGTTTGCTGAGTGGATATATCTCGTACAGGTTCCTGTGTGGGAACCTCTGCTAGACTTTGCTTAGTGGAGGTCTCTGTTACCGTTTTGCTACTCAAGACGTCTTTTACAGTTTCTTGAGTAGCAGTCTCTGTTAAAGTATATGTTACAGTTTCCTTTCCAGTTTGTTGCTTGGATGCCCCTGTTACAGAGTGCTGAGTGGATATATTCTGTGTGGAAACTTGTACTTTAATTTGCTGAGTGGAGTTCTCTGGTAGAGTGTGCTGAGTAGAGGCATCTGTTGCAGCTGCTTGGATGGAGACAGCTTCTGCACTTCCCTGAGTAGAGGCCGCTGTAACAGTTTGCTGAATAGAAGAAGCTGCTACAGTTTTTTGCTTAGCTGAGATCGCTGTTACCGTTTTGTGATTAGAGACATCTTTTAAAATTTGTTGAGCAACAGCCTCGGTTACAGTGTGCTGAGTGGAGATACGTATGTTTGCGCTTGATTGAGTTGAAGCATCTCTTGCAGTTTCAGGAGTGGAGCCATCTGCTAGCATTTTTTGGGTAGAGATGTCTGTTACAGTGTGTTTAGGAATTTCTTGTGTAAATACTTCTGCTATGGAGCCTTGACTGGATACCTCACTTGTTCTTTGTTTACTAGTGGCGTCTGCTGCAGTTTGTTGTGTGAGCGTGTCTGCTGTGAATACTGGACTCGATATTACACTTGTGTTTTGTCGAACAGTGATGTTTGTTGCAGTTTGTTGTGCGGATATTTCTGTTGAGAGGTCTGGGATAGATGTTTCACTTGCACTGCCAGTACCGTCTGTTGCGGTGTAGTGTGTGGATCCGTCTATAATTTGGCCTTGACCTAATGTGGGGGTTACACTTTGTTTACTAGAGACGTTTGAATCAGTTTGCTGCGTTGATGCCTCTGCTGTAGTGCTTTGAACTGGCACTTCACTAGTGTGTTGACCAGAGACGTCTGATACACTATGTTGTGTTAACGTTAGTTTTTCGGTGTCCTGAACTGATAGTGTGATTGTACTTTTTAGACTAGTGAGATTTGTTGTGGTATCTTGAGAAGGCACTTCACTTGTACTTTGATGACCAGAGACGTCTGCCACAGTTTCTTTTGTGGATGTGTCTTTTGTAGTGTCTTGTGAAGGAGCTTCACTCCAACTTTGTGGTCTACCAGAGACGTCTGTTGCAGTTTGCTGCATGGATGTGCCATTTTTGGTGTTTTGAGAAGGCACTTCACTTGTGTTTTGTTGGCTAGATATCTCAGTTATAGTTAGTGCAGTAGACGCTTCTATTGTAGTGTCCTGTGAAGGCCCTTGACTTCTACTTGATTGCTCAAAGAACTCTGTTGTAAGTTGTTGTGTAGATGTGTTCCTTGTTTTCTGTTGAAATGACACAGGAATTGTATTTTGTTTACGAGAGATATTTGTTGCATTTTCTTGCGTGGACGTATCTGTTGTGGTGTCTTGAAAAAGCATTTTATTTGCACTCTCTTGACCAGAGATGTCTGCTATAGTTTGCTCTGTTGACGTGTCTATTATAGTGTTTTCAGAAGGGACCCCACTCGATTTTTTTTTACGAAAGACCTCTGTTGTCATTTGTTGCTTGGATGTTGCTTTTCTAGTGTCTTGAGAAGGCCCCTCACTTGTACTTTGTTGACCTGAGACGTGTGTTACAGTTTGTTGTGTGGACGTGTCTCTTTTAGTATACTGAAAAGGCATTTCACTTGTGCTTTGTTGATCAGTAACGTATGTTATAGTTTGTTTCGTCGGCGTGGCGGCTACGGTGTCTTGAGAAATTACTTCACTTGTGATTTGTCGGCCTAAG
Organism: Protula sp. h YS-2021; assembly: GCA_949752745.1. Classification (NCBI taxonomy): domain Eukaryota; kingdom Metazoa; phylum Annelida; class Polychaeta; order Sabellida; family Serpulidae; genus Protula; species Protula sp. h YS-2021. The sequence continues at coordinate 53,002,827 of OX457028.1, forward strand.
ACATCTGCTACAGTTTGTTGGGTTGACGTTCGTATGGTGGTATTTTGAGAAGGCACTTCACTTGTACTTTGATGGCCAGAAACCTTGGCTGCAGTTTGTTCCGTAGATGTGTCTGTTATGGTGTCTGATGAAGACACTTTACTTGCATTTTTATGATCAGAGACGTCTGGTACAGTTTGGTGTGTTGACGTGCCTGCCGTAGACTCTTCAGATGGCAGTCCACTTGTACTTTCATGAGGAAAGACGTCTGAGTATTGCGTGGACGTATCTTTTGTAGTGTCATGAGAAGGAACTGCACTTGTGCTTTGTAGATAAGGAACGTCTGTTGTGTCTGCTGGTGTGCTTTGTAAAGGCACTTCACTTGTACTTTCTTGAACTGAGACGTATATTGCAGTTTGTGGCGTCGTTGACGTCTCATTGTTGGCGTATTGAGAAAGCACTTCACTTGTACTTTCTTGACCAGAGACATATCTTACAATTTGCCTCGTGGACCTGTCTGTTGTAGTATATTGAGTGGACACTAGTTTTGTTCTTTGTTGACTAGAGACATTTGTTGCCGTTTCTTCCGTGAACGTTGTTGTTGTAGCATACTGAAAAGGCACTTCACTTGTATTCTGTTGAGAAGAGAGGGAGAGGTCTTTTGTCATTTGTATCGTGGACCTGTCTATTGTGGTGTGTGGAGAACGTATTTCACCACTACTATGTTGATCAGAGACGTCCCTTACAGGTTGCTGGGTGGATGTGACTGTTATGGTGTCTTGAGGATATATTTTGACGGTACTATGTCGACCAGAAACGTGTCTTACATTTTCTCTTCTGGACTGATATGTTGTGGTGTGTTGAGGAGGCACTTTACTTGTGCTTTGTTGACCTGAGGCGTCTATCACAGTTTGCTCAGTGGACATATCTGCTGTGGTATAGTGAGCAGGCATTTCACTAGTTCGTTGTTGATGAGGAACGTCTGTTACAGTTTGTTTGGTAGGCGTTTCAGTTGCGGTGTTTTGAGAAAGCACTGCACTTGTACCTCGCTGATCAGGAAGGTCTATTACAGTTTGTTGCCTAGATGTGTCTATTGTGCTGTTTTGGAAAGACTCTTCACTTGTACTTTGCTGACGTGCGAGGTATGTTGCAGTTTGTACCGTTGACGTCTCAGTGTTGGTGTATTGAGAAAGCACTTCACTTCTTGTACTTTCTTGACCAGAGTCATCTGGTACAATTTGCCTCCTGGACCTGTCTGTTGTGGTATGGTGAGAAGACACTAGTTTTAAAATTTCTGGACTAGAGACATTTGTTACCGTTTGTTCCGTGAACATTGCTGTGGTTGCATATTGGGAAGGTACTTCACTTGTGCTTTGTTCACCTGAGAACTCCATTACAGGTTGTTTCGAGGAGCGGCCTGTTGTAGTGTATTTAGAAAACACTTGATTTGTAATTTGTTGACCAGAGACGGCTGTTGCAATCTGTTTAGTGTGCGTGTCTGTTGTGCTTTCCTGAGAAGATATGTCCCTTGTACTTTGTCGAACAGAGACATCTTCTGCCATTTTTAGAGTGGATGTGTCTATTGTGGGGTATTGAGAAAGTATTTCACTTGTACTTTGTTGACCAGAGGCGTCTGTTACAGCTTGTTGCGTGGACGTCTCTGCTGTGGTGTCTTGAAGAGATATTTCTACGGTACTTGGTACACCAGAGAGGTCTGTTACGTTTTGTTTTCTGGACGGATCTGTTGTTGTGTATTGAGACGGCACTTCACTTGTGCTCTGTTGATCAGTGTTGTCTGCAACAAATCGTTTTGGGGTCGTGTCCTTTGTGTTGTCTTGAGAAAGCATTTCACTTGAACTGTGTTGACCAGAGACAGTTTGGTTTGTGGAGGTTTCTGTTGTACTGTATTGATAAGTCACTTCACTTGTAGTTTGTTGACTTGAAACATCTGTTGTCATTTTTGGCGTGATCGAGTCTGTTGTTCTATCACGAGGAGGCACTTCACTTTCTCTTTGCTTATACGAATCATCTATTACAGTTTGATATCTGGATGTATCTGTTTTGGTGTATCGAGAAGACATTTCATTTGTACGTTGTTTACCTGAGGCGTTTGTTTTGCTTTGTTTCGTGGACGTTTCTATTGTGGTGTATTGAGTAGGCACTTCCTTTGTATTTTCTTGACAAGAAACGTCTGTTACATTTTGTTTTTCGGCCATCCCTGTTGTGCTGTCTTCAGTCGTACTTTGTTGACCAAAACCTCCTTTTACAGTTAATCTTCTGGATTTGTCTGATGGAGTGTATACAGAAGGCACTTCAATCGTACCTTGTTGACTAGAGACGTCTGTTACAGCTTGTTTCGTGGACGCGTCCGTTGTGGTATATTGAGAAAGAACTTTTCTTGAAGTTTGTTGACCAGAGACATGTGTTAGAATTTCTCTTGTGGATGTGTCTGCTGTGATGTCTTGATAAGGCACTTCATTTGATTTTTGTTGACTTGGGAAGTCTTTTACAGTTTGCTTTGTGGACGTGTCTGTTGTGGTGTCTTTAGAAGGCACTTCACTTGTACTTTGTAAACCAGACACGTCTGTTGCAGATTGCTGCATGGATGTGTCGTTTTTGGTGTTTTTAAAAGACACTATCCTTGTGTTTTGTTGGCTAGAGATCTCAGTTAAAACTTGTTTAGCGGACGCTTCTATTGTAGTGTCTTGTGAGGGCCTTCGACTTCTACTTTGTTGCTCAGAGAAGTCTGTTGTAAGTTGTTGTGTAGACGTGTCGCTTGTTTTCTGCTGAAAGGACGCAGAACTTGTATTTTGTTTACCAGAGACCTCTGTTGCATTTTCTTGTGTGGACGTATCTGTTGTGTCTTGGTAAAGCACTTTACCTGCACTCTCCTGATCAGAGACGTCTGCTATAGTTTGCTTTGTTGACGTGTCTATTATGGTGTTTTTAGAAGGCACCCCACTCGTACTTTTTTGACGAAAGGCTTCTGTTACCATTTGTTGCTTGGATGTTACTTTTGTAGTGTCCTGAGAAGGCTTCTCACTTGTACTTTGATGTCCTGAGACATGTATTACAGTTTGTTGTGTGGATGTGTCTCTTGTGGTATACTGAGAAGGCATTTCACTTGTGTTGTGTTGATCAGTAACGTATGTTATAGTTTGTTTCGTCGGCGTGGCGGCTACGGTGTCTTGAGAAGCTACTTCACTTGTAATTTGTTGGCCTAAGGCATCTGCTACAGTTTGTTGGGTGGACGTTCCTATGGTGGTATTTTGAGAAGGCACTTCACTTGTACTTTGGTGGCCAAAAACCTTGGTTTCAGTTTGTTGCGTAGATTTGTCTGTTATGGTATCTGGTGAAAACACTTCACGTGCATTTTTATGATCAGAGACGTCTGGTACAGTTTGGTGTGTGGACGTGTCTGTTGTAGAGTCTTCAGATGGCAGTCTACTTGTGCTTTCATAAGGAAAGGCGTCTGAATATTGCGTGGACGTATCTTTTGTAGTGTCACGAGAAGGCACTTCATTTGTGCTTTGTTGATCAGGAACGTCTGTTGCAGTTTGTTGCCTGGATGTGTCTGCTGGTGTGCTTTGTAAAGGCACTTCACTTATACTTTCTTGAACTGAGAAGTATGTTTGTGGCGTTGACACTTCAATGTTGGCGTATTGAGAAAGCACTTCACTTGTACTTTCTTGACCAGAGACATCTGTTATAATTTGCCTCGTGGACCTGTCTGTTGTAGTATATTGAGAAGACACTAGTTTTGTTCTTTGTTGACTAGAGACATTTGTTGCCGTTTCTTCCGTGAACGTTGTTGTTGTGGCATACTGAAAAGGCACTTCACTTGTATTCTGTTGAAAAAAGAGATCTTTTGCCATTTGTATCGTGGATCTGTCTATTGTGGTGTGTGGAGAATGTATTTCACCGCTACTTTGTTGATCAGAGACGTCCGTTACAGGCTGCTGGGTGGATGTGTCTGTTGTCGTGTCTTGAGGATATATTTTGACGGTACTATGTCGACCAGAAACGTGTCTTACATTTTGTTTTCTGGACTGATATGTTGTGGTGTGTTGAGGAGGCACTTTACTTGTGCTTTGTTGACCTGAGGCGTCTATCACAATTTGCTCAGTGGACATATCTGCTGTGGCATAGTGAGCAGGCATTTCACTAGTTCGTTGTTGATGAGGAACGTCTGTTATAGTTTGTTTGGTAGGCGTTTCAGTTGCGGTGTTTTGAGAAAGCACTTCACTTGTACCTTGGTGATCAGGAAAGTGTATAAAAGTTTGTTGCCTGGATGTGTCTATTGTGCTGTTTTGGAAAGACTCTTCACTTGTACTTTGCTGACGTGCGAGGTATGTTGTAGTTTGTACCGTTGACGTCTCAGTGTTGGTGTATTGAGAAAGCACTTCACTTCTTGTACTTTCTTGACCAGAGTCATCTGGTACAATTTGCCTCCTGGACCTGTCTGTTGTGGTATGGTGAGAAGACACTAGTTTTAAAATTTCTGGACTAGAGACATTTGTTACCGTTTGTTCCGTGAACATTGCTGTGGTTGCATATTGGGAAGGTACTTCACTTGTGCTTTGTTCACCTGAGAACTCCATTACAGGTTGTTTCGAGGAGCGGCCTGTTGTAGTGTATTTAGAAAACACTTGATTTGTAATTTGTTGACCAGAGACGGCTGTTGCAATCTGTTTAGTGTGCGTGTCTGTTGTGCTTTCCTGAGAAGATATGTCCCTTGTACTTTGTCGAACAGAGACATCTTCTGCCATTTTTAGAGTGGATGTGTCTATTGTGGGGTATTGAGAAAGTATTTCACTTGTACTTTGTTGACCAGAGGCGTCTGTTACAGCTTGTTGCGTGGACGTCTCTGCTGTGGTGTCTTGAAGAGATATTTCTACGGTACTTGGTACACCAGAGAGGTCTGTTACGTTTTGTTTTCTGGACGGATCTGTTGTTGTGTATTGAGACGGCACTTCACTTGTGCTCTGTTGATCAGTGTTGTCTGCAACAAATCGTTTTGGGGTCGTGTCCTTTGTGTTGTCTTGAGAAAGCATTTCACTTGAACTGTGTTGACCAGAGACAGTTTGGTTTGTGGAGGTTTCTGTTGTACTGTATTGATAAGACACTTCACTTGTAGTTTGTTGACTTGAAACATCTGTTGTCATTTTTGGCGTGATCGTGTCAGTTGTTCTATCATGAGGAGGCACTTCACTTTCTCTTTGCTTATACGAATCATCTATTACAGTTTGATATCTGGATGTATCTGTTTTGGTGTATCGAGAAGGCATTTCATTTGTACGTTGTTTACCTGAGGCGTTTGTTTTGCTTTGTTTCGTGGACGTTTCTATTGTGGTGTATTGAGTAGGCACTTCCTTTGTATTTTCTTGACAAGAAACGTCTGTTACATTTTGTTTTTCGGCCATCCCTGTTGTGCTGTCTTCAGTCGTACTTTGTTGACCAAAACCTCCTTTTACAGTTAATCTTCTGGATTTGTCTGATGGAGTGTATACAGAAGGCACTTCAATCGTACCTTGTTGACTAGAGACGTCTGTTACAGCTTGTTTCGTGGACGCGTCCGTTGTGGTATATTGAGAAAGAACTTTTCTTGAAGTTTGTTGACCAGAGACATGTGTTAGAATTTCTCTTGTAGATGTGTCTGCTGTGATGTCTTGATAAGGCACTTCATTTGATTTTTGTTGACTTGGGAAGTCTTTTACAGTTTGCTTTGTGGACGTGTCTGTTGTGGTGTCTTTAGAAGGCACTTCACTTGTACTTTGTAAACCAGACACGTCTGTTGCAGATTGCTGCATGGATGTGTCGTTTTTGGTGTTTTTAAAAGGCACTATCCTTGTGTTTTGTTGGCTAGAGATCTCAGTTAAAACTTGTTTAGCGGACGCTTCTATTGTAGTGTCTTGTGAGGGCCTTCGACTTCTACTTTGTTGCTCAGAGAAGTCTGTTGTAAGTTGTTGTGTAGACGTGTCGCTTGTTTTCTGCTGAAAGGACGCAGAACTTGTATTTTGTTTACCAGAGACCTCTGTTGCATTTTCTTGTGTGGACGTATCTGTTGTGTCTTGGTAAAGCACTTTACCTGCACTCTCCTGATCAGAGACGTCTGCTATAGTTTGCTTTGTTGACGTGTCTATTATGGTGTTTTTAGAAGGCACCCCACTCGTACTTTTTTGACGAAAGGCTTCTGTTACCATTTGTTGCTTGGATGTTACTTTTGTAGTGTCCTGAGAAGGCTTCTCACTTGTACTTTGTTGACCTGAGACATGTATTACAGTTTGTTGTGTGGATGTGTCTCTTGTGGTATACTGAGAAGGCATTTCACTTGTGTTGTGTTGATCAGTAACGTATGTTATAGTTTGTTTCGTCGGCGTGGCGGCTACGGTGTCTTGAGAAGTTACTTCACTTGTAATTTGTTGGCCTAAGGCATCTGCTACAGTTTGTTGGGTGGACGTTCCTATGGTGGTATTTTGGGAAGGCACTTCACTTGTACTTTGGTGGCCAAAAACCTTGGTTTCAATTTGTTGCGTAGATTTGTCTGTTATGGTATCTGGTGAAAACACTTCACGTGCATTTTTCTGATCAGAGACGTCTGGTACAGTTTGGTGTGTGGACGTGTCTGTTGTAGAGTCTTCAGATGGCAGTCTACTTGTGCTTTCATAAGGAAAGGCGTCTGAATATTGCGTGGACGTATCCTTTGTTGTGTCACGAGAAGGTACTTCACTTGTGCTTTGTTGATCAGGAACGTCTGTTGCAGTTTGTTGCCTGGATGTGTCTGCTGGTGTGCTTTGTAAAGGCACTTCACTTATACTTTCTTGAACTGAGAAGTATGTTGCAGTTTGTGGCGTTGACACTTCAATGTTGGCGTATTGAGAAAGCACTTCACTTGTACTTTCTTGACCAGAGACATCTGTTATAATTTGCCTCGTGGACCTGTCTGTTGTAGTATATTGAGAAGACACTAGTTTTGTTCTTTGTTGACTAGAGACATTTGTTGCCGTTTGTTCCGTGAACGTTGTTGTTGTGGCATACTGAAAAGGCACTTCACTTGTATTCTGTTGAAAAAAGAGGTCTTTTGCCATTTGTATCGTGGATCTGTCTATTGTGGTGTGTGGAGAATGTATTTCACCACTACTTTGTTGATCAGAGACGTCCGTTACAGGCTGCTGGGTGGATGTGTCTGTTGTCGTGTCTTGATGATATATTTTGACGGTACTATGTCGACCAGCAACGTGCCCTACATTTTGATTTCTGGACTGATATATTGTGGTGTGTTGAGGAGGCACTTTACTTGTGCTTTGTTGACCTGAGGCGTCTATCACAATTTGCTCAGTGGACATATCTGCTGTGGCATAGTGAGCAGGCATTTCACTAGTTCGTTGTTGATGAGGAACGTCTGTTACAGTTTGTTTGGTAGGCGTTTCAGTTGCGGTGTTTTGAGAAAGCACTTCACTTGTACCTTGGTGATCAGGAAAGTGTATAAAAGTTTGTTGCCTGGATGTGTCTATTGTGCTGTTTTGGAAAGACTCTTCACTTGTACTTTGCTGACGTGCGAGGTATGTTGCAGTTTGTACCGTTGACGTCTCAGTGTTGGTGTATTGAGAAAGCCCTTCACTTCTTGTACTTTCTTGACTAGAGTCATCTGGCACAATTTGCCTCCTGGACCTGTCTGTTGTGGTATGGTGAGAAGACACTAGTTTTAAAATTTCTGGACTAGAGACATTTGTTACCGTTTGTTCCGTGAACGTTGCTGTGGTTGCATATTGGGAAGGTACTTCACTTGTGCTTTGTTCACCTGAGAACTCCATTACAGGTTGTTTCGAGGAGCGGCCTGCTGTGGTGTATTTAGAAAACACTTGATTTGTAATTTGTTGACCAGAGACGGCTGTTGCAATCTGTTTAGTGTGCGTGTCTGTTGTGCTTTCCTGAGAAGATATGTCCCTTGTACTTTGTCGAACAGAGACATCTTCTGCCATTTGTAGAGTGGATGTGTCTATTGTGGGGTATTGAGAAAGTATTTCACTTGTACTTTGTTGACCAGAGGCGTCTGTTACAGCTTGTTGCGTGGACGTCTCTGCTGTGGTGTCTTGAAGAGATATTTCTACGGTACTTGGTACACCAGAGAGGTCTGTTACGTTTTGTTTTCTGGACGGATCTGTTGTTGTGTATTGAGACGGCACTTCACTTGTGCTCTGTTGATCAGTGTTGTCTGCAACAAATCGTTTTGGGGTCGTGTCCTTTGTGTTGTCTTGAGAAAGCATTTCACTTGAACTGTGTTGACCAGAGACAGTTTGGTTTGTGGAGGTTTCTGTTGTACTGTATTGATAAGTCACTTCACTTGTAGTTTGTTGACTTGAAACATCTGTTGTCATTTTTGGCGTGATCGAGTCTGTTGTTCTATCACGAGGAGGCACTTCACTTTCTCTTTGCTTATACGAATCATCTATTACAGTTTGATATCTGGATGTATCTGTTTTGGTGTATCGAGAAGACATTTCATTTGTACGTTGTTTACCTGAGGCGTTTGTTTTGCTTTGTTTCGTGGACGCTTCTATTGTGGTGTATTGAGTAGGCACTTCCTTTGTATTTTCTTGACCAGAAACGACTGTTACATTTTGTTTTTCGGCCATCCCTGTTGTGCTGTCTTCAGTCGTACTTTGTTGACCAAAACCTCCTTTTACAGTTAATCTTCTGGATTTGTCTGATGGAGTGTATACAGAAGGCACTTCAGTCGTACCTTGTTGACTAGAGACGTCTGTTACAGCTTGTTGCGTGGACGCGTCCGTTGTGGTATATTGAGAAAGAACTTTTCTTGAAGTTTGTTGACCAGAGACATGTGTTAGAATTTCTCTTGTGGATGTGTCTGCTGTGATGTCTTGATAAGGCACTTCATTTGATTTTTGTTGACTTGGAAAGTCTTTTACAGTTTGCTTTGTGGACGTGTCCGTTGTGGTGTCTTTAGAAGGCACTTCACTTGTACTTTGTAGACCAGACACGTCTGTTGCAGATTGCTGCATGGATGTGTCGTTTTTGGTGTTTTTAAAAGGCACTATCCTTGTGTTTTGTTGGATAGAGATCTCAGTTAAAACTTGTTTAGTGGACGCTTCTATTGTAGTGTCTTGTGAGGGACTTCGACTTCTACTTTGTTGCTCAGAGAAGTCTGTTGTAAGTTGTTGTGTAGACGTGTCGCTTGTTTTCTGCTGAAAGGACGCAGAACTTGTATTTTGTTTACCAGAGACCTCGGTTGCATTTTCTTGTGTGGACGTATCTGTTGTGTCTTGGTAAAGCACTTTACCTGCACTCTCTTGATCCGAGACGTCTGCTATAGTTTGCTTTGTTGACGTGTCTATTATGGTGTTTTTAGAAGGCACCCCACTCGTACTTTTTTGACGAAAGGCTTCTGTTACCATTTGTTGCTTGGATGTTACTTTTGTAGTGTCCTGAGAAGGCTTCTCACTTGTACTTTGCTGACCTGAGACATGTATTACAGTTTGTTGTGTGGATGTGTCTCTTGTGGTATACTGAGAAGGCATTTCACGAGTGTTGTGTTGATCAGTAACGTATGTTATAGTTTGTTTCGTCGGCATGGCGGCTACGGTGTCTTGAGAAGTTACTTCACTTGTAATTTGTTGGCCTAAGGCATCTGCTACAGTTTGTTGGTTGGACGTTCCTATGGTGGTATTTTGGGAAGGCACTTCACTTGTACTTTGGTGGCCAAAAACCTTGGTTTCAATTTGTTGCGTAGATTTGTCTGTTATGGTATCTGGTGAAAACACTTCACGTGCATTTTTATGATCAGAGACGTCAGGTACAGTTTGGTGTGTGGACGTGTCTGTTGTAGAGTCTTCAGATGGCAGTCTACTTGTGCTTTCATAAGGAAAGGCGTCTGAATATTGCGTGGACGTATCTTTTGTAGTGTCACGAGAAGGCACTTCACTTGTGCTTTGTTGATCAGGAACGTCTGTTGCAGTTTTTTGCCTGGATGTGTCTGCTGGTGTGCTTTGTAAAGGCACTTCACTTATACTTTCTTGAACTGAGAAGTATGTTGCAGTGTGTATCGTTGACACTTCAATGTTGGCGTATTGAGAAAGCACTTCACTTGTAATTTCTTGACCAGAGACATCTGTTATAATTTGCCTCGTGGACCTGTCTGTTGTAGTATATTGAGAAGACACTAGTTTTGTTCTTTGTTGGCTAGAGACATTTGTTGCCGTTTGTTCCGTGAACGTTGTTGTTGTGGCATACTGAAAAGGCACTTCACTTGTATTCTGTTGAAAAAAGAGGTCTTTTGCCATTTTTATCGTGGATCTGTCTATTGTGGTGTGTGGAGAATGTATTTCACCACTACTTTGTTGATCAGAGACGTCCGTTACAGGTTGCTGGGTGGATGTGTCTGTTGTCGTGTCTTGATGATATATTTTGACGGTACTATGTCGACCAGAAACGTGCATTACATTTTGATTTCTGGACTGATATATTGTGGTGTGTTGAGGAGGCACTTTACTTGTGCTTTGTTGACCTGAGGCGTCTATCACAATTTGCTCAGTGGACATATCTGCTGTGGCATAGTGAGCAGGCATTTCACTAGTTCGTTGTTGATGAGGAACGTCTGTTACAGTTTGTTTGGTAGGCGTTTCAGTTGCGGTGTTTTGAGAAAGCACTTCACTTGAACCTTGGTGATCAGGAAAGTGTATAACAGCTTGTTGCCTAGATGTGTCTATTGTGCTGTTTTGGAAAGACTCTTCACTTGTACTTTGCTGACGTGCGAGGTATGTTGCAGTTTGTACCGTTGACGTCTCAGTGTTGGTGTATTGAGAAAGCCCTTCACTTCTTGTACTTTCTTGACTAGAGTCATCTGGCACAATTTGCCTCCTGGACCTGTCTGTTGTGGTATGGTGAGAAGACACTAGTTTTAAAATTTCTGGACTAGAGACATTTGTTACCGTTTGTTCCGTGAACGTTGCTGTGGTTGCATATTGGGAAGGTACTTCACTTGTGCTTTGTTCACCTGAGAACTCCATTACAGGTTGTTTCGAGGAGCGGCCTGTTGTAGTGTATTTAGAAAACACTTGATTTGTAATTTGTTGACCAGAGACGGCTGTTGCAATCTGTTTAGTGTGCGTGTCTGTTGTGCTTTCCTGAGAAGATATGTCCCTTGTACTTTGTCGAACAGAGACATCTTCTGCCATTTGTAGAGTGGATGTGTCTATTGTGGGGTATTGAGAAAGTATTTCACTTGTACTTTGTTGACCAGAGGCGTCTGTTACAGCTTGTTGCGTGGACGTCTCTGCTGTGGTGTCTTGAAGAGATATTTCTACGGTACCTGGTATACCAGAGAGGTCTGTTACGTTTTGTTTTCTGGACGGATCTGTTGTTGTGTATTGAGACGGCACTTCACTTGTGCTCTGTTGATCAGTGTTGTCTGCAACAAATCGTTTTGGGGCCGTGTCCTTTGTGTTGTCTTGAGAAAGCATTTCACTTGAACTGTGTTGACCAGAGACAGTTTGGTTTGTGGAGGTTTCTGTTGTACTGTATTGATAAGTCACTTCACTTGTAGTTTGTTGACTTGAAACATCTGTTGTCATTTTTGGCGTGATCGAGTCTGTTGTTCTATCACGAGGCACTTCACTTTCTCTTTGCTTATACGAATCATCTATTACAGTTTGATATCTGGATGTATCTGTTTTGGTGTATCGAGAAGGCATTTCATTTGTACGTTGTTTACCTGAGGCGTTTGTTTTGCTTTGTTTCGTGGACGTTTCTATTGTGGTGTATTGAGTAGGCACTTCCTTTGTATTTTCTTGACAAGAAACGTCTGTTACATTTTGTTTTTCGGCCATCCCTGTTGTGCTGTCTTCAGTCGTACTTTGTTGACCAAAACCTCCTTTTACAGTTAATCTTCTGGATTTGTCTGATGGAGTGTATACAGAAGGCACTTCAATCGTACCTTGTTGACTAGAGACGTCTGTTACAGCTTGTTTCGTGGACGCGCCCGTTGTGGTATATTGAGAAAGAACTTTTCTTGAAGTTTGTTGACCAGAGACATGTGTTAGAATTTCTCTTGTAGATGTGTCTGCTGTGATGTCTTGATAAGGCACTTCATTTGATTTTTGTTGACTTGGGAAGTCTTTTACAGTTTGCTTTGTGGACGTGTCTGTTGTGGTGTCTTTAGAAGGCACTTCACTTGTACTTTGTAAACCAGACACGTCTGTTGCAGATTGCTGCATGGATGTGTCGTTTTTGGTGTTTTTAAAAGGCACTATCCTTGTGTTTTGTTGGCTAGAGATCTCAGTTAAAACTTGTTTAGTGGACGCTTCTATTGTAGTGTCTTGTGAGGGCCTTCGACTTCTACTTTGTTGCTCAGAGAAGTCTGTTGTAAGTTGTTGTGTAGACGTGTCGCTTGTTTTCTGCTGAAAGGACGCAGAACTTGTATTTTGTTTACCAGAGACCTCTGTTGCATTTTCTTGTGTGGACGTATCTGTTGTGTCTTGGTAAAGCACTTTACCTGCACTCTCCTGATCAGAGACGTCTGCTATAGTTTGCTTTGTTGACGTGTCTATTATGGTGTTTTTAGAAGGCACCCCACTCGTACTTTTTTGACGAAAGGCTTCTGTTACCATTTGTTGCTTGGATGTTACTTTTGTAGTGTCCTGAGAAGGCTTCTCACTTGTACTTTGTTGACCTGAGACATGTATTACAGTTTGTTGTGTGGATGTGTCTCTTGTGGTATACTGAGAAGGCATTTCACTTGTGTTGTGTTGATCAGTAACGTATGTTATAGTTTGTTTCGTCGGCGTGGCGGCTACGGTGTCTTGAGAAGTTACTTCACTTGTAATTTGTTGGCCTAAGGCATCTGCTACAGTTTGTTGGGTGGACGTTCCTATGGTGGTATTTTGGGAAGGCACTTCACTTGTACTTTGGTGGCCAAAAACCTTGGTTTCAATTTGTTGCGTAGATTTGTCTGTTATGGTATCTGGTGAAAACACTTCACGTGCATTTTTCTGATCAGAGACGTCTGGTACAGTTTGGTGTGTGGACGTGTCTGTTGTAGAGTCTTCAGATGGCAGTCTACTTGTGCTTTCATAAGGAAAGGCGTCTGAATATTGCGTGGACGTATCCTTTGTTGTGTCACGAGAAGGTACTTCACTTGTGCTTTGTTGATCAGGAACGTCTGTTGCAGTTTGTTGCCTGGATGTGTCTGCTGGTGTGCTTTGTAAAGGCACTTCACTTATACTTTCTTGAACTGAGAAGTATGTTGCAGTTTGTGGCGTTGACACTTCAATGTTGGCGTATTGAGAAAGCACTTCACTTGTACTTTCTTGACCAGAGACATCTGTTATAATTTGCCTCGTGGACCTGTCTGTTGTAGTATATTGAGAAGACACTAGTTTTGTTCTTTGTTGACTAGAGACATTTGTTGCCGTTTGTTCCGTGAACGTTGTTGTTGTGGCATACTGAAAAGGCACTTCACTTGTATTCTGTTGAAAAAAGAGGTCTTTTGCCATTTGTATCGTGGATCTGTCTATTGTGGTGTGTGGAGAATGTATTTCACCACTACTTTGTTGATCAGAGACGTCCGTTACAGGCTGCTGGGTGGATGTGTCTGTTGTCGTGTCTTGATGATATATTTTGACGGTACTATGTCGACCAGCAACGTGCCCTACATTTTGATTTCTGGACTGATATATTGTGGTGTGTTGAGGAGGCACTTTACTTGTGCTTTGTTGACCTGAGGCGTCTATCACAATTTGCTCAGTGGACATATCTGCTGTGGCATAGTGAGCAGGCATTTCACTAGTTCGTTGTTGATGAGGAACGTCTGTTACAGTTTGTTTGGTAGGCGTTTCAGTTGCGGTGTTTTGAGAAAGCACTTCACTTGTACCTTGGTGATCAGGAAAGTGTATAACAGTTTGTTGCCTAGATGTGTCTATTGTGCTGTTTTGGAAAGACTCTTCACTTGTACTTTGCTGACGTGCGAGGTATGTTGCAGTTTGTACCGTTGACGTCTCAGTGTTGGTGTATTGAGAAAGCACTTCACTTGTACTTTCTTGACTAGAGTCATCTGGCAAAATTTGTCTCGTGGACCTGTCTGTTGTGGTATCCTGAGAAGATACTGGTCTTGAAATTTCTTGACTAGAGACATTTGTTACCGTTTGTTCCGTGAACGTTGCTGTGGTTGCATATTGGGAAGGTACTTCACTTGTGCTTTGTTCACCTGAGAAGTCCATTACAGGTTGTTTTGTGGAATGGTCTGTTGTAATGTATTGCGAAAACACTTGACTTGCAATTTGTTGACCAGAGACGGCTGTTGCAGTTTGTTTAGTGTCTGTTGTGCTTTCCTGAGAAGGCACGACCCATGTGCTTTGTCGAACAGAGATATCTTCTGCCATTTGTAGAGTGGATATTGTGGGGTATTGAGAAAGTATTTCACTTGTACTTTGTTGACCAGAGGCGTATGTTACAGCTTGTTGCGTGGACGTCTCTGCTGTGGTGTCTTGAAGAGATATTTCTACGGTACTTGGTCCGCCAGGGAGGTCTTTTACGTTTTGTTTTCTGGACGATTCTGTTGTTGTGTATTGAGAAAGCACTTCACTTGTGTTCTGTTGACCAGTGTAGTCTGCAACAAATCCTTTTGGGGTCGTGTCCTTTGTGTTGTCTTGAGAAAACATTTCACTCGAACTGCGTTGACCAGGGACAGTTTGGTTTGTGGAGGTTTCTGTTGTGCTGTATGGATAAGACACTTCACTTGTAGTTTGTTGACTTGAAACATCTATTGTCATTTTTTGCGTGATAGTGTCTGTTGTTCTGTCATAAGGAGGCACTTCACTTTCTCTTTGCTTATACGAATCATCCATTACAGTTTGATATCTGGATGTGTCTGCTGTGGTGTATCGAGAAGACACTTCACTTGTACGTTGTTTACCCGAGGCGTTTGTTTTGCTTTGTTTCGTGGACGTTTCTACTGTGGTGTATTGAGAAGGCACTTCCTTTGTATTTTCTGTACCAGAAACGTCTGTGGCAGTGTTCTGCGTGTACTTGTCTTTTGTGCTGTCTTCAGAAGGCACTCCACTTGTACTTCTTTGACGAAAGACCTCTGTTACCATTTGTTGCTTGGACGTTACTTTTGTAGTGTCCCGGGAAGGCACTTCACTTGTACTTTGTTGAACAGCAACGTCTTCTGTCCTCTGTTGCGTGGACGTGTCTTGTACAGTGTACTGATCAATCATTTCAGTTGTACTTTGTTGACCAGAGACGTCAGTCACAGCTTGTTGCGTATAGGTGTCTGTTGTGGTGCCTCGAGCAGACATTCTGCCAGCGCTTTGCTGACCAGTGACGTTTTTTGCCATTTGTTGTGCTGATTCGCCCGTTGTAGTTCCTTTAGCATATGGTTCGGATGTGGTTTGGCGACTACTAATGTCTGCCAAAGTTAAGTTAACATATATGTATTCCGGGGTGTACTGTGCAGGTTTGTGACTTCTCTGGTATCCATTAGTGGAGTGTAGTACAGGTTGTTGAGGAGAACCAGGTTTTGTCTTTCGTGGCGTGGAGATGCTCTTCTCACTTTGATATGCAAACGTTTCTGTCGTGCCTGTTTCAACAGTGAGTTCTGTTGCAGTTTGAGTAAAAGCTCTTACAACTTGTGCAGAATTTTGTTGCCTGGAACTTTTTGCCGTTGTTTGATCTGTGGCAGCCATACTGCCTTCAAGGGAGGCTTTGGTCGCAGTTTGTTTGGTAGAGCCGCCTCTTGCACTTAGCGACACGGGGTTGTTCGTTGTAGTATTTTCTGCTGCGGAGGAACCCGCAATGATGTTTTCAATAGTGGAACTCATCAGGATCTGCCGAGTCGATTCATATGCTGCATCTGGTTGCGTGGGAGTGTACAAAGCAGTCGCTTGATAAGCAGTGACAGTTTCAGGTGATGATGGGTGTTGAACTGGGGTGTCTGTGACTGAGTTGTACCTGGGTCTTCCTGTTTTGTATTGCGTTGTTTTGCTTTGTGTTTCCTTGCTGTATTGTGTTGTTAGGCTTTGTGTTGTATCAATGTGCTGTTTTGCAAAGCCTTGTGTTGTATCGAAGTTCATTTTTGCCAAGTCTTGTGTGGTATCGCTGTACATCTCTGCCAATCCTCGTGCTGTACCGATGTACTCTGTTGCTTGGATTTGCGTTGTGTCGCTGTTCATTCCTGTCAAGTCTTGTGTTGCATCGCTGTTCATTCCTGTCAAGTCTTGTGTTGTATGGGCGTACGTTGCTGCTTGGCCTTGTGTTTTATCGCTGTACATCCCTGTCAACCCTTGTGTTGTATTGGTGTACATCCCTGTCAATCCTTGTGTTGTATCGGTGTACATCCCTGTCAATTCTTGTGTTGTATCGCTGTTCATTCCTGTCAATCCTTGTGTTGTATCGCTGTTCATCCCTGTCAATCCTTGTGTTGTATCAATGTTCATCCCTGTCAATCCTTGTGTTGTATCGCTGTTCATTCCTGTCAATCCTTGTGTTGTATCGCTGTTCATCCCTGTCAATCCTTGTGTTGTATCAATGTTCATCCCTGTCAATCTTTGTGTTGCATCAATGTTCATCCCTGTCAATCCTTGTGTTGTATCGCTGTTCATTCCTGTCAATTCTTGTGTTGTGTCGGCGTACTTTGCTGCGTGGCCTTGTGTTTTATCGCTGTACATCCCTGTCAATCCTTGTGTTGTATCGGTGTACATCCCTGTCAATCCTTGTGTTGTATCGCTGTTCATTCCTGTCAATTCTTGTTTTGTGTCGGCGTACTTTGCTGCTTGGCCTTGTGTTTTATCGCTGTACATCCCTGTCAATCCTTGCGTTCTATCGGTGTACATCCCTGTCAATCCTTGTGTTGTATCGGTGTACATCCCTGTCAATCCTTGTGTTGTATCGCTGTACATCCCTGCCAATCCTTGTGTTGTATCGGTGTACATCCCTGTCAATCCTTGTGTTGTATCAATGTTCATCCCTGTCAATCCTTGTGTTGTATCGCTGTTCATTCCTGTCAATTCTTGTGTTGTGTCGGCGTACTTTGCTGCTTGGCCTTGTGTTTTATCGCTGTACATCCCTGTCAATCCTTGCGTTCTATCGGTGTACATACCTGTCAATCCTTGTGTTGTATCGGTGTTCATTCCTGTCAAGTCTTGTCTTGTATCAGTGTTCATCCCTGTCAATCCTTGTGTTGTATCAATGTTCATCCCTGTCAATCCTTGTGTTGTATCAATGTTCATCCCTGTCAATCCTTGTGTTGTATCAATGTTCATCCCTGTCAATCCTTGTGTTGTATCAATGTTCATTCCTGTCAATCCTTGTGTTGTATCGCTGTTCAACAAAACTCCTACCAAGTTTTGTGTTGTGTCGGCGTGCTTTGCTGATTGGTCTGGTGTTGTATCGCTATCCGACCCTGTCCATCCTTGTGTTGTATGGGTGTAGTCTGTTACTTTGCTCTGTGCTGTATCGCTGTCCGTCTCTGTCCAGCCTTGTGTTGTATGGGTGTACTTAGTTGTTTGATCCCGTTGTTTTGTTAAGTCTTGTGTTGTCTCACTGTGTTGTATTGTTAGTTCATGTGTTGTCTCAATGTGCTGTGTTGCTAAATTTTGCGTTGCCTCGCTGTGCTGTGTTGTTAAGACTGCAGTTGTCCCGCTGTGCTGTATTGTTAGCCCTTGTGTTGTCTCGCTGTGTTGGGTTGTTAGCCTTTGTGCTGTCTCGCTGTGCCGTGTCGTTAAGTCTTGCGTTGTCTCGTTGTGCTGTATTGCTAAGTCTTGTGTTGTTTTGCTTTGCTGTGTTGTTAAGTCGTGTGTTAATTCGCTGTGCTGTGTTGATGGCTGTTTTGTTGCTTCGGTCTGCGGTGTGGTTAGTTCTTGCGTTGCCTCGCTGTGCTGTATTGCTAAGTCTTGTGTTGTTTCGCTTTGTTGTGTTGTTAAGTCTTGTCTTGTTTCGCTGAGCTGTGTTGTCAGCTCTTGTGTTGTCTCGCTCTGTTGTGTTGTTAAGTCTTGTGTTGATTCGCTGTCCTGATTTGTTAGCCTTTGTGTTGTATCCCTGTGCCGTGTTTTTAGCTGATGCATTGTCTCGCTGTGCTGTGTTATTAATTCTTGTGTTGATTCGCTGTGCTGTGTTGATAGATCTTCTGCTGTCTCAGTGTACTTTATTGTTAGCTCTTGCGTTGTCTCGTCGTGCCGTGTTGATAAATCTTGCGTTGTCTCGCTGTGCTTTGTTGTTAGCTGTTGTGTTTCCTCGGTGTGCTGTGTTTTTAGTTCTTGGGTTCCCGCGCTATGCTGTGTTGCTAAGTCTTGTGTTGTTTCGCTCTGTTGTATTGTCAGTTCTTGTGTTGTCTCGCTGTGCTGTGTTGTTAGCTCTTGTGCTGCTTCGCTCTGTTGTGTCGTCAGTTCTTGTGTTGTCTTACTGTGCTGTGTTGTTAGCTCTTGTGCTGTTTCGCTCTGTTGTGTTGTCAGTTCTTGTGTTGTCTCGCTGTGCTGTGTTGTTAGGTCTTGTGTTGTTTCGCTCTGTTGTGTTGTCAGTTCTTGTGTTGTCTTACTGTGCTGTGTTGTTAGCTCTTGTTTTGTTTCGCTCTGTTGTGTTGTCAGTTCTTGTGTTGTCTCGCTGTCCTGTGTTGTTAGCTCTTGTGTTGTTTCGCTCTGTTGTGTTGTCAGTTCTTGTGTTGTCTCGCTGTGCTGTGTTGTCAGTTCTTGTGTTGTCTCACTGTGCTGTGTCGTTGGCCCTTGCGTTGTCTCGCTGTGCTGTGTTATTAGGTCTTGTATTGTCTTGATGCGCTGTGTTGTTACGTCTTGTGTTGTTTCGCTGTGTTGTGTTGTCAGTTCTTGCGTTGTCTCGCTGTGCTGTGTTGATAAGTCTTGTGTTGTCTCACTGTGCTGTGTTGTTGGCCCTTGTGTTGTTTCAATGTGTTGTGTTGTTAGCCCTTGCGTTGTCTCGCTGTGTTGTGTTGTTAGCCCTTGTGTTGTCTCGCTGTGTTGTGTTGTTGGCCCTTGTGTTGTTTCACTGTGTTGTGTTGTCAGTTCTTGTGTTGTCTCGCTGTGCTGTGTTGTTAGCCCTTGTGTTGTCTCGCTGTGTTGTGTTGTTAGCCCTTGTGTTGTCTCGCTGTGCTGTGTTCTTAAGTCTTGTGTTGTCTCCCTGTGTTGTGTCGATATGTAAGTTGTGGGAAGCTGTGATGTTGCTGAGGGTATTTCTGTGTTTTAGTAAAAATCATGTTTCCATTTTGCATTTTTATTCATGTGTTTGATTTTATCCGGTACGTTATCAGTTAAAATGTGTTAGAACAATAAATTAAAAAGCCCTCCTGTACACGTTCAATCGCGGAGCATACAGCGTTGTTACTTGACATGCTTAAACTATGCTTCGTTCACAATTGAACAAGCCATTTGTGCCTGAAAGCTCTGAGAAGGCGTCGCTTCCTCGTAATCACTCCCCCTCCTAAAATCTCACACAACAGTGACTGAGCGAATCAAGTCAAAAGAAAGAGGAAAAAAAAAGCCTTGGCACTTTTTTCTGTGTAAAAATGTGCCTTGTGATCTGAGGAAGCGACATTAATAGATTGATACGACCTTATTCAAAAATTTTCCAAGGCCTTATCAATTTCTAAAACTTTCCATCTGCAATTATCTCCTTGTGGTTTTTTTTTCAATTAAGCTTATACCAATATTTCAAAAATACTATTCCATCACGGCCACATTGCTAATTTCGAACAGTTTCCGGAAATCGCCAATTGGTTTTCGTGTTACCCGGAAGTCATTATAGCAGGAAGTTTAGGAGTTCAATCAACCCAATCGCCTAAGAGCAAAACTATAAAAAAAATTGGCTTAAACGCACACGGTTACATATTGTAAGATGCCGGACATAACATTACCTACTTTACAGTATGATGAGTACAGGTTTCGAGGTTAAATAAGGTAAGATGTGACGCTTTTCCCGCCTCCCATATCACACATTTAACTAAATTTCTAAATTCCACAATTTTTTCTACTTTTGCATTTCACGGCCACACAATGCAATCTCAAAACCAGTAAACATTGGGATGATTTATCAACGTTGGATAGACGCCGCAACCGACGTCGGATCCACATTGGATTTTCGTTGATTATGAAAGTCGAAACAACGCCCACCTATCGACATTGGATGGGCGTCGATTATGCGACGTCTAATCAACGTTGAGAAAACGTTTGCAAATGGAAGCCAAAACAACGTCCCTTAGCAAAAGTTCTAAGACGTCGGAAAGGCGACGTTGTAGTAGGGTCAGATCGACGTCACAACCCTAAATAGACGTTGATCCACGCATGATTGTTTTACTGGGAATCACATACTGTATCTGAAATGATTTCGCTCTACTGAAATGGCTAGAGTCAAATGGGTGTTTTTTTCTTGTTGTTGCTGATTATCATTTTTCCTATTTCAGTTTCAGCGAAATATTAGAGAGAATTTTTGAAAATGTTCCTCTAACTTAAAAGCTGTGGACTAGAAATATTTTGACAATGTTTGAAACAAATTATGTTTTCCTCTGATAGTTTTTAAATTTAACCCTTAAATCGATGCTGAACGACAAATATTTATAATTTCCAATAGATTAATGTGTAAAAAAATAGAACATTTAATCTAACTGAAGTTAAAGAAAATAGATCCTAGATTAGATCCAGGCTCTTTGCTGAAGCTTAACATATGCAAACAAATTTCCTACATGCAGGTGCACATTTCAAAAGAAACGACATTACGTTCAGCTGGACTGCAATTGTTCAAGTGATGCGAAGAAAGTGGGTTCTGACCTGTGACGTAGATGCGGAAGGTACAGGACTTCCGGCCATTGCTGGGCCATTTTGCGACATACTCTACTTGATAGACTCCAATTCTCAATTGATCCCTGCCTGAATAAGAACTAAGTTTAGCAGAGAGAAAAAGCGCTGAATGAGGAACTGATGGTCGAATTACCGTGAAAGCAAATCCGTGTAAAGTTTGAATAGAAAGAAAAGCCAACGAAATAAAAATCTGCGACTTTTTTTCAAACATCAAAGAATGTGAGAAGAACACAAACAGAAGATGATACAATTTTAGTGGCACTGAAATTCATAAAGTTGCAGGATCTAAATACACATTTTCCATTCCACTTTTGACGCCTAACATGTACTTGTTAAAATGTGGAGGAACGTCCTTGTACCAGGTACGAGGTTCCGTTGTACGTTGATATCCGGGTATTCGGGCTCCCACCACGTCACTGTGACGTTGTCGTACGTGTAGATGATGACGTCAGTCGGGCATGAGGCCTTTGTCTGGTTGTAATCCGGAAATTTATCTGTCTTGCAGGAAAAAAGAGGCAATAAATAAACAAGTAAATAGAATTTCCATGTTCATTCTCATTGAAAAAAAAAAACAGAACATTGTGATAAAACACTACTTGACGTCGTAATTTGCATACATTTTAACGAAACCTGGCACATAATGTGATATCACTTTCTGATCACCTTATTCCTCGAGATTTTGGTCTGCAACTTTTTCAACTTTCAGTTCATAAATAAAGTTTAATTAATTATTTTAATTAATAAATACATCAGAAAATCGGAAGTTGTGATGATTTTTACATGAGGACATACTACCGCAGTATTTTTGCACATGACGAGTAAAATAAATAGAAATGCAGTTTTCACGTGTTCACGTTTTGCATAAGAAATCTTATGTAAGCATGGATTTCACGCAATCCATAACAAATTTGCTTAATCAGCAAACTACTGGACATATAAAAATTATTTATTTGTGTGTGTGTGTGTGTGTGTGTGTGTGTGTGGGGCTGGGGGGGGGGGGGCGGTAGTAATGGCACTGTTGTGGGTCGCACCTATCCACTGCATGAACTCGTAGTATGTGAACTGTCGGTATCGCTTCCAGTCGAAGATGACCTCGTCCTTCCTCGTCCCCGAGAGCAAGCACTGTCTGAACTGCTTCCGCCCAAGGTCTATGGAGCTGCGTACGATAAACAAAAAAAAAAAAAAACAAAAACAAGTGTTATTCTCCATTCAGAGGTAGACTACCGTGATAGGAATTGGAGCATTTCCTTATCAGTGGCGTGAGCTTTGGCAGCGTACTTAAGAGAATTAAACTTCGTTTGCAAATGGGCATAAGTTTGTAGTTTTTCTCGAAATTTCTGCCCTTTTTCTCCTTTTTTCTCCTCTTTTTTCCGTCACGGAGGTTTCCAGAAAACTCCTCCTACGCTATTTGACGTAGGACGATGAAATTTGGCACAGTGATAGAGGGTGATGAGATGTCGTGAAATCCGCAAATTTTTTTACCTTGACCTTGAAGATCAAGGTCAAATTGAGGTCAAACTATTTTTGACCTCAAAGTGGTTTCCAGAAAACTCCTCCTACAGAGTTTATCGTAGAAAGACGGCATGTGGCAGAGACATAGAGGGTAATGAGTTGTCGTCAAATCCGCAAAATATTTTTACCTTGAATCTCAGAGGTCAAGGTCAAAGTGAGGTCAAAATATTTTTGAAACGCCTATTAATCACGAAAAGTAGCCATAAAGTTGCTCAAATCCCGGTTTGAATACATACTCTGTAGGGGGTTAATTTTCATCACCAACTTTGACCTTGAGCGTCAAGGTCAAAGGTCACGTGACTTCACGCGCCGTTAACGACAAGTCGACTTATCTCGAAAACGGTTAGAGATTGGGCGATTTTGAGCTCATTTTCGACCCTTTGGGCTAAACAACGTTACATAAGCGGTACCTCGGTGACCTTGACCTTCTGGGGCACGGTCAAGGTCAAAAATCGGAAGTTGACTATTATCTCGAAAACGGTTAGAGATAGAGCGATTTTGAGCTCATTTTTTACCCTTTGGGCCTAAACAACGTTACATAAGAGGTGCCTCGGTGACCTTGACCTTCTGGGTCACGGTCAATATCAAAAACCGGAAGTTGACTATCATCTCGAAAGCGTTTAGAGATAGAGCGATTTTGAGCTTATTTTCGACCCTTTGGGTGTAAAAGACGATATGTAAGAGATACCTCGGTGACATTGACCTCCTCGGTCATGGTCAAAACCAAAACCGGAAGCTTGAGCGAAGCACAGATAAATAAGGGGTACTGCATGACTTCGAGGTTTTTTGTCATGATTTAATACAAATATTTTCTGTAATGGTTTCTGCAAGTGGGCTAATTCCGCTATGTAGCGGAATTCTGTCTAGTTTATAATGTTTTTTCTTTAACATACTGGCTTAAATGTTACTTGGCGAATTAAGATTTCAGCTCCTTGCAGCGTGAAGCAAGAGGAGACAGACTCTGTAATTAGTACAAAAGCTGATAGATCTCCCAAGGACATGATCAAAGGAGATAGACACCCAAATGGAGACGGAAAACATGCAGACGTACAGACCTGCACGGAAACGTGGTCTCCTCCGCACACCACTTTTGGCAGTACAGGGCATCCAATGCTGAGGAGCTTCTACGCGGGTAGAAAAGCTCTTTCTCATTGTTCTTATCAATGCCCCACGTCGGTATGCTCGTCCACATTAAAACTATAAAATAAAAGATTAACATCCCTATCTTTGGCTTTCGAAAAAGGTAATTTTTGCCTTTAAAATCAACACTGTTTTAAGGTATTCCATCAATGTATTCTGTATGACACCCATCTCTTTATTTCTAATGTAATGTTCGACTTTAATAAACATTTCAGCAAACAGACTTTGCGTAATTAAATCCATGTACCCCTTTTCCGTGAAGTGCTGGGGCCATACTCCCATACATGAGTGAGGATCAAGATCCGCAGCGCGAAAGATTTCCTAACCCCGATTTTCACTTAAAATCATTTTTCTTTTTTCGTTTTTTTTTTTTTATTCAGCGATCTTTTGCTTTCTCTTTTAAAATATACACTGTTCTACTCGGAAAAAAAATGGCGATCAAATTTCATAATTTAATAAAGTTGATAATTTTGCGATGTTTTCGCTTACTGGCTTGAAAATCTGTAATATTTTCGCTTTGGAGCTTGAAAAATCTTCCATCTTTTCGCATTTCACACAGCGAAATAGCTGGTCTTTTCGCATTTCACATGGTAAAATATGCGATCTTTTCGTTTTAAATTTTCAGGTTTCACAACCCCATCAGATTTCAGCCTGACTGTCCCACCGGAGATGGGGGATAGTCCTCTGTCCGCCAATGAAGTGCATTAGCATTTACACACCTCTGTGTTTATAATCTGTCACCACCCTCGGTTGACATCTCGCCGGTACAATTCGCTTCACTCCACCACTCAACCGGAAGTTGTGCCAGTCAAAAAGCACGTGACCAGTAACAAGTCGAGAATGGCATGCCTGGCGCCCGAGGAAAGCGTCCTTGACCTTCGGGTTAATGTTGACATCAAGGACGTACAGCTGGCTGAGGTAGCCCCGGAATCCCCCCAGAATGACCTTCAACCTTGGATTTAAAACGGCGCACAGATAAAGAATAAAAACAAAGCGATTTTTTAAAAATAAATAATGTCTTTTCCTGATAAAGATTCTCCTCCTGTGAGGTTTAAATAAGCCGTTCATACTGGACTAAAAGATAGATGTTGATTCTGCTGGTTTGACTAAAATACTGCATGTCCAAGGAATTGTGGCCAACACCGATTTTCCGTACAACGTAGTGGTATTATTTTACATAGAAAATAATGAATAACGGAGTGATTCTGTTCTCATTTAACCATAACGCTTAACATGAAGACCCCTTGTCTAGAAAGTTAACTTCAGAATTTAACTTACGGTTGCTCAGGCTTTTATATGTCACAACAGACGTAAACTTTTCTTAGTTTTTGTTTTCATTATCTGTAGTCATTGAGTAAAAGCAAGCAAGTAATACAATCTGTGTGTGTGCAGCTCCTCAAACAGCACCTCTTTTTATGTTCAGTTGGCTTAGCCTTTTAAAAAATAACCAAACCTGCATGCATTTTGAGACAAAGTTATTATTTTCCTGGTTTGCTAGTACCGTGCACCCTTGCCCCGAGAAAAAAGTGAACACTGGACCGGCTGCCTCGGCCCAGATTTGAAAACGTTTCAACTGCTTTGTTTTACAATGACCTTCTGTAAGTTTTCATCCCCAGCTACGCCACTGCATTACCTGTTTGGTGGAGACAAGGCAATTCCGTCTACGGACGTCAGCACCTTGCCAGCAGCGTCCGTGACGGTCGTCATGACCTTGCGTGACGTAAAGTCTAGCTGAAGCAGTACAGAATGCCAGTGTACGTCATTCAGCGAGGTGACGTGGTCTGTTGTATGGAATCTATTAGTCTTGTCGTTAAGTGTGTGTAAGCCGATGTCATCCACGTACAGCAGGTCAGCTTCCGGATAGAATCTGACACACACGCGGAAACGCAGGATTAAAGATTATACAAACATAAACGACCCCCCCTCACTCTCCCTGTCTCTCCCCCTTCTGTCTGTCTGTCTGTCTTTCTCTCTGTCTGTCTGTCTCTCTGTCTATCTGTCTGTCTCTGCCTTTCTGTCCCTCTCACACACACGCCCTTTCTCTAACACACACATTCTGCCACTCAATCGCTATTATCTTCCATTTTTTTCCAGAGCACATTTGACTAAGACAAGCTGTTCACTTCAAAAGGAAAGAGACATGTCTTACCTTTGCAGTGTGAGAAATCGACCGGTGTCCCCTTTGATGGCGTATCTGACGTAGAGCATGACGGTCAGACGATGACTGGCGGCCGACCATGTGACGGCCTGTGCTGCGTGACCCAGTCCTCGGGGGGAGTAGAAAAACAGGTCGTGGCTGTACCCCCGCGGTCCATCTGAAGGAAAAAGCCGATACATTTTCCTGCCGAATAAGAACGTAGTTTTGAAAAAAAAATTATTTGCTTCTGTTGTTGTAGGAGCTTGTAACTGTGTCTGATTGTTGACACAGACGTTTACACATAGCATTCATTTGTGTAATATTTACAACAGAAGGAAGGCAGTGAAGGGTCTTTCAAAGCAGCAGTTTTCCGTTGTAATTCAAAACAAGGGGGGGGGGGGGGACTTCTGGATGAGATCAACTCTAAACTAGACCGTTTTCGCAACCGAAGAGCAAAAGTTACACTTAGGCCACAAAAAATACGATTCTGAAATGCGGTATTCTTTTAAAAAATCTGTGCTTAAACTCATGCCAAGTTGTCAGCTGCATAAAAACGCAATACAGATTTTGACATGTTATGTCCCAGTAAACATTCTGACGTCGATAAAACGTCAATTTGAGGTTGCGTTATTGACCAGGCCAAATCGCAACATTGAATCTGGTTGTAATTTGGTTTTGATTCTGGATTTGGTAACAACCACAGATAAACGTCTTTGACACGGCGCTGAACAGACATTGGATAGGCAACGCGCGACGATGTGCAGTTGTTGATTTTGCTCGCAAAAGAATAACTTCCGCAGCATTGAAACTGGTTGTAATTTGGCATAGATGACATGTGAGACCATAAGAGATAGCAAAGACTGCGGACAGAACGACCACATGTGGTAGATTTTCCAAATTATACATCCGACGTTTGGTCACAGACGTCAACTGAGCGTACGAAGAAGTTGGGTTTTCGGTAGCGAAAAAAAAACACATCACGTCCAAAGAGCGTTTTTATCAAATGTTTTTATAATGGATGTTAAAGTTCTTGAGCTGGCGTTGATCTAACCGTCTCAGAGGAGTTCATGTGGCAAGGTTATGGAAAAAAAAGAAGAAAAAACGGGGACACCCTACCCAATCGTACAATTTCAATGAACTACAGGGATTGAAAATCCCCCAGTGTAATTAAAAGCAGTGAGTTTGCATGGAGTGCCTAAGCAAGCGTGCCCCCCACCCCCCCCCCCCCACCCCGTGCGTACGTACTTTATGTGTGACCCCTTACCCTTCTGGCACTTGTTGTCCTGTGCCGCGGTGCCCGGCACACAACTTCCGGTGTAACCGTGATTCACGGGGTGTGTGCATGACTCCTGGCGTGTACACGTGGGTGGCACGTGGCTCCTCGCATCTGTGTCACACGTAGCCCCTGTAAAGTCTGCAACAAGATTGATAAAATATAGAATATTCAGTTTGAAATCAAGAATGTTAGTAAAAGAAGTGCACGCAAACGTATGCGTATTTCACACAGAAATTTACAAAACGGTTTTGCTCAAACTGCTGGATTTACAACAAAGTTGAGCGAAATTAAAATGGCAAGGGATTATTTATGAATTCAAGCCTTGATCAAGGGAAGGGATTTCTGCTTTAAAGTCGTTGGAGATAACTGGGGACTTTTTTTCAAAAATTATATCATCCGTTGGGTATTTCATGCATTCATGCGTAGTCTCTGTACAAACGCCCACTTGTTGACCTCACAACGTCACAGAAATACCTGCAGTGACAAGACATTAAAATGTAGTTGGTCTTTGGGTGGGGGTGGACTGAAAAATCAGTGACACCATAGTAGACCGACTCACCAGAAAGGCAGTGGCATTGATACGTTTGTTTGACCACGTGACAAGTGCCCCAGTTGTTACACGGTGAAGACAAACAGGGGCTGTCTAAAAATAACGTAACGATAATTTTTTTTTCAGTCACTAAAATTGTAAACATCAACAGTAAAAGGCGAAATGCACAGGCCTTCAGTATCTTTCAGCGTTTTCTTTTTTAATTTATTTTACCCTTCAAGCCAGGGTAACAGTTTTACACTGTTTTAGTGCAGATTGCTCATCTGATTGGAAATTTATTACAGCTTTTGAGAATGAGAATGACTATTGAGAATGAAACAAAAAGGTCACATTAATTATGACAGCAGTCTGATATTTCTTTTAAGATATCATAACTTTTACAGTCATGCATATTGAAGGTGTTGAAATGTTTTGTTAAGATTAAGAAGAAGGGATATTACTATGGGCCGTCCTAGATTAGGCCATCTGATAACCCCCCCCCCCCCCCCCCGCCTCCTCCCTCCCGCAACCAGGTGTGGGAGGGGGTGGGGAGCGCAGGTGAAGAAAGGCAGCGCCGCCTACCGCGTTTAAAACGCACCAAAGCCCCCCTTCGTTTACACAATAAACACATGTCTGGGGATAGTTAAATAAACTATATTTTTTATGCCCAGGAAATACCTGAGATGAAATCGAATGATATCCTGCCACTGGACGTCGAGGACGGAACAGTGATTCTTATATATTTCTTCCACTTTGTTGAAATCTCGTCTTCATTGTTCTCCTTCAAATATTCAATCTGTAAAAAGGCGAATTTGGCATGAATTTATTGGCTGAATTTATGAAGATAAAGTCAACATTTAGATTTTTTCATATCAAGGCGAAACTGTTTAAATGAATTGTTGATTCTGTTTTCTCACAGTCAGGAAAGCTTGGAAGGATTCCGAGTAAAAAAGGGATCCAGATAAATGGACCCGAAACGGATTTTGAACAAGCGAGAAATGACTAATCATACCACCACTAAACTTCTGTCTGCGTGCATAATTCAGGGCATAAATTTTTCATCCCAGCAAAGTAATAACCCCCACCCCACTTCGAGGCCCAAAAATAGATAATAAAAAATGAATGATCAGAAATAATGTATGAGAGAACAAAAAACACAAATTATACTCTCTATTACATTTTTAATTTTCAGGTAAGAATCCAGAGATAAGACGAACTCGGAAGTGAGACCTTTTGGTCAGGTCCGTTCCAGTTATACAAAACTCCCCGAAATCTTGTTAAGTATGGTTAGTATGTACTTTAGAATATTCAGTACCGGCAGTCCACGATCCTTTGTTTTCGAGTAGCATGTGAACAAATGTTTTTTTATTCAAGTGACTTTTAGCGGCGATATTTTCGAATTCAGCATTTCTGCTCGATCGATATTTCTCAATTTTGTGTGGGATCTTGTGTAGACCTATGGAATGCCGTTTTAACATTTAATGTTTTTTTGACATCAAAAACATAATTAAAGATATCAAGAAATCAATGTAGATCTCAATAATTTATTTTTTGCTATCAATAATTGAATTTTAGATGGCAAAAATTTATTTTTGAGATAAAAAAATCAAATTTACAAACTTAAAAAATCTTAAGGGAGACACACATTTACATAAAATTTAACGAATCGTCAATTAAATTTTGGAGATGAAAACTTGAATCATTGAGATCAATAATAACAACACAATTTTTGATCTCAAGAATTGCTTCTTTTTTATACAGTAAAAAATTTAAAGAAAGATTCTGTATACAAGGACCAGTCATTTTCAATTTACAGATGTGTACTCTGAATTTTTTATTTAAAAAAGACTGATATTTTGATATCAAAAATCAATTTTCGAGATCAAAAAATCATTTACAGATATGATAATACAATTTTTGTTCAAAAAGTCTCCTTCTTAAATAATTATATCTGAAATAAATTCTTGATATCAATAAAAGGAAAATGAATTATTGAGCTCAAAATTGATATTTTGCTCTCAAATATATCATTTTTCCTATCAAGAATTGAATTTTTGATCTAAAAAATTAATTTTCGATATCATTAAATCATTTTTGATATCAATAAATATTTCTTGATATCTCTAAATATTTATTGATATCAAAAATTATTTTTTTAGATCAAGAATACATTTAGAGATATCAAAAATACAAGTACAGATAGCAAAAATTAATTCTTGATATCAAAATATGGATTTTTTATATCAAAAATTAATTCTTGATATCAACAAAATCAATTTTTGATATCAAAAATTAATTATTGATCTCAATAATTTTCTAATAAATGTGAAAATGGCATTCCATATAGACCAAGTCCTGACCGCTGACAGAAAATAATGCAATTTTCAGGTAGGATTTTCTATCCGCCTCTAAGAAAATGCAATCATATAAATCTTTATATGCGAGGGAGTCGAGGTAACCAGTCACTTTCGCAATCTAAAAAAAGAACGATGGGCATTTGTTAAGCGCTGTCTGAGCTAGGTAAGTAACACGTAGATTCTACCTTTGCATCAAAGTATTTTTTGTTTTCGGCATTTACGGAAATCAACGAGCCTTCTTTCGGATGGATTTCGAAGATAAATGGAGGCACGGAAATCGACCCCTGGAATGACGCCATCACTGACCCCTCATCAGCTTCAATATTCAGTTTGTGTGCTGAAAAAAAAACGGGTGCGCAATTATTACAACATTAACATGTTGACAATATACTTAGCTACATTTTAAGAATGCGAGATGGACGTTTGTACAAGTCTATTGGGATAAATGCCTAAGTAACTGAATAGCAGTTGCGACAGGAGCCCAGGCGACACTGATGTCAGACTGGCATCTCAAATGAAAACTGCAACAATGTTGTAAGGGCGTCTGCAGAGTGACGTCGGTAACGTCGGAAGAACAACCTTGACTATTGGCTGAGATACGTATATCAAGCCACATTAGTAAGAACAATAATGACTGAACAGGC
The DNA here is from genome assembly GCA_949752745.1 of Protula sp. h YS-2021. Classification (NCBI taxonomy): domain Eukaryota; kingdom Metazoa; phylum Annelida; class Polychaeta; order Sabellida; family Serpulidae; genus Protula; species Protula sp. h YS-2021. Next base: position 53,033,214 of record OX457028.1, read on the forward strand.
ATCACCTTCACAACTGAATCACAGCCTGTTCTTTTTTCCTTTTCTGTTCTTCAGCATTCATTTGATAACCCCAATACAGAGGTCATCAGAAGGTTTCAGAATGATTCGGCTGATAGTTCTTGGTGAAACAGGAACAAATCTAGAAACTATTTATAGGATAATAGTTTTCTCAAATGATTTCTCGACCCGGTTGAAACCCTCAAAGTTCTGATTTAATTGCGATGTTTTCATGACGTCAAAGTGACGACTGGTTGATAGCCTGATCAGTCAGCCAATGAACAAAATTTCCAAAAAAAATGAACTGATTACCAGATGGGCTTACTTTCTATATACTGCAAATGAAATCCTTTATACAGGAGGTGGCTGCGTGTGAGGAATGTGGCGACGACTTCTGCTGCTGTACTGGCTATCACGTGACTTCCGGTACGCATGTCCTTGAACCGTCGCAGCAGTCTTGGCGCCACACCTGGCCGAATCTCTTCTATGTTCAGACAGTCCTCTGCGCCCATGTCTAGCCAAAGTATCTTGAATACGAGACGACATAAGTATAGTGGAACCTTGGAATAGGTCCACCCCACAAATAGGACCACCTCCAAAAAAGGGCCAGTTTGGCGTAATCCCTGTGGTGTTCCGTTTGCCCAGGTGACACTGTAATTTTACAGGCTCGTTTGCCGAGTTGCAGTGGAGGTGGTGGTGGTGGTGGAGGTGGGAGGGGGGAGGTACGGGTGGCGTCTGCTCCTATTATCGCGGCATGTCATCAAAACATTTGGTTAACAGCCTTATCTACAACCCCCTCCCCCGATCTCCTCCCCTGCACCGCCCGCTTTCCAACTCAACCCTGTTCAGCTAGAATTGCGTAATAGTAAACAATACTTTTCCATTTTAAGCTGTTTTCCTCAAACTGTAAAAGGTTTTCATAGTCTGTATTTCATTCGACTTTTAATAACGTTTATAAATATTTACTGAAATATTTAAGCTAGGCTCAGATAGGACTTTACGATTGAGTGGGTTTAAGAGTGGGTGTGTGTGAGTGAGTTTAAAAGTGACTAGATTTAATATTGAGTAAGTTTCAGAGAGAGTGAGTTTGCAACCAACACAACATACATGTATGATTACAACTGTAGAAGTTGTTATCCTCCATTTTCTGTTCAGCCACGCGGGTAAGTAGCCCCTAAATAACGGCGGAAGCAAATCCTGTGTCCTGGGCTTGACGGCTACGTCATCGATCACGTGCGCTTGGCTGTCGTCTGCGAGAAAATAACGACCATATATGTATATAAATATAAAGGTAGGCGCATGAATAAATAAACGATAAGATCGGCAGTGTCTTTTCGTTTGGCACTGACTGGTGGTTTTCAAGAAATAGTGAGGGGAGTGCGACTCCGAAGGGGCACCTTCCGCTCCCCCATCTCCCCTCCCTACCACCTTGCCGCCCTTAGGGATGTTTTGAAAATAGCTGTGAAAGCTTCCCTTTTGGGGCTCAAAACGTCACCTGTGATGCCCTTTCCCGAAACTTTGAGCCCCTTAGCAAACCTCCTACCCCCACCAAATATACGTTTTCAAAATGACTCACATGAGCCCCACGTGACATCTATGATGCTATTTCTAGCCTTGCCACTCTCGTCACCAATCCACTTGATGAGCATCAGGTTGTTATAGCTCATATATGACGTAGGCAAGGGAATCCCCCTCGGGAATTCCGGATTGTCTAAAATCAAATAAACATGCACGCACTTTGAGTATTTAGCTTTTAAAAGGCAGTACTATGAGTAAAACTTTTTACGGATACCGGCTGTGTGGTGCTTTTTCTGCTCCGTATTTTTAAACAAACTTGAAAGTTTTAATGACTATACTTCACAAAAACTTAGTATTTCAAACTGACCGTAATTCCGAGTGCAAAACACACATGAAGTTGAACACGAATAATTTGAAATGCTAGGGGATGCAGCTCAGCTACATTTCAAGTTTTGCCCGAAAAATAACCTCTGAGACAACAGAATGTTTTAATTTGTAATCGACTGTATATTTTTCTTTTTCTTACAATTAAGCCGAGGCTTTTGACAGAAACCCACCCCAGTTCTGTATCGGATGCGAAGTCTCCAGAACTGAGGTTTTGTTTGTGGAGATTTCCGTCAGGAAAACACTGGTTTCTTCCACAAATCCACCGACATAAATCTGCATTACATCACGACCGCTGATGTCAAACGCCGTCACCTGCAACAAAGCCATTAAGACACATGCAAGTTACTGAATAAACGTTAAAGAGAATTGCCACTAAACAACGTTACTCAGCATTATGGCGGTATACTTGTACAAAAATTTCATGGCGTTCGCGCTCCAACATTTATTTTTGATTGCAATGGTATTTATGTGCAATTAATAGATGAGAAAATATTTAATTCTTTCGCGAACCACTTTTTTGTTATCCAAGTCACTATTAATTTCTGCACGTGGTTTTTATTATTAAAAAAATAAATGATAGAATAAGTTCAATTTATCGCGCCCTATAATTAACTTTTCGCGGTCCAAAATTAAGAAATTAAATAACGTGATAAAACGCATTGTGAGACAAACGTTCTTTAAAACACAAGACGTTTAATTATGGTGAGGGATAAAATTATGGCGAAATTAAAGAGCGCGAAATAAATAATCAAATAACATATGAAATGTGAATGTTGAGCGGCTGAGAAAATTGCCATTCAAAATAAACGCGAGAAAAATAAAATATATAACATGCACGTTTTGATTTTTTGTTCAATTATTCCGCCATGAAACATCGTTGCGAAACAACGTCACTAAATAGCGTCACTTAACAATGCGAAGTTAACGTGCGTTAACAACGTCACTAAACGTCAAGAAACAGCGTTACTTAACAACATCACTAAACAAGTTATTAAACTTAATGGTATTAAATCAGATTTTTAATGGAGATGATACATACATTGATGTAAATGATCGTGCCTGGAGGGGCCTCAAGAATCCAGATCCAGGTCATGTCTGGATACCAGGTGTACTCGTAGTCTCGTTGCCACGAGAGCTGTGGGTGGCGCTGGAAGGCGCTGTAGTCGGCGAGCAGACGACCTCCAGTGCCCCGGATGTGCTCTGCCACGGCTGATCCTGTATGAAGTCACAAAACGTCCAGGGACGATGAAACGACCAATACATTTACCGGGGGTCTTAATTTTGGGTTGATCGTATTTCCAGGGTTCTCAATAATAATCGAGATTGAACTGGAATGGGACCGTCGAAAAGTGGTCTTATTTCCTGAGTGGTCTTATTTCAGGTGGTCTTATCCCGGGGCTCTGATGTATAAATTTATTATTATTTTTGGTGATTCTAGAAAGCTGACGAAGCAATATTCAAACAGAAATGACCCTAAAACAGTTTCGTGTCACACTTTCCAGTTTTATTGGTTGAAACACAACACAAATTTTCCGAGTAAATTAATGAGTCAAAATGAAGTCTCGGCATTACGTCGTTGTTTCGTGAAAAATGAATATATATCATCGATACATTGTACAGACTATACACCTTCTAATCTAGTTAAATATAAGTTTAGAAAAGATCGACTTCTGTTTTTCGATTGAACACATAGCGCGCCGCCTTAGAAATGCCAGCCACAAAATCAAAATCCTCACTGCAAGGATAAAAAAACTGAGAAGGGCGGGCTTCTGAAACGGTCCATTTTAAATCACAAGGTCGCAGGACATTCTGACTTCAGGTTTTGGCCATTTTTAGGGCAAAACCTATACATATATATATTTGACAATTAACCAGTAATCATTCAGCAAACTATTTACATGTGATTTTTAAAGATTTCCTAGAGAGTTATAATCACAAAATGGCCTTGAGAAGTTAGACATTGGTTGAATGCGAGAAGAGGAAATCGTGACGCTACGTGGTCAGGGCGTGGTACTCAGTAAAAATATGCAGGACAAACCCGTAATAGAATCACTCCGGAAATGACACCCACCTCTGAAATGGATCACTTTGCATTAGTCCTGTTCCATGTGCTATACATTTTGAAGTTGCCCACAATTAGGGCAACCCCAGAAATCGGATCACTTTAGTTCAGAATCCCTGTGGTCTTATTTCCGGGTTGTACACATGTGCGTAATAGCCACCAGGGTTTTTTTTTCTGCGCACATTATGAATGCGCCTGACCCCTACACGCGTACATAATAGCCACCTCGTTTGTTGGCACATTATGAAGTCCTCTGACACCTTACACGTGTACATAATGGCCATTAGGGTTTTCTCGCAATCATAAAGGCCTCATAGCTCTACACGTCTAAATAGCAGGCTAAGTGTGTGTGGAGAATGGGGAGGCTATAGATTGAAAACAATTGCTCACGTGACATCATTTCGTCGCTGGCATCCTGGCAGTCTATGACGTCATCTTTCAGCCAGCCAAGTGGTATTTGCTCACCATTCAAACACCAGAAGCTGTCTTTTTCTGAAACGATCGAGTTTTCGGGTGTTGCAAAACGAAGCAGACAATAAAACCATCCGGGTATAGCAAGATTAAGGAGACGATAAGAACATCCGGGTATGGCAAAACTAAGTGAAGGATGAGAACATCTAGGTATAGCAAGATTAAGGAGACGATAAGAGCATCCGGGTATGTAAAAAATAAGGAACGGATGAGAACATCCGGGTACGTAAAAATAAGTTCTGACAGCTCTCAGGTATACTGATATTACAAGACGGCAAAAATTTCCTGGTATAGCAAAATTTATGAAGCGGTAACTTCCGGGTATAGCAAAATTAACGAGACGGTAAATACAATGACACAGATAAGTTATAATCTCGACACAGTTTTCCTTCTTATATCAAATCAAATAATGACGTAATGTCTGCTCCCTTCGCTCATAATACGCACTAGCTATGGTTTAAATAAACGCGTCATATTCGGTACATGCGGACCCGCACAGAACGTCTTCCGTTTTCCGTCACGGAAATCAATGAAACGAAAATCAGAACATGACGTCAAGGAGAGCGCGGTAACCAGTATAAATATATACTCGTGGTTGTTTGTATGTATAGGAGTAGGATAAAAGTGGGGCTCCGAAAACAGGAAGTGACGTCATAATGACGTCACGAGGTGTTTTCGGAGCCCCATGGGGCACTGAAAACAGTGACGTCATTGTTTTCGAATCGCCATGGGTGTTCCGAAACAGGTAATCGAAAGAGCGCGCGAACGTGTCAATGACGTCATCATGACGTTATAATCACGTCATGATGACATCATCATCATGACGTTATAATGACGTCACCATGACGTCATCATGACGTTATCATGACGTCATAATGACCGTATGACGTCATGACATCATACTAAGACAGTCCTAAGCAGCATAACCCTAAGTCACCTGTCAATCATCATGACGTCATCAGTCACGTAACCTGTCAATTATCGGTCATGTGACCCTAACCCTAACAAGAGTTCCAGACCACTTTTTGACGTCATAATGACGTCAGACCCCTAGGAGACGTCCCTTCTACCATCTGTCTATCATGAGGAAACGAGAGTTCCACGCCACTTTTTTTCTAGAACATTCTATTGGTCCAGAACCCCCATGGGTTTTCCACGCCACTTGTGACGTCATAATGACGTCAGACCTCTAGGAGACGTCACTTCTACCATCTGTCAATCATACCTTCATAATACACATTCATAATGCACTCTATGGTTTAGGGTTAGGCTGCCCATACCCGGGCTCGAACCACCAACCTTCCGAGCATGGCTCGCACCAGGAGTCCCACGCTCTAACAACTGAGCTATTACGGACTGAACCAGAATGTTTTGTAAAAACATGCCATATAAGGCTATAATGCACAATGCACGATAAATTTCAGAGTGCACTCGTTCAGAGCGTGGGGGAAACCGGTCGATAAATTTCAGGGTGCACTCGTTCAGAGCGTGGGGGAAACCGATCGATAAATTTCAGAGTGCACTCGTTCAGAGTGTGGGGGAAACCGATCGATAAATTTCAGAGTGCACTAGTTTAGAGCATGGGAACGATCAATAAATTTGAGAAGGAATGGGATTTTCCCTACGTTAAGTCCAATGTTATGTTTTATGTTATAGTAGTTGGAAAATGGTGCTTCTGGACCAACTTTAGCAAATGTAGTTTTTGGAAAACATATAATGTATAAAATAAGTTTTAGCATTTACCATGCTTCTTAATCAAATGTTCTAAAGTTATAGTAGTGCGAAAATGGTGGTTCTAGATCAACTTTAAGAAATTTAGTTTTTGTTAACATATGATGTATAAAATAGGTTTTAGCATTTTAGCGTGCTACTTATTTGAATGTTCTAAAGTTATAGTAGTGGAAAAATGGTGTTTCTAGATCAACTTGAACAAATTTAGTTTTTAACACCATATGATATATAAAATAAGTTTTAGCAGTTTACCATGGTGTGGTAGGGTAAAAATCAGGGTTCTAAACCAACTTTAACAAATTTAGTTTTTACACGTTTCAGACGATTCTACCACTTGGTTGGTTGGTTGATTGTTGGAAAATGGGAAGTGAAAATGTGGATAGTTATGTAGGAAAAAGGCGCCCATTCAAAAGACGTGTTCGAATGGCAAGCCCATTCAAAACACGTGTTCGAATAATTTTTGAAAGATATTACATCGTGGTATTGTTCAACAAATTGTTCAACATGTTCAACATGTTCAATATATTTAACATGTTGTCGTTCAACATGTTCAACAAGTTGTTCTACATGTTCAACATGTTGTTGTTCAACATGTTGTTCAACATGTTCAACAAGTTGTATATAAAGCTATGTTTGAAGACTTTCTCATCATTTGAATAGTGTAGGTTGAACCGAAAGGATGTATAAATGCAACATTTATTCGAAATCTTACAATTGGCTGCCAAGTCGCATATGGTAAAGTTATTTCTAAACATATTAGGACATAGTGTGTCCAACCTCGAGTGTGACAGCTCCCTATAGAGCATAAAAGGTACCTACACTCAGACATAACGCACATTCTGTATCAAGATACTGAAGAGTGAACATGTCTGCAGTGAGTGAACAACAACTACCATCTATGGCAATGCCTGCAGAAAATTTTATAGCAAAGCCTGAGACAGTACCTACAGCAAAGTCAAAGGCAATGCCCATGGTAAAGTCTAAGGTGAAGTCACGTCAGCAGCGTCAAAAGCGACCACATTTTAGAAAGATAAAACGAGATGAGTTATCAGCTAAGACGGCGCCGTGTAAAATGCGAAAAAATACGACAGTGCCTAATATGAAGCGAGAACCGGAGCATAAAGCTGACACCACCATAAAGAAGATGCATATAGACGATACACCGGTTATGATACCCATTAATGGAGAAACATATATTAAATTGGTGAAATATCAACAGAAAGTGATGGTTAACATTCGTAAATATATTACGAATCATGCATCTGGGAGGTTATATCCTACCAAGAAGGGAATTTTGTTATCATTGAAAGACTGGCACATGTTGAAGAAGCAAATGACGTCAGTGGATCTCATGCTTCAGAAAATGGATCTGTATAAATGCAGTGACTGTCAGATGATGGTTGAGTAGACAGCGAGATGACTGTATACAGTTTTTAACAGCATGACAAGCTTAGTGGATGCTATGATTTCATCACCTTCAGTGCAGAAGATTGGAGCGAAGGCTTTGAAGCTTCACAAGAACATGAAACTTAGCTTTGACTCATATGAACATGTACATTTGATATGTAGTTCAAATAAAATTGTCTTCATATGTAGACTATGAAATTAACATTATCTATGTTCATGTGAAGTCAGTTGTTATAAAATTTTAAGTTAAGTTCTTGTGAATCTGCACATGTATTAACATAATATGTATTTGAAATAGTTTTGTTTTTATCATAATTGTACATATTTGTAATATTCAATAAAAACACATATGATGCTTTTCAACTTTTTATTTTTCTCATACAATACTTGGATATAATACATAATAAAACAATACTTGGATATAATACATAATAAAACAATACTTGAATATAATACGTAATAATACAATTCTTGAATATAATACATAATAATACAAAATTAACTATAATACCTAATATATGATATATGGTTTACGGGTCAATTAAAACCGTGCCAGGAACCTTGCGACTTTATATGTTGCAAAGCAAGACATATATTAATACACAACGCTTAAGTTAATAAAATATTACAACATTTATAAAGTCTTTATTATAAAGTTAAGTAAAAAAAGTCTATTTTTCTGCATCTGTTTCACTCTGTTCACTGTCCATGCCACTTTCTACGTCACTGCTACCATCTTCCTCCTCCTCCATGTTTAGTAGCTCTTCAAAGAATGCATTGTTTTTCCTTATAGCCGCCTTTAATGCCTTTGAATACTTATAATGTTTTTCATCAACAAAGTAATTAAAGTCCTCTAAAATCTTTTGATAATGTTGGCTTTGTTGTAGACGCTGGGTATAGTTGAACAGTCTCATAAACAGTTGTTTTAGTCCATGCTTATAAATGGGTCGAAGGTCATAACTTGCTATTTCACGCGCATCGTCAAGTCCTTGTTCTTCATATTCTGAAACCTTTTCTTGAAATATGCTATCATAGTCATCGTAGACGTCTTGAACCATATCATGCCAAACAGAGTCTATTTCTGACTCACTTTCAGAGTCTGTTTCTGACTCACTTTCAGAACTCCTGTCATCAGCATCCTCGCCACACTGCTCCATATGTTTTAGCAAAGCTTCTTCGCTGTTGTATAATGCACCACATTCTGTACAAGCATGTGCATTCTTTTCAGCTATGTTGACGCTTTGACTTTCCATAGAAGACTCATCTAAAGTTTCCGTGAAAGGTAGTATTACAGGGTTTGCCATATCCGATTCTTCATCCACTTCTGAAGTGTGGGCAACCTTTAAGTGTCTTTTAAGACTTTGTGGCCAATTGTAAGATTTCGAACAAATGTTGCATTTATACATCCTTTCGGTTCAACCTACACTATTCAAATGATGAGAAAGTCTTCAAACATAGCTTTATATACAACTTGTTGAACATGTTGAACAACATGTTGAACATGATGAACAACTTGTTAAACATGTTGAACAACTTATTTAACATATTGAACAACAACATGTTGAACATGTTGAACATGTTGAACAATTTGTTGAACAATACCACGACGTAATATCTTTCAAAAATTATTCGAACACGTGTTTTGAATGGGCTTGCCATTCGAACACGTCTTTTGAATGGGCGCAGTTTTCCTACATAACTATCCACATTTTCACTTCCCATTTTCCAACAATCAACCAACCAACCAAGTGGTAGAATCGTCTGAAACGTGTAAAAACTAAATTTGTTAAAATTGGTTTAGAACCCTGATTTTTACCCTACCACACCATGGTAAACTGCTAAAACTTATTTTATATATCATATGGTGTTAAAAACTAAATTTGTTAAAGTTGATCTAGAACCACCTTTTTTCCACTACTATAACTTTAGAACATTTGATTAAGTAGCATGGTAAATGCTAAAACTTATTTTATACATTATATGTTTTCCAAAAACTACATTTGCTAAAGTTGATCTAGAAGCACCATTTTCCAACTACTATAACATAAAACATAACATTGGACTTAACGTAGGGAAAATCCCATTCCTTCTCAAATTTATTGATCGTTCCCATGCTCTAAACTAGTCCACTCTGAAATTTATCGATCGGTTTCCCCCACACTCTGAACGAGTGCACTCTGAAATTTATCGATCGGTTTCCCCCACGCTCTGAACGAGTGCACCCTGAAATTTATCGGTCGGTTTCCCCCACGCTCTGAACGAGTGCACTCTGAAATTTATCGTGCATTGTGCATTATAGCCTTATATGGCATGTTTTCACAAAACATTCTGGTTCAGTCCGGAATAGCTCAGTTGTTAGAGCGTGGGACTCCTGGTCGGACCCATGCTCGGAAGGTTGGTTTTTTCGAGCCCGGGTATGGGCAGCCTAACCCTAAACCATAGAGTGCATTATGAATGTGTATTATGAAGGTATGATTGACAGATGGTAGAAGTGACGTCTCCTAGAGGTCTGACGTCATTATGACGTCACAAGTGGCGTGGAAAACCCATGGGGGTTCTGGACCAATAGAATGTTCTAGAAAAAAAGTGGCGTGGAACTCTCGTTTCCTCATGATAGACAGATGGTAGAAGGGACGTCTCCTAGGGGTCTGACGTCATTATGACGTCAAAAAGTGGTCTGGAACTCTTGTTAGGGTTAGGGTCACATGACCGATAATTGACAGGTCACGTGACTGATGACGTCATGATGATTGACAGGTGACTTAGGGTTATGCTGCTTAGGACTGTCTTAGTATGATGTCATGACGTCATAATGACCGTATGACGTCATGACATCATACTAAGTCATGGTGACGTCATTATAACGTCATGGTGATGATGATGTCATGATGACGTCATTGACACGTTCGCGCGCTCTTTCGATTACCTGTTTCAGAACACCCATGGGGATTCGAAAACAATGACGTCACTGTTTTCGGAGCCCCATGGGGCTCCGAAAACACCTCGTGACGTCATTATGACGTCACTTCCTGTTTTCGGAGCCCCACTTTTATCCTACTTATAGGACATTGAGACTATTATTGCAGTTCGGCATGGCCTCAGCTAGAAGCTGGTCTCATCCAGAGTTGCTGCTGTATGTAAAGTCAAATCAAACATTTATGATTTTCAGGTAAAAAAGAGATGATATAAAAAGAAAGGAAAATGTTTCTAAAGGTACCGTCTGTTCCATAATGTCCAGCTTTCCTCTGGCATACAAACGGTAGGGAGGTGTCGCATGCCAGCAGAGACCCCGTGTGTGTGCCGCCCTCTGTTAGTACGGAGCCACAAAGGCGTCTTTTAGCACTTTGGTGAGGTGTGAGTAGATGCCAAAATGCGAGTTCAAAATCTGGATAGGACGTGGTATCATCGTGCCACACTAATGCGTTGTCGAAGTACTGTAGCCCTTAAAGAAACAAATTATTTTTTTAAATATTTTTATTTCAATGTAGAAATATTATGTATTATTGTTAATTAGCAAAGTTATCTAGAATGACATGTCATATCTGATGTCCACAAATTGCTATTTGTCTCGTTTGGAATTTTCCCAGTTTGCAGTTTAGGTTTTAGTTACTAGTGATGTGCTCTGAAAGAGTTGTTTAAGTTATCAATTAAGAATTACATGTAACAGAGAACAGGAAATTGGTATGTATAATGCAGAAATGGAATAATTAAATAGATATATTTACAGTTTTAACACAAAACGCGGAGTACAGTGAACCGGACACCAACTTGACGGGGCTAATTTGTCCGGTTCAGCGGGGTGTCCAGTAAAATGAGGGTCCTTCAGTTTCCAATCTTTAAGCCAATTTCATCACAATATTTTCGATGTACAAAGACATTATGTATTTTATATTTCAGTTTTCCACAGTGACAAATTACTTGAAACAGGATATGTTTGGAAGGATGACGATGCCCCCGCAGAACAAAAAATACCCCCTTTTGTCAAATGCACAGAAAAGCCTCTTCCCCAGATTTTTGCCAGAGAAAATACTCTTACGTAAAACATGCAATCTATGCCGAGATTTGCCTCCCCCATGGAACTTAATTTCTTTCACAAAATATTTACGAAGTAACATTTAGTTTGTTTTTAATGCAGTACTTTTGATAAAATTTATTTAACTTGTCATCCACTGTGAGTACTTTCTGCATATCCGAATTCATTACAGCGAGGTTTTTTCCTAAATAACTCCAGCCGTAGCTAATCTCCAATGCGATAATTCAAACCACTATGATGTTTTAAGACCTTCTCAGCCTTGTCCACAAAAAATGACTAAGACCCTTGTTAACCTCAAGTCATCACTTCAAAAATACGTTTCTGACGATATCAGACCTATTTTTTAAAAAGATTTTACACACGGGAAACTTTCGCCGAGTATGGAAAAATCCGTGTGTGGGGCCTTTTCTCCGCGGTTACCAAAAAAGAGGGGATGAGGGGGGAGTCCGCAGGGGAGTTTGTCCGGGTTTGTTTAGAAGCGCTCTAAAGAGCAACACAGTTTCATCTTTGTTAAATATGTTCTTTGATTCGTATCCATTATTCGTATCCAAGATTAACGGGTACTGCCTCACCACATAATGACGGACTGTTAATGCTTTTTCGAGAGTTATAAAACCATCCAACGGTCCCCTATTGTATTAAAACTTTTTTTGGCATTTTCCTGCAATATAATCCAAAGAAGGGCTGCATTCTGACTCTTAACTTAATGCTAATACCCTAACTCAATTGGGTTATACGCTGCATGCATGGTGTTCCCGCTAAAAACGACAGCAAAAAATGCATGTTCAGGTCCACAAATACCCGAGTCTTATCTATGCAGTAACGCTTGCAGTTGATACCACGCCGGGTATCCAGAGTTTCGAATAGTGAGCTGTTTGGTTCATTGAGGTTTCCTTATTATCGAAATAAACAGAAAATAAAAAGGACTGAAAAACTGCCTGGTATAGCAAATTGCCTGTTTGTCGAGGGTGGCCAGATCTGAGGTTTTACTGCACTTGCACTATACCACTAGACCACTATACGACCATCTTATAAATTACACAAGTCAAAGTTATTGAAGATAAAAAGTTGGCTACCAGTTCTTTTGGTATATTTCTTTTTTTGCCAGATCATATCAAAAGCCCGCAAGTCATGTGATAGTTTACTTATACAATACTGTACATGCATAACTCACGCTGTCTTATTCCGGTGTTGTTTGCAAAGTCCGTGAAACGAAAATGTTCCTATCATTGATTTCAATGTTGAAGTTATCTTTGAAACAAGGTTCTTTGCACAGTATTACTGCAAAATGGGGGGTATACGGACCGAACACCCTTCCGACAGAACACCCTCCGGAATGAATCACATTCTTTTTCACTGCTACAGAGAGAACCCCCTTGCTATTTTTACAGTGGACAGACAGAACCCCCTTAGTTTATAATTTATCTTTGTGTGTTTTCTTTACATCATCAGTCTTTCAGACACCTAGAACCAACCTAGCCTAATATTTTGTCCAAGTCACTCGGCGATCGTTTTTCGATCTTGGGCGCGATCGCTACATAGAGTTTACATTTCTCATTTTTAATTGATTGTTTCTTAAACATAAACATCTGATTGTGGTCTTAGACTTGTTCTTTTTGGTGTTTGTGTATGCATTGTAGCATAATTTAACTCTCACTTTAGCTGTTGGTATAACTTTCATAATTGCAATTTAGTTGTGGTCTAACCATGGTCAAAAACGGCGGTATATATACGGCTTTGTCCACATTCGTCATAATCCCAGGGTGTGGATCACGTATTTTTTCCCGCAATTTCGATTTCATCAAAAACGGAGATGATGTGTGTAAGGAATCACAATCCAAAAAATGATTCGGCCAATCCATTTTGTAACGCTGTTTATTTTCTTCCAATTTTTAACGGCTAAACATGAACATGAACCAAACAGTAAAATAGCACAGGTACAAAATTATTGACTTTTCGCGGCCGAATGCCGAATGGCGCGAAAACCGCGGTTTATCTACTCAGGTGATTGCTAAGCACGGACGAATGAACACAACACGACAAATCATTCAATTACAAAACGCACCTGTGTGTAGGGGGTGGGGGACGAGAATAATGTTTACCCCGTGACAAACATACTAAACTGAATTCAAGCAGTGACATTTCTTACAATGTGGTTACAAGCACATGCAAGGAAGGATTAACTACAGATTTAGCTCGACAGATTAGTGGATTAGGTTAAGATATCACATAATCCCACTCACGCAACTTCGATTTCGTCGAAAGACCGTAGATGGTGTTGATTCGTAGACATTTTCAGATTTATACAATGAAAGCTTTGCTCCGACTCAATTCATGTTAATTTACTCAGTAAATCCGAAAGAAAAACATACCATCCATTTACACCGCCCACCCAAACACTCCAAATTTCATAAAAAATTTGATCCATACACTTGCCTAATCCGGGCATGTCTAATGCTTTTTGTCGCACATGTATGTATTTTTTATTTAAAAAATTAGGGAGTTGGGTCTGTACCGAGGAGGAGTTTTGTCTGTAGCAGTCATAAACAAGGGTTCAGTCCGGAGGGTATTCTGTCTGAAGGGTGTTCGGTCCGGGATTCGAAATGGGGAATTGGAAAAGGGATGAAATAATAAATAAGCCCTTTGCTTCAAGCATCACACACAGATACACCAATCTCTTCAAATGTCAAAGTTGAACGGTTTTCATTAAATTTAAATACAAATGAATGAAAAAGTTATGAAAATGCTAAACGTAAGAGAGGAGAGACTATTTAAAAAGCTCAACATGAAATGAACATTTGCACCACAAGTGAAAGTTATCAAAAATTAGAATTTTTTGGTTAAAATTTAAAATGTTATAACTGTGTTTAATTCCATGTAAAGTTGGCTATTTAAAGTAAAATAATAGAATATTAAATTGCCCTTTTTAAAAACAAATAATTGTGAGAGTGTAATAAAATACGCAAGCTAAAAGAGATGTTTATTTTTATTTGTAGATATGCACAAGAACAAACAACACAGAAAATGACAAATGCTAACAACAAGAGTGAAGGCAAATGACAACATTAAGAGAACTAAGGGCAGTTTTATTCACATGGGAGTTTTCCTGCACACTCCAATGGCGTGCAAAGAAACGTCGAAGGCCCACACCCAACACCGGCTGTTCGATTTATTGAATAGACTACAAATACCATCTTACTGATGGTGATATATTTAGGTCAGGCTTTCGGTCAATTCGCCATTGAAGGAGTCTTTTTTACAGATAGAGAAAGATATCACTAAATAATTAGAGGTGTATCCAAATAAGTGAAATATCTATTAGACGTATCCCACAAAAAATGGGCTGTGAAACAAATTTGCAGGTACAAGGTGTGTGTCTAAACCATATCTTTAATTTTATTGTACAGAAATAAGGATATATATATATATATATATATATATATATATATATATATATATATATATATATATATATATATATATATATATATATATATATATATATATATATATATATATATGTGGTTTTGTGTTTTGTTAAACAACGATTGTGGGGAAATTAAACTTTCAAAACGATTAACAAATGCTGGGCTAACCTGTCCAGTGACTTGCTTTACCTCCAGTTACATTCACCTGATGAGAAATCACAGAAGTGAAGATGTCTATGTCATAGCTGCAGTGCATGCTCATAAGATGTGCACCATACCTGAAACAACCAATATGCGGAAAGAAATCAGTATACCAGAGGGTACATATGTGGTTCATACACAGGCCTTCCACCCCGCCCCGAATCCAATGCAAATCACTCATGATCTATCCTTATATTTATCTGTATGATTAGGGTCTATGTCACATTAGCAGTGCCACATCAAAATAGTTCATCAGTAGATACACATGTATATCAACATATACCAGCGAAAGTACTCAAATAATACATGATGGTACATAAAATAGGAGACAATATTTAGGAAAAGAAAAGAACATAATATGAGACATACAGCTCGGGTATGGTGACGCTATTTTAAATCTATATGTTGAGCTAAACCTACTATATATTTAAATAATAAATGTTTAATCAACGATTTAATAAAAGATGCCAAAACTTAGATCTTTCAGTGATATAAAACCATAACCCCTCATCAGGCGCAACATCGAATGTGATTGAACATATTTCCAAAATAACAATTTTGTTGATTGATTTAGTGATTATGCCGAATTGTGGTTTAATCTAAAAAGGCTTTAAACTTTCTCTAAACGTTAAGAAATGTATTTGGTATTTATTAAATACAGTTGTCGTCTTGTTTCAGTTACACTTAGTGAACACACTTTTACAGTATGTAATGTATCAAATTGTGATGAAATCTAGGGATGTCGTGCGCAGCAGCAGTATGGAAATCACAAGAATAAGTCAATATCAACTTATTGTTGCATCATGGCCGCATAAAGCCGATAGTGTGTACAGTACCATGTACTCAGCATAATTGATTGTGAAGACCTAGTACATTGGAACTTTTAAAAATTAAAAGTTTGGGAATATAAGTGGAACTTTAAACAGCAGCGCTTTTAGTGAAGAATAAGTGAAATTACACTGCCAGAATTCAGTGAGGTCAGCTGGTAAGACAGTGAAATGCTTTGCTGGTGTTCACGTCTTTGCACAATTTCCGAATTGTGACAAAATTTTACCTGAAAATATAATGCACCATCTGAATTTACTTATGATATTCGGTTCTCTATTATTTGCTACATTTGTTAGGGAACGTCGAACTGTGATGGGTTGGTGTCATGGTTTTCTGGGGCATAGCGGAGGTGGGTGGGGGGGATTAGGTGGGGGGCTCTGCGGTCATTCATCTAGTAATAAGACTTTGGCTCAACGGTGTCTAACTGCGTTGTAGAAGGCAATTGTTTAAAGTCTTAGTCCCGAGGATCATCACAGCGCTACTTGCACGGGAGCTAGGTCTTGACTCGTCTTTTTCTTCCTATTTTAGAGGACATTCAGAATGTAAGAGCTCCCAACCAAATTATATTTCAATAAGATATGTACATTATAATACTAGAACTAAAACGCATTAATGTGTAACAACCAGACTTTCTAGGGACATTGGGATCAGCCAAAAAACTCATTCCTGTATCAGAGAAAGTGTCAATCCAGTATCAAACAGAATTACAAATACTCGCATGTTGTTTAAAGATTAATCAAAGTTTTAAAGACTTATACTTGTACAGCTTTCCATAAACCGTGTTATTTTTGGATATGTTGAACAATTACTACACTTGGGGATTTGCCGAAATCTCCTAGTGTATTGAATTTGTACGAAAATTTTATCCGCAGTTGTGGCATGTTTTCTTCGTTTTTTTCTTTAGTTTGTCCGTGGAACTAGTCAGAGACCGTTAGGGCTAGAAAGATGAAATTTAGATATGATAAACTTCAGCATGTCTAGTTGATCCTCCTGTATTTTTTTAAATTCGCTTAATTTTTCAATTAAAAAACGACAAAATAAATTTGCGAAGCAGGCGGCAAGAAGCTGAGGGCAGTAGTTAAAACTGGAGTGATATCAATTTCGGTGTATTGATCGCCCAACTCTCAATGAAAGCCATCACAGCATGTTTAAGTTGGCTGCAGCGTTTGGGTTTTCCCAATTGATAAAGAGTGATGAAATTAGGCTCATTTATACAGGGTGATTAGACGCCGTAAAATCCGCATTTTAATCATGACCTTAGAGAACGATTGACACCCTCGGTGATGGTCAATGTCAAAAACCGAAAGTTGGCCATTATCTCGAAAACGGTTAGAGATAGAGCGATTTTAAGCTTATTTTCCACCCTTTGGACCTAAAAGAGGATATGTAAGAGGTACCTCGGTGACCTTGACTTCCTTGGCCATGGTGAAAGTCCAAAACTGGAAGTTGACCATTATCTCGAAAACGGTAAGCTTATTTGACTCTTTGGTCCTAAAAGACGATATTTAAGAAGTTAAGAGTTCAGAATCGTATTTTTGTGACTCCCAAGTGTAATTTTCGCCACTCGGTAGTGAAAACGGTCTAGTTGATACCTAAAATTCGGCAATAAATGTGACAACAGCATTCCATGCCGATATCTCTAAGTATTGTATTTAGGATATTTTAAATTGAACAGCTTTAAAAAATAAATTTTTATACATCTTAAATTGAATGTTCTATATGTAATATATGGAAAGCCATTTTCACATTTATTAGGGAATTATTGATATCAAAAATTAATTTTTGATCTCAAAAATTGACTTTTTGATATCAAGAATTAATTTTTGCTATCTTTAGTTGTATATTTGATATCTCTACATGTATTCTTGATCTCAAAAAATAATTTTTGATATCAATAAATATTTAGAGATATCAAGAAATATTTATTGATATCGAAAATAATTTAATGATATCGAAAATTTATTTTTTGAGATCAATTCTTGATGGCAAAAATGAAATATTTCAGAGCGAAATATCAATTTTGAGCTCAATAATTCAATTTCCTTTTATTGATATCAAGAATTTATTTCAGATATCATTTTTTCAGAAGGAGACTTTTTTAATTTATATTTTGAAATTTGCAAGTGATTTTTTATCTCAAAAATTGATTTTTGACATCAAAATATCAGTCCATTTTTTTTTTAAAAATCAGAAGTGCACATCAGTAAATTAAAAATGACTGGTCCTTGTATACAGGATCTGTTGTTATTATTGATCTCAATGATTCAAGTTTTCATCTGCAAAATTTAATTGACGAATCGTTAAATTTTTTGCAAATGTGTGTCTCCGTTAAGATTTTTTAAGTTTGTTAATTTGATTTTTTGATCTCAAAAAAAAATTTACTATCTAAAATTCAATTACTGATAGCAAAATATAAATTATTGAGATCTACATTGATTTCTTGATATCTTTAAATATATTTTGATATTAAAAATAAGCATTAAATGTTAAAACGGCATTCCATAGTAATATGGGTATCTAAATTTATTATTATTATTATTATTATTATTATTATTATTATTATTATTATTATTATTATTATTATTATTATTATTATTATTACTATTACTATTATTATTATTATTATTATTATTATTATTATTATTATTATTATTATTATTATTAGTAGTAGTAGTAGTAGTAGTAGTAGTAGTAGTAGTAGTAGTAGTAGTAGTAGTAGTAGTAGGTGTGTTGGCATTATTAGAATTATTAATTGTATTATTGCAATTACCATCAGCAATTTTTGTGTCAGGGGAGGGGGGCGCAGGGGAGGGATATGTTACGAGACAGTTCTTGACGTCACTCACCGTTCACACATGGCGGACGCATGTTGCCTGGGCAGGAAGTAGTTAAACGCCCGGTAGCAGTACGGCCCGCGTAAAATCCAGTCTGAATAAAAAAACCTTACATTATACACGGTAAAATCTTTTTAACAGTATATATATATATATATATATATATATATATATATATATATATATATATATATATATATATATATATATATATATATATATATATATATATATATATATATATATATATATATATATATATATATATATATATATATATATATATATATATGTATGTATGTACCTTTCTTTGTGTATTTTTTCTGGCATATGACAGTTTGTGACGAGAGTTACTTCGACTTTTTAACATTACCAGATAAGAAAAAGTGTTAAACTAGTAGAAGTTGATTTCATAGAACGGCCAATTTTTGTGGCCAGTCTAGTGTTTTGACCAATTTATCACCCATAATATATACTGTATGTTTGAACATTTGGATTTTGAACCAAACTACCACTGCATCCTTATACTCTGAACGGACCATTCCATGTGGGCATACTCTGTCGTCAACGGAATATGTTTATTAACGAGATTTAGGCATATGTTGGCTTTCATTGAAATGGCAGGTTAGCCGTCGTCGGCGATTTGGGTAAAATTCATCTTAAAAGAATGAATTACGGGGATTCTTGTTTTTTATTTACACTTTGATACTTTCTTTAAAACACTTGAAATTTTCGCTGTGATCTACTCGAACAGAGTGGTATATTGATCATAAATCACTTGTATATTAAACAAAAAAGTGAAATCATCCTTTGAACATAAAAGAGGAAAACAAATGCGCATTCATGTGATCAATAAAATCAGGACCGAGAGGATCCCCACCGTATACCAACATACGGGCATGTTCCCCTGTCTTTTGATGAATATAATATAACCTGCTTGTGTGTTTCTACGGACGGTAGATACAGCTACCCAAAGTAAAATATCAGCTTCTAACAACTACGAGAAAGCTATAAAATATAATGGCAAATTCAGAAAATGGTGTGGTCAATGAATCCAATTTGCGTGCTTTGATTTTTTTAATTTAATATTGTGAAGTCTATGTTGCATTAAGTTTAATGAAATAAGTAGTTCACATTTTTGTCTCTTTAATCAAGAACCTGAACAGTTTACAGATTTTTATTGTTTAAAAATGCTTACTGAATATTCCCAAGCACCGGTAAGTCATGTACATTCCCCCTCACAACCAACCCCGGCCCCCCTCCCCCCCCACCTTCTCTCTCCGTCTCCGTAGCGCGGAGGGTTTTGACATTATGCGTTAAGAACATATACTATATACATATTGCAATTGTGCAAGATTGTGTTGTTTTTCTTTTGAAATTATTTTTAAATCAGCTGAAATTTGACTAAAACGCATTGTTTTCTTTTGCTTAAATACAACATGCAAAAACAACATAAACAATAAAAACAACATAAACAGCAAAACAATAAAATACTGTTGAATGGTAAGTAAGAGATAATACATTTTGGAGATGGATATCTTTCACTGGCTCCCCTGATCATTATCATCTACTCACTGCAACTCACGAGCAACTCATGAGCTCGTATAACTGAAACTGAGTAAATTTTTTCAAGCTACTTAAAAATGTTCCTTTTGGATTTTTACACAAAGAAGCCATGATAGAAGCATACGAACGTGTTATTTATTTACTTATTGTTTTGGAATGGTTTTACATGAAATGTCAGACGAATGCAAGTGTGCATCAATATGGTGTAACAATTGCTGTTTTGCCATAAAACATTCCTAATGCTGTGCGGTGTTATCAAAGTCGAAACACTGCAGAACTAGAACAGTGTGCATAGCCCACATATTTCCCACAGGTCCTACATCAGTTAAACACGGCCATCAATAGTCAATCAAGAGCTAAAAGTTTCCGAGTCCAGCTGGCCCATTTTCCTTGGACGAACCTGGCCCATTTATAATACTGATCTGTGTTTGTTCCAATAAAAGCTACATATCAAGTTTCATTAAAATCCTTGCAGGAGTTTTTAAGTTATCGTGTTAACAAGCTCTTGATGACAGACCGACCGACAGAATAACAGACCAACAGACCGACAGACACGCGATCGATCGCATAAATTCCCTGTCGGGAATAAACTAACATACATGGGTTCATTTATCACGGAGACTTAAAGGGGCGCTTTTTGGAAAAGGCTTAAACGGGCGCATATCTGTTCGCACGCGTCTAAAGGCTCGTTTACACCATCCGATTTCATCGAACAATTTTGACCGCATGCTGCGTTTACAGCTCCCCCGCCTTCCATCCGATTTTTTTGTTTACATGTGGTCTCAAAGTTGGATGCAATTTCAATAAAATCTTGTTGTTTTGCACTTGTGACCCCGTAACCCCATGGATAATCGAGGCATCTTTTTGATGTTTCATTTTATGACTTTTTTTCAAAAAAATAGGACGGAGCTCTATCTCAGCAGAAAAGGTGGATGGCGCTAATTAGGCAATAAAAACAGTTGGCAAGGAGTTGGTTAATGTGCTTACACCATCAAATGTTGTAGTTCATAAAAGTTGTTCAACTAAATCGTATCATCTAAACCCCGCTTAAGGGAAACATTTTCACCAACTTGCGGCAGACATTAAATTTGTTCGAAATTTCCTACTTCCATAAGTTAAACAAAGAAATATATGATTCGTTTTCCGCGAAACGTTAAGTAAAACCTAACGCTGCATTTTTATCCATCAATAACCGATCCCTGGGTTCTAAAAACTATGTTTTTTTACAATTCTGTAAACATTAGTCAGTAGCACTGGAAACGTGGTAGACGGACACATCACACGTGTCGATGTGTTAAGAAATAAAGTACCTTTGGTTTTGGTTTGACAAAATTTATGAAAAAAAACATGCACAGACGCGATAACCCCCAGACCGACAAGGCCAGGAAAGAACGAACAGTGCTTGAGCTCGGTGCAGTTTTCTGAAACTGCATTTGACGGCTGTGACAACTCAGACTGGCCGAAATATATCCCCTGTATATCCCCTATATATATAATTTTTTTTAATCCCATGTATAACCCCTATATATATATATATATATATATATATATATATATATATATATATATATATATATATATATATATATATATATATATATATATATATATATATATATATATATATAAAACTTTTTTTTTGTTTCGACGCTGCTTTTAGCAGTAACATTAAGTCTTTTCCGCATCACAAGATCATAAAGCCTGCATTTCTTCCGCTTGCATCTCCCAAGTCGATGTCATTTAGCCATTGTGAGGAGGTACTGTATAATGTTTATAACTTTAGAATGCCTATTGCCCTTCGCGTGTGAGGGCTTGGGCTGGGACAAGCTCGACCTCCCAGGCACGTTGTGAGACATGCAACATTCAACAAAGAAATGGTGTAGGTAAGAAAATCACTCAAGCTTTCCGTGCAATCAAGTATATGCTGTAGTCATATTTCACGCATCATCACTTCTTGCGTAGCACGGCTCTTAGATTTTGATATTTATTAACACTTGGCAAGTCAAAGACCTTTTTTTCTCTATGCTGGTCCGTCAATTTTATCTTTACTATTCCTCTGGCCATACTGGCCCCAGGACTCCAAGATTTCCCATATATGTAGTACTTGATCTGAAGTTGTGTACCTCACTTTTTGTTTTCACCGTTGTTTTTATTTTCATGTTCAAAACGCAAAGCAAAAAAGGTGATTTTTTTATCAAGAAATGCAACGCGCAAAGGCTGCAGCAACACTTGCACAAGCTCTAGCACCTGCCAACAGCCATACTGTGCATCAGATATATGACGTGTGCTTTATTTTCATTAGCCAAATACGATGAGCATAGTGAAATGATTATATTAATTTTATAAGAACGACGGGTGGAGGCAAAATCTCACCTGGTCACTTCAAATATACTGAATGGTCATATAAATCATCAGCTTGAGTTCGGCACTATTCTTGGTGACGATCGGAGGCGGGGTGGGTGGTGGGTGGTAGGGGGGGGGGAGGGGATGCCGTTTCATAGCTTAAGTAGCAAAACTATATTATTTTAGAAAGGTTTCGAACTCGCAAAAAAATTCTTAGGAAGGTTTGACTTTGAGAAAAAGAACCTTATTTTGTCTGTAAATGAAAAGCAAATGAAAATCAGGCTGAAAAGTTTGTAAAATTCTACTCGAAATGAGAAAGTATTTTTTTACATATTATTATTATTATTATTATTTTTGCCAAGTGTTTAATATTTCGCCTTTGAGAAATAGGTTGTTGTTTTAAAGATATTTGAATACACTACGTCGCTATCCATGCACATCTCGTTCGCGATTTTTCAAGGTAAAGAATAGGATCTAAACACAAACATATAAATCACCGAAATTTAGCTGAGGAAAGTTATATTATATTACACATAATACTAAATCACACGAGCGGGTGGACTGATCGAGAAAAAAACCCCACCGCAGCTTGTAGCACTGATAGCACGGGCCCGGAAGGCGAGGTGCGAATAGCTCGCAAGGCTGGGGGGGGGGAGGGCTTTCAAATCAGTTCAAATGAGAGTTTTGTTCTATTTTTATTTCATGATTTTAATACATATATATTCTCTTATAGGTTACTTATTCTGTGATACATTCTGTCGCGTAGTTATGCTGTTATGACGATGCCAAGTACACACTTTCAGTAGTCTGGAGCCTGGTGCTTTCGATACTCAAACAGCAGATAATACGGCAGCAAGTACCTACCGGGCGTATCTACCAGGCAAGGAGCTACTAGCAATCATGACATAAAAATGTATATATCTAATATCTCGTGTCAAATTTGCTGAAATTCCGTAGAAATTCCATGAAAATTACCACAATTCTACTGGCAGTGAATTGATATAGCAAGAAGCAAAATCGAACCAAGCATTTTAAAAATACAAATCAAAAAAAAAAAAAAAACTGAATTAAAAGAGCACCGTTGTTGCCAACCCAACTGGTATTTATTTCGAAGTGGTCCTTTTTTAACAGGCGCTTTTAAAAAGCAGCGAATGGCAAATGAAACACATAAATCGTAGTCTTTATTATGTATGAACTTACAGGTTTGTCATATTGATAGGATCTACTGCGTTAAGGAATAAATGCGAACTTTGAAGAACATTTGAATATGCATAACTTCAATAACAAGTTGAAATTTCAGTCAAAATAAAGTGCTTTTGTTTGATTGTCTCAACCACAAAATTCCAATAGATCTGAAACCCTAGCATGGGTAGTTACCAAATTTAACAAACGGTCTCTGCAAATATGGCTTCAAACTCTCGTCCAACTGAAGGGTGCCTTGCAAAGGGAAGCATGATTTAAATTTATACATATGAAAAAGTATGCATATTGTGGTTTTATAACAAGCAGTTACATCCTTTTCGGTGTTTCATGCCTCTCGACAATTTGCATCTCCACCCCCTCGCCCTTCACACCCTCCCCCTCCCCCACCCCCCACCCCCCTGCCGCTCTCACGACTGCGGCTCTTTGTGACTACACGAGAATGACCTTGGTAGGATCATTAGCTATTCTGATTGCTGTTTGCGTTTCCAAGAAATGCCACGAAATACCATAACAACGCTTAATGACTCACCCTTCGCGCATGCGTGATCGATTGGAGCTGTCCAATGAAATTCGCCCGACGCACGTTCATACTGCTGGAGAACAAAGAAAGAATAATATATTCCAAGTTGTTTTTGGATATCTTGGAAACCACAAATAGATATAAAAAGACGTTTACGTTGATTGATAGGCTAATTATTACCTGGCAGCGATGTTATTCACTCTATCTCAGGCATCAAAATAGAAACAGCCCTAAAAAGTGCTGTTGAATTTATTGTGAAAAGATTAAAAATACCTCACATTTTGTTTATGCCAAGAAATTATGTTGAAAAGGAAACGAGGTTTTTATTAATTGTCCAAGAAAACGCAACCTAAATCAACAATATATGTCCAAATTTCAGTCTAACAAGCTGAAGAATAGTTCCTCAACCACGTCCTTACCACAACCACCCCCCCATCCCCTCCTGGGCACTGCTCTGAGCACCCGGGGAGGGGCGGGGGGAGTGTATGGGGTGGAGGGTATCTACGTTCTAACAGATAAGCTTGCGTGTTTACAACTTTTAAAAATGGCCCCTAAACGTATCAATTTTGAAATAGCATGACCTTTTGTGACCAAACGCTGAGTGCAGTTCTTAAAGAATTCCAGCCCCACCGCCCCACCGCCCCCCCCCCCCCTGTTTTTTGGGGAAAGCATACTGAACAACGTCATAATAATAATAATAATAATAATAATAATAATAATAATAATAATAATAATAATAATAATAATAATAATAATAATAATAATAATAATAATAATAATAATAATAACAATAACAACAATGCATTTATAAAGCCTTTTTTCATTGTTAGCTTAAAGGGCTACAAAGAAAATACGTATAGAAAAAATACTGTTAATTAACATAAACAGACTGACATACAACATGGCTAGCAATACATAAAAAGTTAACTAAAGCGGTTAACTAAAATAGGTTTTGCCTAAAAGGAAAAGTTAAAGTCCTTTGAAAAAAAAACAAGAGAATATCGAACAACATTTAATATCTAGAGGTAGGCCGAATTTTTTGAAAAACCCCAAAATACCAAATTATGTTCTGGATTTATTTTCTTTGAGTAGGCATAGAAAGGCGAACCTAATACTGCGAACTGGCTCGTATTTAACGAACATATTAGACAAATATCCAGGAGCAGGGCCATTTAAACCATTATACACATGAAATGACACTTATTCCCCTCTTTTAGCGAAATTTTCGCCAGTGTGGACCTCGTCTGACTTCAAAATTACCCCCTCCCTATCTCCGCGTTTTTGGACTCGACTTTTGGTAACACATATATATGATGCCAGGTGCCCCCACCCATCCCCTCACCCCCTGAGTATAAAGTATTTTTATTTATTAATTTCAAACATGTGATATTTTGTTCCACCTCTTTATTATTTTGGGCATTACTGAATATTCCTAAGTATCATAACTCTAAATTATTACTGTATTGCGGATATCAATATAAATTAAAATAATAATCAATCGTCTTACAGTTCCACTGCAAGGGCGCGTACGGGCGGACCAACAACGACAACCGAGAACTAGAGCACCCAGATCCACGCCTGGCAGCGGAGGACTCAAAGTCATTAAAGATTCACATGTCAACATTGCCTCCAGCCTCTCAAGGGGGCCCACGGATGGCCTATGTTTGCCAGGTGGTACGTGTTCGGATTAAATGTCATCCGGAATAAATGCCACCCTTTTTTGAATTATAAATTCACCAGGCAAAAAAGCTACCCGGAATAAATGCCATAGTAAACTGAGCCATAGGCCCTCTCCCCAATCCGAGTTGTAGTTTTTTTTTCTTTCTTATTCTGAAGGAAACTTAAAAGGATTTAAAACACGAAAATTGTATGAAACGTTTTGACTGAGGTAATGCAATCAGATCCAATTGCAATTATTTTTGTGGATAATAATTGCGGAATATGTTCTCTGGGTTGTTTCCCAAGTGGAAAGTACACGCTGAACGTTCCAACGTTGATCTAATATCGATGTGAGGTTAGCGACGTCGACCCGACCAAAACACAACATTAAGTCTTATTGTAATTTGGATGTGATTGGTCGCGAACATAGACCAACGTCTCACCGCCTTGAATGGACGTTAGATAAGCAACGTTATTTAGACGTTGCTTTTGGTCGCAAATAAACACAACTTTCTCCGACGTCTAATCAACGTCTTTGGTGAAACGTTGAAGAGGACGTCAGAAAATCCACATTGGAGAGACGCCGAAAAATCGACGTTGTATAGACATCGGACTCACAACCAAAAACAACCTCCTGCTGTTACCGCTCCGCGGGAGTGAGAGCCATGATAGGTTACTTCGAAAACAGACCAATACAAAAACGTAAAATATGAGCATTTCTGGATTTCTGAAGCGAGCAAGTTTTATCCATCCTACCTGCTTTTGAAAAAATATTTATGGAAATTGATCTCATATATATCCTGCCTTACTGGATAATCCGAGGGTGCGGTACTGTGGTGGAGGGTGACCACACTTTAATGGTCAAGGTCAAAATGGCAATTCTTGATTATTATTGTCTCTAGGTCTGTATATAGTTGCTCTCCCGATGCCTATGTAATGTCGCTTTCCCGACGTCTATAAAACGTTGTGTTTAGACTTTCATTTAGCTACCTTTCGCGACGTTGCTTAGACGTCGAATAATTGACGTCTATCCAACGTCGAAAGGTAGAAATTGTTTCGACTTGTATAAACAATCAAAATCCGATACTGAACCGACGTCGTGTGCGGCGTCTTTCCAACATGGCAGTATTTTCTAGATACCCACGTATTTCAGGAAACAAACATTTGTATCGAAAGCACAACTGTAATAGGGGGCGGGGGGGGGGGGGGAGGAGGCAGAAGTTGACCCATTGGAAGGTTGTAAAAGAAAAACAATAAAAAAAAGAAGCCAAGTAAAGGAGAGAAGGCATTTGGTCCTTCATTCTTGCCAGGTTTCCCCAGTCCTGGTCTCTGTCTTAACAGAAAAGCCACAGTCGAGCATTTACTCTTGTACAGAGGCCATGAAGGGTTGGGGGTAGAGATGGTAGGGCTGAGCGGAATGCATTGTCATATTCCTCAAGTCCGACAAGAAATGATATTCTTCTTTTGCACAGAATGACTGTTCAGCCCCAGCCTTTACGGCAAAATAGTTAACCGAATATTACAGATCTTTCAAGGGAGAGAATAAACTGGCGGTTTATAAAAAAAACAGTTATTTATATACTGGACCACCGGTCAGGCTATTATATCAAAATAACGCGAATGTTAAAAAAACATGGGCGATTGGCTGTTTGGGGGGTGAGGGGTGGGGGGGGGGGGGTTGGGAGTACGTACCTGTAGAGATGCAACGATCGGAAGGAGAAGCAACAGATATATAATATTGTGGCGAGAGTAACTATTAGTTGATGAGCTGTCCACACGCTTGCACATCCTGAGCACAAAATCATCCTAACTATCCAAGGTACAGAGTGTTTGGGAGACAAATTAAGCCCAATGTTTCTCACACCTCTTACTTGCCTTAAATTAAAACCTTTTTCCAGAAAATTTTAATGGAAGAGAGGAGAAGGTTTAGCGGAAGAAGTCACAATATTTCAATTGATAAAAGCATTGAATGGATTTTGTGTAATTATCTTGTGAGTTCAATAATGAGTACTTTCTGACAAGTCTCAGACTAACACCACAACAATCCCGGCTGTCTGGGAATACAGGTGATTATAATGATGATTAAAGTGGCAGACTTGTTATCACCGAATGCTTACGGGTCTCTGCTATTTCTTACAACGTTCAATGATTTTTATCACTTTGAGATAAATGTAATGTCCATTTGTTCGTTTGTCACTGAACACCAGCAGTTATATATTTATGGACTAAAGAATTTAATAAATATGGTTGTTTTTAAGGGAGTTTAAAAAAAAAACCAAGACATCAATTGTTTCACGATGCCGAAATGACCAGTAAATTGTCAAGGAATACGGCCTGAGATGATTTTGTTGGTTAGAAACCATTTATAATAATTGGTGGAAAATTAGTCTGGTACGCCGGTGTAGTAGGATATCTTCTTCCCCGGATATCTTAGCCCCTCAAGAATAATTTGGCTCCACTATGGAGACTAGGTTATCCTGAATATCTTGTCTCCTGTTAGCACAAAATAAACATAATGTGCATTTTATATATTTTATTTTTTCACTGCACTGTAAATTGTACAATAAGAACTACCAACATCGTACAAAAAGAATAAATAAAATGAAATCCCAGCACCAGTAGAGTGTAGCGTTTATATTTGAACTGTGGATCCTGCGATATCTAAATTTTGTCAAGGGTTTTAGGTCAGATCCCTGAGCTTTGTGGGTAAGCCACTGATGAGTGGGGGCCAAGAAATCCGGGGGATGGTGGTGGTGGGTGGGGGGGGGGGGTATGGGGAATATCCTGAGCCATCGGCGGGGAGGGGGTGGGGGTGGGGATATCCTGGGCCACCGGTAGGGCAGGGTGTAAAAGTAGCGCTTTGAAACACTGACAGGAACTTTGTTCAGTGAATCAACGACGTGTTATATAAACTGTATCTGGAAACAGGATATTTGCTGGGAAATAGCGATATAAATAAAGGAAACGAAATAAGAGCTGGGAAAATATAATATCAAAATAAAGTAAAACAAGAATGTCCAGGGACATTGTGATCAGCTGAGATCTAGTGAATCAAGTATTAATAGCCTTGTATGGTCGCCAAGAAAGTAGTAGTCATATTTTAAAAACCAGTTACTGAAAATTTTTCCAAGGCCGGCTCTCAGACAAGTAAATTTGAAAGAGCCTTAACATTTGACTACGCCTAAAAAAGGAAAGCAATCAGACTAAAATTACTTTTCGAAGAACTGTTTAAAAAAAAACTTGATCCCAAAAACATTCAAACGGCAAACGGAGTCCAGTTTTTGGAGGAGCGCAAAAAATGTAATGAAAAGTATATGCTGAAAGTTCGAATAAATCTAATCAAACTGCAGAAGGCACCCCATTTTGGAAGACAAAAAGATTTAAAATTCCGCCAACTGGCCAATTTTTGAAGAATCGCCAAAACAGTGATTTTTCGAAAGAGAAATATCTAGGGAACATTCGTACAAAATTTTAAAGGAAAACAGTCAAAAAGGTGGGAGAAGACACGTGTTGAAAATTGGCTACTTAACTTTTTTTAAATGCCTCCTCCCCGCTTAGCCAATTTTTGGAGGATAGTAAAAAAAAGTAACTTTGCAAAAGAGGACTGCCTAGCGAAAATTCATGTAAAATTTGAAAGCAATCCGATGAAACTTGTGAGAGAAAACGCATTTGAAAACTGGCAATCAACAAATTATACCCCCATTTAGCGCTAAAAAAGTAATTTTCAAGAGAAGACAGCCTAGGAACGCATTTAATCAAAATTTGAAGGCAATCTGATCAGAACTGGAAGAAAAATACCTTTGGAAAATTCGCTACCAAAAATATTTACAATGCCTCCTATTTGGCCAATTTTTTGGTGGATCGCCAAAAAATTACTACTGGGACCTACCCAGTAAACAATCGTATAAAATTTTAAGCTTATCTGATCAAAATTGTGTGAGTAGAAGCATTTTGAAAATTGCTTGCCGAAAAATTATAAATGCCCCGATTTAGCAATTTTTTCGACAGAAAAGTAAATTATCAAGAGAGAACAATCTGGAGAGCAATCATACAAAATTGGAAAGAAATCGGATCAAAACTGTGGGAGAAGAAGCATTTTGAAAATTGGCTACCGCAAAATGCTCCCCATTTAGCCAATTTTGATAGATCGCCAACAAACAGTAAGTTTGCAAAAGAGGACCGCCTAGTTAACATTTGTACACAATCTGAAGAAAATCCGATCCAAATTGTTGGAGAAGGAAGTATTTTAAAAATTGACAACCAACAAATTTTAAAATGTCCCATTTAGCCAATGTTTGGCAGATCGCCAAAAAATTATACATTTCTCAAAAGAGAAGCATTCAGAAATTAGTCACACAAAATGAAAAAGAAGTCCAACCTAAATTGTGGGAGTAAAACTTTTGAAAACTGGCTACCGAAAAATAAAAAATGCCTCCTCCCTCCCTCATTTGGTCAATTTTTGGTGGCTTGCAAAAAAGTACGTTTCTATGGACGACAGGTTAGTAAACATTTATGCAAAATTCGAAGGCAATCCGTTCACAACTGTGAAAAAAATGGCTACCAAAAAAATAATAATGAATGTCCCCCATTTGGCCAATTTTGGTGGATCGCCAAAAAATTCAAACTTGTGGAAGTGGAAGCATTTTTGCAATTAGCTGCTTAAAATTTAAAAATGACCCCCCCCCCCCCAATTTAGCCAATTTTCTTCTGGATTGCCAAACTTTTTAAGACAAGACAGCCTAGTGAACATTTATGCAAAATTTCCAGGTAATCTGATCAAAATTGTCAAAGAAACAGAAGAAGTATTTTGAAAATTGGCTACCAAATATTTATAATTGCCCCCCCCCCCCCCCCAATTGACCTATTTACGGTGGATAGCATTTTTTTTCAAGTGAAAACCATCTAGGGAATAATCGTACGCAACTGGATAGGAATGCTATTAAAATTGTGGGAAAAGAAGCATTCTGAACATTTGCCAGCAATAAATTTATAAAATGCCCCTTTATTTGGTCAATTTTTGGTGAATAATTTTTCATGAGAGGCCTTCTTAGTATCTAACTGTGCAAACTTTGAAGGTCATCAAAACTTTTGGGAGAAGTATTTTGAAAATTGGCAACCAACAAATTTCAAATACCTCCCCCTTAATTTGGGCAATCTTTGGTGGAACACCCAAAAAAGTTATTTTTCAAGAGAGAACCATCAAGAGAACAATAGTACAAAATTGGAAAGGAATCTCATGAAAATTGTTTAGAAGAAAATTTGAAAATTTGCTACCAAAAAAAAAATAATAATAAAAAATAACTGCCCCTCCATTTCGTTAATTTTTGGTAGATCGTCAAAAAAGTAAACTTTTAGACGACGGACGGATGTCCTTCTACTGATATGATAAGACCAGCCCAACGAAGCCTTCTGGTCTGAAAAAAAAACGGAGTAGTGTTTCTTAAAGGAATAAATGGGTTTAATTTTGTGTCGAATTTAGTAGTTTCAATTCTTCGGGTTATTTTTCAGTGATTTTGGTTATTTTGCCCGTTGGTGAAAAATCAAATGGATTTATATTGAACAGTTCTTTTGCCACAAGTATGATTTTTTTTTTAATTAAAGGCGACATTTCATACAACACAAAGCGTTTGCTCTGTTCCCCGACCACCAAAACCGACTTCTACTGGTTTCTGTGGCGAGAATCTCTTTCTTTCTTCTTATATAAAAAAAAGTTAAAAAGACAGTCAGTTGTGGAATATGAGAAAAAAATACTTACAAAGAAGGGCGAAAAAGGGAACTTTGGCAAACCAAGAAATCAATTTGCCTGGCGGGAAATATTGTTCTAAAGTTTTATTTTAATTTAACAAATGTTTTTCCTGGATAATTAATGCAAATTTGATATCAAACTGCGGCCTCTTACTAAACTCTGAAACACATACGGTTTATTTTTTAAAAGTAGTTTAAGTGAAAAACCGTGCAATACCAATTCTTTTCTCAAGATATGTGATTGTGAACTTTCTTACTGATTACAATTAAAAGGACTAAACAGTTCAGGAACTTTTTGATGCGTTTGCCTTATAAATATTTCCAGCGAGATATCATGTTTTTGTTCAAGAAGTTAATTTTAAAAAAAAACAGAAATTACTCTAAACTTGACAAGCGATTACGGTCCCACTTCCATTTTTATTCGTTGATTGTTGTGAAGACCAAAGAAAGTTTTGAAAATCAGTGAAAATTAAATTCCGAAACATTTAAGAAACCAAAATAGAATTCTAGCTTCTTCTGATTATTTTCTATTTAATTAAATGATTTTGATACCACAGTGGAATTATTCGCATATTATAACGCAAGCACAACGGGGATAGGGGGTCCTGCACAATGCATAGGGATAGCTAACAAGAAAAAAAAAACGGCTGCGCACAGGCATATGGATGGTCGGGGAGGGGAGGGATAGGTGCTAGTTTGGTATTGTCAAAAATCTCACGTACACTCCCTAAATTGTGCCCCAAGAACCAATTCATTATTTGTCTGTTACTGCAGACAAATTCATTATTTTATAACATAATTTTTTTATACATAATTCTAAACACTCTGTTTGTTTCAAAAGGTTGACAGACTGTTAAGTTTTTTTTTTGTGCCAGCGGACACGCACCCCAAGCTGCTCTTACATACGCCAAAGACTGTTTACTAGTTTATAGTCCTTTGCATACGTCAAAAAGAAACAGGTATTAAAACAACAGCTTGGCGCAACCTGAAATGTTTGTGTCAGGCGCCTAATGGTTTTCTCTTCTTCTGGAAAGAAGTGCAATACGTGTTTACTACACATTTGTAAAAATTCCTAAAATACTCTGGGGTGGGGTGGGAGCAGTGGATTGACCTCAATTACAGGGATTCGTATTTCATTATATGTTTACTCGTTAAGAAACCTTAAAAGGGAATATTTTAACGTGGGTTTTTGAATGTGAAAAAAAATTGTGCAATGCACAAAATACGATCCTGAAAGTAGTTCTCCCGTTGTCGGGATGCGGTGTTTACATGGATGCCGAGCTGTTTCAGACCATTAAGAAAAACAGTTCCGTTTTCTAACCATTACTTTGAGAAAAGTCACTCGTGTGGCCTGACGTCATATTTTTCTCCCTAAAAAGTATAACAGAAAAGCCAACTCTTTATTCTGATTGTATGATGTGATACCAGTTGAATTTGTTCTTTTTTTTATTCTTCTTGTCGGTTTTTATCTAAAGACTTTTTATGCACTGTTAACAATGTGAACCGCTTATATTCTCGTCGTCATTAATAATTCGCATTTAAAATGACGAGAAAAAATTTATTGACATTTTTTACCCCGATCATTGTATTTTATTTTCATTTATTTGCACCAGCCAGCTGATTTTTTGGTTACTTCAACTTCTTAAAACCCAGTCGAATCATGTTCTTTTATTTGTGATCAAAATATCCCGGCTGAGGTTGAAAAAGAGTTAACCGCTCGAGAGTTTTGTGATATTGTTTAAAACGTTCTTGTCCTGGCCTGCAGTGGAGCCACCTATGGGATTGCCGGGATACAAATAGATCTCTCACCACACATCAAATATCCGGAAATTCCTTACTTTGTTTTAGGAGTAACCCAGTAAGGAAAATTTTAAGACAAGTGCTAGCATCGTTAACGTGTTTTTTTTCAAATGTTTGTTAGCCGTTTCAATGATTTGACGACAGCCAAATAGTTCAGGGAAATTAACCTCAGCTTGTTAGGGAGTAGTTTGTGGGATGACCTATGCGTTCTAGGGCGAGTTTGAATAAATTTGCATATCAACGACCAACGCACGTGGGACCATTAGTCACCTACTTCCTGTGACTCATCAACTATTTCCTGTTTATGAAGACCGCGGAGGTTTAACTCCACACAATAAGTGACAAATCACGTGGTCCGGTCTCTGCTTTTGGTGACAGACTCCTCCGCCTCCCGCCCCCTCCCTCCTCCCTCCCCCTTCGCTCCCATTCCTTCGTCAACAGTCTGAACAAGCGGAAGTAAAGTGGTCACGGAGATCTATCCCCTTAACCATAAATTTGCCAGGACCGAAAAAAGTCACCACATCTTCTTTGTATGGTCCTGAAAAAGTGCTGCTTTTTCCACGAGAAAAACAAACTCTGGCTACTTTTCAGAAAGTTATTTTAAATAAGCTTTTAAGACACTTCGATTACCTCAGTACTGCGATAAAAATTCTTCCACAAATCAGATTTCCGTTCTCTTAACCCAGTAAAGAAAATACTGACTATTCGCAAGCGTGGCCGTCTGCAGCAAAAGGCGTGCACCTGCTTCCCGCCAAATCTAGCTTTCCCGCCAAATTCAGTCCCTGGCCTTCCCACCAAATGCAGATTAATTCTCCCCAGAAATTCGACCCACTCGCGAAGTCCTAGCCGGAGCGTTAATGATCCACATGAGGCCGCAGCCAGTCCTGGATGAGATGGGTATAGAAACCTAATTTTTGAAACCTAATTTTTGTGACTAGAATGACCAGGGACGTTGACACAAAACCGTAAAATATGAAAGAGCATCTGGTTGGTTTGTTAAAAAGAGCTAACACGTAAATACGTTCACAGTAATATTTAAATATAAAAGACAAGGGTCTGCCCAAACTTAAAATTAAAAATACAGATATAAATCAAACATGTAACTCATTTAAATGGATGAACATTTTTCAAAAAGTCAAGACGATTGGGAACATGGAAACAGGATTTATTAAAAGTGAAAAAATATTTCGGCCAGAACCGCGTTTGGATCCGGGTTGGATTTATAGACTCTGTTGTAGTCAATGCTCAACAAGCAACAATGGCGAGGAACAACCTTCCTATTTCCTTCTGCTGTAGTCAATGCTCAACAAGCAACAATGGCGAGAAACAACCTCCCTATTTCCTCGGTAGAAAAACGGCATTTTTGTCGGATTAAACGCATTACAGCTTTAAGCGCATCTCATTGGAGATCGCAGAATCAAATCCGTTAGAGATTGTCATGGAAAGATTTTACACGCGAATAAAAAGGCATGTATACGTCATCGGTCAGGCTAAACTCAAAAAGTTCAGCCACATAAAAAATATTTTTTAATATGCGGAGGACAGTTCTTTGTTTTATCTTGAAATTTTATATGAAAAAGCAGATATACTGCTATGCTATAACGCCCCAATGACACTTTTTCGCAATAATAAAACTCGTGGTGAATGAAAGTATAAAGAAAAGTCCAAATAGAGTCCGTGTTTTCTTCGGCCCGGTGTAATGAAACATTTTGACCCCCAAAACAAATCGAACCCCCCCCCCCCGGTCGATTTGTTTTAAAACAAACAGACCCCCCGGTCGATTTGTTTTGGGAAAACCCGCCATAACAACCAGACCTCCCCCATAATAAAATGACCCCCTCCAAATAATCATGTTTAAATATAAAATGGAAGTAAAAAAGGTGGTTTTTAAATACTATTTTTAAGCATTTTCTACCTCTTGATGTAGAAAATTATTATTTTGAGCCTTTGAAATGCCATTATTGAGCTTGGAGAAATTTTTTGGTGACTGTTTGTTAGTGGTGTTGTAAGTGTTTTCGTGTTTGAAAATGTAGATGTTAGTTGCTAGATAAATTGTTATTCGTGGATATAGTTTTTTATTTCAATTAAAGGAACTAATAAGGTGGCCATATATAGAAAGAAATAAAGAAATCAACAAAAAAATAAGAGGGTTAAAACATTTCAGAGGGGGTCTGTTTGTTTTAAAACAAATCGACCGGGGGGTCGATTTATTTTGGAGGTCAAAACGTTTCCTTACACAGGCTTGACTGTTGCCCTAGCCCTCAACAGGCCTCGGTGCATCAGCTGGGCTCCATATCCAGCCAGATATGCAAATGTCGACATTTAATGTGTATGCACTGATTTTTTTCTCTCCACACGCACACGTATATTGCTTTTTTTAGCGCATTTCCAGACATTTCGGGGAGAAAAATCAGCCAGTGAGAAGACCGTACCCAAGCACCGGTAGCACGAGAACGCATTCATAGACACGTTCTATCCGCATACCACGCATAGATTACAACCCTTTATCACATCAATAAAAGGCAATCGAACTCTTGCAAATTTGATACACTTTTTAACCAACCCGCTGCTCTTGTGTGGGTCTGTACTTTTTATCTTTCTTGAAGCACAAATAAAGTGAATGCACCAGTGCTTTTATTTGAAAATGTTTATTTTTATACAAAAAAGCACGTGCAATTATGGGCCCAATAACAGAACGACAATTTGCTGATAGAGGTCACGTGACACAGGAATAGCCAAGCCCCTGGACCATTTACATATCTCTCTTCGTGTGTATTTTCCAGCATCCCATGAGCTAACTCCCTCTATCAACGCGGAATGGCTAGATTTTTGCATTCACCAGTGCTTAGAAAAAAACTACCATAAATGGAAACACTGTCTTGAATGCAATCCTTGCGCTGTGGCCATTTTTATTTTTTTAAGACAGTTTTTTTTTATTTCATACCTTGATTTAAATGTCATCACAAAATCTTGGATAAGACTACCCAGTATGACCCCCGTTGCCCCTGCACACCCTTTCCACCACTCGAACGATACACTACAGTAAAACCTGTCTCTGGGCAAGCCTGTAGAATGGGGACAACTCTCCAATTCGGACAAAATATAACATGCAGTTTATCTTCCGCCATCCCCCCCTCCCCCGAATTACATTCTCCGGCCTCATGTTCGTGTTTATTTTAATCTATTTGAATTCAATCTAAAATCTAATGACCCAAACTATTGACAGAAGTTTGTGTTGTCTACAGAATCAGATAAGTTGAAGAATACCTGATATATGAATATATATTTGCCCACAGACCCAAAATTACGGTGTAAAACAATACAACGTCGGTGGTGCTCTAATGTCTATATTGTTTTCTAATTGCTTTTTTATTGAGATAATCATTGAGTATCAGGAGTTTACTTTGCGAAATATGGAGCAATTAAATGGTGGGGGTAGGGGGCAGCCATATAATGTCCAGAGGAGAAACTGTATTTTGGGGAAGGGGTTGGTGTGAGTTAGACTGTATCACCGGAATATAAGCTATCATTATCACGAACGCCTGGATGTTTGGCCCTCTAGGATATCTGCCTCATTGGCTATAAAATCCAGGCTTCTGGTCTTTGAAAATTGCTCAACTGTCTGTAGACTATAATTGTTTTAAACCACCGATCAATGCTTTTTCGTTGGAGACGGAGAGGGTGGGGGTGTGGGCTGAATTCAATGTTTCGTTCTGAAAAGGAAATGCAAACTATTTGTGCATTTATTTATTATTGTTTGTTTGTTTGTTTGTTTTTTGGACAGGGTAAGACCCCTACCCACATCCCCTCCCCTCCCTGTCCACACCGATCTGCCCCTAGACTCCACATTTCCGGTTTCTCTCCGCAGCAAAACAATACCACAAAAAATGAATGAAACACAAATAGTAACTGGGCCATTTTCCGATTTTGACGCATCACTTCAGTTTTTTTTCTCGGCTGTTCATCGCCCAATCACTGAATGCAAGTGAGAGCTTAGAAATGATTTGGCCCAAATGCTATTATGAAACGCGGTATTCGTAAAAGAACGTAATGGCATAATCACATATAAGAAGCTCTCTCTCTCTCTCTCTCTCTCTCTCTTCTCTCTCTCTCTCTCTCTCTCTCTCTCTCACTCTTCTCTCTCTCCTCTCTCTCTCTCTCTCTCTCTCTCCTCTCTCTCTCTCTCTCTCTCTCTCTCTCTCTCTCTCTCTCTCTCTCTTTCTCTCTCTCTCTCTCTCTTCTCTCTCTCTCCTCGTCTCTCTCTCTCTCTCTCTCATCTCTCTCTCTCTCTCTCTCTCTCTCTCTCTCTCTCTCTCTCTCTCTCTCTCTCTCCTCTCTTTCCTCTCTCTCTCTCTCTCTCTCTCTCTCTCTCTCTCTCTCTCTCTCGGTCTTCCTTCTCTTTCTTTTCGGTCTATCTTGTTTTTCTTTCGCTCTTACCTTCTGTCAGTCGTTGGCTCCTAGCTATTTGTCCACGCTTCCTCCTGTATGTGCTCGAATAAGGCATGAAACACGTGCCATGGATGGGGATGGGAGTGGGGGTGGGGGGTGTCGGGGATCGTCGGTCTTTAAAACAGAAATGCACCGAAGATGACATAAGAAAATAGAAGGAAGAAAGGTTTCGGATTATTATGAAAGATCAGTACAAGGGAATTTTTTAAGTTTCTGTCGCCTACAATACGTTGAAGTATGAAGGAGTCAAATATTTAATATGCACGACCAATTCCATTGCATACTTCGCTGGCGGAACCACTTTGCCAGTTAGCTGGACTATCGAGTCACTCACCTCAACAGCCGGAACTCGTGCGGAGTAGGACCCCCCCCCCCCCCCCAATCCCACCCACCCACCCCACCTCTCAACCCAGCCCGTCAAGAGCCATACAGTCTGCTCTCGAATCGATCTTACTTAACATGCTTCAACGTGATCAACGTCGTTTTGTGTCTCTTTTTTCATGCACAAAAGTGCGCCAAATTTAAAACCACAAAAATGTTTGCGTATAGAATGCATTGTGTGCCACCGTGGCATGCTGTCTGCAAAGGAAATGATCAATTTACAACCGTTTTCCTTTGAGCGAAATAGTCAACAACTGAGACCAATTTACTCCTCACAAATAGATGGAATATTCTATTTCTTTGTGAAAAAAGAGATTGGCGTGACTAAGCCACGTAAGCACGTATCGGCAGATGGTGAAAAAAATAAACTAAAGACATATCAAGGGAAGAGCTGCAAGGTTTTCTTACCACAAAGTATGGACTCAACCACAATTCTCGGTAAAACCTGCCTTTTATACCTCACAAACTATTGACAAACGTTACAAGCAGATGTGAAGAAAGAGTACCCACCCTCCCACGCAGATACACTCTGTGCAGACAGCTGTTTGGTACTAGCCGCTCGCGGCTGCTTTTTTGGCGTCAGAGGCAAGTGATTTACTACAACGTACTCAGCCACACATTTCCATTCATAATGATGACGACACCGCACTGCTTGCTATAAGAAAAAAAATATGCTGAAACTTTGGTCTGCTTTCGCATATAATCAGATAGAATAGTACATGTGTAGTCAAGCTGAGGTGAACCAGTTCTCAGCCAATCAGGGTGTACATACGATTCATTCATGTTATTCTCAATCTGTTGGTTGATATACGGTCACAAAATGCCGACTCCGCGTAGTGCGTGGCTATCAAGAGGCCAATGCCCTGAACAATATGTTACAAGATGTATATTTTATGAATTCCGAAGGTGCAAATTTTTTGTTTGTTTGCGTTAGTTCAGTTTTTACAATAATATGGGCCTACACCTATTCTTATAACCCAGCAAACATCAAAATATGGCCGATTTGGCTCTGCCGTGGCAACTGATCGCGATGAACTTTTAGCAAGTGGTTTTCGAGTAGAATTAAAATGGCGGCAAAGCTACAGTGGAACCCAGGATACAGGACCACCAACAGTCTGAACTAAAGTGATCCGAATTCCGGGTTGGTCCCTTTTTGTGGTGTTCTTAATATTGGAAATGATGGCGATAGGAATTGTTGTAAAGTGGTCCTATCTGTGAACTGGTCCCATTTACGGGATGGTCGGTCCTCTTAGGGTTCACCTGGTGCAAAATAAAATCATGTTGTACATCAAGGTCAAATTCTGCTACCATCGAAATTCTCAAGCAAAACACTGGGATGGATACAACCATAGGAAAAACGTTGACGTTATGTCACGAAGTCGTAACGATATTGCCACTGCGTTTTACGGAGAAATTGTCCGTCGTATACGTGAATGTTACAGTTTTCCTGGATGTTACGGGATGGGTGTTTGGTTTTCCGTTTTGGCATATATAATAAGCTTAAAGAATTAACGCTGTTTTACAGCTTCAAAACGAAGGAAAAGAGCGGCCGTGATTTTAATTTAATTATAGACTGCATATACAATGCAACTTAAACGTATACATTTATATTGACGTCATTTTTTTAAATATTTGTGGTTGCCTAGGCATTACCGGTATAAGGAGTTCCTTAGGTTTCAGCATTCAGCCAAATCACAGTTCATAAATATTTGCCAGCTCTTTGCTAATCCAGTACTGACCAAGATTGAAATATTTGTCCATTCTGTGTAATGTAATACCGGCCAGACGCAGACTGCAGTGGAAACCATGTACACTCAACGAACTATATTTGAGATTCTGATATTGTTAAAACTAATTTTTCATCATTTTTTCTGAGGTAGTCCCCTATATCAGGTTGCTAAATGCTGAGGTTCTACTGTATTTGACGCCTTCTGTCTGACACTGGATTTAAGAAAATTGTTATCACTATAACATTGTGATTGCGTTGTCATCACATGGTCATTTCCTATGCATTGTTTTGAGTGTTGGCTAGTGTTTTGTTTCGCACAGAGCTGCCATCTATGTTCTACTTTCTAAACCTTAAGCTTATGTCCAGACCATATTTTTTTTACGCAAAGTGCAACATGCTTTGCTCAGACTTCCGGCTGGCTAAAAAAAAGGAAAAAAGAAGAAGAAGAACTACCTCATTAGCGTCTGTAAAAACAGGGCCAAAATCAATACGAGAGGCGGCTTCTCTTTGCGGCTTCAAAATGATCAAAAGGGCAATGACTTTAGACACTGCGACCTTCGATGAAACGTTAGAAAGATGTCGGACCCGACGCCGGATGAATATCAGGTTTTGGTTGTTTATGGAAGTCAAAACAACGTCTAACTGGCGATATTGAATAGACTTCCATACTGCTGAAAGGGTTGCAAATAGAAGTTGAAACATCGTCTTTATTACGACGTTCTCGGGAGAACAACGTTGTATAGACGTCGGAAATTTTTCATCTAGAATCGCCATCGAGACTGTGACAATCGTAGGTGTCGTGAACAATACTCTGTCAATGCACGTCCACACTTGGGTCATTCATTGTGAAGATATGTATAGCGTAAAATGTCATGAATATATTTCACAGTAGGCATGAAAAAAAACTTTCGTATTCCCGTATTTGGTGTCCTCATTTTGGTTAACCTGTGATCGCTTCTATTTCCGGTGAGCGATAAGACAAAGTTCTCGTTTGGTTTTGACCCAGATATCCATGCCTCGCTGTTTTTTTTTGTTTTTTTTTACATCTGTACAGCGTCGACCTGTTTAACGTCTATTCATCGTTGTACCATGTGCGCTTAGTTGCTAGTTCTTAATGGGCGCAATATAAAGACTCTAATGGGCGCAATATAAAAGACTCTAATAAATAAATACCAAATACACTGACTGAACATTGGAGACAGTGAGGATTTGGTTGCAACAAAAACTACGCTTCGTCTAAACAACAATGCTTATCCAACATCTGTCCAAGGTTTGTCAAAGACGTTGATTAGACGTTAATCTATTGTCGCGACCAATCACAACCATATCACAACTAGATTCAATGTTGCGATTTGATTGCGCCGACGTTATAACATCAAATCAACGTTAGAATGTTTGCTGGGTCTGGAAAACAGCAAATGCGAATGGTGTATAAATATGGTGGTGAAGGAGCAAGACTTTCCCAGTCTGTGATTTGTTTATTTGCCTGATTTCCAGGCCGTATTTTAGACTACAAAAACAAACTGCACCAGGTCAGCGGACAGAACCCTTGTAAGTTTTTTTTCAAACTTGAAATGTTGTTGTCAATAGCAGTACTTTCTTTTAATTTCCTGTAACTGCTCTTTGTCCTGATTCTTATTTATAAACATTCGGAGCAAGTAAAACATCATAAAAATGTATTGTATAAGGAACTAGACGACGCTGGAGGAACTAAAAATGAAAAAGTTAATATGTTATTTTATATCATTAAAAAACATAGGCTAAAAACTTTTTAACACTTGACAAGCCTTTGGCTTGCAAGGGTTATATGAATTTGTGCGAGCAAAATTCGTCCTTTTTTTTCTTCTTGACAGTTTTTCCGATTTTTTGTGTCTTCTTCTTCTCTGACACTATGGACCCTGCGACCAAGAAACTTGGGACTTACGTAGAGCTTGATCTGAACATGTGCATGTCACTTTTTATTTTCGTCTTTGATTTTGTTTTCTTTGTTAAAACGCCATTTGAAAAGAGTGTATTTTTTGCAAGTAAATGCGTAGCATTTAACGACAGCACAGAATACACATTTGCTCAGTGAGCTTTGTGCGAGCTCTCACTGCGTAAATAGATAACACGGCGGATGCCTGATCAGTCAATAAAACTTTAAGTAAGCAACAACCAAACACTACTCGGCTTATAAGACGTATTCAAGCTGTGTTGTTTGCAATATATTATTCAAGAAATAACCCATTGAAGGTAGCATTTTTGCGTTTTAATTTTTGTCAAGTGTTTAACATTTCGCTAGCGGAATGAGCTTCTCGTTTTAAACGTATTTCATGGCTGAACAATAGCAAATGTTGGTTTTTTTCTTGAGGCTTTTCCAACCTCTTCTGCTTCGAATTATGCCTGCACTTTTTGTGTGTTGTTGTTGTTGTTGTTGTTGTTGTTGTTATTATTTTTTAACGTTAAGGCGTTACTCGTTATTCTTGCTGCAGTTTATGGCGAATGTAGAAAGACGCCCCAGACGCCTAATACGAATAAAACAAAGACAACGGCACAGTTGTAATGCTGGCTTGTTTTCTCGTTCATTAACTTAAATCAATTATTGTTTTTTTTTATCTTCGATGCAGTTTTTCTTCTGCTATCC
Organism: Protula sp. h YS-2021; assembly: GCA_949752745.1. Taxonomy (NCBI): domain Eukaryota; kingdom Metazoa; phylum Annelida; class Polychaeta; order Sabellida; family Serpulidae; genus Protula; species Protula sp. h YS-2021. The sequence goes on from OX457028.1 coordinate 53,076,129, forward strand.
ATAAATCACCAATCTGCCTGGGAATGAATTCATGTCAGCATTTAAGAAATTCTCACGTCAAATCAAAATTCCCCAAATGCATGTTTGGATCAATCACATTATGAAATCAACTCATCTGAGATTATATCGATAATTTCTTCAACTTCTTTTTCAAATGCCTTTGGAACCTGAAAACAAAAAAACAAAAAAACAACGGCGCTTGAAACAAAGTGAATTTCTCAACTCGCTTTTTTTCATCTGAGCGCAGGTGTTCACAAACGCGCATAACCAATAAAATGACGTAAAAAATAAATATTAATAAGATACACAAGTGCAAGTGAAAGAAACTCGCTTGAATATTCACAAAAGAACTACCACTAATCAACACTTAATTTGCAATTTGTGCAATGCAAAATCGCCCCACATAATTGAGCTTTTTTCTATTATAATTGTAAAGTGTACCCAGTGAACATTGCGGAGTTCGATAGATAGACGTTTGATAGATTTTGCAGTCTGTTCAACGTTGGGTTTGGTTGTGTACGGAAATCGAAACGTCTAACTTGCGATATGGGATAGACGTCGATTATGCGACGTCCAATCAAATTGGTGGATAGTTTGAAAATGGAAGTCGTTTATCCCCCACGCCGATACAACGATTCTACCTCTTCGTTTTGGTCTATTTTCAAAGTGGCCTGTCATGGCTGCCATTTCCAGTAAGCGATATTGTAACGAGATTGTTTTTTCGTTGTGAATATGACGTCTATGCAACGTCAACTTTTCGACGCCTATTAATCTCGATTTCCCCTACGTTTATTATACGCTGCACCAAAAACGCTGATTAGACGTCGGAGAAAGTTGTGTTTTTCTTGTGGCATATTTAAAAAAAACGTTGCTTTCCCAATATTTATTCAACGTTGTATCAAAGACGTTGTATCAATCACAATACAATAAGAGTTAATGTTAATGATCTACTTAGAATGTTTACTGGGTATTCAAGTGTCTAATGGAGAGTGTGTACATGGACTCACATCTACTTCCATTACAAATATTCACGAAACATATGTGACCACATCATCACACATATGTCAACACATCATCACACATATATCAACACATCATCACACACATATCACCACATCATCACACATATCACCACATCATCACGCATATATCACCACATCATCAAAAATGTCACCACATCATCACACATATGTCACCACATCATCAAACATATATCATCACATCATCACATATATATCACCACATTATCGCACATATGTCACCAATTATCATCAAATATGTCACCACGTCATCACAGATATGTCCCCACATCATCACACATATATCACCACATCATCATCAAACATATGTCACCACATCATCAAGCATGAGACTAACATATGCCTATCAAATTTTCAGCACGTTCAGAGTAAATATACCGTTGGCATATGATATCCCATATATGGTTATAGCCCGTACAATATGGTCACCACAATATCTTAACCACTTGTTTGAATTTAAATATGATTTCAGATTACATAATACATGCACACCAAATGGTTATCATATGTTTATGACATATTAAAGTATTAATGGCCATTTTTAGGACATAAGTCATATATATATATATATATATATATATATATATATATATATATATATATATATATATATATATATATATATATATATATATATATATATATATATATATATATATAATATATATATATATATATATATATATATCTGGTAACGTTATATGATATTCAAATGTTCTTGTGATCAGTATATGTCGACCACGTGGTTAAAATATGTGTGACAATTTGGTAAACATATGTTGAACATATTTGACGATGTGGTGAATAGATGCTTTGCGACGACTGCTAATGTCTTTGTGTAATTGAAATCTAAAGTCCAAACTAAATCTTAACATATGCTGGTTTCCAAGGCCGGTCACAAGGTATCATGTATGTTACCATAGGTGTCTAAAAAAGCGCGGAGAAAGGGAATGATTTTGGGGTCTGGCGCAGTTCGCGAGAAGTGTCATTTTTCATTAAAAAGGGGATGGTTTTCATTCAGTGCTCCGCGTTTCGGAACGGGGGTTGTTTCAGAACTTCACTCCGCGTTTGGTTAAACAGGGGGGATATTATTTCAAATTTTGAACTCCTTGTTTAGGGATCTTTCAAAAGGTCATGGACACTCACGATAACCATTTGATAGGGGAGTTGACCCCCCCCCCCCCCCAAAGAAGAACATCTTGAACAGCTTTGCCTCCAATTTGAACATTTTGAATAATTCAAATTGAGTAAGTTGCTGTAGGAGGAACTTAAATAGACTTTAGAAATCCTGGACTAAGAGGCGGTGATTGTTTGCGTATTCACATTGCTGGAAATGGGATTGAATTAAAGCTTTTGCCTGAAATAGTGACGAAGATACCCTTAAATATACTCGCAATGAAAGACAGTTGCAGAGGTAAATTCTGAAGTGGCCGGTTTGCTTATCGAGAACTAGAACAAAATGGTCTGCACGGTGACTGCCCACTTGGCCTACGGTCCACTTGGCCTACGACTCAGAAGGCCTACGATTTATGTTACCCAGAAGGCCTACGAAATTTTTACCCAGAATTTATTACTATTAAAAGGTGATTGCCCCCCCCCCCCACGCCCATTTAATCATTCCAGAGAATGGCATTAGCCCGCAGACAGTAGCCAGTGGTATGGTTCAGTTGGTTGTAATGTCAGTTGATTGCATTTGAATGTCCTATAGTCGTAAAATGTAATATAGTTGCAATTAAAATGCTTTGTGATCCTGCAATGAACTGGCGATTAACTTGTCATTTGATTACATAAAAGAAAATAAAAGAAACTAATTGGCATCAACAACTTTTATTGATATGGTACTTGATTACATAAAAGAAAATAAAAGAAATTCAATGGAACCTAACAATTATATTGGTCTAGAAAAATATACCGCGGGCTTCTGGGTAAAAAAGTGTAGGCCTTCTGGATGGAAAAAGTGTAGGTCTTCTGGGCCGTAGCCCAAGTAGGTCGTAGGCCAAGTGGGTTGTAATCGTCTGCATCACACACAACACAGTATCATGTGGCGTGGACAAAGTGGGTGTATTGCAACCGTCTGTCCCTCTGTCAGTTTTGGAAGGTGCACTTACATTGCGGTTTAACTTTGAAAGCTAACTCTTAATAAGGGATAAATTAAATAAAGAATGTAATGTGCATAACATTGTATATGGATCTCTAAATAATTAGACACTAATAATTGATGAAGCGATGTCATTTTGTATCTTATTGTTGAAGATATAAATAGTCCTTCCGTTGTTGGAGATTTTTTTATTAGGGGCTCAATTTTACCGTGCTCAGTTGTTGATATCTGTGAGACATAGAGATGAGGTTATTGTATCTGTTGATCTGTGAAGCTTGTTGGGAATATGCCGAGCATGTGTGAGCATGTCACGTCTGCACAAGAACTGTGCTCCTAAAACACATGGATCTAGTTCGTGAGTAGAATAAACTGTAAGAATAACATATCGACCAAACATGTGGTCAACTCCCCCCCCCCCCTCCGCCTTCCCCCTCCCTACCCCCCACCCCTCCCCCAGGCCTGAAATGATGAAGACGTGAGAGTGAATCACGCATTGCGGTGTGCGTCTGGGCACATACCTCTACAAGAGGACGTGTTGAAGTCAGACTGGCGGCGCTGTTCCATGGTCCACTGCTTGTTGTGACACCAAGAATAGCATCAATTACCTGAGCTTGTTATTGTCATATCCCGGGATATTAGCTTAATAAACCAGCCATGTCTCGCCATTTGTAGAAAGGGTGGCGAATAAAAAAAAACAGCGCCATCACAAAAAATGTCACACATGAAGACCCGCATGAGATCAACAGAATTAGAATAGCACTGTTAGGAACATGAGTGAATAAAGACTTCAGGGCTTCACCATTCTGTGGAAGTCTTCGGCCTTGTTCCCTTTATCCCAGGACCACTAGTTTCCCTTTCTATATCATACCTACTACCTGAGAATGGCATTAGCCCCTGGACAGTAGCCAGTAGTATGGTTCAGTAGGTTGTAATGCCAGTTGATTGCATTTAGAATGTCCTATAGCCGTACAATGTAATATAGTTGCAATTAAAATGTTTTGTGATCCTGCCATGAAAGGGCGATTGACTTGTCATTTGATTACATAAAAGAAACTAATTGGCATCAACAACTTTTATTGATATGTAAGTTGATTACATAAAAAAGAAATTAAATGGAACCTAAAACTTACATTGGTTAGGAAAAATACACCGAGGGCTTCTGGGTAAAAAGTGTAAGCCTTCTGGGTAGAAAAATCGTAGGCCTTCTGGGTAAAAAAATCGTAGGCCTTCTGGATAGAAAAAGTGTAGGCCTTCTGGGCCTTAGGCCAAGCGGACCGTAGGCCAAGTGGACCGTAGGCCAAGTGGACCGTAGGCCAAGTGGGTTGCAATATACTGAAGTAAATGTCCGGAGTTCTGGATGTTCCAAAGCTCGGATGTTTTCACTTGAAGGAAACTACATTAACATAAGACATTATATCATCCAAAATGACTAGAAAGTCACTTGTATAGCAAGTATGAAATGCAAAACGTTCATATTTCGAATCTCATTAAAAACAATTCACAACAAAGGGAAATTTTGCTGGGGTCTCCAAAATATGACAGACGTTACCTGTAAAATCAAATTACATGGTTCTTTAAAAAATTATAAGAACGCCAGAGTTTAGAGCTTTGATTAATTAGTAATTTACGAAAAAAATAGATATTTAATTACAAATAATATTTCACAAAACTCATTCTACTTACGTTTATTGAACACTGAATGCGATCATTAGGTGATCACTTTCTCAAAGCCTTAACTAATTGATTGATTGATTGATAACAAAAATGACAGGCATACTTTTCTTTATTTATTATCAAATAATATACCTGAAAATTTAAAACATAATAAAAAGCCTTCCACTAGGCATTGGACAAAGATATAAGATAGACAATTGGCAATGTTGAAATGGTTTTAAATACAAGATAAAGGAAAAAGAATTAAAATCAATAAGGTTTAATATGAAGTATTTGATGGTTTATTAGAATTTATTTGTTAAAGATATCTACAATACTATTTACTTTTTACTGAGAGTTGTCCGAGCTCTATTGTCAACAGAGCGCAGATTTTTGCTGGAATAAAAAGTTTTACACAGAAAGTGCTCGCATATTGAGACCCTGAGAATTAAGACCATCAATGAGACTGCCCAAAAGTGGTTGTAATTTAGAGGTGGTCTTAGTTCTGTGGGTTGAAAAACTTGATAAAAATGCAGCTGCACCATGGATGGCATGTACTTCGCCTCTTACGTTGAAATAGACAGGGCTTATGGCAGGAACATAGTATCTCCTAGTTTTCACTGTCTTTGTTCGTTGACTATTATTATAAATGAATAATTATTATAAAAAACGCCTTGAAATTTGATTTGTTATTTCAATTGGCGATTAAAGGAAAGGTTAAAAAAGAATTCGATGGTGTTATACAATGGTGTAAAGAAATGACAAGTGGATTTCGCATGATCTCGTTGCTCCCAGCCTCATAGGTGTAAGGTCCGTGTATATTTCGTCGTTTCAATATTTCATTTCAAATGTAAAATGGAATTGCATCATACCACGTGTGTTTGTTTATGTCGCTTACCACCAACTGCAGCGCCACTCAAGTTTTCATTTTGGACGGAATATGTAAATTTAAAATGGATGTTTTTTTTTTAATTTCCGTTGTTAATTAAAAATAAAAAATAGAAAATCGAGTCAATATTTCAATACTGAAAGGACGAAATGTAGACGGACCATATAAGCTAACGTGACGGTGCCGAAGACGTTGTGACGAAACGAAATGTACACGGACCGTATGAGCTGACGTGATGCTGCCGAAGACTTTGTGACAAAACACTGCGATGTTCGTAAAATGTCCCGTCCGGTTGGTGTATTCTTTGGTTCATCAAATAATACCATCACAGTAGAATATAAAAAATGAGAATAAACAAATAAGCCAATATGGGTATATGGAATGTTATTTTAATATATAATACTAATTTTTGACATAAAAATAAAATTAAAGATATCATTAAATGAATATAGATCACTTTAATATATATTTTGCTGTAAATAACTTTATTTTTTATGGCAAAAATTTAAATAGATTTACAGAGTCGTCAATTAAATTTTAGAGATGAGAAACTATATTATTGATATCAACAATAACAACACAAATTTTAAGCTCAAGTATTGCTTCTTTATTTTGTGCAGTAAAACTTAAAAGAAAGATTCTATATACAGGGGCCAGTCATAATTTCATTCACAGTTGTTTGCTTCACAATTTTACATATCAAAAACAGACTGATATTTTGATCTCAAAAATTCATTTTTGAGATCAAAAATATAATTTGCAAATTTCAATATTAAACAAATATTCTAATTAAAAAAATAACATCTAAAATAAATTCTTCATACAAATAAAAAAAACAATTATTGGGCTCAAAATTAAGATTTGTTATGAAATATTTCATTTTTGCTATCAAGAACTGAAAGTTTGATCTCTAAAAAGCAATTCATTAAATCATTTTTGATATCAATAAATATTTTTGGACAAGTCCATAAGTATAAATTGACATCAAAAATAAATTTTAAATCAAAAGTGCATTGAGGGATATCACAAATATAATTACAGATAGCAAAAAATTAATTCTTGATATAAAAAATAATCTTTTTAGATAAAAAATTCCATCTTGATATCAACAATTACCTAATCAATGTGAAAATGGTATTGTGTATGGGTACCCTCTCTACATTTCAAAGTATTATTAACACTTGACAAGCCTGTGGCTTGCAAGGGTTATATGAATTTGTGCGAGCAAAATTCGTCCTTTTTTTTCTTCTTGACAGATTTTCCGATTTTTTATGTCTTCTTCTTTTCCGACACTATGGGCCCTACGACCATGAAACTTGGGACTTATGAAGAGCTTGATCTGAACATGTGCATGTCACTTTTTATTTTCGTCTATGATATCGTTTTCTTTGTTAAAACGCCATGTGAAAATAGTGTATTTTTCGCAAGTAAATGGGTAGCATTTAACGAAATCACAGAATACACATTTGCTAAGTGAGCTTTGTGCTCACTGCGTAAATAGATAACACGGCGTATACCTGACCAGCCAATAAAACTTTGAGTCAACAACAACCAAACACTACTCGGCTTATAAGACGTATTCAAGCTGTGTTGTTTGCAATATATTATTCAAGAAATAACCCACTGAAGGAAGTATTTGTGCGTTTTAATTTTTGTCAAGTGTTAAACATTTTTTCAGCGGAATGAGTTTCTAGTTTTTAAAGAAGTTTAAACCACCATCTTCATTAACTTAGAAAACAAATATGTAAAAACTACTGCTTAATGCATTTTAAACTACAGCTTCCAGTGCACAAAAACAAAAACAAATGTCTCCCCGATCCAAACCTATATTCTTCTTCAGTACCTATTTCCCTTTTTCCTATTAGTGAAATAATGATATTTTTCATAATCAAAGATTACAAAAAAAATGCACGGCCAAAAAAATTACGAAAATGTGCAATATATAATTATATCACATTTTTAATCATAGAACCCCCACACCACTACCTTCCCCCAAATAATAAAAAAACAACAACAAAAACTACTTGTCAATCACCAATCTCTCCAATGCGATCTCAAGAACGTTATTTAACATCCAGGAATGTTATATTCTTGTTTGCTCAAACAACCTCCCTCACTCATTTGTGTCATCTTTCTTATCGCAGACCTACCACTCAGGCGTTTAACTTTCCCACGTCACAGCCAGTTATTGCAGGTAAAGGTCTTCACAACCACACAACTAACATTGGAGCCTGACTGATTTATTGTGTAATACGTAGTTATCAGTGAATAGCGCGCCAAAACGGAAATGAAAGCTGCGGAGCATCATACAACAACAGATCGATAGATGCTTTGCTGTCACGGTTTTAAGCATATTGTGTCAAGAATGACCGATAATCTTCTAGAAAACGCTGAAATTCGCAGCGTAGTTTAAAGTTTGCACTCAAGATTTTTACTAATGACGTCATAGGTTTTCCTTAATAATGTAACAGTGTAATATTGTAGCCGACTTTTCGTTTTCGAAACATCTTTCACACACCATTTTGTTAAAAATATATACATATTTGCGTAATGATGTCGTAATAATGACGTAATGACGTCGTGATAGAATCTTTCGGACCTACCAAGCAACAATTCCAGAAAGTGTGCACTTTCTCCAACGGGTACATGAACGACTGAGAATTTCGGTACACAAAATTTTTACGTAATAATGTCATTCGCTTTTCTTAATAAGAAGAAAATGAGAAAGTGAGAGACCTATCCAAGAAATAAACAGACCGAGTTTGAAGTCGATAGGAATGTTTGTTTTCGAGATATCTTGCACGCAAGATTTGTGTTGTGTGCAAGATATATATGTCTCCAATTGGTTGGGGAGACATAATAACTATCAATTACAAAATGTTAATGGTTCACATTAATTTTCTGATATAAATCTTCAACACTTTAATTATTTTATTTCTCATTGCTGAATAGAGCTATGGTGAAACTCTTTTATTTATAGTTCATTTCATAATCACGAACAATTCAAAAGGTCAGGTGATATTCGAAGGAGAACATAAACACAAATGATATGTTGTTTGAAGTGAATTCATTACACAAAATATTTTTACAGAAAAGAATTGATTCTCTAAGACCAGCCCCTGACCGAATACATGTAGTTCTACTGTTAGAGACATTGCTTTTCTAGCCAGGAATGCTTTGGTAAAATGAGAGGTAAAGAAGACCTGCAAGTATTCCTGTTGCGCATAAAAGGTTATATATAAGTTTTTAATTTTGCGCTTATCTTATGCTTAGCTTTTATCATGTATAATGTTCAATAATCGTTTGTAGTTATTCAGTTATTGAAATGGTAGAAAATTGTATAAGTTTCACAAATCGTACTTCAAAATGTTCACCAGATACACATTCCTAAAAGATACTGACTGGAGAAAAATTTTATGTTTGTTTAGCTGTTCTCTCCAGCGTCGCCCCACCCTTACACCCGTCTTGAAGAATTACGTGCACTTGTCTCTCCTCCATTGTAAAGTCTGTCTCTCGTTTGTGTCTGGCTTGTTTTGAATTTATGGTTTATTTTAGTTTTGGTGTCTGGTTCAGACCACCAATGAGATCACCGTATCTTTTGCCACGTGATGTTTTGAAAAATGCAACAATTTGACATATTTTAAACAAACAATGTTAAAACTCAAAAAAGTTTTTAAAAAGTAGTTCCAATGCTAAAATTTTTAAAAGAGAAAAAACGTCTCCAAAAAGTAGATTATGCAATATAAAAATAGGAGAATGTATTTTATAGGATTTATTGATTGATTTTTTCCTAAAACAATATTTTACAAATACAGTGTGGATGTTTTTGAGTGGTTGGACGGCAGTGACAGGGTCTTGTATGTGGCTTATGCGCATAGCACAAATTATGCCTGTCATAAAAGAGAGTACTGCGAAAGCATATAAGAATTCTATTACGTTGTCAAGCACTCACATTTATCAAAGCAAGGAAATGATTTTTATTGCTTGTAAGGAGAAGTTGAAGATATAATTTGTTGAAGTGAAAAATCTCTTGCAGTAACATCGTCCAACAAAACAAAGAATGACATATCTGAAAGTGTTTTCAAATTCAACTTTCAAATTTCGAAATTCATCTCTTTTATTTGGGCAAAGTTTTACAAGAGTCACTTTAAAAGTATCAATTATTGAAAACTATTCACATGTAGTAACATCTATTGTCAAAGTAACCGGACCAACGGTCTGACAACATAAAGGCTTAAAACACTGGACATTAATTATAAATGTTATAAATGTAGTATTTTTATTCATAGGGAAGAATCAGATGCTCCGTTACTTTTTAAATTGTGGGAGGTTTCTTGGGTAATGTGAGTTCTAAACAAACACTTTTTTATATTTATACTTTCAAAATACTGAAAATTTTGAAGTTGTCGCTCTCTTAAAACAAGCAAACAGTAACATACTTTAATACTTCAAAAGCAGAAAGTGTTATAAAATACCGTTTGTCATATGGGAATCTTACGTGAATTATAGGAAAGTGTTTCCCACACATCAAGACATTTTACAATCCAGATTTTTAAGGTTCGTTAATTATGACACTCAAAGAAGTAACAATTGTACAGCAAGTGTTTGTCTTTATGTTAAGGCCAAGCACAATAGAAAAATAGCGCCTGAAATCTTATCAATATAATGTGACATACATTTTCCTTGCCATTCGCAGATAATAAAATTGATTTTTCAAGAGCTCAAGTCACTGACAAACAAACACTGACACATTCAGAACATTTACAGTTCGGCATTTTGTAAAAAAACTTGGTGGAAAACTTATTTCTAAAACTGGGATAGGCATTGTCAACGACTTATAAGTAATACACATAAGGGAATATATCAACAAGGATATAGAATAAAACAGGTTATGTACCCGCTTAATGTGGACATTTTCAAATCTCGGGGACATAATCTTTGAATAATTTTTCATTATAGTACTTCTATAAATATCCCATTCCTTTCAACAACACAAAACACATCCATTTTTTGTCATTCGAACACATGTTTTATTTCAACTGAACCTTACTACTTTCGTAGCCTGGTTAAAACCTGCAATCTAATGGATTCGTTTTTGGTTTATGTTTATAGATACTACCACATTTATGTGTTTGTAGAAACATTTAGTGTTCCTCTTTTAATATATCTGTAGACAAATGAAATGTTTTATTTTATATATCTAAAGATATATGAAATATCCCGTTGCAAGATGCATGTAAACTATGAAGCTGTGAAATCAGTGACTTCAGAAAGTCACTGGAAATTGCACTGTCATTGTGAAATCATTTCCTAACTCAGTGACACTGCAAAGCCACAGAATTTTAGTCACTGATTTCAAGCCTTCAAAACGTGACAGACTCACTGAATTGAGTTGCACTTTATTGTTTAGATGCTCATTGTTTATTTGTGTAAAATAATATTGCGAGTTCCATAAGATTGACTTTGCGTTTCAAAAATTGCAATTATTCTGTTGGTGTCAACTGTTCAAACTCAATAAATTATCCTGTGCTCTGCTCCTACCATGGTGATTATAATTGCAATATGGTTATTGTTAAAAAGGTGTTTGGTTTCCGGTATTTAAGACAGGCTTATTTAAATACCCTGGACTGTATTAAGTTGAACTTGCAGCTGATGTAATTTTTTGTCCCCCTTTTAAGTATTGCCGTATCAATTATTGCTCAATAGAATATTGGGGCCTGGGATAATATTAGGTATTTATAGTCAAGGTCACACACATATTCCATCACACATTCCTGTATCTGATGAGGTAAAAACAACATGCTTCAACAGTATGAAATATTGGTGAAGTATTTAATAGCGGAAACATTGAAACCAAATAAAAATTTTTACGATTGCAGTTCTCAATGCTAAGATTACTATCATCACAGTACTCTCACACGTATCTCATTAACCCTGAATTGACTAGAGGAGAACAACTATTGCAGTTACACACAGGCCAATTCAAAACCAATGAGTTATTGACAAAACCAATGAGTTATTGATACGGATACACGGAATGTTCTTATTTTTTAATATTTCTGCAGATAAATAGGATGTTGATGGCCTGCTTGAGTTCATGAACCAGTCAAACCTTAATGAAGATATCAAACCATATCCCGATTTGAAAACTTTCCTAAACACCACTAATACACTGATTGTCCTATGATAAGTCAATCATCAACAATCAATGAATAATGCACGAGTTTTAAACCGCTATAAAACCAAAAATAGCGACGTTCTTCAATCAGTAGATATTAATATGTTTTGAATCAACGTTTAGTATATATTGACTTATTTTCAGTGAACAGGAAGTATTATTGACCAGTGACTGGCTAATAGTATTTTCATGTTGACTCGAAGTAAGTCAGTATATGTTTTGTTCCATGATTTATTTTGCATTTTAATTGCAAAAAAGCTCCAGCATCTATCGACGTTTGCGTTCCGGTCAACATTACTAAAATATTGACTTGGTACTCGACCAGTCAGATTACAGCATTCACACAAGTCTTTATCAAGAAGTATTAATGACCAGTTAGAAAACATACTGGTCAACTTTCCGTATCTGGTCAATAACAATTTTCATCTTGACTCCAAATAAGTCAATGGATGCTTTGTTACATGACTTCACTAACGTGTTCATTGTAATTAACTGCCATATCTATCGCTCTAAAATAGTGTATGAAGTGCTGGACGGTGCACATAAAAATCAAGCCTGGCAACAATCGGCTCTTAACTGACTGTTCGAGTGCAAATAACTGCGTAACTCGTGTTCCGGTCAACATTTAAAATAATTGATTTGGGAATAACAAAAACGTAAAATAACATAAAGGTGGTCTAATAATGATGCAGTGTGAACAACTACTGCTCCTTTGCATGAAAAGGTTGACAGCTTTTTCCTGTAATCAACAGCAGGGGGAGGAGTGATTGGGAAGGGTAGAGGATTTGAATAGGGATGTATTTGACCCGGGCACCCGAAGGCAAAACGAAAATCGAGCGAGTTATTCTGTTTGTTGCGAAGACAGCGTGTCACCAAAACCAGCGGTTTGATGTTCGTTTCATGCTGAGGAATTTGCTTTGGATTAATTCAACTAATCCTGCGCAAATCCACAGTATGAAAAGCACACACTCGAGATTATCGAATCCTGCCTGGATCAGTTAATCCTGAGCAGAGCCGCAGCATGAACACTCTTCGGATTTGCTTAGCTTAAAATTCTCAATAACGTAAAGACGTAACGCCTGAAGAGTAACGTCGTCTTCTGAAGCACAATGCGCAAGATAATCCTAAGCAAATACGAACAAGGCATGGATCTGAGCCGAGCAGTATTAGCTAAGCTACAATATGAAAAGCACATCGCACGGTAGTTTTGTTTACTCAACCTCGGTCCCCAACGTCATGTAACAAAGCATGCTTTGAATTCTTTTGAGTTTACGCTAAGATTAAGATTAAGACTTGTTAGTTATGAAATGTGGATCTGAAGGTTACTAATACTGCATGTCATTGGCTTAATATAACTCAATATCTGCTAATTGTCACATGACTTGAGTAAATGCTGCTATTTAATTCGTTCAGCGCCAAGTCAACGTTTCAATGTTGACCAGAACGGAAAATTCCATAGACAATTCAGTCCTGTAGCAAAGCATATATTGACATATTTCAGGTCAACATCCAGATGTTATAGACCAGTTACAAAAATATTGACTTAAAGGTCAAAGGAGGGGGTTCTGTTTGTACGAGGGTTTAATTGCAAGGAGCACTGATCATTATTGAAAAATTATTGATTTGGGAATCGACCAATCAGATCACAGCATTCTAACAAGAAATGTAACAAATCAGAAATGTTTGTGGTTGTTATGATATCGTTATTATTATTGTTGAATTGTTATAATTTAAGACCATAAATTAAAAACTTAAATTTCCTGATATCTGACTAACCCGGACAAATGAGGTCATTCTGAAGAGATGACGTCATAAAGACCTTGAAGCATTGAGTGATGTCACACGCCAGATGCTCTGTGGACTCTATACCTCAAGGAATACCAAGATCCTAAAATGGTTGATATGTTTAGTTATTACAAGTGCAGACCGCGGACTAATATTAACGACTGTTCACACATTGGTTTGATCTCGTCTATAACGCCTGTTTGCTATACTTCGCCCCAGAATGTCATGACCTTCATTCACTCATGACAAGTTAAATTACGTCATAGTTTACATCATAGGTTTCACATGAAACCGGAATAAATGAGACCGCACACATTCTCGCCTCTTTAAGTTTTACCGGTAACAGTACTGGACAATTTTCTTTGAGGAAGAAGGAAATAACTTATTTTCGTAAAATTTCTGAGGATTTTGTTGTTTGAGTCACTCAGCTGTCGATTGAGAAATTGTTTTTTCGGTTTCTCAGTTCATAGTATTGTTGTAAAATTGTTTGCTCCAGTTCAAATTAGTTTATATTTGTAAATTTTCCTGAAATTTTTCCCTGGCACAAACTATTCAGAGTTGTAACAGTCCTAAGTATTCAGATGCAAGGTACTTAATATACCATAAGGTACTCCTTATACACATAAACTCTATGGTACATGTAACAATAGAACAGGGTTAATTATTTGCTGATGACACGGTCATAATATCAGAAAGCATGACCATGCATAAAATAATACTAAACCATGATAAAAACATAAAAATGAATAAACAAAATCTAGAGAGGTAATCTCTTTATATCGGATTCTTATTGACTGTTGTGTTTGGAAAAACACTGACGCATTCTACCGAGGAAAATAATGTTGTCATGGAAATACCAAAATAACACCTCTGCCACCCGGAAAACCTCCCACAAGAGACATTTTCTTTGCGTGCATGGCGGTTTTGAATCGAATACCTTAAAAGTTATTGAATCTTCTTTCAAACGGACATGTTTTATGAAAACCATATATATATATATGTATTCACAAAATAATGGTCTCCAAGAAGTGTTCAATTATTTTGTCTTTCAATAACTTGGCTTTTCTTCTTTGAATAGTTTTGTAGCTTTTAACGCAATTGCGGTTTGTAAAAAGTCTGTCAGGCATTTTCCATAAGCTTCGGTTTACCTCACATATATTTTTTAGTTTATCAAGTACAACTGTGCAAGAAGGCATTGAAATTCCTGCCCGCAAACTTTCTGTGACAGATAATGGCTTTCCAATATCCGCATATTTCTTGCAGACTTTTTCGGTAAATTCTTCTCCTTTTTAATTTAATTTTGAATAATTTATCTTTATTCTCACCCAAGCCACAATTCCCACGGCGTGCTCTTTATTTCTATAGATAAACAATACCTTTTTCTTATTATCTTCTATTTTCTTATTATCTTCTTAATGACTTCTTAACTTATTGTCACTATGTTTGCGTTGCAAAACAATAACTTTTTCCACCGAGTTTTCATGTCTTGTCTTTACAGTTCTTGTCGGCATATCCTCTTTCGTATAATTTTTATTCTTCTCCGGATATCCAAAAAAATCACGTGAATTCCTCGATATTCTCAGCAATCCTTTTTCATAATTTTCTCCTGGTGTTTGTATTCATTTTCTGATGACCATTTTCTGATGACCATACAAGTCCAGACAACGTAATCAGATGGGAAGCTTGTCAGTCACAAACACCTCACGAAAAGGCATGTTTATGTTAAAACTTCTCATCTGAAAAGCTCTCTGTTAAATCATTATATTCTCTCCCTTTTTTTCATTACGTATTCATCGGGCTCTGAAGTCCTGTCGAAGTTTTAAACGATTTTTTAAACAGCAGGAAGAACAGCATTTTGGTTTATGTTTTTCGCCTGTTAAACATATTGTTAAAATGTACTTAATATTTAAATCTTATATTTAGGCAGTTCAACCCGAGTCTGTTACGATCGTCTCTGCCTGCCAATACTAAAAACACTGTGGTTTTCAGTGAGAGTTTTGGTGGACAATATTCTTTACACTTCAGCCACATCATGTAAGGTAAAACAACTTGTTGAAAGGCTCAGGACAAACCACTTTAACGGTCTCGCCCTGGTGTCGTGCCCGAGTCGACGCGGAGAGTGTCTCTGGCTTTGAAAATAGCAAGCGACACCTGGGAGATGGGGCACGTTAAGGGTGCAGAGGTTGAGGAGGCTGGGCGAATGCAAAAAAAGCTGAGTATTAGAAATGCTGTAAATTTAAAAACAACACAAAGTAGTAATTTATTTGAATTTAGAACAAATCATAACAATCCTAAAGTGATTTATTTCTCAAATAATGAAGTCCGAAAACTTATTATAATATGTATATATATTATATATACTTAGTGGTTTAGCCAGTAGACTTTGTACAATGACGCCGTTTTGACAAGGATTGGCCAGCCGTTATGTCATGACGTCTACACGATGACGAAAGTGCTTTTTACTGAATCTGACATGAACGACTTTCGCAGTGATGTGGCCAAATAAAAACAACATCGAAAAATTCACCCTGTTTCATAACAAATACGAAATATAAAAATATATAAATAAAAATATAAAACCCAATATACGATGTTCCATTTCTAACGTTGTACCAACGTAGTTATAACGCCTTCAGACGTGTTTCATCGATGTGAAAAGGGACAAATTCGGGCATTGTCGTTCACCGTAGCAACATGTTTTAAAACAAACAGTAGAGATGCTTTGCTACATTTTATAAGTTCACAGTTACAACCCCTTGACTGGTTACTGAAAACCACCCTGTATGTATATATATATTCAGCAACCTTTTTTTTTTAAATTATCAGTTTAATGATTAAGGATTTTCAAATTTTGTAAGCTCCAGCACAGTTGTCCAATGTAATTTTGCAAACTCAGAACACTGCCGGAGCTGTTCATCAGTTTCTCCAGAAATTTACAGTATTTTACCCTGCCCCCTCCTTCCCCCAGAAAGCGTGTAAAGGAATTCTGGTTGGAAATACTACATTGCGAGGCGGAAATTGACAGTCGGATCTCTTAAATATACATTTTCACCCTGCAAATCTTGCACGTTATTTCAGTGTTTATATGATTGTTACCTTAAGGTAACGAAACAAGATTTATAGGGGACAGAGGGAGTGTTTGGGATTATGTCTTCTACGATATAGAGGCAGTGTTACAGCTTTCGTTTCGCGGGATCTGGGGGGAATTTTGGAACTTTCGTTTTTCAAAACATCAAAGTCATCATATTACGAGAAACGAAACTGATCAGGTTTTTCTTACAAGGGGAGTGTTCATCTAACGAAGTAAAATACAAGAAAGGACGAAAGGTGCTAATCCCAGTGGCACCAGGTGGGTCACTCACCTACAAGTTTGGTTACCAAGCATGTCCAGGTTTTTAAAATGACTGCTAAAAACGCAGAGTGCCAACTCTGAAAACTATACCCCCTTTTTTAACCAAACTCAATCGCCTTGTTAATTTCACGCCCTAACGCGGAGTGTCTGCTTTTTTTTTTTTTTTGTAAAAAGTACCCCTTTTCACAAAATTATGTATTCGAGAGTACAGGCACAGCTAGAAAGCACACCTGACCACAATAATGGAGCAAGAGCGAAGTTTTGTGTGTGCACCAATTGTTGGCCCCTTTTCTTTGTTGGATGCAGAGTGCAGTTCGAAAACAACCCCTTTTTATGGGAAAACCGAGGAGTGTGGTGTGAATCCTACGCTCACCCTCTGCCCCCCTCCCACATGGAATGCTCTGATCCTGAAATTACGACACCTTTTTAGAACGCGTGGCAACACATATGCTGCCAAGTACCTCCCCCCACCCGGGAACAGTGACACAATGATGTTTTTTTACGAGATGTCCGGGAAGAAACGATTAGGAATCTAGTAATATGACAAAGCCATAGGCACTGCGGCTAAAGTGCTGTGAAAAAATCCCGGGGGTACTTGGTATAACATATATTACCATGCGTGGCCAAAAAATAAAAAAAATTTGAGGCCAAAAATTTTGAGGCAAGATTAGGCCCAGGCGGAATGCCAGTTTCGTTAAATAGGTGCGTTGCTTTCGTACAGTACTCCCACAAAAGGAAGGGCGAGGGGGGGGGGGGGGGGGCTCTTCCGGAACTGCACTCCGCGTTTGGTTAAAAGAGGGGCATTATTTCAAACTTAGCACTCCGCGTTAAGGGGTCGTTTTAAAAAGTAATGGACACACATAGCAACCAATATGGTCATGTAAGCCCACTTCCTGGAAACAATGGGCTCACAAGATGTACAGGCCCCGTCCCCCAGAATTTCAGTAACGGCTGAGAATTTAGAAATGTGGATGTCGTTTCCACTGTAATTACACTCTGTTTCCCTCCAAATAGTTTGAAATGCTCTTTTGTTTGATATTACTAATTCACACTACATACCAGAAGTGATAACCATCCCCACTGAACTTTGAGACGTTCGATCCAGGTTGGATAGACGTCGCACCTGACCTCATATCAACGTTGGGTTTGGGTTGTTTAGGGAAGTCGAAACAACGTCTACTTTATGACTGCCTCTTGACGTTGTATAGATATCGAGACAATATTAATCTTAGAATCGCTGTCAATGCAGTCACAATCACATTGTGGTCGCCCTCCGTCACAGCACCCCCACCCTTGAGTATCAGACCATGCAGCATGCGTATGATGTCGATTTCCATGAACATTTTTCAGAAGTGGATAAAAAAAAACCAGCACTTTTGAAATTATCATATTTTACGTCCTTATTTTGGTCTATTGTTAGAGTGACCTCTCATGGCTGCCACTTCTGGTGAACGATAACAGAAAGAGGTTTTTTGGTTGTGAGAGTGACGTCTATCCAACGTCGACTTTTGCGACGTCTGTTAAACGTAACACCAAAGACGTTAGTTAGACGCTGGAGAATGTTGCGCTTTGCTTGCCATGACAACAATGTTTTAAGAACGAAGTTGAACGAAAACGTTATAATCTGCCAAAATGTCATACATTATTTTCCATCGATATCTATGCAACGTCGTTGTCCTGTAGTCCATACATTTAATAAAAATGACTTTGAATTTGATTTCACACCATTTCTTTTACACATCAAAACTTAAAATATTTACTTCCGAGAATATTCCTCAGTATTCCTCAGGTCAGGGTAGCCAAAGAGGATAACTATCAAGAGTATTATAATTTAAAAAAATGAACGTGAATGTGTGGATTTTGAAGATGCTAAAATCAACAAATAAGCGAGTTTTACCGAAGTTTTAGTCACTGTTGTAATACATGCAAAGTGGTCTTAAGTTCTACTGCTCATGAATATTTAAGTATCAATTTTGGTACTACGATCATTTCGAGAAAAAAAAACCGTTGCGGACTTCCGGGTGGTATCGATTTTGTTTGCCACTGTAGTTAGTTTATTCTGGTCCATTCGCTGAGCATGGACTCAACTTTTCATACATGTAAATCGATGGAATTTTACCACCGCATGCCATATGACTAAGTGAATTCTCAGAAATGTTTTTTCCCCACAAATCTCATGCGGACAATCCGGCTTCGGTGTTTGCAGCTTTGCGGGCAGAATGGAAATTAGTTACAGTGACAAATCGTGAAGTGATCAATTTGTTTATCGACCACTTGAAGAGTCACTTTTCTGTGTGTCATCATGTGCAGACAACTGCTCAGCATGAAAACAGTTTCGCCATATGCCGTCAAGAGCTCAACATGAAGACAGTTTCGCCATATGCAGACAACAGCTCAACATGAAGACAGATTAACATGAAGACAGTTTCGCCATATGCAAACAACAGTTCAAAATGAAGAAAGATTAACGTGAAGACAGTTCTGCCATATGCAGGCAACAGTTCAACATGAAGACAGATTAACATGAAGACAGTTCTGCCATATGCCGACAACAGTTCAACATGAAGACAGATTAACATGAAAACAGTTTCGCAATATGCAAACAACAGTTCAACATGAAGACAGATTAACGTGAAGACAGTTCTGCCATATGCCGACAACAGTTCAACACGAAGACAAATTAACGTGAAGACAGTTCTGCCATATGCAGACAACAGCTTAACATGAAGACAGCTCAACAAGAAAACAGTTTCCCCACAAGAGACGGCTGTTGACTGCCTTCCATCATAAATGGCTTATGGAAAATTTCTCATGGCTGTTTATGACACAAATACAGTTTTCTATTAATTACATATTAGACAGCGTAACGATCTCTCCTTTCGCTTATGTGGCACGACGTCGTCCCTCACTACTATCTCGCGTATTTAGCCATGGTTTTGAACGTTAACACCGAGGTTAAGCCGCGCTTAGACCGCGGAGCGTTTGGATGGGAGATTTCGCTACAATTTGACGGCAGCGGGATACTGAATAGCTTGCTCCTTGGCAAACAAACCCCCTTACGATGTGTAATACTGCCGAATTTTTGAGTAATAAGTAAAATGCAATTAATTACAATATTTCGATTTTCAACTGATTTAAAATCGTATATGGACAGCGCTAAAAACAAGGCTGATTCTTAGTTCCATACACGTCCAAAAGAGATATGAAAATTCAACTTATGAAGTTTAAATTCCAAATTCAGATAAAAACAATACGTAAAATTCAGCTAGCTGCCATGTAAGAATTATGTAGTGTGAAAAATAGGACTTAGTTGCGGAAAAGCAGCAGAGAGAGATTTCCAGTTCAATCTGTTTGTTTCCAGTGAAGAGGGGAGCAGGTAGTCCGAGGGGAGGGGGGGGGGGTTGGTGTGCTATTCGTGGAGCAGTGTCACGACCCATCTCCTTCTATTATGCGACTCACCTTCCAACCCCCCGCTACTATCTCGAGCTTTCAGCAGTGGGTTTTGAACATTTGCGGTTACAATGAACAGAAGCTGCATTTGAACCCAGTTAGTATTGGATATGTGACTGCTGATCTTAGCTACTATATGTCTTATGCACTACACGTAAATACATACCAACAGGACAAAAATACCTTTAATTCATATCACTTTAACGGACGAATTCAAATATCTCTTCATGAATTTAAAATATGATGGATATCATTGTAACTCTGACCTGTGGAGATATCTGATTTGGAGATATCTGATCTGGAGATATCTGTTTCTCATTTGTTGAAATCTTTAAAATTGAGATCATTTATTGTTTTGAGATGCCAAAATACATAGCTGTATAGAGCATTATTCAGAGATATTTTATGATCAATGAAACATTTCCAGTTAGAGAAAATGAAATTTTGTATATTGACATGTCAAATATGTGTCAAAACGGTATTCCACGAAGAAATGGATGGCTTAAACACGTGCGAATATACACGAGAAATGTTCCTACAAAACCGTGCCTTAGACACGTGCGAATGAATACACCCCTGAGAAATGTCCTGCAAACACGTGTGCTAGACCCGTGTGAATAAACACTTGATTTAGACTGGAAAATGTCCTTACAAATTTTCCTCACTCAACTAGAATAACTTAAGGGAGAAGTATTTACTTCTTCGTTTCGTATTCTTTTCATTAGTTATTAGGGCACGCTGAAAAGTTTCCTTCCAGAATATTAATATTCATTCACATTTTACTGCTCCCTTACATTGACAACATCTGTCATGCCACGCTATATCGGTCAACATTGTGTGCTAGAAATCATCTCAGCTTTAAGACAAACTTTCGAGTAACTGTCCGACACGTCACCACGGTAACCGCGAGGTCACGATCGCACACATAGGCACTACTCATTGTTTGCTTCACCAGGTGGGACGAAAGTGACACGATTTTTTCCCACAATCGATTCTCGTGCATATCTAATTTTCCAAATTCTCCTACTTAGCAACAATCCCGATACAAAGTTTCAAGTTATGCGCAGTATCCAAAATTTATGGCAAGTTATTTGCTCTTGGGGTTTTCGAAAATTTACAGGAAATTAGCATTGGCTGTTATTGGTAATATCCGAATAGTGATTTATATCACATCGCAACGCAAAATGAGGGCAACAATAATAACAGATATCTGGGTAAATTGTCTTCACATTGTGAATAAGGTTAAGGTTGCGAATAAATCGTGCACTGTTTCTCATTCGATTTTTTAGAGAAATTTGGTCCGGCCTGCTGTTAATCCCCTGACTTCGTTCATTGAATTTAGCAGTTCTTCTGCACACTTGACAATGTAAGTAAAGGTAAAAATTCTGTTGACATTAAAAACCAGACTGGAGACTTTCTTACGGATGTTCTTGGTTAGTATTTAGTGAATATTTCTTTATGACTGCGTCGCTTACACCAACAAATGAAAACAAACGACCTGACCAGACCCGACTGCGAGTGGGCAATGGAAGACTGGGGTTCCATCGGCACCAGTTAGAAGCTCTAAAGGCCCGTATGCGGGCAACACGCAAACATTTCTCACAAATCCCTGGTAGGAATTCTGTAGTGAAACACTCTGTCCACGAAAAATACACCATTCAAATACAGATACACACTTCTTGGAGGAAAATGAGCCAGGATGGCTGAAGAAACAAAGTGACTTTGTCAAAAAGTGGACTACAGGGATACCAACATGCAATGCAGATGAATCACGTATACTTTAAAGTTGTTGCACACCCAAATTCCTGCGTTATGGACCTTGTCAGTGATGGACGGAGGCGGGCCACTGTTGTATCTAACCGCTGCTAGAACAAATGTAAATAAAAACAATAATCGAATGGACTGAAACATGGCGATGAGTCTAAAACTACTACATTGGGTTCTTGTGGGTGTAGATTTATCGTTAATTTTTATGGCAGCGTTCAAATTGTTAGAAAACATCTAATTAAAAAAAGCTGATATCTGAACAAGTGGGATTTTGCAGGACTGTAAAAGGCGTACATCTTTCTTAGAGTCAAACGTCCTTCGTAGAAAAAAATAAGAGACAAAACTTATCAGTCACTTCTTCAAAAATTAACGAAGTAAGAAATAAAATAAAAAAACAAACTGCTGTCTCCAGGGCGTTTAATCATGATTTCACACTATCCCACCGCCTTCAGAGTGCTCTAATCAACGAATCAGCGCTAATCTATAGTTCATTCCACATAAAATTTCCTGATTGCTTCAACATATATGTATGTATATATATTCAAAACTCGTCAAATCAACTGAATTCCAGTCATGTAAAAAGATTCGAAGCCGGAAAATATAGCATTTTTCTCTCTGTTAAACCGTGATTTCAAACATACCAAAATGAGACAAAGATTATCTGCAAATATAGAACGTATCGGATGTGTGGTTCTAAAAAATAAATCGAATTTCATTTGGATTTGCAATTTTGTCGACAATAAGAAAATGATAAACCGATAGCGTAAAAGCTAACTCCAGTTAACAAGTTAACGTATTGCTGTATTTGATATTTAAAATTTACTGTATTTTAATACTGAATATTCTCTTGTAAAATTTGGCGTGATCCGTAAATCATCCGGTCTGTTACTTGTGTGAGAGTTTGATGAGCGAATATTAAGCGTAGAAACGGCACAGTTTAATATATTCAGTTCAGATAGCCCCCCAATGCTGCAACTGTATTTTGATTTTTACTCTGATCCTTATTTAGAGTAACATAGATTTGAGGGTTTTTGAAAACAGATCATAAATTCGTGTGATTTTTTTCTCTGGCTTTGTGCGACTGGGCCACTATTTTAAACCATTTGCGCAGAGGTTGCATTTTAAATATATTTTAATTCTATTCCACAAATTTTACTTTTTTCTATTTTTACTGTTATTGTTCTTTGCCGTTGTAGTTATTTTTTTATGTTTTCAGTTGATACAATAACACTTTCTTGCACATTGATTTCTTCAAGCTAAATATTAAACCAAGGAAATACAGATTAAAGGAAAAACAGCTGTTGCACCAAAATTTGCTTTGAGTCATGGTCATATTGTTATATATATATATATATATATGGTCACGCATCCGCGGTTAAGCGAGCAATATCAAAAAGAATTTGAGGATTCAGATTTTAGATTCTAGTCTTCTGGTCTAAATGTTACACAAATGATGCGATGCAAAATACGTGGTCGTTCCCCGTATTTCAGTTGGAGTGAACAATTTCATTTGGATAGTGTTTCTTTTCACCCACACCAGGGGTCAACCTTAGGTGGTCGGTCTCCCTCCCAAACCTCACAAAAAGAAGAAAAATGAAAAGACAAAGGTGTGCTGAATGAGGCCTTTTTCAAGATCTTGAAAAAAGTATTATACTCAGCCTTTGGCCCCCTCCCAAACTAAATAACTGTAGCCCTATATTGATAGCTGACGTCACAATACAAACAGCACAGAAATACAGTGGTTCACAGTATTGGCGTCGAAACAACGAGCGAACGTAGAGAAGACGAACTAATGCCTCAACAAAGGAAGTTAAACGTGGGAATAAGGTTGAAGAGACATTAAATTGACATAAACAATCACTGTCGCTGTAATACATAGAATTATAAGATCAGCATGAACGTCACAAAACTGATAACTCCTATTACCCTGTATTGGCGATCATTTGGAATTAATGTTATTCCTGAAACTTTGAGAACAAATCTGAAAGCCCCTAAAATTGATGAACTTATTTTCACAGTACAATTATATTGGTAACTTCTTTTATGAAATACGACATTGCAACGTTGCAACGTATATCCAAAAATCTGACGGCAAATCTTTTCCCAAATCAACCAAATGAAGACAGTAGTGACGTGATCAAGACGTCACGGCGTTTGCTGGGTGAGTGTTTCAGATTTTATTTCAAAACTAAAGTTTGCAAAGAAATCAAGACTTTTCGTAGATGTTAACTGTTACCGCTTTTGAAATATAGCCATTTGAGAGCGACTATTCCGAATGCTTCTTAACTTTTTTCTGAAACCACTGTTCTGAGGTTAGCCACAAAGAGAAGCTCCATCATGGCGTAACGCGATTGAATATGGAAATATTCAGTGATGACGTGATCTGAAGATTTAGCAATCATGTTTAGGATTTCATAGGGCATTGTAATTTCAAATGATCACTAATGCCCGAAGAAACCCCACACAGAACTGCTACTTTTGTCATCTTTCCCCTATCTATTTCCGTTTTTTTTCTGTCGAATCCCAGATATCATATCACAGACTCTGATTTCACTTCTTGTTTTTTCCAGTTTAGGTGCCATTTTTAAACCATTCACAAGGATATTGCTGATTCAAATTATGTACTTCCTTAAACTTAGGTCAGCGATTAGATTGCTGTAAGCTTTATTAGTAGTAAATTATTTATCAGTAAATGCGTAATTTATGCACTCAATATTCTTCGTGCGCAGTTCTAGGCAAGTACACAAAGAAATCTTAAGTACTTGGTCGTTAAAGTCTTGATTTCTGGGACATGACGTCATTTTCAACAAACATATATGCGACAAGTATGCCACAAATTATGACAGGTGTCGCAGTATTTTTATTTTGTGGGGGAATAGGGGTGGGGTGTATGATTGGTTTATCTATATTTCAAATTGTTCTACCTCCTTCGTTTTCAAGGTGATAGACGACATCAGAATGATTTAGGTTAACCATAACAAAGACTCCGGCTTCAAACTTCTGAATTCCGCATCGTACCGTTTCCTAGAATGTTAGGTAACTATGCATGCATTATTTTACGTGTTCCGCAAGGAGGCAGGGACTGTCATAACGTTACGTTCGCTTCAGTAAATCGGTCATACTTCTTGCAGATTCAACATGCTTGGATTCTAATTTTTCAGTTACTGGTGGTTTCCAACATTATAATCCGTTTTTGCAAAGTCATAAGCAGTGGCATGTTTCAAATATTGTTGTTCAGAATTATGTTTATTTTTAAGTGTTTATTTCAGTCTCGTCTTCTGCGCAGTAGTGAAATAACTTCATCGACAAATATTCGGATTCTTGCGTTGCGTATGTCGTGATGGAGACTTATGCTTGCGGGGCGTTTCCCTTCAGCGAAATGTTTCCACCAAACAAAATATCCAAAAAACGCCGTTGATTCCACGCGATTTTACACATAGCAGAGCACTTTTTTATAGCTGAGTCCGTCGCTGCGATGTGCATTGTATCCCCAGGATCATTAAATAATAAATGATAATTTTATGAAAATGAAAGTTTGCTCTCCTTTCAAAGATGGTCGCAACATAATCTTGTTGCGTCTGAGAGAAGACGAGAGAAAAAAAATGTTTGGATCACGTGATGCATTCTTCCTGGCGAAAACACGAAACAAAGGTGACATCTATGAGGATATTTCACCTCTAATTCTAGACGCGAATGCTGCATTAGAACATGACCGATGGTTATCACAAATGTCCGAATACCAGACCACAAGGTCGGTCACAGTCAGCGGGACAGGATGTACAACATCAGTGTAATACATAGATATATAGCTTTTTGGTGTTTTTTTTCAGTTTTTTTATTCGAAACGCCTTTACACACAGGCAACGGCCGATTACGAACAGGATGTATCCTATGTTTTGAATGGTACATGGCTCAGTGCCGAATTATATCTTAAGTAGACACCAGTTTATTCTGAAATTTAATAATACGAGTCCAGGTGTGTTTACATTGCACCAAACAAATATCGACTGATGTAATGGCGTTTGATTTGAACCCTTTACTTTTCTCAAATCAATGATATTTTTATCCATTTGCCATGTCAATTGCAATATGTTTATCCGTCAACAAAAATCAAGACAAAAATCCCTCAGCATTTTTGTTGAAACCGGGTAAAGTGGAGTGGCAAACTGGCACCATTATTTGCTGTTATTATCGCGCATACGTTTATCAATGTATGTCAATAATTCGAAAGCAAAATCTATGGAATCGACTTATCTTTTCCCTGATATTTGGTCTCTATTTGCATGCTAAAAATGTAACGTGCACTTCCGGTTTTTTGAGCTAGACATGCAAGTTATTCAAGTGGCAATCCGTTAATAAGATTATGCATGACTGGTGCTGGTTTCTGATTGGTGGAAAAAACTACACTGCTGTTCACACGAATTGTTAGTATTGTTGCTTTTTTCTATAATTTTTAGGAGTAATCGGTGTTTGGACCGAATATCTCCGGGCCAAAATACACCATTTTAAATTGCGGTTGTGTCGTTGTTGAACACAATAACACATGATGTATACAGTGTACTTGATGGGTGTGTGTGTGTGGGGGGGGGGGGGGGGGGCAGGCGCTAGAAACATCATAGCAACTTTATGTTCACTTAGAAATGAAAACGGAATCCCTGTCTGGATCCACTAGTTATCCTCCGAATGATCCATACTGGTTTAAGCTGTAAAAAGGTCAACAATTTACAAGATCATGGTGACCAAAAATACATTACGTAAACATTCAAGATGACAGCAAAAGACGCCGCCTGACACATCTATCAAGAAATAAGTCCAAAATTTACAACAAAATTGCAAAAGATTAATAAAGAAATAACGTAAGGAGTTATCTATGCTCTGGATACTCTCAAACTGATATTAAGAGAGATCTGGTGGATTTTATGGGTGGGGAGGGAGGGGGAAGGGGTACTCTTATTTCATAGGTTTTACATCCACGAATAGAAATTGCTATTTTGGTTTCATGTTATCGGACGAGGATGCCGTTTGCTATAGGTTTTGAAACAAGCATTATTCTTCACCTCACTGTTGCTAAATAAATCACTTGTTTTCATTTGGTAACCCAACTGCAACCCCCCCCCCCCCCTCCCACCGCACTCCCTTCCTTCGCCGGAATTCCCCACGATTATTTTTTGAGATAGACGAAACTGCTGTTTTATTACTACGAGCAGGAGCTATTTGGATACTTTCGTTATTAAACCTTCATGCCTAGAAAAATGCCTATATATTGTTACGTTTCATTTTAAAATGGTTACATGTTTTCATGCCTCGATTAAAATGCCTACATATTGTAATGCCTTGTCCTAAAAATGCCTAAATCTTGTTATGTCTCCTCCTAGGAGACCTAAACCTTATCATATCTCGTCCAAAAATGCGTACACCTAGCTATTCCTGGTCTTTAAAATGTCCACATTTCGCTATGCCTCGCCTTAAAACGCGTTCATCTTGCGTACCTCGCCTTGAAATGCTTGCATCTCGCTATGCCTCGTACTAAATGCTTTAATCCTACTGTGCCTCGCTCTAAAATGCCTTAATGCCCACAACTTTCTATTATGTCTTTAAATACTTTCATTTTGCTATGCATCGTTTTCAAAATGCCTTAATCTTATCGTGCTTCCGCACAAAATGCCAAAGTCTGACTAGATCTCTTCCAAAGACCATGCTATATGTCTGCGCCCCGAATTGAAATGCCTGAATCTTTCCATGTTTATATTGCGTTTTTTTTTTTTGCATATTATGCCTCCACTTTTTACTAATAACCCCACCAGGCCGTGTGTGTAGTGGCGCCTTCTTTTGCAATATAAACCATTGATTGCAGTATTATTCAACTGTGGTGGATGGATGCTATAAATAGAATGGGTTCTCCATTAGTATCAAGTGTGGCAATATGTGCCCACTATTGCAATTATTAAATGGCTGATCTAATTCATAAAACATACAGTAAAACCTCAATAAACCGGACACTGGTGGGACTGAACTAATGTGTCTAGGTTAGCCAGGTGTCCGGTATATTAAGGTTCCCACATTTTCCACACTACAACGCAATGACATCACAATATTTTGGCTATACAAAGATACTATGCATTTCGCACTTAATTTTTTCACAATTTGAAATAAAACTTGTTTGACAGGTTGAGTGGAAATACCATGAGAAAATCCATCCCTTTTTTGGTCACTGCTGAGAAAAGCCCCCCCCCCCCCAAAAAAAAAAGAAGAATTCCCACTACGTAAAAATAAGTAGTCTGTGCAGATTCTTGCCCCCTTTCTCCCCATGGGGTAATGCTGATGAAATACACTTGACTAGTCACCCACTCGGTATTTCCCGTATATCCACATTCCGGCGAGATTTTGTTGATCACCAACTCCAGTCGTGACTAACACCCACACAATCATTCAAGTACTATTCTGTTTTCCAACCTATTCAACCATGACCCCAGTCAATGGCCAAAGCCCTTGTAATCTCACCCCCCAGCTATCACTTCAAACAAAATGTTTTGGTGAAATCAAACCAATCCCTAAAAAAAATAGATATCATACACGGGAAATTTTCTCCGGATATGACACATAATCTTTGTGGTTGGCTTTTCACCGCAGTTACTCATGGTTTTGCACGAGCTTGTTTCCGGGAATGTGGAGGGGGGGGGGTTAAATATGAGAGTGGATTCGTTTGAAAGTGCTCGAAATATTAACCCAATTTCCTCCATGTTAAATAGGTCCTTTGATTCCTATCCATCAGCATTGGTTTAATTTTTCTTCCCATTTGTTGACGAATAATTAATGGGGGTCCATCATCACATTTGTCCCCGCGGCACTTGTCCCCGCAGGACTTGTCCCCGCGGCACTTGTCCTGTTCCCTGAAATCTTATCTTATACCGCTTTCAAAAGTTATTCAAACATCCTTCAGATGTCTTCAACTCAACTGGCCGTAATCGTAAATTATTTTCCTGCGGTAGAGGCCCCCAAAGGTGTTATGACTCTTTAACTGTAAATGCCCACACACTAAAACAATGGGGTTGTATACGATACAAGCATGCATGCTCCCGCCATAAAGGAACTGCAGACAATGCTTGTTCAGGTACACAAATGCTAAGATCTTATCTAAAGCATCCTGTATGTTAGGGTTCTTTGTATAATAGATCTTGAATTTTGTACAACAAAGGACGTCCAGAATAGCGAGGTGTCCGGTTTAGTGAAATTTCTTTATTATGAAATGAAGGAAAAAAGGAACTAAAGTGACCGGTTTTTGGATGATGCCGTTTATCTAATTTATTTGGAGATACAATTATTTAATTTTAAGACACCCAAAAATGCTAAATAAATTTCGGAATGTTGTAAATTTACTGTTAATCGATAAAATCAGAAATAATTGGAAGATACCACAAACTTATCTGGTGTTAATTTCATTTCCCGATAACTCTACCCCATCATAATAGGATGAGCGGGAGAACTCTAAATGGTTCAGGAATTCACTAGAAACCGGAAATAGAACCACAATTTTGTCTGAATTATAGTGGTCTGATTTCCTGGTAGTCCCACTCGTACCTCGTTTTGAAATGGAAAACACATGGAACGGGACTGCTGAAAAGTGGCCTTACTTACGAGGAGCTCTCATTTGCGAAGTGGTCCTATGTCAGAGTTTTAATGTCCTGCTACTTAACTGGGCAGAGAGAGAACTCCGGAATAGGCCCAATCCACAAATCAGACCACCTAACGAATAGAAAACGTTGCGATGTGCCCTTCCTAGTTGTCTTACGGTATGGAAAATTTCACCAAAAGCCCGATAAAGAGTCTCCCCTCTCGCCTCTGCCTCATTCTGGATCCATCTTTGAATGGTGCCAAAGAACAGTTGGACGCAATTCAAGCATAAGTATAGAACCTTAGCTTCTATGACAGCTTACAACGAAAAGGGTGTCCGCATAAGAACAGAGAAGGTTTGCAATCGCAGCAAAGCTGGTTTGTTTACATAGGATGCCCACGGCGCCATCTTGCGAATGAAAGCCATCGAGCAGACGACAGTGGCGAATCCTAAGAGGCAGCTTCCATCCCACCTCCCCCCTTCCCACCCCGTCATAAAATGATGTGTAGTAAATTTGCCTTTGTGCCTCCTCCCCCGAACGAAAAAAATCGACCCTCATCTCTTCTCGGGGTGTAGGGGGTAGGGGGGAGTGGGGGACATCACTGCGCAGGAAGAAAAATAGTCTTGGATCTTATCCCAATAAAAAAAAAATAACCCGTCGGCCTTTTTATATTTTTAGTCTTTTTAATTTTTGTTTCGCCAACCCCCATCCCTTCTCCTGCAAAATATGGTTTCATGGTAATAAACGTTATGTGCCATAACACTTCTGTTAAGTTATAACTTTGAAGCATTTGATGGGTTTCCAGTGTGGAAATGCAAGTGCCAAAGATGCGAGCTCCAAATTTTAGCATTAATTTCTCCTCAATAATGCCACTTACAGTAATTTTTCTGCCTTTCGTGTACATCTTGTTTACTTTGTAATATTATACCCTAGGCCTGCCGGTCGATTTCTTTTTATTACTCGAGATTTTTTAGCCCAGTGCAGGTGAGTTTTTTAGTTTCAGTTTTAGTGACCAGGCCGGGGAATGAGAAACAAGTATTTTTTCCCCGCCTGGTCATGGTCAGTCTAGTTGCTTCTACCCGTCAAAGCTCTCACTCCTTGTTTTTCAGCAATCAAAACATCGTCAAAAAAAAATAACCTGAATCACTGTCTTTACAATTTAATGCGAAAACATAGCCTGCTTCACGTATTTGCAGTTGTGCACTTTCCCGGATCCGTATTCATTGCGCCACTTAACCATTAACCGATAATACGGCTTTTGAGGTTGTGCGATTGATGACTAAACGTTCCTGTTCAAGAGGTCATGTTGACAGGAATTTACGTATCAAATAAATATACCATTGGGAAATACACGATTAAAAAAAAAATGAATTCACTACAATTATGTTGAAAAGTCGAACACTGATTTCATAGATGTAGAGCTCTTCTCAGTACTGATGGGGGAGGGAGTTGGGGGGGGGGGCGACCGGTGATCCGAGTACACGTATTGGGAAAGGGGCCAAAACTACTCGCATCGTAAAAGACAACATCTGTTGGATCCCATTCACTCCCAGTTCGTGGACCGAATATTCAATCCTGGTTTTGGCATAAGAATATTGCGACATTCTCATTTCTATTAATAGCTACAAGCTGTCACATATGTAAACAACCATAAAGTAGAGTCATGGACAAAAGATACGCACAGTTCTGGCGGCTATGCTCCCCGTTGCAGACCAGTTATTTTGCTTGTATCGGCGAAAACAGCATTTAGACGGCACGTGTTTCAGCGGCATCAATACATACCATACAAACGAACTTCAGCCCAGTCTTGGCTTTCACGCAACTAAGCAATCAGGTTGTCGTGATAACACCAATTCATACACTGTGAACCCTACCCATCATAAGGGTTATCAAGTATATCCATAGTTTAAATAAAATAAATTATCCGAGGCATTTGAAAACATCCTTTCTAATTCATAAACACCGTCAAGAAGCCGTTTTATATTCCTTTTTCTCTTACATGTACTATTCCATTGAAATAATTTTTAAAATAAACAAATAAATAAACAACAGTTGTTTTTGTCTCTTGAAATCAACAACTTGCTGTATTGCACAACGTAATAAGAATGATCCACGTATACAAACAGAATGACGGGGGATGAATGGGCAGAGTGTGTCATGAGGTGCGTAGGACTGTTCAATAGCTTTTTGCGTTTTTAGTATTTCACGCATATTTACTGTTAACCACACAAAGAACCTTAATATACATCAAGTGCGACTTTTTTATCTTGATATTGACAAAGCTAATACACATAGAGAAAAAAACCGTGATTTGACTAACTTCAAACATTCTAGAATTGTTTTAGGTGAGAAAATTAACAGAAAAAAAAATGATCGAATAAGATATTTTTTCAGCATTGATTTGATATGGGGCAAGTATTAGCGTGAATCAGACTGCCGACAAATGAATAGCCTCATCACATTTTATTCTGACTGGATGTTAGTCATTCAAGTAGACGGCCCAGGTCCGCACAGGCCAAACAGCCGCCGACTCATCCCAGTTAGAAGAGAAGGCACTGCGCAGTTTATATGTTAAAAACACAGTTATATCCTGGCCATGACGCGGCATACTCAGAAATCCTAGTTCGCTTTTTTTTGTGGCACAACAGTGCTTGGGGTCTGGGAAATATCAGGGGTTGGGATGGGTGGGGGCTGGAGAGAGAGAGAGAGAGAGAGAGAGAGAGAGAGAGAGAGAGAGAGAGAGGGCAGTTTGTTGGATATATATCATGAAACGTGACAATAATTATTGTTTCCAGTCCGCGCTTAAATTTGAATAAATTTGTGCATGTGTAGACTACTTACAGTCTTTAACTCATATGCGGAAGTTATTGTGTTTCAAGGTCAATTATAACGTGCCCATTGGCGTAAATGGTGCACAGATTGAAACGGTGAACAGTGGCACCAAACATTATGGGGGTGGGGGAGGTGGCGGGGGGGGGGGGTTGAAGAAGAGCAGATGAACAAGGGGGTCATGTTTGGACCAATTTCAAGATTTTCCACTGACATCAGTCTTACTCAGCAAATTAGCAGAGACGCTCAGCACACCCCAACCCCGCCTCTTCATCCCTCGCGCGTGCACACACACACACACACACACACACACACGCACACACACACACACACACACACATACATACACACATGAGAAAGAGCACAGTGTAGTGAATTTTAACTGTGATTGTTGTTTTCTTTCTCAATGCATAAATATACAAACGATGTAGAGAAGGAGTTTTCCAAGACCACGCACCCCTTCCCACTCACCCCCTCCCTCCCCCCGCCGCCCGCATCCCCCATCAGGAAAAAGGGAGACCAAATTTGGAAGCGTCTGTCCCTCTCCCAAGGCAACAAGTACGGGCGCCTTAAGGCAGTACCAGTACTCGCTCTGGGAGTGACTTCTTAAGTACACATGAGTAATTATCACTGTTTGATCTCTGAGGCAAAGGTAAAAAAACACATCCTGCACAAACACAGCACAGCGGCTGTTACAATAATGCTTGCAAATAATTTCTTTACCATTAAACGGAAATACAGGCCTTTTAATCAGCTTTATGTGGTCATTTTTATCGCCACAACAGGGCCAATGATCAGTTAAGAGTCACCCACCATTCAGCGGTCATGAATCCCAAGAGTCTGACACGTTTTTGCCACCGAACACCATGAGGGAGGCAACCCCCCCCCCCCCCCTCCTCCTCCCCCTTCTGCCACACACACACACACTCCGCCGGCACATATTGTAACCTCTTTAAAATGTCAATTACGCTCGTTGGGCACTTCCGGAATTTGTTTACCAGTTTAAAATGCAGTGGATTGTAAACAAATTATTGCAGCAAAACAATTGTTTAGAACGCTAAAACAAATAAAACGAGTATATTGGGGGCTGGTTGTAAACTTACGTGAACAACGAAGTATCAGATTTACGCAAACAACTAAACGCACTCTGGGCCTGAAAAGGATCAAATTGATTTTAGAGGCGGGGGAGTGGGGGGAGGGGGGCACACAAGCTGAACTGTGGGATTACACCTGCTCTCGGGCAGCAGGGGGGGGGCACTCCAGCTAAGCTGGGATTACACTGGCTCTCGGGGAGCAGGGGAGTGGGGGGGGGGGTACACCAGCTAAGCTGGGATTACACCGGCTCTCGGGGAGCAGGGGGGCACACCAGCTAAGCTTGGATTACACCGGCTCTCTGGGAGCAGGGGGCACACCAGCTAAGCCGGGATTACACCGGCTCTCGGGGAGCAGGAGGCACACCAGCTAAGCTGGGATTACACCGGCTCTCGGGGAGCAGGGGGGGGCACACCAGCTAAGCTGGGATTACACCGGCTCTCGGGTAGCAGAGGGGCAAAACAGCTAAACTGTGAGATTACACCTGCTCTCGGGGAGCAGGGGGGCACACCAGCTAAGCTGGGATTACACCCGCTCTCGGGGAGCAGGGGGGGGCACACCAGCTAAGCTGGGATTACACCGGCTCTCGGGGAGTAGGAGGGCACACCAGCTAAGCTGGGATTACACCGGCTCTCGGGGAGCAGGGGGGGCACACCAGCCAAGCTGGGATTATACCGGCTCTCGGGGAGCAGGGGGGCACACCAGCTAAGCTGGGATTACACCGGCTCTCGGGGAGCAGGGGGGGGTACACCAGCTTAGCTGGGATTACACCGGCTCTCGGGTAGCAGAGGGGCAAAACAGCTAAACTGTGGGATTACACCTGCTCTCGGGGAGCAGGGGGGCACACCAGCTAAGCTGGGATTACACCCGCTCTCGGGGAGCAGGGGGGGGCACACCAGCTAAGCTGGGATTACACCGGCTCTCTGGGAGCAGGGGGGGGCACACCAGCTAAGCTGGGATTACACCGGCTCTCTGGGAGCAGGGGGGGGCACACCAGCTAAGCTGGGATTGCACCGGCTCTCGGGGAGCAGGGGGGCACACCAGCTAAGCTGGGATTACACCGGCTCTAGGGGAGCAGGGGGCAGTCAAACAGGAAGCTGAGAAATAGGAGTGGGCCAGGCAGCTACGCAAGGGCGGGAGGAGAGACTAGCTAATCTACAGGCAAGAAATATTTGTTTAAACGCTGACAAAGTAGTAGTTTGTCCTTTCCATGTGTCAAAAGGGTAGTAAATATGCAGGTGTGTAGGTTTTCTCATGAGCGTACGGGGGGGGGGGTGGTAGGGTGGGGTGGAGTTTCTGTTTTTCTGAGAAAGTTACAGATTTATTGGCTAGTTATTACAGAATTCTCGGTCATATTGAAGAAATTTGCCGCTTCGAGGGTAGATTGCAACCTCGGAGCTACTACCCCCCCCCCTCCCCTTGATTCCGTTGGTAGAAAAGAAAATATTTCACTTTGAGAAAAAACTGAACCTTGCATTTTTGGCCCAAGGGTGCGTTAGGGTGGGGGCATCCGCTTGTACTCACCTATGAAAGCCATCTGCGTGAATCCGTTTTGTGATTGTTTATTTCCTAAGGGCAACTGATTACACTTTAAGTGTCCTTGTGTCTCTTCTCGGAAGCAAAACCGAAACTTGTCATTCGGTTTTGACTTGAATGAAATGAAAGATAGATCAACACACATGTGGAGTTTTATCCTTGATAGATTTAATTTGCCCAACGCGTTTGTCCACCAGCTTTCGCGTATTAAGTTGCTTTCACGGTCACGTGTCCATATATACACACACACACACATGTACATGAATAAATACAAAAAGTTAAAAAAGATTACAGCAACTAGACGTGTATTTTTTTGGGCTGTGAGTACAATTCTTGAGAGGTGTGTTGTGTCACAGAAAAAAAAAAACGGCCCACTTCTTAACACTTTTAAGATTAGGTTGGACCAAAAGTGTTCACATTTTAGAGGATAGCTGTTTAACCGGAAATACCCATTGAAGTAAAACAATCTGGTAATTCAACCAACTTGTATAACTGAAGTGCCCAACAGTATGCTAAATGTCCTATTTAACTTAAAGAATAAAAAAGAATTTAATAATACTGCACACTACTACAGATGTAGGATCTTTGAGCAGCTTAAATGAACCAGCCTTTATATAGAATAAGAATTACATTTTGCCATCTAGAATTCACCACAATCCTTGAATTTTTATATTTATCTTGAGTTGGAACTAAATATTACAAGCTCAAACAAGAATGCACTCTTTAATGAATGCCAGTAGTGTAAGTCACGGAAGCAGGGCAATATCCGACAGGAAAAACCCGACCGGACAATACACAACAGGAAAAACCCGACCGGACAAGACCCGACAGGAAAACCCCGACCGGACAATACCCGACAGAAAAAACCCGACCGGAAAATACCCAACAGGAAAAACCCGACGGGACAATACACGACAGGAAAAACCTGACCGGACAATACTTGACATGAGAAACCCGACCGGACAATACATGACAGGAAAAACCTGACCGGACAATACCCGACAGGAAAAACCCGACCGGAAAATACACAACAGGAAAAACCCGACCGGACAATATCCGACAGGAAAAACCCGACCGGACAATACACAACAGGAAAAACCCGACCGGACAATACCCGACAGGAAAAACCCGACCGGAAAATACCCAACAGGAAAAACCCGACGGGACAATACACAACAGGAAAAACCCGACCGGACAATACCCGACAGGAAAAACCCGACCGGAAAATACCCAACAGGAAAAACCCGACGGGACAATACACGACAGGAAAAACCCGACCGGACAATACTTGACATGAGAAACCCGACCGGACAATACATGACAGGAAAAACCTGACCGGACAATACCCGACAGGAAAAACCCGACCGGACAATACCCGGCAGGAAAATCCCGACCGGACAATACTTGACATGAGAAACCCGACCGGACAATACATGACAGGAAAAACCTGACCGGACAATACCCGACAGGAAAAACCCGACCGGACAATACCCGGCAGGAAAATCCCGAATGGACGATACCCGACAGTAAAAACCCGACCGGACAATACCCGACATGAAAAACCCGATCGGACAATATACAACAGGAAAAACCCGACCGGACAATACCCGACAGAAAAAACCCGACCGGACAATACCCGACAGGAAAAACCCGACCAGACAATACACGACTGGAAAATGCCAGTCGTGTTCAAATATCGCTTATTACGTCATACGATCAATGCTGGACAGGCCACACCGACTAACCGCATCGGAAAAAGCGCTCTGCGGATCGTACCACAGAATGGCCCCTCTGTGCATCATGCCCCCAGACCAGCCTTCTCTTGGGTTAACACATTCGTAGTTGACGCCCTACTTTTGTGGTAGCCACTATTCGTCTTGTAAAAAAATCCACAAAGAAGTCAACACCAGCTTGAGAAGTTTTCAGTGCATTATGAAACCACATCACACTGCAAGAACACAATAGCTAGAAAAATCTGTACCGAAGATTTGTTTATAATTATTTGTAAATGAAGATATCAAAGCAAGCGAGTTTTTCAAAGGACGAAAAGTATTTTAGGTGCGAACTTACATGCGCAGCACAAGAATATTCTGAAAAGGGAGAGAGAGACAGGGGTGCGGGCGGAGGATCGTTTTACAGACAACAACAACCAAGAATAACTTGATCCAAAATTACTCGGCTTCGAGTAGGTACTGGGGTTTAAGTACTGAGATGTAAGCACTAACGTAAAGTACTGAGGTGTAAATACTGCCGTGTAAATCCTGAGTACTAAAGAAAGTACTGATATATATATATATATATATATATATATATATATATATATATATATATATATATATATATATATATATATATATATATATATATATATATATATATATATATATATATATATAAACGGCTGGCTGCATTATATGATACTGTGCTAAAAATCATTAAACCATACGGCGTACAAACAAGAGTGTCATCTGTTGAGAAAATGTCGAGAATCATTGCGTTATCAGATGCACCGTGAAAACCGCCCTTAAATATTCTTGTTTAAGTTTCACGAGTTTCGTCCAGAATAAAAAAAAATGACGAGGAAGTATTGAAACAAATACAGAAGCAGGACGGGTTCATTACTCATGTCTGCATATACACTGTACGTATAAAAATTGTTATCACACCGACAACATCCTTATCTCCCCTTCCCATTAATGTCGCATGGCTTACTGGCCAGGTTTCTTCTTCATTTTGAGATAATATGATAATAACGATAATAATAAAACTTTGATAAATTTTGCCAAGTCGAGCAATTTTCCGGACCGTGAGATTATAATGATCAAAATCCTTCTCCAGTTTTTGAAGTCACATATGTGGATATTAGATTTTAATATGCTATCTGCACTTTGCACTTTTCTTGTGGATCACTGCCCTAAATTCATAAAAATAACTCCTTCCACCCCCCTCCAGCACTTCCCTTCTATAGTAAAAGCTGAATTGATGAAATCAGGTTGATGACGAATCTATCTATCTATCTATCTATCTATCTATCTATCTATCTATCTATCTATCTATCTATCTATCTATCTATCTATCTATCTATCTGTCTGTCTGTCTATCTATCTATCTATCTATCTATCTATCTATCTATCTATCTGTCTGTCTGTCTATCTATCTATCTATCTATCTATCTATCTATCTATCTGTCTGTCTGTCTATCTATCTATCTATCTATCTACCTATCTATGGATCAGTTTAAAATACCTTTATAACATATGCTTGTAAAAAAAACTCCACTAAAAATCTCGCTTGATACAACAGTAGAATTACAGTAGCACCCCGGACTCCTCCCCTCGTAAAGCTTCGCTCCTGTATTTGACTATTCTTTACATAGTGTGTGGGACGAGTCCAGCTGGCATAAAGCGATCTAGCAATTGGCGGGGACATAATGATTATAGTACTGCTATTTAGTGTGATGTATTATTACTCCAGCAAATTGCAGTTATCATTATCTTTTTTTTATAAACTTTAAATCTATTTTGTCGTTAATATCGCGGGCAAGTGCAACGAAAGAGATATCTCGGAAAATCCGTCGGTGCCTCTAAAAAATGCTTCACAAATAAGTGCTCTTATTTTTATCCATTGTTTAAACTTGAAGTTTCAGTTTCTATCAAAGTGCTCCCCTACAGCATAGATGTGTTATATGGTGATCATTTCCCGCCTGCTGTGTTGGTCAGAGTTGTTTTGACCAATCTGCTTGCTACTCTCAAGATCTAAAGGTGAAATGAACTGTGAAGAAAGGAACACGGATTTCAAATGAATATTAACATTCCTTTCTATCTAAATAAGGACAGTGGGGCATTCATGGCTGTCCGGATATATAAAATTCTTTGAATGTCTGTGGCTTGCTATGACAGAGACTAGCATAATACATGAGTCATATATAACAGCATTACTTAAATACGCAAAATATATCTCAAATATGTAATTTGAGTCAGTAAAGAACTAAGCATATATTGTAAAAGGCTTTGATATATCCGACTTTTTTTTGTTATAAATCAAGTTCACAACAGTTCAGACCCCCCCCCCCACCCCCACCCCCTCCGCCCAAACAAACAAACAAAAAAAAAAAAAAAAAGACGTATAGACAACACACGTCATAATTTCAGGGATTCTAATCTTTACTTTTTTAAAGAGGCTTTAAAAATGTCAATCTTACGTCACAGACATTCATGTCACTTGACAGGAAAAGTGCCACTCAAGCACCGGAAGCATAGTTTTGATGATTTTTTTTATTTTGCTTTCATTTCTCTTGAAAATGTTCCTTTTTACAGTGACATGTACAATATCGTAACGGGTGGGGATTTCGTCTTTGGTACTATTTAAAATAAAATTGATTCGACCATACACACAATCCCCCCCCCCCCCCTCCCCAACCCCGCTCCCTGAGAGAGGCCTATGTTTATGCATTGATGCCGCCTTCCCCATTGACTACCTGGGTGGTTATTACAGCCAGTGGTACCCCAGAAATAGGACCATTAAGTGTGACCGATCTAAAGAGGTCCCATTTCCGTTATGGTTTTACCTGTTTCGATTCGCAGAAAAGAAGTTCGTATTTTAAGGATGGGGATATTACTTCCACAGCAGGGGAGATAATATACAGGGTGTTCCGCTCGGGCCGTGCACCTATGTCTGCGTTCTCGGGGAAACCTGTATCCACCTCCCAACGACATCAGTCTAGACGCTTAACCGAAAATAAAGTGTGGGAACCCATAAAGATAATGAGTTTATCACCCCGGGGCATGTTACGACTGTTTTCAAGGCGAGGAGGGAGTCTTATTAATGAATGGATCGCCACCCTCCTCCCCCACCCCCCCCCCCCCACCCATCACCCAAGGCCAATCTATCCGGAGGCCTCACTATCTGTCGAATATCAATTGATCCGTACGACAGAACGGTGCCGGCAAAGACGGGTTATTGAATCAGCTTTCGGTTCATGTGTTCCTTAACCCGTATTAGGTCTTTATTTGCCCTCTAAACCGGAAGTTACAGACCAGCTGATGAAATTAACAGAATAATTACATGCCACATGATATTCACAGCATGTCTGCAAATTATTGGCAAATGAATCCTCGTCTGCTGTGCAAAAAATCAACACGCCTCACAATAAGTACGAACGCTGTAAATTGCACTAAATGTATTTTTTTTCAGTTTTGTCAACAATATTTAAATATTGTGGTGCTTAAATAGATACTGGTATTGTGGAAAGTAAACTTTCTTTAAACATTTCGAATAATCCATTTTTATGTGTATTAGCAAGCTCTTCCCTCAAAGCAGCATTTACACTGGGGATGTGATTGATGGCAAGAAACCGACACAGTATCTGGTCACGTGTACAGGAATAAGAGGTCACGTGTACAGGAATAAGAGACTCCCGGGAATGCCACCAATCATGAAAATGTTCAAATACTGCACGAAAAAATATTTCATTTAATTCCATACGTTGGAAAATACGTTTGTTATTTTACACAAACCTCGAACACTTATTTAGTCCAATTCCCATTGTGGTGAAACACTACATGCTCCCGCCTGACCTTAGGGAGAAGGGGAAGACAATGGCTATGCAGCTAAACTTAAACCGACTGTATATTATTTTAACCTCGACTGCAAGGTATATGCACTGCTCTGGCCCTGAACATGTCTCTCACTAGTACACACCGGGTCCAAATAGATCAGCCCTGTACTTCTCTCAGCAAAAAAGGCTATTTACCATTCTTTCACACTTTATCAATTGATTGATTGACTCAATAGATTAAGCATTTCGTCAAATTTCTCCTTATCATCAAGACTGTGATTTTATAAGTTAAAACGTAAAACGGATGACATGCAGTTTTTATGTGACTGGGTGTTTCGCGGAACAAAATAGTTAGCGGTTAAGAACTAAGGACAGTGAAACATGATATATGCTTGTGTTTTCGACCACTTAAGTGAATGTTTTCAGAGATATGACTAATAGATCTATAATGTCACGAGTTTGAACCACGAAGACATATGCTTAGTGGAAAAATGTTGAAATCAACATGAAATTGGTCCTAAAAAACTACCCAAAGGTTCAAACGCCAAATGGAAATGGATATTTGTCACAGCTTCCTTACCGATATTTGTCACAGCTTCCTTACCGATATCTGTTACCGACTAGCGTTGGCCGCCCTCTCTTTACTTCCACATATTATATCGATAAAACCGTTAATACTGATAAATCGATTACTTAATCGAATTTAAATTCAACAGCTTCAGATATGGCTGATATTTTGTTCAGCTGCAATTCCGTCACTTTTAAGCACAATTGTTATAAAAATTGTTATTGCCTCGACAATCAATAAATTCGGTTATAGGAGAATTTATATTGTTTGACACATCTCATTTTCTATTTTTTCCTTTATAAACAATAACAAATACTTACTGGACAGTTTATCTCATTGAATAAACGCTGCGGGTCCTGCAATCTTATTGGCTTATTGATTTAAATAAAATATACCAATTAAATGACCAAAAATCGTTATAGATCCAAGTTTGTATCCATTTTATTCAGTGTTTTTCACAAATATATATAATTTTGAGGCGTCCTATTCTAAGCCGTCTCACTTGTTTAATGCCTCCTAGAAAAGTTCTGAGTTATATAGTGAAGTATAGAGATAAAAAAATCCATAATCTTATCGGGGTTTTTACTTTGCGGTATTCCCTCTGCACCACATAGTGGGTTTTCTTAGTCCGTGTGCAGTTGTTTTTTTTTTCACTTATAGAAGATATTCTATAATGAGAGATAATTATATATTAGGAATTCCGCACTTGTTTCCTGTGAGGTTACAAACTCAGTTATAGTGAGTGATTTCTTTGTGCATGACCAGTAAGCCTTGGTTTTGTAGGTTTGAGGATATTTGGCGCGCGAGATTTTAAACAATGTTTCAGAGAACAACGCACAATATGCCAGGGACATGTTTGAGTGCTTACTCGGCCTATGATTAACCAAGTACAGTTTGAATATTACAAACAAAAGATCGATTTACACGATGCGCTTTTTTTTTTGCTGGTATTTCTAGGTGCACTTACATTCCCGATTTGGAGGTTAGCCATTTATAAGCATGCATTTATCTATCAATATATAGAATTCAGTTAAACTTGATTTACATGTAAACCATTAATTTAAAATATCATCAAGTGAAGTATGAAAGGCATTCTAGTCTAC
This sequence comes from Protula sp. h YS-2021, assembly GCA_949752745.1. Lineage (NCBI taxonomy): Eukaryota > Metazoa > Annelida > Polychaeta > Sabellida > Serpulidae > Protula > Protula sp. h YS-2021. The sequence continues at coordinate 53,118,639 of OX457028.1, forward strand.
ATACCGGTAAGATATCTTTGACCGGTTTCATTTTTTTCCCACCTATTTTGTGTTGTTCTTCCGTTTTTTTTTTTTCAGTGGGTCCTATACTGCCGTTTTGCCCCTACCCTCGACCCCTCGTACCTAACCTCGACCCCTCGCCCCTACCCTCGACCCCTCGCCCCTACCCTCCTCCTCATTTGCGATCACACCATCATATGCACATAACTAGAATCTCCCCTTCATAAGCACGCATTTGCTAGATGCATCTCTTCCCCTACCCTACTTGGGGGTGATATGCATAACATCCATCCCCCCCCCCTCTGGACTAAATACTTCTGCATTCGACCTTTCCTCAATTTGAGTGCACTTATTGCATGACCCCCCACATAAGAGTGTAATCTGCGTTACAGCTCAGAACTGTCCCCTCATTAAACTAGGCCTACTTAGAACAGAGAAGTGTGTTTTCAAAATGCCGCCTACCCGCGAACATACGATTTCCATACGCGTTGGATGGAGGTTGCAACCAGACGTAGTATCAACATCGGGATTTACGTATTTCTGAAAGTAGAAACAACGTTGGAGAGATGTTTTGAGAAAGGCGCTGCATAGACGTGTGGAAAATTTGTTGTATAGACTCCAGAAATCGACATCAAGGCACCCAGTAAGCATTGTAACGTTCAACAACGTTGGATAGACTTCGTATCCGAAGTCAGTTCAACGTTGGGGGGTTTGTTTAATGATGGAAGTCGAAACAACGCCTACCTACCAACGCTGGATAAATGTCGAGCATTAGACGTCTAATCAACGCGGTGGACAGATTGTAAATGGAAGTGGACGCGATAATATTAATCTGGAATCATCATCTGGACACTGTCAATAATAAGGTATCGTGGTCAGCCTTCCGTCAAATTACCCACCCAGTCCTTGGGTCATTCGGTAATGCAGGATATGTATGGAGTCAATCACCATGAACATGTTTTAAAAGTAGGGAGAAAAAACTTCCGCATAAATTGAAATTCCCATATTCTTTATCCTCATTTTGGACAATTTTCAAAGCTACCAGTGAAAGACACCATAATGAGGCGGTTGTTTGGATGTGAGCCTGATGTCTATATAATGTTTATTGTTCCGCAGTCATTACAAGCGTCAGAAGAAACACGTTGTTTCGACTTCCATTTACAACCTATTCTGCGACGTTTATTAGACGTCAGATAATCGACGTTTATACAAGGTCGATTTCCTGAGAGTAGTAGGGAAATCAGAGTTCTGCGACAGTCAATCAAGCCAATTAAGCCCACCCACTTTCACCTGTCAATCATTGAGACGTCATAATGGCGTCATAATGACGTCAGCTTCCCCTAGGCGGCACACCTGTAACCCTAGACCATGAATGAGTGCATTATGAATGTGTATGATGAATGTGAATGATGAATGAGTACATTATGAATGAGTACATTATGAATGAGTATATCATGAATGAGTACATAATGAAAGAGTACACAATGAATGAGTACGTGATGAATGAGTATGATAAATGTGTTATGAATGAGTGCGTGATAAATGTATGCATTATATGGTTATATGACATGTTTTCACAAACATTCTGGTTAAGTCCGGAATAGCTCAGTTGGTAGAGCGTCGGACTCCTGGCTGGAGGGTTGGTGGTTCGAGCCCAGGTATTGGCGGCGTAACCCTAGACCATGGTATGTGACTATGTGATCAAATCACATGTACCCCCCAGGACATACTATGTGCCGACCCCCCTCCAGGACATACTTTGCGCCGACCCCCCCCCCCCCCCTCAGGAGAGCGAAATCAGCAAAAAAGTGAAAAAAGTCGATATTGAACATTTTGAACATGTTCAACAACATGTTGAACATGTTGAACTTGTTCAATAACATGTTGAACTTGTTGAACAACATGTTCAACATGTTGAACAACAGCTTGTTGAAAACTTGTTAAACATTTGTTGTACAACAACTTGTTGAACAATACCATGGCGTAATGTGTTTCCAAAATAGTTTGAACAGGTCTTTGAATTGGATGCTCATTCGAACACATCTTTGAATGGGGGGGGGGGGGGGCTTGCCATTCGAACACATCTTTGAATGGTGTGCTTTTTCCCTCACAAAGTGCTTACAGCCACCTATGCAAATAGTCTATAATCACTGTAAACTAGACATAAAACTGAATCAAACGGCGAAGTTAACATCGGTTAACCATGACGGAAGCTATCTAACTTAAAACTTTAAGGTAAAACAATTATGCATACAACCACCTTTGTAAATGGCCTATGACCAAATTAAGTCAAATCTAGATATAACACTGAATCAAACGGTAAATTTTCATTCAAATCGGTCAACTATAGCGAAAGTTATCTTACTTTTTCACTTATTTGAAAGTTAAAATGGTGACATGTCCAAATTATTCACACAGCCACCTGTGCAAATAGCATGTGATCACTTTATGTAAAAACTACATGTAAAACTGAATGAAACGGTAAAATTTTCATTGAAATCGGTCAACTATAGCGAAAGTTATCTAACTTTTTCACTTTTTTAAAAGTTTAAATTTTGAGGAGAAAAAATTATACATACAGCCACCTGTACAAATAGCTTGTAACCACATTATGTCAAAACTACATATGAAACTGAATCAAACGGTAAAATTTTCATTCAAATCGATCAACTATAGCGAAAGTTATCTCACTTTTTTCACTTTTTTAAAAGTTAAAATGCTGACATGTCAAACTATTATGCATACAGCCACCTGTGCAAATAGGCTATGCCCACTTTATGTCAAAACTACATATAAAACTAAATCAAACGGTAAACTTTTCACTCAAATCGGTCAACCATAACGAAAGTTATCGACTTTTTTTCACTTCTTTAAAAGTTAAAATGGCGACATGTCAAAATTATGCATACAGCCACCTGTGCAAGGAGCCTGTGACTACTTTATGTCAAAACTACATAAAAAATTGAATCAAACGGCAAAATTTTCATTCAAATATGTTGAACATGACGAAAGTCATCGACTTTTTTCACTTTTTTTGCTGATTTCGCTCTCCTGAGGGGGGAAGGGGTTGGGGGTTGGCACATGGTATGTCCTGGGGGGAGGGGGTCGGCACATAGTATGTCCTGGGGGGACATGTGATTTGGTCGCATAGTCACATACCATGGTCTAGGGTTACGCCGCCAATACCTGGGCTTCGAACCACCAACCCTCCAGCCAGGAGTCCGACGCTCTACCAACTGAGCTATTCCGGACTTAACCAGAATGTTTGTGAAAACATGTCATATAACCTTATAACATACATTTAACACGCACTCATTCATAACACATTTATCATACTCATTCATCACGTACTCATTCATAATGTACTCTTTCATAATGTACTCACTCATCATTCACATTCATAATGCACTCATTCATCATATACTCATTCATAATGTACTCATTTATAATGTACTCACTCATCATTCACGTTCATAATGCACTCATTCATAATGTACTCTTTATTATACTCATTCATAATGCACTCATTCATGGTCTAGGGGAGACTGACGTCATTATGACGTCATTATGATGTTTGACGTCACAATGATTGACAGGTGAAAATGGGAACATGCCATATAACCTTATAACGTATACATTCATCACGCACTCATTCATAACACATTTATCATACTCATTCATCACGTTCTAATTCATAATGTACTCTTTCATAATGTACTCATTCATATTATACTCATTCACAATGTACTCTTTCATAATGTACTCATTCATAATACTCATTCATCATAGACATTCATAATGCACTCAGGCATAGTCTAGGGTTACAGGTATGCCGCCTAGGGAAGGTTGACGTCATTATGACGTCATTATGACGCCATTATGACGTCACAATGATTGGCAGGTGAAAGTGGGTGGGGCTTAATTGGCTTAATTGACTTAATTGGCTTAATTGATCACGTGACTGATGACGTCACGATGATTGACTGTCGCAGAACTCTTATTTCCCTACTACTCCTGAGGTCTGTTCAGTGTTGCACCAAAGACGCTGACAAGAAGCCCGAGAAAATGAGTTTTTGACAACATCCAGTTGGTTATTTGTCCAAGTTCTATTCAACGCTGTGTCAAAGACGTTGATTAGACTTCTATGATCATGACCTATCATAACCAAGCACAACCAGATTTAATGTTTCGGTTTGGTGGAGGCGGTGTCGAATCTTCGAATCGAAGTTGGGTAGTCGTATGATTTTTTACTGGCTACTAACCAATCCCCCCCCCACCCTCCCCCTCCACACCCTTGGGTCATCCCCAAATCATTTTTCAAATGTATTTTTCATAAGTAAGCGATAAGAATCTTTCGCGCCTCTCAGATTCTTATGTTTGATTCATTGCTTTTTTTACTTACTTCCTAAAAGACCTATCTGCCATTTCCGGTTTGGTCAACCAAGTGCAAATTTGTGGAAAAGGCGGAAATCACGACCTCAAATAGACGCTTACTGGGTAGCCAGATTGAATACGGTGGGGGGGGGGGGGGGGGGGGAGAAAGCGAGAAAGGGGAAAAGGGGCTATTAGACAGTGAGCTAAATTCACACAACAACTTACGGAAGTTTTTTTTCAGAGAGGAGGAGAAGTAAGGGAAGGGGTGTGAGAAATACAACTCAAAACAAAAACAAAAAGTCTTGTTTCATTTACTCATTTTTAGTTGCAAACTATGTTTGTAAATAGGAATAAGTTTGTACTTATTCCGAAAGTTTATTACTTTATTATGCCTTTTTAAATTTCTTTCGTTTGGATGGTTTCCAGACAACTCCTCCTAAACCGTTTGACATACGACGATGAAGTTTGACGTAATAATAGAGGGTGATAAGAGCTCACTGGAACCGCTTTTTCTACCTTGACCTTGAAGGCCAAGGTCAAATTGAGGCGAAAATATTTCTCGAACTCCTGTTTATCACGAAAAATGGCTAGAACAAGGCCCAAATTCCTGTTCGAACACATGCACCGTTTGAGATTTTCGACCCCTTGGGACCTAAAAGACGTTACATGAGAGGCAGTAGAAACCCGAGAGTTAACAATTATCTCGAAAACGGTAAAACATAAAGCGATTTTGTGCTCACTTGGGCCTTTGGGCCTAAAAGACGTTGCATAAAAGACCTTCACGGTCAAGGTCAAAGTCGAAAACCGGAAGGTGACCATTATCTCGAAAACGGTTAGAGATGGAGCGATTTTGAGTTCTTTTTCGACTCTTGGGCCTGCTGCGGTGATCTTGACCTCCGTATAATATTACACTTATTTTTTGTGGATTATTCAAGTGGGCCTAGCAGAATTCGGTCTAGTTTATTTCTTTTTCTGGCGGGGAATGCCAAGTTATCAGGAATGCTTTTACAATGGCAGCTCGAAACATATTGTTTAAGCCGACCCTTCAGGAAGGATTTAGTGGTCGATAAAAGCCAATGCATAGTTTATTTAATTTGCCACCTTTTTGCATGCCACAAAAAAGGACTACACTGTACAATATTTGGCGGGAAAAGGCGGGGTTATGGTGGTGGTGGGGGGGGGGGGTCTTTTTGGGGCGTAAGTGAAAGCACGAATGATTAATCATATGTGGCGCCATGGTATTCATGACAACACTGACGTTACATGGGAAGTAATGCACCGAAAGAGGAAGTGACATTACACCGGAAGTACGTCGAAAGCGGAAGTGACATCACAACAGAAATGGAGGTGAAAACTTTTCAAACTTCACATAACTTGCGTCCGACCTCAAAATTACCCTCCCCCTTTTTCAGCGTTTTTTTTTTGGACACGTGTGGTAACACATGTAATACACGTGGCCCCACTGTGGAAATAACATATACCTGAATATGTTTGAGTTTTAATCATAGTGAAAGCTTGGGATTGGGATACATTGCAAATGGAACCACTTCCGAAAAAGGACCTGTTTTCGACAGAATCACCAGGCTCCATAATAAAGGAACCTCACAAACAGGACAACTCCTGAAAAAGGTCCAGCTTGGTATAGTCCCATGGGTGGTCTCATTTCCAATGGGCTGTGTATTGTGTTTTCATGCTATCAAGCCTTGGTATGCAAATTGAAAAGCAAATCATTTTATGTTATCAAACCATTTGTACTGGTACGTAAATTCATATTCATCATCGTGCGTAAAAATACAAATACAATCAGCGCTAAAGATTTGTCATTTAGTTTAAAAAGAACCTGCTAGATGAAAATAGCACTTGGGCTCCATCCGACGGTTGTCGACGAGTTGTCGAGGGGCTCCATAGAACCGTCGGTGAGTTGTGGAGGGGCTTCCATAGAGCCTTCGGTGTGTTGTCGAGGGGCCTCCATAGAGCCTTCGGCGAGTTGTCGAGGGGCCTCCATAGAGCCTTCGGCGAGTTGTCGAGGCGCTCCATAGGACCTTCGGTGATTTGTCGAGGGGCCTCCATAGAGCATTCGGTGAGTTGTCGAGGGGCCTCCATAAAGCCTTCGGCGAGTTGTCGAGGGGCCTCCATAGAGCCTTCGGCGAGTTGTCGAGGCGCTCCATAGGACCTTCGGCGAGTTGTCGAGGGGCCTCCATAGAGCCTTCGGCGAGTTTTCGAGACCTTCATAGCGTTGTTGCATATATTCCTCTCATAGCACGTTTGAATCAATTCAGCTAGGAAGTCCGAAATTGCTATCAGAAAAATAAGACAAACATTTCTAAAATAACACTCGGAGCATTTCAATTAATTTTTAGATTAAGAGAACAGTTATAAGCATTCCCTTGCCACTCTCCTAAGTTATTATATATATATATATATATATATATATATATATATATATATATATATATATATATATATATATATATATATATATATATATATATATATATATATATATTTATATATATATATATATATATATATATATATATATATATATATATATATATATATATATATATATATATATATATGGTATCCAGACAGAAGGGCCTTGGACAAAAGGGCCTTGGATATAAGGGCCTTTCCAAAAACGGCCTTTCCCAAAAAGGCCTTTCCCAAAACGGCCCTAAATGAAAAGTTGGACAAAAGGGCCTTGAGAATTTTTTCTAGGATTTAACTATTTAATAAAATATGTAATAAAATAAAAAATAAAAAACAGGCTTCATTGTGTTTTTAAAGATAACTGCCTTGATGTTTTGTTTCAATTACTCCCCATCACTCTCTTGAAATTTCCGAAGCACAGTGCCACAGGTTAATCCCTGTTTGTACCAATCACTGCCTTGATTTTTTACTCATTGTAAAGACTCTTTCAATTACTTCCCATCACTGTCTTTAGATGCCAGATTTCGGAGTCATTGTGCCACAAAAGATAATCTCTGTCCTTTTGAGGTCTATATTTGAACTGTGACCAACAACAATGGACACAAGACAAAGTAATAAATGACAGCCAAAAATTTGTCTGAATCAGACAGAAAATCAATAAACTTTGTTTTTGGAGTTGTTATTTTATTACACAAAAAATAAAAATAATTTTGAGAACCATATCCAAGAAAAAATTTCTCAAGGCCCTTTTGTCCAACTTTCATTGTCCAGGGCCCTTCTGTCCCGGATTCATATATATATATATATATATATATATATATATATATATATATATATATATATATATATATATGTATATATATATATATATATATATATATATATATATATATATATATATATATATATATATATATATATATATATATATATATATATATATATATATATATATATATATATATATCTATATATATCTATATATATATATATATATATAGAAGTGTACCTCCAGCAATACGGGGACCATTTTTGCTAAAAAACCAGTATTAGGGAGACCAAAAATTTAGGGAGACCAAAAGTAGGTCTCCTTAATTCTTAGCGTGTTTAAACGTTACGAAACTACTCAGCAAACAAAAAACGAATGATTTTATGGCATAGCGAATATAACATACTTTGGTTTAAAATTAGATTTGTTTGTTGAAACTTGATAACAAGCTTTCAGTTTGATCCTAAACTTTATACCTTGTATAAACATTAGTGCCAAAAAATCAGCTTTAAGGAGACCGGGGAAAACTGCCATTTTTATTTAAGATCCGCTATATATTATGTATTTAAAAATATTATAGCAACAAGTATTTTTTTCCTTAACTGCTCAACATGCTTATACATGGTTTAGCACGAAATTGAAGAAAAGGATAATTTAGCACTGTAAACAGGCATTTTTTCAAAGAAACGAACACTTGAGAGCAAGATGCATTGTGACGTAATAAACATTATGACGTAATGAAACGTATCCCTACTTTATATGTATATATATAGTGTGTAAACCGACTTAAGGGGACTATGCTTCACACTTATACAAAACATTTCAAAGGCCATTTTTTTATATTCATTACTCTTTTTTGCGTACCAAAATGATTTCTAAGGAATTTAAAATAACATTTAGCACTTTTTTGTCTTAATAATATAAAAATCTTGCACATATTCATGAAAAATATATGGTCTCCTTATTGCTGGTTGTATATTTCTGGGTGTATAAACCGACTTAAGGCGACCATATATACAACTTGAAGAGACATTTTGTTTATCATTAATTACTACTTCAATTCTTTTCTTTCCTAAGTGATGTTACAGAGTTTAAATGTCACGTAACAATATTTTAACCAGAAACATGAAGCATCTTGCACATATTTGCATGCTAAGTAGAACTAAATGGCACAGTCATTGGTAATATGTGCATAATGTCATCTCTCAAGGCTGTCGTACATGCGTATAACTTATACACAATGCATATACATAACAAATAACAATAATAATAAACATAGGTTTAAAATAAATCTTCAAAAACACCCAACTAGTAGAAAAATATGCTACTTTGGGAGACCAAATATAAAGAGCATTAAACCACACACTTACGGAGACCCGGGAAATTCCGTGGTTTTAGCCAGGTCGCCTAAAATGCCAAGGAAAATCTAGAAAAAATACGTAGACCAACTTTTTTGTTTATTTTTTGCTACTTAATATGACAAGAAGAAAAAATCACACCCATTATCTACAACGTATAGGAACATTTTTTGGTAATTTTTGTCTTTCTAAACTCGAAGGTAAAAAATATACAAATGGTCTCCCTAAGTGCTATATTAAAGGCATGGTCTCCCTATGACTGGTTTTAGATCTATATATATATATATATATATATATATATATATATATATATATATATATATATATATATATATATATATATATATATATATATATATATATATATATATATAGGGGAAACTCTGAAATCGGACCACCCTTGGGACCGGATAAAATGTGCCCTATTTCAGAGGTGGTTCCACTTGATCCTACTTGAGTAAAATTTTGCGGGTTGACCGCAGATTCAAGTTTGATGTCCAAACACATTAATTATCTCAATTTTATCCTTGAAACTAATGTCTTTTCTTTTTCTATTAACTTTTTCTCTGCTTTCCACTTTGAAAAGTTTCAGCATTTGTTTTCTTTAATTACCCTTATGTGCTTAAATGGACATTTAATTGTCATTATGAATTCGGTGGCATATGGGTTGGCTTAAATACTAAAAGAATGGGCATCACATAAATTAAGATTTCTCGGGTTTGTATATTGTCAGCCGCTATTGTTTATACAAGGTGCAAAAGTATAGATAACAAAACTAAACCCCTGTCTGGTTACAGGCTTGCTACCATAATCCCTAGCAACAATATCTAAGACGGCAACATGCTCAGTGTTGTAAGTAATGTGCTGCAAATATACAGTGGATTCCCCACTGACTGACAGTGATCCGATCTCAGGTATTTTGAGGGCTCAAGACCGAAAAAAAGCGGCTCGAAGTTGTCCGATTCGAGGAAGCGTAAACATCCTGTCTCTCTCGTAAAGAAATGGAAACCTCCATTCGTTTCTTACCATGCCATAGATACAGGATTTAACTAAAAATTCTTGAATATTGGATTAAGAAAGTATTTAAAAATACACCTTATATTTCAATTAACGCTTAGATATTTTAAAAACAGTTTTATTAGTACAGAGAAAATGCTACTGGTACTGTGAAATTTTTATGATATTATTAATTTATAATATAATAATATAGAAAATACTGAAGGATCCAACATGTATTTCCCAACTCATAAGTTAACTACCTCCAGGTATACTGTGTTCTGAAGTGCACCCACTGAAGAAACTTTGATTCCCACATTGATATAAATTTTAAAATATCCATCAATACTTTTAAGTTCTGTAGTTCAAATTCTTTTCACAATATGTACATGTTAGAGAGAATTTGTGTAATCAGGGAATACGCGTGTTAGGACCCAATTACCAAGTTGTAATCGGTTCAGATTAGTAATTGGATTGCTTCGTGCCTTCCCATATATAAATGGTTCTGAACCAATAACAAATATGAAAGCTGCTAGTTTCTTTTAAAAATAACAAAATAAATTTCTTTGATTTTATTTTCAAACAAGTATTACATCTGCTGCAAATAATTGCTGTAAGTTATTATTTCTTTTTATTAAAGTTTCTACTTATACTTTTCAAAATGCCCAATAATAAATTATTCTTTCTCACTCTATCCTCTCTGCTGTCTTTCTCTGAATCCCTTTATCTTTCTTAAGCACCTTTTCTCCTTTAATCTTGCTTTGTTCATTTTTAAAAATTGTTTGCTTTTTACGAAAAAGTTTCTTAGTTGGATTCGACATTTTTTTATCCATGATGAGATCTGAGCGTTTCCTCAGCAGCAGCTTCGCTATTTGGTTATCAACCACTTAATGACGGCTTTCCAATTCTTCCATGTTTGAATCCTTGAATGACGTCTTTTGTATTTTTTCTTCTGCTTGAATAGAAATTTGTGACACCCGGTGTAAAGATTTTAGATTACCCCAGTATTTCTATTACCCCCTCCTCTCACCCAAGTTATTTAAAATTGAATTCAAGCCACCCCCCGGTTACTTAAATTCGAATTTGCATTACCTCGTCCCCCCGACATAAAGTTATCCCCATGTCAAAAGCTGTTAACATGAGGAAAAACAATAATCTTTTATATTTTTACATTTATTCACACACAAATAAACTGAAATGAAATATGTATTTTTATCAACTCTTAAACGAGAGTCAAACTGAGCGACCTCTTCGTCTAGGATCGCGATTGACCAAATTATCCTAACATCCTTGACAGAATCGTCACCTCTTCCAAACCTGTGGCAGTAATATAACTAGCCAGAATGAGCAACATAGTGCTTCGACAATCTACGAATGTTTGACTTTTCAATTTTGCACAGTTGATTTGGTTACTATTGTTTAGTCATTTGCGTGTTTATTTTCACCTTTTCAGTTTATTTTGCAACTTTTAGCGTTTTCCATCTGTTTTGTTTAGTTATTGGAACAGCATGTCACAACCAAAATCAACTTCTTATTTATACACATGCAGGAAACCTACTCAAAACATCGTCCCGACACTTTAGAATTAGCAGCTTTGGGCTGGGTATTAACCTGCTCTGAAAATTGTTACATCACTAGACCCTGAAAGACACTGACGCTGAAACTCCAGAGCAGATAGTTAAGACATAACAACCACCCTGTACAATAAGAGCTTGTCGTGGGTAGATTAGCTTCTGAGTAAGTAATTATCATTTCAAAATTGTTCCATCTAAATTAAGTGTAAAAATGTTCCAAAATATTATCCAAAGTGATATGTAATTTAAATGTTCATATTTCTTTTGGACACGACATGTTTATTGATGGGTACAACTTGTAAATAAAAATTTGAGATATGACTTGATATTGATCCGTGTTCACTAAAAACCTTCGCCAGCACGGTCATCTGCTCCTCCCCTATTTTTGAGTAAAATGGTCGTTTCTAGTTTGAAATACTTTGAATCTTTGAGTCAAATGCCGTTACACTGATGTGTGCTGTTCAGTAAGTTTCAGGGAATACGTGTATTCTTTGGCGCTCGCAGCGATACGTGAATTCCCTGAAAATTTCAAGGAATACGCGTATTCCCCGGTAAGACGAATTCGCTGTAACATATACAATAATAATACAAATATCGGCCAATCTGACCTAAGATATGCCAAAATACTGGCTGTTGAGGTATGTTGATTCTCCAGGTTGCTGATCATTGCAGGTGTTATGTTATGCTGGGCATCAGTTTGGTAGCATTTATCACTTTGTGCTTTAAATTAAAACAGAAATAAAATTACAGTTGGCAATTTAGGTTCGTTTTTTATTGTCACTCGTAACACCTAAATCAGGAACAACAGGAATTTTCTTTCTATCTATTTACAAACAATACTTTTTTCTCACATGACTGTGTGAGACATTTCACCAAACTAACCACCAGGCATGAAATCATCTAATTTTATGTCAAGGAATTTGGTTGGTATATCTGGCTAGCTGCAGTTTCAGTTACCACTGTGTGTACTGGACAAGAAAAATAAAAGGCAAAATGGACTTGACGGTCATTCATTATCAGTTTGGAATTCACTAATTAAGATATGCCAACCTGTAATTGTATAGTGATTGTGTTGTTTAATATTTTATTTAAATAGCATATTTTTTTGTTTGTTAAGTTTATTGTGTGCTTTAAGGTTAAAACATAAAATGTAGAATAATGACTTTTCCCTGAAAAGTATATAGCACATTTGTGAACATAAATACAAAAGATCAGGTTAATAAAAAGATTTTCCTTAACAGACGACATTTCTTTTACAGATGTATGATGAAAATTTGAGGTAATTATCAGCATCTCAGGAAGGTATTTGTGTATTACATCTACACACCTTTAATGCGATACATTTCCTTGAAATATGCCAGTTATTTACACTTTATATGCACTTTTGTCTTGACTTAGTTTGAAGGCTAGGTTTTATGATAAACAGCTAATACTAGGTTGCTTTAAGGTTGAATTTTGAAATCCTTTGCATTGAAAGCGACATAAATGTGATTTTATGTGATAATAAATATTAGCGAAGAGGGCACAGATATTATTTTAGATGAGTTGTAAATTTTCGGGAATAGGACAAATAGTGCAGAATAAGAGCAGCTATGGTCTATTTAAAGGTTTTCGCCTTTCAGTGTATTTCTTGTGTTTGTAAAAGTGACGGCTTCTCATCTTAATTGAATGATAACCAGTGCTTCGTCGCCTAGGCTGCTGTATACTCTCCAGTCGCCTTAATGTTTGAAAGTGTGAATGCAATTGTGTATACGAGAATGGTGTGTAATTTAATAGTTACCTTTAAAGATAACAAAATTATATAAACATGTTGTTATTTTTATTTTTTCTTTACCATATGTATAGGTGAGTTGTCAGCTTTTTAAATTTACACAACACTCATCATCTTTAGTTTGTGGGACAAAAATAATATGCCGCAATATTAAATGAAAATGTTAAATAAAGCAAAATGTAACACTTATTGCCTATAGCATAAATCTACATTATTTTTAATCAAAACAGAATATTTGAGAGAGACTCAAATAAGCATACAGTTGAAAAATATAGCCGGCACTGCAAATTAAAAACGTGTTTCGTAACCAGTGTGTCCCAAAACTTGGCGGCCATGGCTGACCATTTATTCAGGAAAATACCGATATCATACCAGTCAAAACAAATAGTAGTTTATCCATGAATTCTAAGTAAGTATTTAAAAATGTAAAATACTGGATAAAACTTTGGTGTTATTGTTTAAATGTAATCAAATTATTTTCAAATATGTTCTGTAGCTATACTGTGACTGGTTCTAGCGATTACAGAGGCAAGAAATCATGTTCAACCTTTGTCGAACCAAAGTTATTTATGGTTTAATATTAAAGGAACTAGAAGCCACTTGGGATCTTCTATGAATATTATTTCTGTCTGTTTCCTCCATTCACCACTGTATATGCCTACACATTAGCTCTGACGAATATCTGTTTTATTTGATCATGTGGTATCTTATCATGCTGTGTATTACCATCCTGTATGCGCGCCAAAAACCTAGTATAAAAATGTGATCCAACCGAATTTAACCAATTCCGAGTGCGCAGAGAAGATAACTGCCACGTTTTGGTTAAAACTAAATAATGGTAATCATTAACGTGACAGTGCCCAAAGAGACCCATATGATGTGTCCACATTTCCTTATTATAAATAATTGCAAGGTTAATCAACACAACTTTATATTATATGAGGAATTTTATTGCACTACCGTACAATATTTTCAAAGTAAATCGAGGGAAAAACGTTGTCTTGATCGGTTGATTTTTTCCAAAAATATAAAACAGGAAATCAACGGTATCGTGAGCCTAGCGAAGTAAAATGTTGCCATTGTTTAATATGTTTTATACTTCATATAATCTATTTTATTGCAATTAGTTTTTCTTTGCTTCTTCAATAGACTGTCTACCGAATAAGGTGGATCAGAGAAAGAAGCATCAAAGTTTCTTTCGATCGCTAGGTTATGCTGTTTAGAATATGACTCTGTCACTTAGCGATGAAGCCCTTGAGCTGGGATTTGGTCTTAAACTTTTTGAGCAATTCTTCTTCATAAATCATACTTAATGTGCATCCGTTGCGGTCTCTTCTTGAAGTAATTTCAAATTACACTCTTGAACTTTCCTACCAATATATTACATTTTGTAACCAGAGGTAGTGAGCGATTGTTTCATAATTTTTTCCTCATAAACCTGGAATTCGACAATTGGTTCGAAACGCCTTAATATTCTCCGAAGGTTCTATTTAGGTGGAAAGATCCCACTTAAAAGGCCGATAGTGCCAAATTATGGTCTTTGCAACCACATTCAAAGTAATGCACTGATAAAACGCTGAGAGTATAAAATATTTTAATTTTCCGGAACAAATGCAGATTACTGCTTCTATTTTCCTATTTCTTGCGTTGGTAGCTGAAGCATAGTACTTGGGAATTTGAGGAAAGTGTTTTTGCTGAAGTTTTTGGAAATATTTATTGATGTCTAGTGCATTGAATTTAAATAGTACAGTGGCGCTCGACGTTGTGTTCTCTTATGAACGGAAAGGGATTCAGCAAAACGAATATTATTGATTTATTAACCATGTTAACGATTAAATAAAAAGATTGCAATAAATACACTATTTCTGAAAACAAGTTTTTAATTTAATAAACGGTTTTTATTTAATTGTACAGCTTATAGTTTGTGAATGTACAACTTTTGAACATGATAAAATGAAATATTGCATCAAAATATACCTGTTCACATTTCACACAAGTACGATTGTTATCACTTTTGTGATAAACTGACAATAACTACAGAAGAAGTTAGTATCTTAGTATCTATGTGCAGACTGTAAACTTTATAGCTGTTTTCTAACAAAATTTATTTTACGAAATTATTAATTACCATAGAATTTTAATTTAGTAGCGTTAGAAGCGACTATTCCAAAGTGGAAATTGGGACAATATTGAAAGCTTTAATCTGGCGTTTTATTTCATGCGTTTAGAATATATTAAAAATTATACACTTTTTTAAAAGATTTGAAAATCTGATGAAGATATCTTTCTGTCACGGAGTTGTCGTCTAACATAGTTTTAGATATAGTTTTAAAGCAGACATAGCACACCAGGCGTGATGTTAGTTTTGTAAAACCAATTTAATCCAAGAGGTTAAAGAAAGAAAAACTGAAACTTCTGCAAACACTTTAAGTCAGCTGTTCATTAACCATGAAAAATAGTTGGAGAAAAGAATGAAAATTTATAAATCAACCACTATACCAAGAAGAATTTTGCAAAAAGTAATGGAGAATCGTTAACCTATGTCTTACCAAATTTAGCTTTATTCCTTCCCTCGTCCCAAGTGTTTTTATTCATTGTTTCTTGTGCATAAGGTTTGCTGACCAAGGAGTAACTGCGCTATTTTCTTAATAAACAGTACATTGTATGAAAAGTTTCATAGTTTTTTCTCTATTGATTCAAACAATTTTCGTATTTTGTTTCTTATTTTAATTTCATGATGGTAGTTTTTTTAACTGGTTTGTAAGATAGGCGTTAAAACAATGTTAACATTTTGATTTGGTGATATTTTTAAAATTTGAAATATTTAAGAAAATTACAGTTGTTTTTATTTGTAACAGTAAATTCTGTTGACATCTTTGACACAAAATTTCTTGATACAATTAATATTTTAATTCATTTTTTCTCAAAATTTAAGCCTTTAAAATGAAAATTTAAAAGATGTGTGAAATAGTAAGATTTTATTAGTCAGTTTTTATTTCATACGTTTGTAAATTAAATGTGGGAGTTGATTGAAATGGGCTGCAAAAATCCAGAGACGTTTTTCTTTGTGGAGTTCTTTTATCTTACAGCCTAATTCTCAGTTCTTTCGAAAAATATTTCTTTTACCGTTTGTGAGATGTGCAATTCACTTGTAATTTTATACTCAAGTCGTCGTTTTGGTGTGTGATATTATTTCCTGATGATTTAGTTGGAATTCTATTGCCACTACTAAAAATACAGTTTATATTACACTTTCATTTAACTTTATTGGTGCTAAATGGTTGCTAAATGTGGATTTTATTAATTCTACGGAGATTAACACTGTAGTGAGTAGAGAATTGAACAATTATAACAGAAATAATTTTTTATAAGTTTTGTAATTTGATTCGGGCAACTGCAACTTTGTTGTTTGGTGAGTCTAGTGCTGTCAGTTATTTGTCCTGTGTACTCCTTCGCATTCTTACTCTTGTCCTTTTAATGTTATAGTCTAAGACCCACTGCATCCTAACATCCATTACGTCCTAACACCCATGCTAACATTACGTCCTAACACCCATGACGGTCGAACACGCATTACGTCCTAACATCTAATACATCCTTACATCCATTACAGACTAACCCCCTTGACAGTCGAACAATCATTACGTTCTGATATCCATTATATGCTAACATTCATGACAGTCGAACACCCTAACATCCATTACACCCTAATACCAAGGAGAGTCGAACACCCATTACGTCCTAACATCCATTGCATCCTAACACCCATGATAGTCGAACACCCATTATGTCCTAACATCCATTACACTCTAACACCAAAGACTGTCGAAAATCCTTTAAGTCCTAACATCCATTACAGCCTAACACCAAGGACAGTCGAACATTTATTACATCCCAACAGCCTTTGCAGCATAACACTCATTACATCATGCATCGATTACAACACGATATTCTTCACAGCCAAACATCCATTGCGGCCCCACATCATTGTAGCCTGACATCCATTGGAGACCCCATCATTCATTAGAACCTAACACCTATTACAGCGTAACAACATTACAGCGTAACATCTATTAGAGCCTAACATTCATTAAAGCCACCACCCATTACAGCTTAACATCCATTACAGCCTAACAACTTTACAACGTAATATTCTTTACAGCCCACCATCCTTTCCGGCCTACAGACCTCGTTGGGATGGCTTTGATGGCTGTCAAATTGATGTGTTTGTTTCCTGTTCCTTCATGTGTCAGACCAGTCCCTTTAGAGGCTCTTTAAAATTGTCAGAATTTCAATGCAAGTTTTCGAGGTGAACTTTAAAACACCACTTGTTTGAAATGTATGAGCTCTCATCATTTTAAAATTTTACATCAGCGTTTGTTATATGTAACATAAGTAAGGCAATGAAAACTGTGACATTGTTACACATCCCTCGGCCGGTGTCCTAGGATATCTTGGCCCCGATATATCTTGGCCCTCCCGGACAAGATATCCTAGTATATCTTGGCCCCCTTTAGGATATCTTGGCCACTCTAGGGGGCCAAGATATACTAGGATATCTTGGCTCCTCTTAAATAATTTCATATGAAAATATCACTTGAAAGAGATGTCAGTTAGTGTTTCATCTTTGATTCATCTATGTGTAATCAATCAATCAATAGTTTTTTAAGAATGAGTAGCTTTTTAATTGCATTTGACCTCATCTTCGAATCCACATCCAGTCTAAACAGCGTTCAGCTTGACTGCGGTTCTGTCGATGACATACACCATGTCAATAGCTGAAAGAAATGTCAATTGCCGTTTCATATTTAATTTATGTATGTGTGATCAATCAAGCAATAGTCTTTCAAGAATGAATACCGTTTTTAATTGCATTTGACCTCATCTTTGAATCCACATCCAATCTAAACAGCGTTTTTCTTGATTACAATTCTGCCGATGTTCTTTTGGTATGATGCTTGTCACATTTAGTGTAAAGTTTAGTGTAATGAAAGAGAAAAATATATAAATAGGCATTCTTTTTATTTTTCTACTCTCTGGGGGCCAAGATATACTAGGATAACTTGTCCGGGGGCAAGATATCTGGGAGGCCAAGATATCCTGTTACATCGGGTCACAAAAAATTGAGCAAATTGGTGTAGCACTCCAGATTAAATCCCCTCCAGAGTATATCCGGTTGTCATCAGGACTAGCCTAGAATATACATGAGTCTAAAATGGGTAAATATTTTTTACTTCGGGATATGATCTGGGCTTGCCTAAATTGTACCTCCGGCGTCCAGATTATATCCCCTCCGACACCCCCCTGGAATTTTTTATTTTCAAATTCAACTAAAGAGTGAGATAATTCCACAAAGCACAGATGGATTATACTCGGATCGCACATGAAATATAGGTAAATACCCTTTGATGTGTTAATTACACTTCTGTGTAGTATTCAATTGCGTTAATGAATAATCCACCCAGGAGTATATATAGAGGAAAAGACTCTTTAAATTCCAAGTATAATGATTGAATTATACATAAAACATAAGTGATTATCATTTGATGTGCTGATTGCAATTCGGTAAAGTTTTCAACTGCATTGATGCATAATCGATTACATAGTAGAAAAGCGGCAAATAAAAATATATCGAACTCTGGAGGCATCTCAGTTTGAACTTCTTCTACTCAGGACAACAGTATAAAATCTCCTCATTTTGGCCTTCAAATCAATTCACCCAAAAAAAACAGAAGTGAATGGCAAAATTTACAGAGAAATCCTCAACTTCTACAAATTAGTGGACAGAAAGTATCCAGACTGGATTTACCAAATCTGTCGAGATGCGGGTAGATGCAAAATCAATGGATAACACAATGGAAATCCCTGTTTTTCTATCTGACATCTGCAAGAGGAGGGTGGAGGCTAATCTGAACGAGGGAGGTATATTTTAGGCTGGCCCAGATTATACCACAGGGTATAAAATAGGCTAGCCCAGTGTGTACCCCGGGTTTATTCTGGGCCAGCCCAGATTATACCCGGGTAAAAAGTGGTTAAGGGAAAAACACCCGGCCTTAAAAATCAAGCAAAAAAAGGCATTGAAAGCTCGGCAGGTGTAAAAAATTTTAAAGCAGGGGACGTTAAAAGTACTGAAATTGGCATGCTATGTCGCGCCTTCTGTGCTCTCATTTCTATACAAGATACACATCCAAAAATAGCAAGTTATATATTGATAAGGTAAGTGTTATGTCATCTAAGTGTTTTATTTAACCATTAAACTATATTTGGCAAAGAGTCGGATAGCGTCAGGTCACCTAAATTTTCAAAAATGAACAAAAGTCCTCCCCGGCCTCTGTGACAGTATATCTTACCCCCGGTACAGTTCACCCCAACCCCACCTGGTATTTTTTGCCCCCGATTCAGACCCCCCTCACACAGACCAGCTTATCCCTATTTTTCTCCATTTCTTTTACTTTCTGCTGCTGGGAACAGGACAATTCCCCCCCAGACAATTCCCCCCCCAGTCGATTCCCCCCGACAATTCCCCTTGAACAATTCCCCCCGTAGGACAATTCCCCCGAGGACTATTCCCCCCTCATTCATTTTTATTTTTCTTATTTTTTTCTTTTCTTTGTATTTCTCTCTGTCTCTCTCTCTCTCTTCTTTTTTTTTTTTTTTACAAATTGTTGCCCTTTTATCTTCTAACTGGAGATGGTGTAATTGTCCTTTCATTTCAACATTGTCGCAATTGCAATTTACATGCCTTATCCAAACCAATGAACTTTAAGTTGGCCACCTCGTTCCAGACAGAAGAATTTTGCATTTTTGATTTTAAGGTATTTTAAAAATAAAGGCTTTGGCATTCAAAGTAAAATAAAATAAAAATTAAGTGGGAGGGGGGAATAGTCCTCGGGGGGAATTGTCCTACGGGGGAATTGTTCGGGGGGGGGGGATTGTCGGGGGGAATGTGTGGGGGGAATTGTCCTAGACCCGCTGCTGCTGAATCAAAGGCACCGTTGCAACAGGCCTTTATCCATTTTGAGATCCGACTCCGTGATAACCAAAATTAGCAAGGTTAATCTGATTGTTTAATCGCCGTCGTATTTACGAATGACAATTGCATCGCCGCTGTATTGAAATGAAACGCATCCACATCTCTTTTTTTTAATTTTTATTTATGCATTGTAACAGGCGAATAAAACAGCTAGATAAGAAATCTCAGGTAATTTTAAGTTGCAGCATAAGATTTAGTCTTGACTGTAAGTGCATACTGGAAGCTTTTTCACCATCTGGTATCACTTTCTGAATGGAAGATAAAGTTGAACATACACGAAAGCGTTTCTTGGATAATGCGGATGTTATTTATTATAATCTTAGTATTATAATCAGAAGTATCCACCTGGGTTCTCTAAAAAGACTAAAAATGATATTAAGAAAAAAAAAACAAAGAACTTTCTGACCAAGGATGCCTTTTTTATGTTTTGTGCTGAATTTAGTTAATAAAGTTGTTTTATACAGCTTAGTTAATTCCATTTATTCACACGAACAAATACCATCAAAATACATTTACACGCAAGTTCGTGGAGGGGGGATATATGTAATGGAGGGGGAGGGGATGATAGCCTAGTATTGCTCCCCCGGGGGGGGGGGGGGTAAGATAGTCTGTTACACCGGTCTAATTTTAGTTTTAGAAAGAAAAAGAAAAAGATCGATGGAAAGCCTACTTCTGACTGTTTCTCTTCTTGGCCTAATCTATTTCATTTTAAGTTAGAACAGTATATAAGAAGCGCATATGAAAGACACACGACAAAAATCTCTCCTATCTGAACTACAGGAAAATTCAGAGGAAATTTAATATAAACAGGGAAGTCTTGACAAGGAGGTGGGGGGGGGGGGATGGTTATAGTAACGCATATAAATCAAGGAAAAATGTTTGTTAACTGTTACTTTTTAAAAATCAGCACAATTTTCGGGTCTAGGACAATTCCCCCCCAGACAACTCCCCCCCCCCCCGACAATTCCCCCCCCGAACAATTCCCCCCGTAGGACAATTCCCCCCGAGGACTATTCCCCCCCCCCCACTTAATTTTTATATTATATTTTACTTTGAATGCCAAAGTCTTTATTTTTAAAATACCATAAATTCAAAAATGCAAAATTTTTCTATCTGGAACGAAAGTTTTTTCTGCCATTTAAAACCTGGTGTTGTGGGCAATTCCACGCAAATAGTCAATAGTCAACAGTATGTCGGTTTTCGAAGTCGCGGACTGTTTGACGAATGCGTTGCGCAGAGTCGGCGTACCAGCGACGTGGTAGCTCGGGCAAGCGGCCACCCACAATTTGACCAGATGCACCGCGAACATTACGGCGGATCCGACCGATGTAACATGTAAAAAACAGTTAGAAGATAAAAGGGCAACAATTTGTAAAAAAAAAAAAAAAAAAAAAAAAGAGAGAGAGAGAGAGAGAGAGAGAGAGAGAGAGAGAGAGAGAGAGAGATACAAAGAAAAGAAAAAAATAAGAAAAATAAAAATGAATGAGGAGGGGGGGAATAGTCCTCGGGGGGAATTGTCCTACGGGGGGAATTGTTCGGGGGGGAATTGTTCGGGGGGAATTGACTGGGGGGGAATTGTCTGGGGAGGAATTGTCCTGTTCCCCAATTTTCAATCAATATTTTAAAAAAATCTTCTTTTTTTTTACAGATTTTTATTGATTTGTTGTCGTTTCAGAAACATTTGGTTGAGGATGGAATAAATGATCAATCATGTTATGCATTTCTGTCTTTTCTAACTCAGCGTAAATGAAAGGGTGTATGTTCCGCAGTGGCGGTAAAAGCGTTAATCAATGCCTTCTCGGAATGGTAGGGCGGTATAGATACCTCATGGTATGTTGTGGGCCTTGATTTTCATCTAGTTAAAAATTTCCTGAGAAACATACCTACCAACAGAATCGCTTTTCTAAAAATTGTGCATGAGAAACTAAACCATTGTCTTATGGCCATAAACACCAAATTTATGCCGCTCAGAAGCGACAGTGTGTTCGGATCTGGACAAATTGAACTTAAATTTAAAACTGTATTTATAATACAGCGTTGCGAGGAAAAATCTTAAACTATTAAAATAGAATGTAACGTAGGGAAATTCTCAAGCACTTTGACCAATGACAAAAATTTTATAAGCCGTTACATCAGGTATTCCTTAAAACAACGTGTATTCTAACCTGACTTTTTCACCAGAAAAAAAAATCCTCCAGAGGGAACAAGAATTACGCTGGTGTGGCTTAAGTGAAGGAACGACTCAACCACTGAGAACGCAGTGAATACGAGGAGCAACACAGCTATCCGTCCAACTGTCCTCGGACGATGTGATTCCGCACAATTGACACAAGTATCGAATTTGAATTTTTTTCAACTTTTCAACCTGCGTTTCATTGTTTCATGTCATTCCGTTTTAATAAGTATTTCTTTTCCAGCAATTTTTATGACACTATATTTTATCAATTTAGTTTCATAAAGTGGTTACTTTTGTGACACACAAAAAGAAAAAAAAAGAAAAAAAAAGAGTTCTTCCGATATAAACTAATCAATTACAAAAATCCTATATTTTACCGTTAGATTCACGCACCAACCCGCCCGCCCCATTTTTAACTTACAAGATGTTGGGCGGTGTAAATATTTAATACCGCTTTGCTTGATATTCACAGGAATTCCTGTCTTTGTTACAGTCTTGACGTGAAAACCACCGCATTTCTGATAAAACCAATGACATATTATGCCTTTTCCCGCCACTGCTATTTCGTTCTTATCTCCCCAAAGGTTTCCCATTCAAATATGAGCTTAACCACCACCTCTCCCCCCCCCCTCCCCCCCCCCCCAACACACCCATGGAGACCATACACATACCAAAATGGTTACCACAAGTGTTTCTGACTTTTTAAGACGACTCCTAAATGCGGATTGCTAATTTTGAAAAAAATATCCCCTCTTTAACCGAACGCGGAGTGTAATTTCAAAATAAATCCCCTTTTTGTGGGAAACATTAGTTCTAAATTGAAATTGATCCCTTTTTAAACGAAACTGGCACTCCGCGCGGACCGCGTCTAGTGTCAAAATTACCACTACCCCTTTCTCGGCGTTTTTGGACACGCATCGTAACACATATGATACCGAGTGCCCCCCCCCCCCCCCCAAGGGACATGCACACACACCTCCGGAATAGGTCTACCATTTAAACTGTACTAACGGGGCCCGAGTTCCGGGAAATAAAACTACACTTCTAAAAAGCGGTCAGATTTAGTTTGCTCAGTTTTACTTGTCAGGAATTATTTATATTTTAGATCTTGGGCTAGTATCAAACCACTTCCTCGCTGGGGAATGTGAGCGGTTTGTGTGCTGGGGGGGGGGGGAGGGGGTAGGGGGTGGGGGCGGCTATGGCTGTGTATAAGTGACATGGCCATCCATGAATTACCCTGTAAGCAAATTTTGTGAGGTCACTTATTAACATGGGCGTTTACACAGACCCAGCCACCCCCAACCCATCCCCCCCACCCCGGTCAGCAGAAACTTTATGTATGGCTTCATAGCCATGAGTGATGTCACACATTCACGAAAGAGGAGGGGGGGGGGGGTGTAATAAAAATTAAAATATGAGCGTAAGTACTTTCTGAATGTCCCCTTTGCATTCTTATGGGAGGCGAATCTGTCCGAGAAATCTAATCGTTCGGAATTGCGTAGGATTTTTTAAGTAATGCATAAGAACAAAATGAAAACAAAAATGTGGTTAAGTGTTTGCAAAAGAATCATGACTGGTCCTAAAATTTTCGTCGCGTATCGCCTTGGTTACAGGCATGCCCTTAACCAATTAAAAACTGAAACGTTATCCAAACATTTCCTATAAAAGGCTGGTCGTATATCGAATACAAAAGCTTGATACAGCTAAACAGGGGCACAGCGTACAACTGCCAATAAAATGAGCACATCGCCTGAGTGGACAATATTTACCGCCCCCCCCCCACCCGAAAAAAAATGAACTAGCTTCCTTGTGTTATTTCTGTTGTCATGTTTTCCCTCATCTCTCGATTTATGTTTAAACCAAAGAGTTTTAAAGTAGAGGTGATGTGGGTGCGGTGTCATTCGGCGCTATGAGGGCAGGGGTCGTGAGGGCTAGTCGCAGTGCCTTCCTAGTGCGAATGTGGTCGACGTTGTGGTCAGGTCAAAAGTAGTTCGCTCACGAAACGTATGTTTTTTTTATGCCGAAAGAGCACGTTAAAACAACTGAAACAGGGGGTGGAGTGAGGGGGCTATTACAGCCACTATGTAACACGAAATAATACTGTGGAATGGTTGAAAGTGCCCACCCCCACAGCTCACAACCCCTAGATCAAATAAAAGAAAAGGAACCTGCATTGCCTATTCTGTCATATCTAAATGAGATCCATTGTAAAAGTTTCATTTTTGTTTCAGAATCGGAAACCTTGTTGAAAACAATGAACGATACTGTGGCTCTTTTATGATTCGTTGATCTTTCCCAGTTAACTTTCTCTTTGACTGGTTCGAATATTTAATTTTGTGCGGGCACTCGACCGCATATAGAAACCAATTCAAGACTAAGAAATCCAGTCCCCCCCTCCCTCCCAACCCCCAGAGTGGGGGAGGGGTAGGGGCCTTGAGGAGGGCCTGAAAGGAAAGCAGGAGGAGCTAGGTACTTCCCCTCATATCAAAAACACGCATGAACGAAGAAAACCTTCACCACAGACATCTTTCCGCACCTTTCCATGGCAACCATTATTTATCCAATAGAGGACAACCTCCATCCCCCCTCCCATGCAAAGAACTGAAGAAACACTAAGGTAGAATGGTTGTAAGAGTGAAAAAAAAATTATATAAAAAGTACATAGACAAATAAGACAACGGTGTGCAAGGTCTGTTGCTTCTCGAAATAGTCATACCAATACCTCCGTGAAATATAACCGAAACTGATTCTCTATGCATAAGAATACCTCTTTCAGATTTTAAAACTGGCTTTGTTCAAAATAGCAAAAAAAAAAAAAAAACAAAAAAAAAAAACAACAACAACAACAACAAAAGGGGGATGGGAAGAAGAAAATAAAGAAAGAAAAAAATTCATGTAACCTATCGTGAGTAATTTCCTACAACATACAGAGCAGGATACTCGTTTTAGGGGAAACGTTTGGGGCACACCTTAAACCTTTACACAAAGAACTAATCCACATTACGTAGAAAACGGACCAATTGCAAATATTGAACAGCCAAAGTAGCGGTTTCCTTGGTCGCTTATCGTGACAGATCGAGTGTTAGTGTTCATCCTTAATCCTTGACAATGAACTTAACATTGTTTCCGATAACCTATCAGTGGTTATTGCATATCCTGAACTCAAATGAACTGCTTAGAACCAAAAAGTCACACAATCACTTTTTAGTTAAGACTGAAAAACATGTCATTATTCTCACGAAAAAGTGACTGATCGACCGATAAATCGAACTCCTTTTCAAACTTTATGTAACTTATTAGGTGAAGTCAATGAGTGCATGCAACATCAATAATAAATACCTTTTACATGATTTTTTTTCTTCAAATTTCCGTGACTTCTAAGTGCACCTAGCTTGATATACTTCATTTATTTTAAATAGAAAGGTTTACCATTCATTTATAGATATCATATTCCATTGGTAGAATTGAATTCCATTTTTTTTGCCATTTATTCCTTACATTTTGATCTTTCTAAAATTCGATATCTATAATCAAATTTTAGGTTTCTTTAATTAAAATGTTGTCATCTAAAATCAAATTTTAGAGCGCTACAAATATTTAAAGATATCTCGAAATAATTTCAGACAATTTTATTTATTCAAAGATTCCTAATTTATAGATGCTATGAACTCTGAATAACAGCGAAAAGAGCATTCTACTTAAATGGGGGGATGGGAATTTATCGTCTTTCAAATAACTGTTCTAAAATTCTTTTAAGACTGTACCATTTTGTCTTTAAATAAGTTGATTTGTGGTTGTTTACTTGTTTGCAATTTAGAATCACGTTACATTTGAACACGTTCAGCATCACGCTAGAACGTGTTTTTCACGATTGTAAGAAAGAATATTGTTTTTGGAACCGTTCCAGTCACGACCAAAATATGACACAACACACAGTTTAAAAATAGGACTTTCTATTTTTAGCTATGCTTATTGTTCAAAATCCTATGTCACTGCTGTTGTTTGTTTTATTAATTTGTTTGTTTGTTTGTTTTTTTTTATAAGTATAAGAAGAAAGCAGTATACGATAACTTTATTTAAATTATTGCAAAAACTTAAGCAGGATTATAAAACTATCTATCGAAATTCACTTCTTTAATCCATAAAGATAAATTTTACAGACCTAAATAACTTTGAAATCATTTAAAAAATGACAAAAAGGATTTGTGTTTTCTTCAAACACAAACCATAAAAATAAAAGTGAAGTTGTGCGTAATACAGGAAGACCCATGAACTGAAAAATAAATTGCTAGAATTGCCGACGAGTTAAGACTGTACCACAATTGCGTGGCAGGAACAGAATACTGTACCGGATAACCTATGTCCGCAATTGATTAACCTATTTTTTTTGGGCTTTATTATATGCAAAACTTTAAATTGAGTTCGCCAAATTCTTCCCCTCAGCCTAATAATAATAATAATAATAATAATAATAATAATAATAATAATAATAATAATAATAATAATAAGAAGAAGAAGAAGAAGAAGAAGAAAAAGGAGAATAATAATAATAATAATAATAACAATAATATACAATAATAATAATAATAATAATAATAATAATAATAATAATAATAATAATAATAATAATAATAATAATAATAATAATAATAATAATAATAATAATAATAATAATAAATTTCGGATTTCGCGAATTATTCCATGACGAACAAAAGGAATTGTTCTATTTACAGAAAGCTTTAAATCAACTATTTTATGAACCATTAAAGTAAGACTAATGTTATTTAATCAATCACTAAAATTCATGATTGGATCGGTCCGATCGGCATTGTAAAATGTAGCTAAACAATGACTAAAAATATGTAAAGTTATTAATATTAAGCTTAGTTTTCAGGGCGAAAACGAGAAATTTTACCAAATGCCAGGCAAATAATAGACTTTCGCTCCTTGTTTATTTATTTATTTTCATTTTAGAATAACAACATCATTTGTTCTACAACTTCAAAAAAATTTGTGAAACAGAACGTCTATTTTATTTATTTGAATTTGCGCAATAAGTTATTTTAAAGCAAAAACTGTTAAATTTTGAGAAATTCTATATGAAATCTCTTCAACAACGGAATTAATGAAAAGTTGTTTAATGTAAAGTCCGAATTTGAACTTAAGTAAGCTATTAAAAAAGTACCAATAAAGGTTATTTCCGTCCTTCAATGAATATATATATATATATATATATATATATATATATATATATATATATATATATATATATATATATATATATATATATATATATATATATATATATATATAGAAATAGGTGTATTTTTTTTTATATATATATCTCGATTCACTTTCCTTTTTTTATTAAAAAATAAACGTCGTAAAATTGAAATTTCGAATTTTGATTTGTTAATTTTATCAATTTTTTTGTTTTGCTTAGAAACTCTTTACAAACGCATTAATTACTAATGTGATATTTCCAATTTTTAAAAAAATAATCTTCGCACAAACAGACTTTCATGAGTAATGTGGACTGTCTTTTTACATAATTTGTGTTAGAACATTCGTGATATAAAGCAATGATCAAGATATAACTCAACACTTTCTTTAGGCGGATGTGAATGAGATAGAACAGAAGCTCCATTTTTAGGGGAAGCGGCAATCCGTGGTCCATTGATGGGCGACTTCAATAAAGATACAAAAACCTACGAAAAAATGGAAAGACTTGTTTCAATGCATTTTCTTCAATGCATCTTTGAAGAGTACGTTATGTGTCTGTGAACCAAATATGTGGTTCTTCTCTGATCCAAAGAGGAAATATCACTCAAGATTCTTTTAAAGGCCTGTCCGCATATTGTCAGTAATACTTGGAACTAAATGAACCGCGTGGCATCTTTGTGGGGAAATTATTATCCCCCCCCCCCTTTTTGGAGGGGGGGGGGGGTGTTGGGTGGAGTTAATCCTCTCGTGTAACTTCCATTCTGCCGGGTATTGAAAAGATAGTTATTGCAGAAATTCAACGTGATGTTTAGTTTAAGACATTGCTGGCAATTTGCCGAATTCAGTCTGGTAGAAAGTGAACTTGAAATGATTGATGTAAAGAAGTCTATGAATAGGCACGTTGTTTCTTCCAACTTAAGAAGAAAACAGGGTGTTCACATAAAAATGTCCCTATTTTGATGTCTTTAACTTCATCCATGGTCAGACACCTGAAATTTGGAAGCGATCGAATGTATTGATCTACGCTGAATGAAACAGATCGGTCTTTACTTCATATTTCAAGAATGCTCAAGTAATTATCCGTCAACTATCCAACTTTCCGTTCAACAGTTGTTGGGGACAAAAAACCAAACTAACACAGATAAACGCCACGTGACGTCACACCCATCGAGATCATTTTAATGGTGTCGATTACTCTATTTCAAGAGTATTGCTTTTTTTCGACCTTTTTTTAGATAGTTCGACTTGACATCCAGGAACTTTATCGAATATCTTAATGTTAAGTTTTTCGTCCCGTCACGTCAACGGCGAGGTTGCAGGTCGTACATCCAAAAGGTTGACGGGGGCGGCGCCGATCTACCAAATGTATAATCCTACCAAGTTTCAAACCGACCCGACTTTCTATTTGATAAGATTTCATGTACTAAGTTCTAATTAAATCAGGCAGCAGCTAAGAAAACCACTAATTCTTCCGGAAAGACATTACAACGCGACGCCGTATAGCCTCTGTATAGCTGTGAAAACTCGCATACGAAATTTGAAGAGTCCTCTAGCGACAGTTAATGAGAAAAAAAAAAGCAAACGATGGTCAGGCGCACGAAAGAACAATCCCCACCCCCTGCTCCCACAGTGTGGGGCAACAACCAAAACAAAAACAACAAGTATAGGATTGAATTGTCTGTAAAATTTATTCAACCATTTGTTACACGGAAAAAACACGGCAAGTAGTGAATCTTGCCTATATTTTGTGATTTTCCAAAAAAACACGTCTCTTTTTTACTAAAACGACAATTTTACCGACAACCCGCGCGGAAGCTCATCCATATTTTACTCAACTTTTGTAGCTTTTTTTTGGTTCCGTGAGGATTTTTTTCGTTGGATTTTGTACTTTTTTCGTTGTTTTTTAGAGATTTTTTGTACTTTTTTTGGCTTTGAGTAATTCCTCCATTGATTGGGGTTTACTCCACACAACATAATCCAACTCTCGTCTCCTCTCGTACCCAGGCCCGGAAATAACCACCATTTTCATGTCAATACACACGTCACTTCCGGTCATAAATTCATTTTACATCCCACAATATGTATGAAACTTTTCATATTTGACCTTCACTTGTAATCCCCCCCCCCAAAAAAAACCCCAACAAAGAAAAATGGTGAAGTTTCATTTCCGTGCCCACACACTCACCAACTCGCAAATAGATATACATATAATTATATTAATAACAAGTAACAAACTCGATGCCATCTGAGGCGAGTCTCTATAATACAAAGGTTGTTGGAGGCCGGATGATAGAACAGTCACTTCTCTGCCTTTTGCTATTTCAATTTGTGCCAAGGCTATTCCAAGCTCTAAAACAAACGCAACGATCTCCCTTGGCAAATATAACTCTCTTCACTGCAATTCAAAATTGGACAAAAATAATTTTTTCTCTTTAAATTCTTAAGTCCCGAGAACATCGCAAAATGGAAATATGACGGTCTTTCAGCCCCAGGTCTTGGGTAGAAAACTTCGTCGGAGCATTGAGTTTTGTATACACAGTGAGTCTCACAAAAAAAAAAAAAACAAACTTCTGATACGATCAAATACATATGAAACTGCGGGTTACGGAAAAAATGGCAACGGAAATAATGGCAACGGAAAATATGGCAAAGTGAAAAAAAGGAAAAAATGGCAAATTTTGTAGGTCTCACTGAAGTTCAGTCGAAACAAAGAAATCGCCTACCTTGACTACTCAGGATCAAAGAAAGTCCAATCGAAACCACTTAATGCCACTTGATGTCAGGGTATTTGGGGTGCAAGCAAAAATGGCCAAACGTAATCCCTGTGTGCGACACCGTTAATCCTTTGGCTGCTCGGGTGCCAACGTAACAATACATCTATTTGGGGTGCAGCAGGCAAAAATTATTCGCTGTGTGCACAATGCGGTTAATCTTTCGGATGCTCGGGTGTCAACGTAACAAAACATTTATTTGGGCTACATCAGGCAAAACTTAAACCCTGTGTATTCAGTATTGCTAATCCTATGGATGTTCGGGTGCCATCACAACAATGCATTTACTAGGGGCGTTGTCTAGAATGAGCAACATGCTCGTGATATTACGCTTAAGAATAAATTTGACAATTGTGATAAAATTTTTATTTTGTTATTTTGCCATTTTTTCCGTTTTTTCACTTTGCCATATTTTCCGTTGCCATTATTTCCGTTGCCATTTTTTCCGTTGCCATTTTTTCCTACAACCGAAACTGCAACAGAAACGAAAAACCGGCCTCATCAATGAGTGCATGTTCATGACTTAGTATTCAACGTTCTTTTTTTACTCGTTTTCGTACAATAATACACAGTAAGTGTACAGACATCCCTTCCCCCTTTGCCCCCACTCCCTCCCCCTTCCCCCGTATTCCACGAATAATAACACACAACTTCTGAGACCCACAAATGTAGCAGACCTTACAATATTCGATGTAAGGGTGCGAAAAGTTCCACTAGAAAACGAAAATGCCCGAAATCCGCGATAACCTTTGAAGGGGTCACATTATATACAGTTATGTATTAACAGTAACTATCAAAAGTGCAACCCTGTAACCTGTCGCATACTTTGCTAATACTTTTTCTTCTTAAGTACACGTGCACCCTACGGCAGCATCAAAGAAACAGACCAGTCCTGATTAACGTCGGCATTTCCTGGCTTTTCTTGTTTTACACGTGCGGCATGTTTCTTTTATCCAATGTTTCTTTTATTCTTTTTTTTTTTTGGAGTCACTCTGATATCTTTGTATCAACACAATAACAGTACTCATGTGCATTTGTAGTGACAGCTTCATG
This sequence comes from Protula sp. h YS-2021, assembly GCA_949752745.1. Lineage (NCBI taxonomy): Eukaryota > Metazoa > Annelida > Polychaeta > Sabellida > Serpulidae > Protula > Protula sp. h YS-2021. The sequence continues at coordinate 53,150,170 of OX457028.1, forward strand.
ACGTCATCCGCTCACCCCTCCCCTCCCCACCCCTCCCCACCCAACCCTAAACGACTCACACAGTACACTTACATCGGCGAACATGCTGAAAAAAAAAAACAGAACATGCTTAAAATATTACAGATTCATGTAGCGTAAGAACACTTACCAGAAACACTAACATATGCGGGAACTATACACTTGTATACAGATGCTTAAAACCCATTCACCACAGAAAATCCCCAGAAAGTACTGAAAACCTAAGAAGAAAGTAATTCCTGCTAAAACGTAATTGGAGTGTGGGGTCACTTCCGTATCGATATGCCCCTCGGCGCAAAAATCTTAAAATAGAGCAAATTCTAACACAAAATATTATTTCAACGCTTAAGCAAAATAAGAAAGCAGTGTGGATTCCACTGTTATAACTTATATCATGTCACCTTTTAAAGAAGGGAGTGGAAGGGGAGGCGGGGTTGGGATAGGGCATAAAATTACTTGATTTTAATTTTTAAGTTACACCTGTTCCATAAACTGTTGCCCGAATATATATATATATATATATATAAATATAAATATATATATATATATATATATATATATATATATATATATATATATGTTGGGCAGAACGGAGGGGTTGAGGTGGGAAAACATCTTTTCTTCTGTTTTCGTGGGACACAAGTTGTAACAATGCACGAAGAAAACTTGGTTCGTTTTGGCCAGCAAGATCAACATGGCTGGTAGCCTACTCGTGCAGCATCGCCAAGCACCACCGTGGCGCTGGTAGCCTACTCCCTCTGCATCGCCAAACACCACTGTGGTGTTGGTAGCCTACCCGTGCAGTATCGCCAAGCACCATGTGGCACTATTGTATAGGTCTGCAGACCACACCAACGCAATAACCACTTACGAGGCATTTATGTTTCAGACAAGTTCATATTTAAGTGCTTTAAAACCTCCTTAAACCGGCATTGCTGTGACTCTGAAAAACATCAGGAATAAACCGATGTATGGGTTTCACTGACATCTATTACGATTTTAATGGGTCCGTTCAAAGATGTCGGTTTGACCAAAACGCCAAATTTCCAGGCGTCGACTTGAGCGGCAGTTTACGGTGGATGAATTACTCTTTAACCGCTGTCATTATAACCCGCCTGTTTACAGACTCATCTGATCCCCCCTACATCTGGATCCTCCTCGAGCCCTACTCAGGCACCCAGTGAGCTAAGTCCCCGTTTCCTCACTGCTACCAACCAACCAACCACCATCTATTACACAATCAGTTCGAACAAAGGAATAAATGTGACAAATCTCTGCTGCCTCGGAAAAATACCAATGTCATGGATGAACATGACAGCCTCTCATGGAAGAACATGACGGCCTCTCTCATGGATGAACATGGCGGCCTCTTTCATGGATGAACATGGCGGCCTCTCTCATGGATGAACATGACTGCCTCTCTCATGGATGAACATGACAGCCTCTCTCATGGATGAACATGACAGCCTCTTTCATTGATGAACATGGCGGCCTCTCTCATGGTTGAACATGGCGGCCTCTCTCATGGATGAACATGGCAGCCTCTTTCATGGATGAACATTGCGGCCTCTCTCATGGATGAACATGGCGGCCTCTCTCATGGATGAACATGACAGCCTCTTTCATGGATGAACATGACAGCCTCTTTCACGGATGAACATGACAGCCTCTTTCATGGATGAACATGGCGGCCTCTCTCATGGATGAACCTGACGGCCTCTTTCATGGATGAACATGACTGCCTCTCTCATGGATGAACATGACTGCCTCTCTCATGGATGAACATGACAGCCTCTCTCACGGATGAACATGACAGCCTCTTTCATGGATGAACATGGCGGCCTCTCTCATGGATGAACATGGCGGCCTCTCTCATGGATGAACATGACAGCCTCTTTCATGGATGAACATGACGGCCTCTCTCATGGATGAACATGACTGCCTCTCTCATGGATGAACATGACAGCCTCTTTCATGGATGAACATGGCGGCCTCTCTCATGGATGAACATGGCGGCCTCTCTCATGGATGAACATGACAGCCTCTCTCCCGGATGAACATGACGGTCTCTCTCATGGATGAACACGGCGGCTTTTCTCACGATGAACATGACAGTCTCTCATGGATGAATATGAAGGCCCCTCTCAGGGATGAAAATGACAGCCTCTCAGGGATGAACATGACAGCCTCTCTCATGGATGAACATGACAGCCTCTCTCACGGATGAACATGACAGCCTCCCTCATGGATGAACATGACTGCCTCTCTCATGGATGAACATGATTGCCTCTCTCATGGATGAACATGACAGCCTCTCATGGATGAATATGAAGGCCCCTCTCAGGGATGAAAATGGCAGCCTCTCACGGACGAACATGACAGCCTCTCTCATGGATGAACATGACAGCCTCTCTCATGGATGAACATGACTGCCTCTCTCATGGATGAACATGGCGGCCTCTCTCATGGATGAACATGGCGGCCTCTCTCATGGATGAACATGGCGGCCTCTCTCATGGATGAACATGATAGCCTCTCTCACGGATGAACATGACAGCCTCTCTCATGGATGAACATGACAGCCTCTCTCACGGATGAACATGACAGTCTCTCTCATGAATGAACATGACTGCCTCTCTCATGGATGAACATGGCCGCCTCTTTCATGGATGAACATGGCGGCCTCTCTCATGGATGAACATGGCGGCCTCTCTCATGGATGAACATGGCGGCCTCTTTCATGGATGAACATGACGGCCTCTCTCATGGATGAACATGACAGCCTCTTTCATGGATGAACATGGCGGCCTCTCTCATGGATGAACATGACAGCCTCTCTCATGGATGAACATGACAGGCTCTTTCATGGATGAACATGGCGGCCTCTCTCATGGATGAACATGGCGGCCTCTCTCATGGATGAACATGACAGCCTCTTTCATGGATGAACATGACGGCCTCTCTCCCGGATGAACATAACTGCCTCTCTCATGGATGAACATGACTGCCTGTCTCCCGGATGAACATGACGGCCTCTCTCCCGGATGAACATGACGGCCTCTCTCATTGATGAACATGGCGGCCTCTCTCATGGATGAACATGGCGGCCTCTTTCATGAACGAACAGGATGACCTCTCTCATGGATGAACATGACGGCCTCTCTCATGGATGAACATGGCGGCCTCTCTCATGGATGAACATGACGGCCTCTTTCATGGATGAACATGACGGCCTCTTTCATGGATGAACATGACGGCCTCTTTCATGGATGAACAGGATGACCTCTTTTATGGATGAACATGACGGCCTCTCTCATGGATGAACATGACAGCCTCTTTCGTGGATGAACGGGATGACCTCTTTCATGGATGAACAGGATGACCTCTTTCATGGATGAACGGGATGACCTCTTTCATGGATGAACGGGATGACCTCTTTCATGGATGAACAGGATGACCTCTTTCATGGATGAACATGACAGCCTCTTTCATGGATGAACATGGCAGCCTCTCTCATGGATGAACATGACTGCCTCTCTCATGGATGAACATGACAGCCTCTTTCATGGATGAACATGGCGGCCTCTCTCATGGATGAACATGACTGCCTCTCTCATAGATGAACATGACAGCCTCTTTCGTGGATGAACGGGATGACCTCTTTCAGTGATGAACAGGATGACCTCTTTCATGGATGAACAGGATGACCTCTTTCATGGATGAACATGACAACCTCTTTCATGGATGAACATGACGGCCTCTCTCATAGATGAACATGACAGCCTCTTTCGTGGATAAACGGGATGACCTCTTTCATGGATGAACAGGATGACCTCTTTCATGGATGAACAGGATGACCTCTTTCATGGATGAACAGGGTCACCTCTTTCATGGATGAACAGGATCACCTCTTTCATGGATGAACAGGGTCACCTCTTTCATGGATGAACAGGATGACCTCTTTCATGGATGAACAGGATGACCTCTTTCATGGACAGACTTGACGACCTCTTTCCCTTTTTTAAAGAAATATTTTTCAGATATTTTTTATCAAAAGTATTCATCAAATAACAGTATCTGTTTAAAAATAACAAATGCCGAGCTCCTACAAAAGCCGTGTCAGTTTTTTTTGTCTTTATTTCAAAAAAGAAAAATATTTTGTGGTGCCACTATTTTTTTCCACTGTCAAATGCCCGTGAGCGCTTAGAATGCTGAGCGGTTACCTCCTCCCTCCCTCATCGTGGTCTGTCGAATCCTTCATGTCACGGATAACGACCGGGAAGTGGACGTTCTACGAAAGGTGTCTATTGCAGACCTCCCTACAAGCTTATCCTACTGACAAGAATGACACAGTTAAAAAAAAAAACACCAAGATTTCAATTTTCAATACCTGAGATGATATCTATTCGACACTGAAGTGTGGTGTTTAAACACACAAGTACACGTGCACTTAATGTACATGCAAAAATAATAATATTAATAAAAATATCAAAAACCCCAATCTGATCTGTAACGGAATATTTAAGATGGTTGACAATGAAGCCATGGGATATGAAAAGTCCTTTGCAGTTGTTTCTTGTTTCTTATTAAAACCTTTGCTTCGTTCTGATTTTCTAAAAAGCGCAAATGACGGTTATTGCGCAAGAGAGGTGGGCGTGGCGGGGTGGGAGGGGGGGGGTGGGGGAAGGGATGGTTGTCTGCTTGAGGCGTGGGGGGGGGGGGGAGGGTGGTTGTCTGCACGCGACACAGAGGCTATTGCCAAAGGCCATCTCTCCAAAGTACCCAGACACAATACCGCCCCCTCCACCCTCATCCCTGTGAAATATATAGGGTAGGGAGCAAAATGAAAAATATAAATGCTGGGCTAGCAAGCATGCCTGGAACCTTTATATTTAATTTGGAGCAGTAATTAGCGGCGAAAGATCCCAGCTGAAAGGACGCAATAAACGCGCATACAGAGCAACAACGCCACAGCCATTATATCAAAACGGCGTGCAAAAAAAAAAAAAAAAAAAAAAAGCGCGGCAAAATAGCACGAGAATCGACGCACGCTGTAGCATAAAATAAGGCACTTGGTTTTCTTCCAGAAAAAAATAAGCGTTTAATTCTGCACTTGGTCTGTACAAAAATGAAGAAGTTTATCGGGGTTTCTTGACGTGAGGGTGTTGAGACAAGCTACCAAACTTTGCGAAAGGGCGCACAAATATGAAATGGCTACTTTCCTGCCAGCAGACTGTGGAGACAGAGGGGGGGGGGGGGGGGAGGGGGGAGGGTAGAGGCGTCAATATGGCAGCCATCAACTTCGCTTTGAACAATATTCGTACAGTTGGCCGCGAATATAAGCCAATATAAGGCTGCCTTCCCCGTTGGGGTGGGGAGTTTGGAGAGAGTGGGGGGGGGGGAGAGAGGGGCCATGCTTTGCTACCAAACATCCATTCCATCAACGAATACGTCCCACGGGTGAACAACCCCTAATACCTGAACGCCTTTTGCATCTGATTTTGAATCTATGACTTACCTATTTTAACGATAAAAAAATTCTGTGCAGCCCCTACGCCTGTCACTTTTATACGGTTTCACTGTACTGTCGTTTTGTGAGGCGGTCAATTCCTGTATGTATGACCTATTTGTTTCACCTTTAACAACAAAAGATTTCATTTTACAATGCAACTTTAACCCAGATGTGCACCACATATGTACATATACGCTGGACTGTACACACCTGACTCCCCCCCCCCCCCCACCCGACTCTTTCCCGCCTCCCAATCCCAACTTTACAACTTGCACAATGTCATAATAAGCTCCCCTTCCACACCTATGTACACCCCTCCTCCCTCTTTTAACAACTCTTGCTTTGAGCACACTCTTCTTTCTCTCTTTATTTTTGTTGTGACCATGAAAATACTGATACTTTTCGTGTCAGAAACAATGCGCTCATGTCGCCACAACTAAGCACCTTTGCAATGGTACTGAGATACACACACACGTCACACACTAGACAGGCCTATAACTTTGTTAAAAAATAAACACAATTACCAGTCTCCATCAAAGCCTCTTTTAAACATAGAAAGCTGCCTTTAGTAGCCACTCAGATTTTTTTAGGGCGCGCGAAAAAGCGTCCAGTTGGTTAGCCTTGCGAGTATTCCTGGACATGCCCTGCACTTGTCTCGATCACAATCACAATCGATCACAATCGATTACAACTTGCGCACGCGGATTTTGTATAGAATAAAAGGCGCTGCTGTTCCTGTGCTAACTAAACACCGGCCAGACTTCTTAATCGGGCATACCCAGGAAGCAAAGCGCACCGTCTGGTCACGTCCTCACCGTCAACCACAAGCCCCGACCCCTCGGCCCTGTCTCCCTCGCCCCCCCCCATACAGCCCCTCCGTCGCCATGCTACTACGCCCCTGACGCACGCCGCCTGGAACAACACTGCTGCGTGTCTCCTCCCCTGCAACCAACCCGCCACCCCACTCCCCTCCCCTCATGAAACACACACGAAAACAAACCCTCTACCCCTGGCTACGTATCACGGTCTGTAGCAGTGACGTGAAAAACGCCGTAAAACCATTCAAGTACCAGAACTGAACGAAAAATTGGTTATTCGAGTTTACTTTCCATTTCAGTGAGGCATCCATAGAATATCTAACGAATCGTGTTTGAAAAACGCTGGTTTCCTAATACTTGTGTGCATATGTTTCTGCCCTGACGGTCCCTAAGTCCCAAACAGGATTTTTTCCGTTCAACAAGAGCACTGAAAGATGCCACTTATTTTTCGAGACCACGTGACACCTGTCTAATAGGCACCAACAACATTATTCTCTCACCTCCCCCTCACCTACCCATCCCCATCTTAAAAAAAAAACATCATTAATAGTGCAAAACTTCATCTCAACAATTTTTAGGCTATCCCTGCCCGCTTTACAACAAACCTATCGTCCGTATTCACTCGTACTGACTGCGTATCCCCGACCCCCCCCCCCCCCCAACCACGTCGCCGAATCCCCCAACCCTCTGTCGCGCCTCACATGGCCGGATGGTTGCTGAGAAAATCTGGTGAGAGGCGCGCGCCTTCCGGTCCCACGCCTTCCGGTCCCACCCCTCTGCCCCCCCCCTCCGCCACCCCCCCCCCCCCCCCGCGCCTCATATGGCGGGCGCGTTGCTGAGCATCTGGAGGGCGGCACGCGCCTCAGGGTCCCACGGCTTGATGCCCTGCGCTGCCAACTCCAGCACCTCATCGTCCGTAAAGCCGTGTCCTCCTGCGTAGTCCTCCTCGTCGCCAACGTCAAAGCTGTCGTCGTCGTCGTCGTAATGGTCGTAGTCGCCCTGCAGCACCGCCCCCTCCTCCCCCCTGGCCTGCCGAGCCTCCAGCTGCATCTTCTGCATCTCCTTGCTGCAAGCAAAAGCGCCACCTACCAACTTACTCACACACCTTTTTCATTATTATCATTATTCGCACATTTTTTTATCAAATTATTTGTGCGGTTAACATCATGTATCGCGCATTATCGTCGCAATTTTCTTTTTTTTTTGCCTCTTAAATAAAGTGTTAATCGCTTGCTGCCCAAGGGATGACATCTCCGGGGCGACAGAGCACAGACTGTCTCTCAAAACAATTAAGAGGGGGGGGGGGGGGGAGGGAGAGGGTAATATAGCATTAAACGATCTAAATTCCTCATTCTGCTACGCCCGTGTTACCCGACCCTCCAAGCCCCTCCCCCACTCCCTTCCCAATCCAAGCACATACCGAGAGTAACCCCTCAGACGAGAAGCTTCCCCCCCCCCTCCCAGCTCAACAGACCGCGGTCTTTACTTACGCCATCTCCTTATCAATGGCGTCCTCTATCTCCCTGTCTTCTTTAGTTTCCGTGTTATCCAGGTTCAGCAGCTGAAACAACTCGACGTTGAAGTTCTCCAGCGTCTTGGCTTTGTCTTCGTCCGAATCGAACTCGTCGATTTTTAGGTAATCCAACGTGTCTCGCCCTACATTTTTTCACAAATTTATTTTCCATCAAAAACTATATGTCAACGCTTTCACCTTTCGAATTTACTATCAATAACATAACATAAAGGTCACTGATGACGTTTTCAAGCTTAATCCATTTTATTAACTTGAGTCAATGCTCACGTGACGTCAAAAGTAATACTTGCACAAAAAAAAAAAAAGTCAGAAGCCCAGAACTTAGACCCCCCCCCCCCTCCCCCTGAGAATGACCAAAGTGGTCTTATTTTGTGGGTCTGACTGCGGAGAGAAAGGGGGCGGGAGTTGGTGTGATACTCCGGTGTACATCACCGGGCCGACGTACAGGAAAAGTGGCGCGCGACGGCCGACAGACAGAACTGGTGCTGGTAGCTGTCTCGGCCCGGCTCGTGCTTGCTCAGGTCCGCCCTCTCGGCCAGGTGCTGCAGCATGTCGACCACGTGCGGGAATGTCTGCCAGCAGTTCTCCGCCGGGCAAGTCACGCACGGGTGTGTCTCGCCCACCTGGAAGATGTCCTGCTCCAGGTACCTGTACACCAACATGAACCAAATACAGCTGCAGGTATCTACACAGCAAAGTACACTTGCAGGTACCTACACAAGCGCAAGTACACCTGCATGTGTCTGCTCAAGTACGCCTCCACACAATACAAGTACCCTCGCAAGCATTTGTAACAGCTTTGATCATGTTTTGTTCCTAAGACTCAAGCACAACAGTACGACCACAAAAGCTTTTCTGTTGCTCAGTCTGGTGTAATAAATGGCCGGGGGGGGGGGGGGGGAGAAATGGCTTTGTCCCTCATTATGAACTCCTGTGTCGTGGACCGTTTTTGTCCAAATCCCTAAGTATTTCTTTTAAAGTGGTTTTGCTGTATCTCAATTTCAACTCTTTTCAAAAAAAAAAAAAAAAAGAGAAAAAACTTTTTCTTTTGCATTGGTCATTGCCGACAAAAGGCATCTTGATCTCTCACAAATCCCTCACTCAATGTGTGGCGCGTCTTTGGCGTAGAACATCTGCTCGTAGTGTTCCTTCAGCACCTCGCGGATGTCGCGGTCTCCCCCCGGCACGCGCCTGAAGTCATTCTGACAGACACCTGTCAACAGACACGGACACCTGTCAACATCCACGTGCTGATTAGCAACTGTGTGCCTATTAACTGGGTGGTGGGGGAAGGGTTACATACTGCACTGAACCTTTTGGAGCTCGGGCAGCTTGAAGCGGGGCCGGCCGGTTGAGGATAAGTAAAGTTGCGTTCCAGACGTAAGCACATGCAGGCCGGGCAGCTTGAGACGGGACTGGTGGGTTAAGGTAACGTACTGCACTTAAGTACTTGCAGGCCCGGCAGCTTGAGGGGGGGGGGGGGCTGCTGGTGGGTTGGGGTCACGTACCGCACTCAAGTACTTGCAGGCCGTGCAGCTTGAGGGAGGGGGGGGGGGGGGGCTTGTGGGTTGGGGTCACGTACCGCACTTAAGTACTTGCAGGCCCTGCAGTTTGAGGGGGGGGGGGGTGGCTGGTGGGTTGGGGTCACGTACCGCACTTAAGTACTTGCAGGCCCGGCAGCTTGAGGGGGGGGGGCGCTGGTGGGTTGGGGTCACGTATCTCACTTAAGTACTTGCAGGCCCGGCAGCTTGAGGGGGGGGGGGGTGGGTTGGGGTCACGTACCGCACTTAAGTACTTGCAGGCCCGGCAGCTTGAGGGGGGGGGCGCTGGTGGGTTGGGGTCACGTATCTCACTTAACTACTTGCAGGCCGGGGCAGCTTGAGGGGGGGGGGCGCTGGTGGGTTGGGGTCACGTATCTCACTTAAGTACTTGCAGGCCGGGGCAGCTTGAGGGGAGGGGGGGGGGGCTGGTGGGTTGGAGTCACGTACCGCACTTAAGTACTTGCAGGCCGGGCAGCTTGAGGGGGGGGGGGGTTGGGGTCACGTACCGCACTTAAGTACTTGCAGACCCGGCAGCTTGAGGCGCACGCGCCGCGACTTGTCGTTATTCTTCTCGTCCTCACTCATCTCGCTGTACGGCTTCGACGCCGACGGCGCCTGACCCGCGTCCGCCTGTATGTCAGAATATCGCCACATGAACTAAGCGCCACACAAACGAGGTTGCAAATCAAGGAATAACCCCATACTTGTGGAATGCATTCACCATGCAACCATGGCAATACCTGTATGGTATAATGTAGCCAGTGTAATATAACCACGGTAACCAGTTTAATATAACCACGACAACCACTGTGATATAGCCATGTAAACACTGTGTAATATAACCACGGTGCCATCACAGAAGGCAACATCCAAGAATACTTACCACATGTAGATACGGGCAACGGTCCCCATTCCTACAGCCTCGAGTGCTAAAAGAGAAAAGAAAAGAAAACAATCACACGGTAATTCAGTTCACAACGCACCAGTACTCATATTTTCGCGCTATTTTCTTTCTCTCAACGCCTGATTGGCCAAGAGCCAGTTTAAAGTTTCACACGATGATTCATAAACAAGTGCGTTTTCTGGGATTATTTAAATACAGGTCTAGAACCTCAACGTATATGGCGCGATGACGCGCATTTAAGCTTTAATTACAATTTGCACCACATTTTTTACTTAAATTCTAGAATCTACAAAGAGTGCAAACCTTTTTCCACACCACACAATCATTTCTTCGTTCAAATTCGCTTTACTAGTACATTCACTTGTAATATTTTTTTTCGTCAGAAATAATTAAAACTGTATATTTACTTGAAAAATCTACATGGTACCCCTGTACTCTCGGACTGGGCATACGCGACTTGCGCTTGAGCAACATAGACAGGGTTAGGTGTGACCATCACTGGTCCGCTAGGGGGCATCATTGTCGGCATGGCCACGGCCTGAGGTCCGCCATCCATGTGCAGGAAGCGACAGGAGGAGCCATAGCGGCAGCCGGTGGCCGACATATAGAACCGGCATGGCCGCGCAGGTCTGGCCTGTGTGTCAAGCAAAGGATGCCACGTGGAATTACGCACCCATATCAGGGATGGGTCTAGCACAATTCCCACCCCCGGGATGATTCCCGCCGTAGGGCTATTCCCAGCCCCCCCCCCCCCTCCCGCCCCCCATCCGAGATTATTCCTCCCGTTTGTATGAAAATGGTCACATTTTGCAACTACAACCTTATTTCGCTAGTGAAATGTTAAACACTTGACAAAAATTACAACGCAAAAATACTTCCTTCAATGGGTTATTTTTTGAATAATATATTGCAAACAACACAGCTTGAATACGTCTTATAAGCCGAGTAGTGTTTGGTTTTTGTTGGCTTAAGGTTTTATTGACTGAGCAGGCATACGCCGTGTTATCTATTTACGCAGTGAGAGCTCGCACAAAGCTCAGCAACTGTTCTGTGATGTACGTTAAATGCTCTGCGGTCTATGGGGTCATCACTATTTGCCTTTAACAGAGACAACAACCCGACACGGTCCATTCTACTATTTCTGGTGTTTGAGTACTGTTTGCAAAAACGTCACAATTACGCTTCTTAACAAAATGTACATGGAGCTGTGAGATTCCGAGAAAACACATCCATGCCTAGACTGTCAGTCAATCCTTTCGATGAGTTATTTTCATTGATCAAGTAATTAGTGCGTCATAATTGCAAGTAGCAATTGGGTTAAAAAGTAGTTATGGGGTAAAATTTTTTCCATACATTGTATGTCAACAGAAATTTATTTTCACCGTTCAACGTCACATGAACAAAGCGGGACCAGACCTTGTGCTAGATTACTCTTGTTGTGTTTCTAAGACAGCAAAAGTTAGTTTCAAAAACAGCACTTAACACAAGTGTCAAATTTGCCAATTTTGGCACAAGACACATGGAAATGATGGTCTTTTAAAAATGACTCCATCATAAATTATGGCACACAATATTTATAGTCAAATAACAATTCGCTGAGAACTTCTTCTATTGGTATTAGAATGTCGAATCTTTCATTATCGCCTACACTATCGAATCTTTCATTATCGCCTGTACTATCGAATACACAATTGCAAAAGCACTCTTTACTCAAATGCCGGAGTTTCGCCAAAGTCGAAAATATACGCCATGATTCTTGTCAGTGTGCATGTCACGAAAAAGCCTGCTAACTTCGGTGCGCTTAGCCGTGCACCGGAAGATCTATAGCCTTTACATTTAAGATCTATGTCCATTTTAGTTATCGTAACTGGACCTTTTTTTAGGGAAACTGTTTTAAGGTAATGTTGCGATGTTGCGGGTAAACAAGGGTAGGAAGAACGAATGGATACAGTAGATTCCAACTGGTGAAAAGAATTAAACATCTTCCGTGGGTAAAAATGAGTTTCTTCTGTCAAATACCGCAAAACAAAGAGTATGTCAGTGGAAAGGACTGCCAAAATTGCAATTCACTAGTTTAATGGAACTGCAGTTTTGCATTTTCTTGTCATAAATTTACATCTATGTTCACCACTTACATCTATTTTCCCTCGTGGGCAGTATACGGGGAGGGTGGGAATGGGGAAGAACGAATGGCTAAGGCAAGTTCGAACTGGTGAAATAAAACAGAGCAAGTTTCTCTTGTCAGTTACCTCATAACAAGGAATACTTGAGTTCAAAGAGTTGCCAAATTTGCTTCCGACTTACTTATTTGGGTGGCCCCTCGCAGCCTAAGGTTATTGCTAACGCAACTTTAGTCATTAAAATTTACCAGTTCACCCCGTCTGCCAGTTTTGGGTGTTTTCCAGACTGTGAGCATTTTGTCCTTTGTAGTTCCACATTCTGCATTAAGTCGTATCTTCATAAGAATTTTGAAGAGAAAATTTCGATTATTGTTTCGGACAGGATTTCTTACTGCTCCTCTAAACCGCCAATTATCTATCATCTCGCAAACCAGTCTCTCGATCAAGCAATGGTCTCTGTATTTTAAATTACTTTCAATTACTTCTAATTTCAACCAGTTTTGATCCACCGTTCAACTGTATCTTCTTTCTCTTATATCTAACTGGTTCACGTCTTATTAACTGTTTGGAAGTGATTGAATTTTGTCATCGCCCAGCTTCGAGTAAGTCATATGTGTGTGATAAAAATCAAGGTGTCTAAAGACTGAGGTGCAATCGTATACAAATCCAGATTGTCAGTCAAGATATCGAAACAATCTGGAAGTTTGTGACGAACCATAAACCAACCAATCTGTTTGTCGTTCCGTGCAACATTCAAGAAGCACACAGGCAATTCCAGGTTATCTGCAACCAACTAGAAAAATATAGGAAAATGTTATTTTCAGGATGCGCGAGGGTCAGCAGAACGAATGGTTGCAGTAGATCCAAATTGGTGAAATTGAAAAGAGCATCTTCCGCTCCTGAAAACAATTTTTATTTGCAAAATATCGCAAAATAAAGATTCAGTCTAAAAGGGTTAGCAAAAGTGCATCTGGCTTATAAAGTTTAATCAGAAGTTAACATTTTGTTGTCATCAATTATAATCTACTCTAATCAATTTCATCTCCTTTCATTCGTAGCGAAGTTACATGTACAGTCGGATGAGTCTAGCTCCAAGAAGCGGTACGCTAGAAAGTTTTCACGCACCGCACCTCGCTATATAACGATACGCCAGTTACCTGTGCTCGCTTTGAGGCACCCCCGTGGTTACTTTGTGCAAGACTCAACGACCCATTAGTCTTTATTGGCATTTGCTAAAGGCCCTCAAAGTACAACAGTAATGAGATACAACTTCTGCGTTACGCTTTCTTTAAAAGAAAATAATACAAAAATAACCACAAAAATCTCCCGCAATAATTGACATTTGTTTGTATGCGGGGAACACACTTTATTACATGAAAAAGTAAGAATAACTTTTGCAATTATCCACCCAAAAAGTTTTAAATTGACAATTCACAAAGAACGTAAAAAATAAAAAGTCAAATATATAATTCTGCATCTATCATCGATTTTAGTATATATTTTACAAATAAACTATAACCCCTTTATTTAAATTTTTGGTCACTTGACTTTTGTCACATTTTGGCAAGAATATAAACAAACATTTGACAGGTGGGTGCGGAAGCTGACTTTTCTGCACTTTATGAACAAATACAGGTATACAGCTCATTAAAAATTGTGCCTGTTTTACAAAAAGGGTATATTGGGCATAAACTTTCTGTAAATGTTTGAATAATAGGAGCTGGTGTACAGGATTCGTGCCGCAGAACATATGAAGTTGACACCTATCAGTGGAACAATGGAAAGCTTCGTAGCCCTGACAGAGAGATATATGATGTTACACAAGTCAGAGCTGACTTGGAGCTAGGTTGAGTCCAAAGGTGTAGAAACAATCTTCCCTGGCAGTTTGGGGACGAACTAGTGAATTCCATGAAATGCATCACGATGTATTATAAAACTTTCGGCTTTAGAGGAGAAGTTTTACGTGAGAAATGAATGTTTAAAAAGAGTGTCCCATGTTTATATCGTTGCGCACAACTGAACTCCCCTCGTAATGATTCACGAACATGGCGATAATTGAAGATTGGAATGCACGTTTTCCACAAATGCCATGGGCATCAATAAGATTTATACATAAAGGACACATGGTAAGCTAGATACATCAGTTGGACACTGATCCATCAGCCTGGAAGACAAATTAACTATTTGGTTGTTTTACAATTCAACAAAATATGCAGACCATTGGGTTGTAATCAACAAATCCGGCCATTTTTAGTGCACCAAGTATCCACCAGATGTCCCTAAAAACACTGGGACCCCTCATTTCTTTTGATAACGTCCTTTCAACTTCGCAATCTATCGAAAATATAAGGGCCGGGATGCATAATGCAATTGTGATTCTGGATCAACGATGTATTGATATACAAGGGAAATCAGGACAATATATACTTTTCGTTCACACGATGCGTCTTTTCTTCAAATTTGTAGCAGTTCGTCCATAGACGATAAATGTTGTGTACTCTGATATCGGATGGTCAAGACTAAGAATGTGCTGAACTGACAATATAGATTGTGAAGTTTCGGCCACTTGTACTCTCTCTCTCTCTCTCTCTCTCTCTCTCTCTCTTGCCACCAGAAAATCGGACCAGTTATCCGGGCGTGTTTTAATTCAAGACCGCCAGCAGAAGGACTCGGTATGTATAAATTATAAATGTTATACACAGTTAAGAAAAATCGATGTCTTGTTTCGTGTTCCGGTGATCCTCTGTATTTGTACAAGTGAACCATGAAGCAGTCCTTCTACGTGAATGAGGCAATTTGGTCCATCTGAAGACTAATTTTGGGTTCGTCATGAGTGTTAAAGTGGGCCGATAACAGTCCAATTTGAGAACACAACATTTGGCGCTTCGAACAGAATTCAAAATCCAATAGCACTTTCCAAATTGATTCATGGAAATTAGCAGTCTGTTCCACGGACCAAAAAATTTTAGGGAGTTTCGAATACACATTGAATTTTTTTGGCTGTAAACCTCATTGTCGCTTATCCATTCCCCAGAATTATTTTTCCAATTTGCAGTTGTCCCATTTAGTGGTAAGGTATGTGCAAGTCCTGTTTAAATTGCCCATTGAATTGCCTCTTGAACTGAGCTTTTAAAATCGAAAGCTTGCAATATGGGGCTTTCAGAACCAATCAAACGATAATTGACATGGAATTCACTGAACCAGTTGCATGGCAGTTACCATTTGCTTCAACCCCATCCATTTTTATTACATATAATCGGACAAGCCAAATGTTATATAAAGTGACACTGAAACGACTATGCATGGTGTTTCCAGTAGCCTTTCCCAGGAAAAGTACTTTCCATCGGTTCAAATGGACAGGTTATAATACCTTATATTGGCAAACAGCAGCCGAACATTGCAAGGGCTACTGAATACATGCAAAGACTAGGTCATTTAAGTCATTGTTTGGAGAATCTGATCGTAATCATCAGGTATGGGGTACAAAAATGACTTGGTGACAATCCAGAAGAGGAATTTCCGACTGGCTGGGATTCGGAGGAAGTATTTCCGAGAAATCAGGATTTGACTGAAGAGGTTCCAGTGATGGATGGTGTGGAAACTGCACTTCCACTCACAGATAGCAGAGACTTTAAAGCATACTAATGATGGAAAGAGAGTACAGTAATGTTGTCTTTCTGAGTAGCCCTATGTTCAGGATCGCTGGATGTGGCAGAAATGGTGGAACAGAGATGCTGATGACAACCGAATCGACTAATGGACTTAAAAATTGAACTCAGATCTGGATTTGAACGAACATATATTTTTTGTATTAATGTGAAACATAACTCTGCATGGTTGAGTACAATGTTCTTAGTTTTTAAAATGCCTTTGTTTCTAATAAGGAAATTTGATCAGATATAATTTTGTACTTTAGATTTGTTTCTTGACGTGTAGACTGAGAAGCTAAGGTGTTTAATGTGTGTTTTAGTGCGGTAGTAGTACGGCTGCAGGTTCAACTGAAAGGTTGTGACTTTTTATATCTTTTGCTAAGTTGGCTGGCAGTAGTGATCTCGAGTAAGCCATAGACCAAATACATACGTGTATTTAAGACCAAAAGCAGACGATGCAGTGAATGAACATGGCTTTTCTGTCTACGGGAAGAAGATGGTTGGTAGTGATGGAGCACAGTTTATTCTAGTGATACATTTGATATTTTTGTGTTGATATATTACGTTTAATTTTATTAATTAATCGGCATGGTTTTAACAAGTTCCAAAGAACAGTGGCTTACCTTTAGTGGTTGGTCAGAATGATTAATGTGTTAATGTCCTTTTTTAGCAGGGCAGGCTGAGGGCTTATAGTCTTGTTTTAAGTAACTGACCTGAGTCGGAAGTGGTTTGCCTCTGTGATAATCTGTGCTAAAATATGGAGGCAGATTTTAAGAGCGAAGGGGGTAATGCTGTGTACTCTGATATTAGAAGACAGAATAATCTAGTAACGTAATTAAAGAAATCTATCTCTTGGGATTATATATATATATATATATATATATATATATATATATATATATATATATATATATATATATATATATATATATATATATATATATATATATATATATAT
The DNA here is from genome assembly GCA_949752745.1 of Protula sp. h YS-2021. Classification (NCBI taxonomy): domain Eukaryota; kingdom Metazoa; phylum Annelida; class Polychaeta; order Sabellida; family Serpulidae; genus Protula; species Protula sp. h YS-2021. The sequence goes on from OX457028.1 coordinate 53,167,225, forward strand.
ATATACAGTGAAGTAGCGGTTACTTGCACGCTCTCTTGCTCTCTCTCTCTCTCTCTCTCTCTCACTTACCACCTGAACATCGGACCAGCTTCCCGGGTGTATTGTAATTCAAAACCACCTCTAGAATTACCACATGTCTGACCTGATGGAGCTTAACTGACAATCGCTTTTGCATTACATTGCATCAAGTTTTTTTCCAAAGATAGTCATACGCTAACAAAATGACCTTCTTTATATGTTAGATGTAGATGGTTAGAAATGTCTACTGTAACACTATGCATGAATGAAATAACTGCTGCAACATGGTACGATAAGTGCTTGAGCGTTTTATATTGCATGTAGTAGGAAGACGGGACATAGCGACACTGTGTCGATATTGCCATGTGATTTCACCTCCGGTGAAGGTGGAAATGACAATTTGCTTAAATGTACCTCAGCCCTTAATCTCAATATGCGTCTTGCCCAGAAAAGACGGTAACAGTTTTAGGATCACCGCCTCCAATGAACTATTAATATGACTGATTGTCCTGCAAAGCTTGTATTTTCCCGTTGGTGTGAACGTCACGAAGAAAAGACATTTCAGCCTATGAATTTGTCGGTATGGCAGAGTGATAGAAAAGTAGAGAAATTAGATATTTTTAAACTAGGGACAAATCCAACGAAACCACTGTTCTGCGACCCAAGGGACGCTGCAGCTCAAACGACCATAGGACAACACATCACATGCAGACAAATCATAGCCAGAATATGCAGAAGGATGAGTGAGAGCTGACCGATATGTCTTGATCAACCTTACTAAAACGTTTCTGACCTTAAAGAGGTAAAGAAACAAATCGTCGACTGCCATCGCCGTCGCGCCACAGAATCGATGATTTTGTCAACACATCATGCCTCAAAAATCGCCAGTGCGACAAATAGACCTTATTGTGTTCTTTTGAACCATCTCCATCTTCTGAAGTACCCTCAGGGAAAATCCTTTGTTCCTTATGGGGGAAAAATTTGTGCAGCAAGGACTGAGATAAAAAACTGAGTGGCAATACTTCGAATGAAGTTGATGAGGGCTGCAATACTTCAGGAGGCACCCAGTACCGCCTGCGGAGGCTCCCGACGTTTTGGCAACAGACGTTTTTGGCCTCTCCTGCGAAATTTTCGTGAGAAACAACACTACTGAAATGCCAACGGCACACTTACGCATCGAACGCCATCACTACTGAATTCGGACACAGCAAAATGTACGCCGGAAGACAGTGATTGAGACTGTTTGTAAATGCGTCGACTGGAGGGGACCCAAAGGCAATTGACATACAATCCAATGAAACGTGAAATCTACCAGAACCTCTCTGTATAGGCGATTTCCCTCATTCTGAACAAGAAAATCGAGACGGACTGCGATTTGAGATACTTGAATGGAAAAGTCATTGTGGCGAGCAGATCAGAGAACCAGCTTTGTGAGTCGACACAACACTGAAGAGCGCGTGCCATCCTGCTTTGACAAATAAGAGACCCCCATCTGATTGTCTAGCACTGAACCACATGACCCTTGAGAAACGCGGAGAGAAACTGACAGGCAATTAAAATAGCCTTAATTTCTAACATGTGGATGTGAAGCGTACATCTGAATTGGAACCAACTCTAATTTCTTAGAATTGTCTAAAAGGCCAATCGCAAAGCACTACTTGACCAACATGACAAAATGAAAGACTAGGAGGTCCTTGTCCCCGTTTTCCAAAAACCAATCGTCGAAATACTGAAAAATGAGCAGTCCGATGGGAAAACGAGAAACCAGTAAGTTACACCCCGTATTTTTAGGTGCAATAGGGATGATTTGTGCATGGGACTGTCTAGGTAAGCATTCAAAAGACGTTATTTCGGCAAGTGTAGGCCATCCACGACCTGAGATGTAGGAACTGACTGAATTTCGACAAGTCTATGACTAGGTGCCAAAGACGCGACTGAAAGACCTATAAGTGCCATTGGGCATCCTTTCTATGGGTTTTCATCTAACAGTTCTTTAATCATCTATTTAATGCCAGTTGCTTGTCTGGCTGGTGCTCGTATGATGTGGCTAACGATGGATCGGGAAACTTGGTTACCGGGATGGAATTTGATAACCCGACCCTCTCCCTGCTTGGAAGCTCCGAATGATTGCGAAGCTTAAAAAAGATTCTTTAGATTTTCTCGTTTGCTCCTGGCTTGCGTAATGGAAATTCGTAGGAATTTAGAGTATCTGGACAAGATCGCTGCATGATATCGGGAGCTGCTACCTTTGCTTCGAAGGAGCAGCCGACTTTTTAGTGTAAAATTGGGTTTCTTGACTTGCGTTGTGGATACCGTGGAAGGCACGGCTAGCTTCATGGATACTGGCGTTGTCGACACAGAGGGTTGACGCTGCTATAGGCCGGTTGTGCTGCAATCCCTAGGCTGTACGCAAAAGTGCATTTTGCGATATCACTCGGACTGCTTCGATTGCTTCTTTTAAGAGCGGAAAAGGCTCGAATGGCCGCCTATTGGAACAAAACGCAGCTTATTGAGTCTTTCCTGTTGATATTGAGTGTGGTAGCGCCTGGTCCCGAGGCAAAACAGCTATAGACAACAGTAAATAAACGTTCAGTTAAAGCAAGTTAAGCAGAGTCGTAAATACGGTCAATCAAATCAGTGTATGGTTCAACAAACTTGAGCAAACGCGACATCCCCCACGAGAGTGTGCAGGGGCTCTTGTGCGTAACCTTTTCGAAAAACCTGCAATCCGTTTCTGAGTACAAGAATGTGTGTCCCAGCAACGTAGACATGCTGTACATCTGTGTGTGGATCACAGGGACGCTTGACGTGATCGAGACTTGGCACGGGCGGCCCGTCACATGCATGACCCGACCTCGCGTCGATACCCGTCACATCATCGGGTGACACGGGATCGAATCACTGTATTTACAACTCGACGCATTGCCTACCCATCGCAGTCATGGATCCGGACAATGACAATGACAGCAACGACCCTTCACAGTGACGAATCGTCACAGTCAAGACCTATCTCATGCACGACCCATGACAACAGTGACCCGTCAAACAACGGGTCTGCAGCTGCATGTGCGACTCGTGCAAGAGACAACCCACTGCGTGTACACCCCGTGACAGAGGAACCCGCCACACGGTTGACCTATCACTGCCATAGTTTGGAGAGACACAACAACTGAGCGTATAGCTATGAGCCAGTTGATCATGGCGTATTCGAGTCGACGCAGAGTCAACACGTTAGCACAGCCATCGACATTGCAACAACCGTGAAAGCGCTTAATTGTGACAGTTTGAGTATTTCACATAAAATCTGGAACACAAACCCCCACTGTAGCTATATACCAGTGATACAGCCAGAGGAAATCTCGTACAGTATTGCTGAAAACTATCCTGTTTGCAGAGCCGAATCAATGCAAACTACATGCTGACCACGAGATAGGATTTATGAGAAAATGTCTCAAAAATCACATCACTGTAAATTATCTGTAACCCACACTAAAGTCCCTGATGGCCAGAACGCATCTTCCGAACGAAATCCGGTTTGAAAAAAAGCCAAAACTGTCATGTGCGGGAATCAGCAAAGTAAGTTAATCGCGGTCGGTAAACAAAACAAATCTAAAGTATTCATAGAGCTGCTACTGAAGATGAAAAATGTTTAACTGCACCGATGCTGATTGGTCGATTGGTTGACAACGCATTTTAAACACAGTAACGGCTGAAATCCGTTCAACATTTAAATTTGCGGTAATTTCCCACTGAATTTTTATTATGGATCGCAATAACCAACTTTAATACATTGGAAAAACCCCATAGAGATGGTTTCGTAATCAACAAATTGAAATTAAAATGGAGAATTGTACTTTAGTTTTATAAATAGGGTTTCGCTGTTTTTCGAAACATGTAGAATGCATATTAAATTAAATCGCTATAACATTCAAACAATTTTCCACTACTGGCTTGGATTATTTTAACCTCCTGTTGTAAGTGTGTTCGTTCTGTTTTCTTTTAGTGCCACCTGGCTTTGATTTCCTTTTTCTATTTTTCTATTTTGTTATTATTTATTAACTTATTAACTTGGGTGAAAGCAAAAATAACTAGTTTACATGAACAGTCTGAGGAATCATTCTATGCTTGAAAAGATGAATCGAGTTACCTTTTAAGAAGGTGTATCAATTTTGATACCATTGAGTTTTTGTTTTTCTCGGAATATGTCTTTTTTACATGTTGCTGTATCATTTCAAACTAGTTTCATTTCATTTCAAAAGTGAGAAGATTCTTATTCCAGTAGAAGTGATGTAACTGATAAGCGGCTTGTACAAAAGTAGTGCTGTGATATTCATCGAGTGTTCCGATTCGAAAGAAGTTGACAAGTGCACTGTGACACATGTGTTTTTGTTGCAAAAATAGTGCCACAGTTTTCATCCGATTGGAACTGCTTCCTTATACAGTATATGCAGAAATCGTCATCACTGTCAAGCAAACACATTGCAGAAATCGTGTGAACTAAAGACCATTAAGTTGTTGCAATATACCGAAAAGCGCAATTGATTTATTGTGGCATTACACAACTTTCTAAAACCTTAATTAATTTTAATCTATTAGTGTCTTAGCACAAAAAGGATGCTTATACTTGTTGATATCGTCATCAATTTAATCGAGCAATTAATTTATATAAATACAATCAACATATATGTAACGATTATGATATATTGATAAACTTTCAAATAGTTAGTTGAGGGCCTGCCTAACCCAGGACAAGTAATAAAGTGGTTAAAATGCAGGGATGGGGTTGACCACAAGAATTGTAAAGTAATTGCTTCAATTTCTTAGCTTGTCTTTGATGCATTGAAATTTGGAAAAGATTGCTGGTTTTTAGTATTTTTGTGTTGCATTCGGCGTAGTTCTTTCGGAAGCTGATGTGAAAATTTAATTATTTAAATGTGTAAAATGTGGAATTATGAAAATTTGTCTTTGACTGAATTTCTCAAAGCTCCATTTCCTCTATTTATTTTGCCGTATCTGATTTTAAATGAAACAAGTCTATGGTTAAAGAAATAGTGAACATATAATTTAAGAAATGACGTAAATAATGACCAGGTAGTTTTAAACAGAGGATTTAAACAATAAACAGATGACGTAAATCTGTTTACGAGAAGTACTGATTTTTCCTAAATTCATACTCATAGCATCACTGCCAATGCGTCATCCAAGAGACATGTATTTGTGTGCGTTAATCCTTCCTTTGTTGAGCTTCGTGTCTGGAGTTTGTGGATGCATAAGCTGCGACGTTCAAATAGATTTTAATACAGGAAATAGTCTTGGCATAGACACGATAATAGAGGATATTGTCATAGCCAACAACGCTATGCTGGGAAATGGTGTGTATGGCTGTCAGATCATTAAACGATTACTGTCATTTTCTTTTTAAACGGTTTAAAACTTAAGATATTCGGTTGTTCTAATTTTGATTAATTCTGGTGCATTCATGTAACTGGAGCTGGACCTAGTTCAATGCAGTAATACAGATATGTTGACATAAACTATTTAATCAAAGTGCAACTCAGGTATGATTTAGAAAATTAATATGCCTAAGAATATCTGGTTCCTATTTTTGAAACATATTTTCATATTGGAAAAACACGTACATCTTTTCCTCCCTATCTTTTTTCCGTTCCGCTGAAATGTGACCAAGATGTAAACGCCAGTGCCCAACAGCAACTTTAGTTTTATCTCAACTTAACTTAAGCATCTTTTTAATTTGAAGAAAACTTAAGGCTCTAAATGCAAACAATGCAAGAATTAAAATGCATAGCAATTAGGTAACAGGACTAAATTGCGAACAAAAACCTTTTATTCAGCTCAAGGGAGAAACTCTTAATTCCTAATTAATTACAGGTTTAATTTATACGAATTTCAGAGAAGTTTCTTACCCAGTTTTCACTTACCTTGCAGTTAGCCAAGAGGCGTTGTTTACATCAGGCACTGCCGCTATAACTCTGTTAGCGAGTGTGCAGAAAATAACAGTTGTTCTCCGTCAAGCCACAGGCTTATGCATTACTCACGTTGAAATAGAAGCCCGCTACACCACAAGACAGGAAATTATTTTCTTGAATGAATTTGATAGTGAAATAGCTTCAGGAGTAAATGTAAGTAAATGATTCATGTGAGTAAAATGGCATGCATTTCGTATTCTTGCTTGTTATAATCACGTCATAAGTTTTTGATGAACCGGAAAAGGTTAGATGAGAGCAAAAATTTCTTTGTAAACTCTTTAAAATTGATAAACTAAATATGTGGCAATATAACAGTAAAACATTTCTTGCACAAGCGTGTATGATATTTAACTAATATATTAATAATGATTACTAAGTTAACAAATTAATTTTTTGAATTAGTATAATGTAATGATTGATTTAAATAATGTTTCACGAGGTCATTGTCAGTTGTTTTTTAAATGTAATATGTGCATTAAACATAAAATATATCCAAGATTCAGGGGATTTCCTAGCATATTTGCAAGACTGTCTGTACTTTGTACAATGTGCGATAGTTAAGAAAATAACTGATTTTATGGTAATTCTGCAGTGGCTGCTAAGAAGATAGAAAACGACACATTAAAAATTTGTAGTTGCTATTCAGAGATTTAATAAAAAATTGCAAAGGTGACAGCTGCATTCGTGTTTCAGCAAACACATGGTATATCCAATAACTGGACTATCGTGAAAACAGACCCAGATTTCTGTCTCTGTGGAGCAAGAAAAGTGGTGTTTCGATTTCAAAATGCAACGCCAGACGCAGATATTCAGTTGCGAAATGCACAGATTGACGCATGTGCGAAAGTTTCAGCTGGTAACGCTATTCCGTTGTCGATTTACATTGCTCTGAAACTAAGTATTTCTTTTTCACTGTCCCTTTAGCAGTAAAGTACCATTTTATTGGTAAAATAAAAAACTTGTTCCATTTAAGTTTTATCTAATTGAATTACTGAGCAAAATTGTCTAAATAGTTTCTTGAAGCTCAAAATTGCAGCTACAATAATATTTACAGCAGCAAGTCTTTGGTTTGGAAAGATGGACAGGGCTGATTACGTTCATTTGTAGGAAAAACATGGAATTATTTTAAAGAGAACAAAGAAAGTTACTATTGACTTTGTAAAATTTGTAAAATGATCTGTTTATAGTTCACGTTGAGTGCGAGTTTTCGGATTCTGCGTACTATCACACTGCACAATATAGCCGAAACGATTTTGTCGTTACTTCAAGTGAAGCTCCCGCTGAGGTGATATAGAAATACTTTTGTGCGATATCACCAGAGACAGTCATTAAACAGAGAGATTTTGATTCTACACATATCTATAAACAAATATTTTGAATTGCTTCCTAGAATGGGAAATGGAGTGGGATTGCATAGTTAATTTTGCAAAGTTAGTTTTGCATTCACACGAAAGATTTTTAATAAAATCTGCTTTCGTTAACTTGAACGGCTAATCTCTGCTGCTAATAAAATGATCACAATACTCCCTAAAATATTGTTTTTTAAACGTTTTTGCTCAGTTACATAATTTCATTGTAACATGAGTTTAATTTAATTCTTCAAGTGTCAAGCCTTTAAGAAAAGCCTCGAATTTGAAATAAGTAATCGGATTGATTTTGAGCATGTACATAAGAAATTCGATCGCAGATATGGCATCAAAAATGTCAAAATTCATCGCATATACAACTTTGAAAAAAGTTTGTTCACAAATATCTGTTATCGACTTCGAAGCAGTTTCCAAAATTGATTGAAAACAACATTAGATTACCGGCGTTAGATAACGTTGAAAACTAGAGTTTAATTTATGCCTAATTACACTGATTATATTTCAAAGCCACATGTCAGATTTTCAAGACCATTTTAGTAAGATGTGTAAAGCAGTATTCACACACTGAATTAACCATTTGAAGATGACGCAGTTTAGAGGCTAAAACTATTTTCTGTTTATTCAACGCCCAAGAGCAGCATTTTTATCTTTTTAGAAATTATACCTGCCTGATATTTCATGTTATAAAGTTTACGACCGAGGCATTTTTGGATTATATCGCTATATATATTTGGATTTATTATTAAATAAAGTTACAAATAACAAAAATTGAGATTTAAATGTTTATTGTACTATATGAACGCTTCATAGTATTCTTCACACTGCACATTTGATTGCTTTTTCATACACTTTACAAAATGTCGTTTCTAGTAATGCAAATTAATCAAGAGTTTAATACAAAAAACCTCAGCTTACCATGTACTGTCAGTATTTGTTTAGACGTAACCTGGATTTCTTTTCTACCATACAATTTAATGCCTTTGTCTTTAAAATTAATGACCTTAAGAAAATTTACTTGCTGTTTTAGAATCCGTCAAATGTACTGTACAATTCAGGATCTGTAGTAACGCATACTGGCAGAACAAAATATAAGCTAAGACTTCAGGAAACTAAAAAGTTGATGCTAATAAAGCAGCTATGCCTCGTTACATCGGCGAAATCCATTGCCTTTACTTTTTATAGCTCAAATGGAAAAAATTCAACCAAGGTAAATTTATTCAACGCATTCATTCAATAGGTAAATATCATTCATATTTCTTTGCAAAAGCTGTTTTTCTGTCCATACATGTGTGGGTTTTTGTGATTGATAACGAATAAAGAGTTATAACATTATTTAAACAATATGTGTATGATACTGCTATTCAGTTCTGCAATCAGACTTTCATGCTTTTGTTTTCGAATTTATGCTTTTTATAAGAATTATAGAAGATAAAAGTTTAAAAACTGCATTCATTGTGCATTTTTCGTGAAGTGGGACATTTTTCTTACCAGTTTAAATATTCTAATTATAACTCACAGCTCTCAGAGAGTACTAGTTTCTGCACTCAATATCAAAATAGCCTTTACAATTGAATTATGCGCATAAGTTAGCTGGATATTTAATGAATAAAATTTTTTTAGCAGTGATGAAATAAAACCATGTTTGTTCTCTTTGAAAAATGTACAAAACAGCACTTATTTCACTCATATCGATTAATTTGATTTATTGCATTATATTGATTATTTTTATTTAGAGATTTATATACATTGATGGAAAAGGAAAATTATTTACAAATGAAATTTTCTAGTTGAAACGTACTTTGTTACTAGTTAAAAAGTGCCTCTGTTATCTGGCACATTGCATTGAAAATGTCAATCAACGCTACAAAAGTATCTATGAATTTATTGTAAAATAAAAAATCATTCTGAAGTGCATTAACAGTTTATTCTCCTATTATGCCTTTCGGAGCTGTTCAGGAAAAAATAAAATTATAATATTCAATGTGTTAAATACTAATGCCTGATGGTTAAGTGTTAATTGCACGTTTAATGCATTTTCTCGATTAAATGGCAAGGGTAATCAGCGTTTTTGAAATCAAGAGTAACCCATCAAATTTATAAAACCTCAGAACCTTTATCTTTAAAATAAGTATTTTCCCTTCCGTAGACATATATTTCTAATAACACAGTGGTGAACTACATATGTATACATTGTGCTTAAGTTTTGCTTTTTTGTCATGATAATTGCATAACCGTTCACAATGCAATCTGACACAGAAAGATATAATACAGAATACTGGAGAGTATAAAATAACGTTAGAGTGTAAGGATCAACTACCTAATAGGTCATTGAATGTAACACAGCAAGCTTTCCAGAAGAAAACTAGAGAAACTGGAGAAACAATGGCAGTGGTGTTTTGTCAGTTATGTGAGATTTAGATTTGACAGGAGCCTGTGACTTATTTACTAAAATCTTTTTAAAATATAAAGGTTCGACGCCCCCGATTAATGCCTGTTCTGTTGGTCTGTGTGAGAGAATATTTCCTGGATCAACTACTTGTGAACAGAATTACCCTGTCATTTAATGCAGAAGCTCAGTTTACAATTCGCGATCTCATTATACAAGCCTGCTCAGGTAAAGTGGAAAAAATTTCTTGCCAGTGTAAATATCTTAATTGAACTCGCAGGCTGAGCAGCTTAATTTTGCGTAAAATATAACTCTTAAATATTTACTGAATGATTTGTTTTAGTGATTTAATAAAAACATAATTTTACTCTCTGAAGGAATGTGTAATACAATGTTAAAAAGCTGACAGCATTATTTATTGAAAAAATTCCCTGTTTTATCTCCATTATTTTCGGCTTGAAGCTGATGTAAACGCATCCTTACTAGCGAATCGTGTGTTTACTTTGCATACTCTGCAAAGAGTAAAATTTAGAAGTTAATGCTTGGGTTGTCGCATGCTACAGCCCCGAATGTAGCCTGCGGCTACAGCAAGTTCGGCGATGCTGGCGTGGAGGGTGGTCACGTGCCACAACCATCCATCGAAGGAGGGTGGGTTGCACGAACGCATGAATTTCCCTGGCAGGTTAGTGCATTTTCTTACAAAATTAAAGAAATGTATGCTGCTATCTATCTTGTATAAGCAAACCTTGAGTATAAGTTTTGCAGAAGCAAATCATGTTTGAGATATCTACATGCTCTATTCAAAGTGGTCAAAAACAGTTATCATGCAAGTAGATGTAAGTGAAAATTGTGCTAGGGAACAGGTTTTCATTAAAGAGGAATTTGAAATGTTTCAGTATTGTAACATCTAATTTTGTACAACGAAATATTCATTTTGTGGAAATAAATAAACTAAGCCGTAGGTAAAAAAGAATAAATATTTAACACCTTACATGTAGGAATTCGATTGCTGTTTTGCTTAATTTTTAAATCAGGCCGCAAGCCATCCGCATTGTAACTTTAGTTTATGGTACTATAAAAGGGACATAGCGGACTATAAAAGGAATCCAGAGCCACTTTTGTTGTCAATTAAATCCTCTAGAAGTAAACAACTGACCAATTCTTGATATTCCTTAATTAAAAAAATAACAGAAACTTGTTGGATAAAATCTTTATGAAATAACAATTAAATAATTATGAACCTTTTAATATAAATTTCGTATAAAATATAATCTCAATTATTTCGTATAATTTTTATTTTGTATTTGAATTGTACTGGACGTTTCCATGGCTACAACTGTAAACTGGCCGATCTTATCATTGAAAACTGACAAGCTGTTAAAGAGAAAATCTGCCTAGCTTTTTTAGCTATTTTTTGCATGCATAATTGAATATACGTAAACTCCCAATAAATGTTTTAACTCACAGCAGGCGCAACATGTCATCCCGTATTGTATAAATGAATTGCCGCAATGTAATGCAATTCATTCTGTGCAAATGAGGTTGTTGTATCTTTGGTCCTGAATTAATCGTATGTGTGATTTATTGTTTCACCTGTCCATCACAAGAAAGGGCGGTGTCATTTGCATGACTTAAATCACCTTTTTTCATTGTTCTTTTAGAAGTTAATTTATATCTTGCTGCGGCATGAACAGGTGCTGCTAGGGCTCGTGGTATCCCAGGATGAGTGGCATTATTGCGGAGGCGTCATCATTGACAGACGCTATGTGCTCACCACCGCCCATTGCCTCGTCAATGCGTAAATACCACATTGTAAAAATAGAAAAATAGTGTACTAGTCTTATTAGTGTCGTTGATTACATTGCCTTAGCAAAATGTGCATGCTGTCAAATAAGAATAGTTGAGTAAAACCTTTAATGTACGAATATAGAGGTTCAGGATAGAACAGAATAGAAACTGCGACTTGGAAGAACTCTTAGACATGCCAGAAAAATCAAAACGTATCAGCTTGAAAATGAATAGAAGTATATTTATCGGGGAAGTGATAATTAATATAGTGATCCCTAAAAGCTTGTGAAGTCTTATTTCACACATTACCAATAGGAATAGCAAAAGTTAAGGGTCAATGGCTTCAAGCAAATGCAAGCATAATAATAAAATGATAATATAAATATTGGATTTTCAATTGAAATTTGGATTCTGTTGTTTTCAGCACTGCTGTTATTGTGTATGTTGGGTTTGACTCTCTGAGGAATGCAAATAAGAATTCTCGCCGGTACATTGCCCAGGTAGGTCTGCAAAATGTAAGGTTATCAGCAGTTCAAAAGTTTCGATATAATCATGCTTCGATTAAGCCAGAATTAGTTTATAACATAACACATTATAAGCTCTGAACTCTTCTTAAATAGTATAGCACCAATCCATCACTTCTTTTGCAGTGTCAAGAAAAGATCTATAAAGCAAGATTAGTGATATCAGTAAAAGAAAAAACGTAAAACACTTCAACATGACAACACTTGGACAAGTTCCACTCTACCGAAAGAGAAAACAAAATAGGAAATTTGCAGTGGCAAGAAGGGTTACGATAACGACTAATTGTTATGTACAAATAACATATATTTAAAGAATGATTGTTCTGCAAGAATAATTACTCTATAATAATTCGGTAATTTCTGAAACATCAACAAATGAAGTTAATTCGAAATATTATAATTTGGCAGACGCGTTTGTAAGACATCACCTTCCCACAGTAAATTTCCAGAACAACAAGTGGAATGCAAAAATAGATGGATATCCTAGTTATTTGCATTGAAATTGCCGGTTTAGCCATATATCCAAACATATCTTGACTTAGAAGATACTGCAGACAATCAATGAGAATGTTACTCTCAATATCATAATTGGCCAATAGCATGCTCAGGCTTACATAGATATTTCAATTAGTGCTATTTGTCCAGCACAAACAAAGTAGGAAATTAACAATTAACAAAAATTTTGACTACGGAACGGAACAACACTGGCAAAATCAAAGTGATTTTATTTGTCTTTCAATATATGTTTCTATAAAAGAAACTACAAAGGTGAAACAGTAATGAATCTTAAACCAAGCACCTGTTTAAGTTGCTATAAGCTATTTTAAACACACTTGTATATTTCAAACGTTTTTACTTACATTGAGTCTATAAGACTTAAGCTATGTTTTACACCTTATCCAGACACGGTAAATCATTTCTGTAAAGCATAAACCTTGATATTTTGTAGCTACTGATCAGAGGTCTTCAGCTAATTTTCTTTCCAAATATTTGAGTCCATTTTAAAATACTGCTTATATTAAAACAACTTCCTGAAGTGGACATGGGTAAAAGCTTTTACGTATTTTGTTGTGTTGTTTATGAATAACTTAAGATAACTGAATAACTAAGTGGAACAAGGTTACAAAAAGACATTACATACACTTTGATCTTAGCAAATCTTAGAACGACTGACTTCTTTTGGGTTGAAAAAGATGTAGCGTTAAAATTATCAAAAATATAATATGGAATTATAGGACATTTCATTCAAGCTCTTTTTGCAACAAAGTCTGCAAGCTTGATGCATCTTAATTAATGGTAATAATTTTGTATTTCTTAAAGGATTTCGTCATTCACAAATATTATGATTTTGCTCGAAAATACAACGATGTTGGATTAATACGGTTGAGAGATCCCGGCATTGTGCGATGGTCTGAGTCCGCCTTCCCAATCTGCTTACCAGCCCAACCGCTCTGGTCCAGGGAAGGATTGCATGCAACGGCTAGTGGATGGGGAGCAATGTTCTTCGGTAGCTATCATATTTTTCCACAATTATCCTATATAACAGCAGTCCATAAAAGTTAGGCAAGCCTCCTACAAAAGGCACGTTTTGCTCATTTTTCATGTTACATGCTTTGTACGAAAAGGATGTTTTTTAGCCCTTTTAAAACAAACAAACATGTTGCATTTTTTATATTTTTGTCTTGCCTGTGAATGTGGTTTAAAAAAAATGTTTAAGAAAATTCTTTCAATGAGCTGTTATATTCAAGGTCACATAGAATTGACCTTTAAAAATTCAAATTCTCTTCCGGTAAATGATGCAAGAAATAATGAAAGATCATATTTCATTCTTGTTTTTTTAATTGGTAAATATGGCTTAAGAAAGAAAATATAGCTTCATGTAGTGCTAATCGATTGCTTACCTGTGGATTAACAAAGTATGAATCCGAACTTTACCCGAACTCTTTGATTACCAGTTATGGATACACATATTATACATATATTATTATTACATGATATTTGGTGCGCTCTTAATAGCTTAACCAGGACTCACATATCAGAATTTATGTGAACAGAAAAAAGCTATGGAGGCGTTTTTAAATTTTTATATGCTGAAATGATTTTTGCAAATATTTTACCAAATAAATCTAAAGAGACGTATTTTGAGTTTCATATGCTATTTTTACAAATAATTTACTTTATGAAACTCTAACAGGCTCTTTAACCGTCTCTGATTTTAAAGGAGGGTACTTCACGTAGTAATAGCAAGGTATCGATATATTGTGAGATGCCTTTCCTGCCTTTTTTACCCCTATAGTAACAGAAAACGACTTGCTGGTTCTTTAATGAGACGGCGCTATGTTGTGCTTGCTACTTCGGTGTACAAAACATGCGAAATGTGCCATTGATTTACATTTCAATTCCTTTAGGCTTATTTAATAAATTTGCCAACGAAATATACTCCAAATATCCAACAAAGTCGCACACGGTATCCTGCAGTAAATTGCATAACACTCAATGATTCTAACCTGTTACAAGCATTTACTTAAAATGTGTCCAGCTATTTAGAAATGGGAGTTTGTTACATAAATTTTTTTTCGTGGATAGGGTTTGACTAAGCAGTTCTTGTAGGACGTCTACCCTTTCTCATTGCTTGTGACAAGGATCCACACCAAAATATTTGTGAATGTTTTGTTTCATCTTACGTGTGAAAGTTTTAATCTATAGAATGAGTAAATAAAATGTTAATAGTGTTAGTTTAATAACAGGTGGTAAGTTCCCGGTACAGCAGCTACGTTATACCACCAATCTGACAGTCTTGAGCTTCGAAGAATGCGACAAATGCATTAATGACTATAATGATTGGTTGTTCGACACGCTACATAATACTACGAACGACATAGACATATTCTACGACGGAATGATGTGCGCAGGTATTTGTGGTAAGAACAACCGCAGCACTTGTCGGGTAAATATTTCCATCAACTACGGACTTCTACACTATTCTCTTGGAGACATTCCAGACAAGCAAAAACTATAAATCGTTATCTGTATAAATGATGTAAAGAATAAGGTTAAAAAGTTTCGATAAGTAAAGTGTTACTGTACATATTTCTTTAATTTTTACATTACATTAATTTAAATCTTCTTTAAAACGGATGCATAAATGGTAAAATAATAACTAAATACTTAAGTGCATCCCGTACAGGTTCTTTCCTGAAACTGAATTACTCATACCCATGTCCATCAATTTAAAAAACCTCGAATGAGGTTTGATTTAACCTAATAGCATGAATGATTACGTGATATTTAAGGGGTAAATATATGTACACAATTTTGACTTTAATACTTGCTTTGTTCAAGGGAGATTCAGGTGGCGCATTAGCATGGAAGAATGGAGAATTGTGGGAAGTGCTTGGCCTGACGTCATGGGGATTTGGCTGCGCATCAGAGACCCCGTTCGTCTACTCAGACGTGCATTTTTACAAGAAGTGGATTCAAGAAAACACTCCAGATGGGCATTTGGAACTTTTCCCAAATTAAAGCGTGTTCACTACAGTGGTTAGCACAAGAGACCTCTCGCTGAATAAAAAGAGCCTGATTTTAGTGCTTTCCGTTAGTATATAATATTCACTTAATTAAGACTACTGAAGTGAGACGATGCACTTGTGGTGATTTATTTTCACCACTGAACCTTTTTTATATTTTTCTTAGCAATAGTAAGCGTAGCATAAGCTACGAGAAGTCCAGTTGAAGAGAAGGTTAGAAGAAGGTATAATAATAGATGAAGGCTTCTACGCTTTCAAGATATTTTAACTATTGACTATTAGAATTAAGTGCTCCACACTTAATTTCCACACTATCGGCCTGTGAACAACGAAACCATCAATGTAATCGTGGAGGGAATTGTGGAGGAAAGTTCTTTGACGCATCATTTACAAGACAACGTTTTGAGTGAACAAAACCGCAATAAAATACAAAATTACAATTCGATCTTTTATTCTGACGGCGTTATACCCGGAACTGCCCATTAGTAATGACAAACTGGAGACTTGCTACTGAACTGTCAATAATAATACTCTTCTTGGGTGCATGCGGCCGCGTTTTTGGTTTAAGAAAGGAGCACAGTTTATAGACTTCTTGGCTCTTGGCTACGGATCAATTACTCTTCACATATATTTTTTTTGTCATTTTGATTCCATAACGGAGAATAGCACTGATGGCCACGGTTACGTTTCACTAACAGCCATAAACGTATGTTTTGAATTTGACATTACATAACCCTAAATATGAAATAAAAGTAATTTAGAGCTTTTTGTAACACTATTTTTATTGTTAAGAAAATGGTCCCTTCACTTGGAATTGCTGGTGGTATTGCTGCGACAAATTTGTGGCTATTAAAAAGGTGGTTACAAAAGTTTTCCGCTGTTCCAAAAGTTGTGGGAAATTCTGCTGTAAATAGAATTACAGTGATATGATTGCATACACAGTGTCATGATTTGTTGTTGTAGATTTGCCGTTATTGCAAATCATAAAGGAAATGGAAGTATTATGATAGATGTCTTTCAGCTTAAACAAAAATATTGCCATGCTGTTCATTCTATCGGAATGACCTTGATATGTACCGAATGATATAGCTATAAAGTGTCGCTATATCGTAGATACTCAATAGAGCATTCAATAAAGACCAAACGTGTGTTGTCAGGGAACAGCCCCAACAGATTTCCTGTCTTTCTAAAAGTTTTATAAGTATGCATAAATTATTGTCTATACAGCAATAAGATGGCTTCCATGTGTTGATGTCTTAGTAAGCTAAATTGTTTAGTTAACTGATGTAAGTGAAGGGAGTATTATTAGAAATAACGCATATTGATAAGCTGTCAAATATTTGTTTAAAGATCTGCCTACCATGAGAATTAGCAATATGTTATTTTATGCCAATAGCTATTAATAAGTGGTTGTGAATTAATCGTTTCAATTTCATATGTTTGTCTTCAAACCTAGCGTGTAACATATTCACTTGGAAAATCTTCATTTTGAAATTATTATTGACTGTATGGTTATATTTGATTCAGTTTGTTAGAGCAAAGGATGTTGTAAACAAATGACGCCTATCTGTATACAAGTAGAGAAATAATGATATTATCAAATTAAGTGTCAGCGAATCACTCCAAATTTTACCCAAAGAGACATGTATTTCAGTGCAAAAGTACTTACTTTGTTAAGTTTTGTGAATATGGTTGCTGGATGCATAAACTGCGCTACTCGAGTACCTTTTACTACACGAAAGAGTCTTGGCATGGACATGATAATAAAAGATATTGACATAGACACTGATGCTGTTCTAGAAGATGGTAAGTGTTGCTTTCAAGATTTCCTAATGATTTGCAATAGCTCCCAAATTGCTTTGTTTAACCATTTCCTTCTTTTTTAATGTAGAGCAAACATTGTAGCATGGTCTATATCTAGAATTTCTAAAATTCGGCAATGCATTATTGTTGGTGTTATGTTTTTAATCTTTTTAACAGAAGTGTCAATTGACAAAGACGGCAGTCTTTGCCTCAGCGTGAAATTAATTAGTAACATTCACGACTTTCGAATCCGGCAGAAATTTCTGTCTTTGCTTAAAAGTAACCAATGTGAAAGTAAATTTTAATGAGGTACAAATTTTATCACATCGGTAATATTATCCAAATTACATCTTAAAGTTTATTCAATTGACTATAAACTGATGCAACCTTTCCGCAGTGATAATGTTTTGTAGTAGTCTTTTCTTTTGTAACATTTTGTTGAAAAGTTACAAAAGTTCAAGACGAATGTAAAATTTGTGAAGTGCGAGTGTTCAGAGCTAGTAAAAAGCACGCAGTTATTGTTAAAATAGGAGCAATAGGAAGAAACAAACCTTTGACAATGTGTTTTGGTCTGCAAAGAAACGCAAAATATAGAAAAGTTTTAAGATCGTCCTTAATTAACATTATGAAATGTTTATAAATATGAGTAGTTCAGAAGATTTGAACAATAAATTATTTATTTAAAAGGTGATAGTCATGTATGGCTTTAATCCCAGTGGTAAATCACTTAAGGCTTAAAATAAATCTTAAAGGTCTGTACAGTAAATTTCTACTGAAAAATAATAGTTATGACTAATTTTAATTTGTACGAATTTTAGAGAAGAACGTTTCTTACCCAGTTTTTATTTATCTTGCAGTTAGCCCAGATACATTGTTTATATCAAGTAGTGACGTTATTACTCTGTTAGCGGGTGAACAGGAACTGACAGTTAATCTCCGTCAAGCAACAGGTTTATGTATTACTCACGTTGAAATAGAAGCCAGCAAAACCATAAGACAGGAAATCATTTTCTTGGATGAATTCGGTAGCGAATTGACTCCAGGAGTTAACGTAAGTGAATGTATCACGTGGTTCTTGCTCTTTAGAATCGTGTTCTTGGAATCACATGGTTATAAGGTTACACTAAGTTTTTCATAATAATTAATTACGTTTTATATGGTCATTGACATCATATGATATTTCATGTGTCTTGTGTACATATAAAACTATCTATGATTACATTGTAATTGATAAGTTTTTTTCCGCATAGTTTTATGAATGACTAGTTGTTGCGCCCTTTTTTCCAGTGAAACTTTAGTATCAACAGCTGATACCTTTTTTGGTTTCCTTGAATCAAACTTTTTAGGTAGTTTCATGGAATTATTATCAAATACCTGATAATAAGCACATAATGAGTATTTATCAGGGTGCGGTGTGGCAGTCCAATGTAACTGGGGTCCATGATGGCATTGTGAGTCACTCCTCTCACCCCACCCTACCTTAGGAGCATGTTAAATAATTGTGGCTATTATAACAATACGACATTAAATGTCATGGATTTAACACAATTCTTCATATTTAACAAGGCAACATTGGATTAGAGCGGTCAGTTTTGTTTCAGCAAACAGCAAATGCTAACCTCAGCGACTGGATTACAGTGGAAACGGATCCAGATCTCTGTCTCTGTGGAGCGCGAAAAGTGGTGTTTCGATTTGAAATTGCAATGTCAGATTTTCAACTACGGAATGCTCAGATTGACGCATGCGCGAAAGTAGTAGCTGGTAGCCATATATGATTGTCGTTTGATGTTACCCAAATAGTTTCTTGTGCATTGCTGTCTTAGTGCTAACATGAAGTCTTCTGGTAGTCTCCTATTTACGTAAATAGATACAGAGCTAATGAATAAATAAGTTTTTTTTTTTGTAGTTAAAAACTGTTGTTATTCTAATTTTGTATATAAAGACTGAGCTGCACTGATGATGCTTTTTAAGCAAAAGTGCAATATTCAATAGGGCACCACATGTTTTAAGTAGGGTGATTTATGAACGCTTGTTTAGAAAATGTAAGGAAAACATGGATCTATTTATAGTTGATGCTAACTGTGAATTTTCGGATGCTGCATTCTATCACACTGCACAATACAGCCGCAACGACTTTACCATTACTCCCACTGCTGCTCCAGCTGGGGTGGGACAGACACATTTATTTGAAAACAACGAAATTTCATTTTAATTTTAGTACCCTTTGCTTTAAGATTGATAGCCATACATCTGTTATTACATTATTAAGTCACCAACTACAACCTGCATGGAGTGAATTTATACATGATTCATTTTTCATTTTTCTATACATGAATCTTCCAGGAGCAGAGTAAAATATAATTCTGTTATTACTTTCAATGTTTATCTTTGTATAATTACAGAGATACCCATATTTTATAAAGGCAACCGAATGGTCATTTATTTAAATTTTGTATTAATTATCCAATCAAATTTACTATTCTTGTGAAAGAAGCATTTTATTTTCAACATATAATCAGTCGCATTCTGATTGTCAGCTAAATTTGTAATGTTGGGACAACTATTGTACACACTTCCAGTCGAAAATGCATTGCGTATTTTTACACCATACTATAGTTTTAAAATGCTTTTTTTTTCTTTTATTATATTAGTTTTAATATTAGTTAGTGTGAGATCTTTACTTCTTTTTTTAGGACCTGTCACATGTACTATACAATTCAGGCTCTGTAGTAACACACACTGGAAGAACAAAATACAGGCTAAGACTGGTGGGAATTAATGCGCTCATATGGGTAAAACAGTTATGTCTCGTCACAACAGCGACCACTGTTACATTTGTTTTTTACAACGAAAATGGGCATAATTCAACAAAGGTAACTTTAATTATCACAGAAACATGTAAACATATGTATATTATTTTCTACTGTATGTGCATTTTATTCTCTCGATGTACATATAAGCATAAATGTCTCTCTCTCTCTCTCTCTCTCTCTCTCTCTATATATATATATATATATATATATATATATATATATATATATATATATATATATATATATATATATATATATATATATATATATATATATATATATATATACAAAGTTAATAATTAAGTTAACCGAAAGTCTAAATCAAAGTTAGTACATTCGCATTAGTATATTCTATCACAATAATAGTCCTTGACTAGAAAAATTTAAGTAGCTAGAAGTTTTGTCCAATTTAAAATTGGTATATAATTTTCGCGATAAGTGATAATTCTGTATTTTAATGTTTCACATTATAAGCCACAGCAAAAGTAAACTAAATAAAATGAACTTAATATATATTAATAATTATATAGAAAGAAGAGATACATAACTAAATTTAATATTTAATTCAAAGATATAATGAGTTATTCAAGTTTATTGGTTGCAGGCACGGCGCCCGCGATTAATGCCCACACTTTTGATCTGTGTGAGTGAATCTTTTCTGGACAAACTCCTTATTAAAAGAATGACCTTGGTATTTAATGGTAATGAACAGTTTACAATTGGCGATGTCATTATACAAGCCTGTTCAGGTAAAGAGACAATATTTTTGTTGCAGTTCCGGCATTTTGATTTTAACCCATTAACTCCATTATGCGTACATTTTGCATTGTTGTTAAATGTGATTCTCCATTTCATGGCTGCTAGTGCGCGTTCAAAGAAAGAATAGTATTTTGCAGTATATATGACGAGTTGATAAGTGTAATCGCTCTTCCAGCATCGAAAACGCCATGCTTCACACTACTGAAAGTGTGTATTAATAGTTCCATTGAAAAAATCCAGTTATAAAAGATTATAATAATTATATAGGAATAAGATTGATCCAAGAATTTCGATTAATGCTTCAGTCTTGCGCTCTGCAGGAGAGGTTTTTGGGATTAGTCCACCCAATTGTGTGATTTCATCATTGTATTGTTGAAACTTGCACTGTGTTTCGGACAAGCTAACAATTAATGATTAAGTAAAAGCCTATTTTTGTTGGTGTTTAATCGAATATATAAAAGCATTAATTTTAAGACTTCAAGAACATAATTTTTTGAAAACAGATCACCTAGTCAAGAAGCGACTGTCAATATGCCACGTTCGTCGTGAGACACATGCTTTTCATAAATGCAGTCATTATTTGTGCATAATTAAAGATCCTTATTTATGGCATCTTCAGATTTGACCTATAAATATGTATTTTATAGCCTAATAATCTGCTACTGTGCATAATTGTAGTCAGGTTGAAATAACGGAACTTTGTGGCAGAGAAACAAGGTTTTACCCGTTTCAATCGAGAATGACTTTCCAAATCTAATATTCATAAGAATGATAAATGTTTATTTAGTCATTTGTACAAAAACCTCCATGCCTTAACTTAATTTGAAGTTTTAGCTTATTTCTCAATGATATTGCCCTTTTAAAATCAAACACATTTTCTGCTTACAGTTCAAACTCAAAACTTTAAGATCTAAAGCAAACGTAAACTTTCAGGTTTATATTACGTGTGTTGTTATGTTACGTAGCACCAGATGTGGCCTGCGGCTACAGCAAATTCGCTGATGCGGGCGTGGAGGGTGGTCACGTGCCGCAAACTAACATTGAAGGCGGGTGGGTGGCGCGAACTCATGAATTTCCCTGGCAGGTTAATAAACATCTTGCAGAAGTACAGTGTGGTTTTGCTTGTACTTAAATCTGGTTCTTTTTTTTTGGTTTAGTCCTTAAACGTGAGTACAGCTAGTAACGGTATTTCAGCATTTACTTGTTGGAATAACATAGCCAAATTGATAATTCACTATTCTCAAAGTGTTTCATTTAGTGAACTCAAAGTTATATCATTTTGCACATATATTAAACCACATTCTGTCAAATGCAGGGCTTTTTTAAAGAGAGGTTAAAAAAGTTTGGTATTTCAATATCCAATTTTTCCGTTTTTGTAGAAATTAAGTAATATATAACTTTGGGAGATGAAAATACAACTTAAACACATTTGAAGTAATAATTCGAGATTTTAACACCAAATTAAGTTAATAAGATTTTCTTCCTGAACTTTAATGCTTATAGAATGAAGATCTAAAGTTGTATGTTCTTGGGGCATTGCAGGTGCTCTTGGAACTCTTTGAGACACAGGATGAGTGGCATTATTGTGGTGGCGTCATAATTGACAGATACTACATACTCACTGCCGCCCATTGCCTCGTCGGTGTGTAAGTACTATCCACGAACACAGTAGAAAAAACTAGCTTTATTTTGGCAACATCGTGGCAAAGCAGCTCGAGTTCCCTATTATCACCTCTGCGAGGGCGATGCACCACCATATGCATGCAGTAGCGCAACTTATGTTGTGTAATTTGCATGTATATATCTAAGAATACTGAATGACTATTTTATATACTGTAGTAATGCCTGGCAGTACTTAAAACATGACATGCAAATAATTTCCTGTGTCATATTTGGAACTAATTAAAATTAAGGAGTTCTCTTGACATTTGATCAAAGATAAAAGAAAATGAACTGGGCCGCTAGGTGATACTTTTGTGAAACTATGTCATTACTGTTATTATTGTAAGTACTATAATTATTTCTGTTTCAAAAGCACTGTATTCTGTGGCTTTCAGTACTGCTATGGGTGTGTTTGTCGGTTTTGATTCTTTGGTGGATCCCAATGAGAATTCGCGCCTGTACTATGCTCGGGTAAAGCCTGCCTTCAATATATATATATATATATATATATATATATATATATATATATATATATATATATATATATATATATATATTCTCAAAGAAATCACACCGCCATTACACACACATACAAACACACACACGCACACACACACACACACACATTTATATATATATATATATATATATATGCATATATGTTGCATATGTATAATGGCAATGTAATGTGATCAGCATTTTATATTTTCTTCAGTATTATGTCATTCACAAATATTACGATGCTGCTCGAACATACAACGATATTGGGTTAATACGGTTGAGGGATCCTGGAATCGTGCGATGGTCCGAGGCCGCATTTCCCATCTGCTTGCCAACCCAACCGCTCTGGTTCAGGGAGGGAGTGCACACAACGGCAAGCGGATTTGGAGCAATGCAGTTCGGTAAATACCACGTTATATTCTAATAATGCCAGATGGTATTGGCTACTCATTGTGTCCTTCAACAAGAATAAAACAAGATAAAGGATGCTCAGCAAAGCTTGAATCTCAGTTTGAAACAAACTCCTTCGGCACAAAAGAGACCTATTTCATATGTCATTCCTTCGTGGAAAAGCTGGCATTTTGGGGTTAAGTCTAAGTTTACTTGACTTTATGGTTACTTGTGTATGGCAGTTCTTCTGCTTTATATTAAATGATCCCAGATATATATATATATATATATATATATATATATATATATATATATATATATATATATATATATATATATATATATATATATATATATATATATATATATATATATATATATATATATATATATATATATATATATATATATATATATATATATATATATATATATATATATATATATAGTGTGAGATGCTTTTCATGTCTTTGGGTTGCTATGATGGGTATGAAGTAAATGGTGAGTCAATGAGACTGAGCTATGTTTGTTTTCTCGAAAATATGAGTGTTTTATAGAGCAATTTCTAAAATGAAGTGCCATTACTTTTCTTTTCATTGTTATTTGCTTATCATTAATTAGCATTTTAAATATTTGTCGCAATGGGATAACTTATAACTAAAAACTAATTTACAAGAGAATTTACGAAACAAGGCGTAAGGGTGTTACATGCCAGTAACTGTACCATATAAATGACTGTAATTACAAGATAAATCGCTCATAACTCATCGAGAGGCCTTTTGAGACCACACACTGTGCTCACTTTGAAGCCACAATGGCATGACAGCTCAATGGTTCCATGCTAGTTACACGCTTCACTGGAAATAAACCAAGCATATATTACAGGCTCTCAAGCTTGTTGATTTCAAAATAAAACCTTGCTTTGCCTCAGATCCAAAGGTAGAGCTTGTGTTTGGGATTTTCTGTGAGAAAATGTGCGATCATTCTATTCAATAGTGATAAAATCTGAAAATTCGAAGCCCTCTAATGCCTTTTGTCTCAATTTACATTTTATAGGTAAAGTCTATGAACAAATCGACCAAAACTCAGTTATTGGTTTGATAACAGGTGGTTCCGCTCCGGTACATGAATTGCGCTATACGACTAACTTGACAGTACTCAGCTTTACTGATTGTGACAAATGTATAAATGACCACAATGATTGGTTGTACTTCACGCGTTACAATGCGACAAACAATGTTGACCTATTCTACGACGGAATGATGTGTGCGGGAATTTGTGGTACAAACACTCGTAGTACATGTCAGGTAAATATTCCTGGAAGCTTTATAGTTCTGCCAGGTAAACATTTTTGTAAGGTATATTTTTGTTTCGGAAAAGTAAACAATGATCTCAGGTAGAATCTCATGTATGCAAAACATTTTCTAAGCCACACAGTTTTGTCAGTTAAATTCTGGGCTCATGCAGAGTAGACACAGCACTGAAGAAAATGCAATTGTCAGACAAATGTTTTCTTAGGATAGACATTGCTGTCAATGTTATGTCAAGTTCAGAGTTATGGCCTTTGCTAAGGTATACAAGCTATAGAAATATCTATTTTTTTAATATCCAAGGAAACATTTTGTACATTTTACTCTATTTAAAATATTGCACAAAGAGTGAATGTATTTCTGTAAATCGCGCCTGCATATCTGCAATATACAACCTAAGCTTAAAATTGAAGAATAAAAAAGCGGTCTGGTGAAGATGTAGTTGTTATCCAAAGTTCTAACAAAATTTGGATTATAAACAATGTGTCGATTTGTAACATCAGATCACAACCACCTCTCGCAACTTGCGTATGGATAAGTTGGGATTTACCTCAGGCGAATCCCATATGGTCTAGCTCGCTGGCCACGATCCTGCACCACGTATCAAGTGTCGTCCACATGAGGGCCGTTTTTGAAATATGAAATTGTTCCATTCCCAGCATATGCCTAAACTACGTTAACATTCCGTGTTTGAAATTTCTGACAACACTCCTGCTTTGTGGTCTGGTACACAGTACTCTGATATCCTTGTAGACCAATAGTTATCGGTCGCTATCATTCTAATCAACGTGAAAGTATACGCACAACTGTTAGTCATCCTTTTTTTTCAAAGATCGCCGTTTTTGTTCATTTGAGTGTTTTCGTCAGTATTGATAATACCACGCTGACTACTTAAGTATTACTTAAAGGTATTTACCGTTTACGGTACTGTATAATATTGATGTAGTTTCTATTATCATTACATTTATCTTTGCGGTACTGATATTATTCCTGGCATGTTTTAATACTAGCTCACTCTTTTCTTCTCTTGGATGTCACCATGACTGATGCAAAGCGATGTCGGTCTAAGCCCTTCAGTTCTTCGAAAAGGGTTCACTATATACCTTTCGGTCTGACAAGATTTAGATTCCTAAATACGTTTTCAAGTACACAAAACGTCTAGTTCTTTCCTGAAAATTTTTTAGAAGCAAGATCAATCAATCGGATACGTAGTCATTCTAAATGCAATGAAACATGCTAAAATTTAAACATAAGGGTTGCCTTCAAGGGAGATTCAGGTGGCGCATTAGCATTGAAGAATGAGGGACTATGGGAAGTGCTTGGCCTGACGTCATGGGGATTTGGTTGTGCGTCAGAGACACCAACTGTATACGCTGACGTGTATTTCTACAAGCGGTGGATTCAAGACAATACTCCCGATGCTGAAAGAGAACTTTTTCCGAACTAAAAGAATGGCACAGGACCAAAATTAATCACCTGAGCTTGTATAAATATTGCTATCATTCAAGCAATGAAATGGACCATAAAAGAACTTAAATTCTGTAAAGTGATATTGCATTGTAAATAAAAAAACATATGAATGAGAACTGTTTAGACCTTAAAGTCAATAGTGATCCATATTTTCTTTAGTGTATTTTTGTGATGATGCGAAAGAATTAAAATGTTTTTACGACATTTAGGGCCTGGACTGCGGAGGGACGGTATTTGGTATGGGGTTTAAATAATTTGCAGTTATCGGCGAGTTATTGTTCACGTCTCACATCTCCAAGTTATCCATGACTGTACTCTGCCCCAAAATGTACATTTAAGGCATTTTCCTTTGTGTTTATAGCTGCAAAAGATGAAAGAAATCGTAAGCATTTTTTAAAAAGCTTAAGTATAATATGGCAGAAAGTATAGTGCAGATGCATCTCTCTTTAAAATGCTTTCAACGAAATGAAATGTTAAAATTGATATTTAAAAATGTGTGTAATAGATGGTATGGTTATGCAGAGTTTTAGTAAATGATTGTCTTATTTCCATATTTTAGCCCTTGATTAATTAACAGTAAGAAACCTTGAGATAGAAAACAAATAACCGATTAGAATAGTAAACAATTGTAATCGGATTGACGAATGACGCAAATACACAGGTAGATGGATAGATAGATATTATAGACACCACCAACAGACAGATAAATAGATAGGGAAATGCGCATATGCATGAACATCTCCCTGAATGTGAACATCTTCATATGAATATATGCTTGTATGATATGTTAACGCCTGCATAATATATAAGGAGATGTGTATATACATGAGCATTTCTCTATCAGTTTCTATAACATGTTTTTACAGGAACTAAACTCAATTATTGAGTTAAATAAAAGTCAAAATCCAGGTTTTACATTTATAGCAGAATTTTCTATTACTGCTCTTGAAGGACACATTGACTTGAAGGACACACACCTGCATGTGACTCTGGCCTTTAGTTTTGTGTTAATTCAACATCGGTGTATATTATTCTCATTAATTCTCATTCTCGTGTTATAAACGTTTACGATAAAACAAAAGCAGCTTAACAAATTAAAAGATTTAAAAAATTAGCAAATTAACATGTTAAAAATATATTAAATGCAAATACATTTGACTAAACCTTGCATTTATATTGAACTTAATTGCATTTATTATAACAAATGAACTTTGCCTTTATATAAAACTTAATTGTTTCAGCTACGAATTGCAAAAGATAGGGCACTTTTTTGAATAACTGTCCATATATCAAAAACTCCGGGTATAATCTTAAGTACGTGTTATGTTTGATAAATTAAAACCTATTTTATGTGATGTGTCGACTTACTGCACAGCATTGTGAAACAGCAATATATCAACAAAATGTTGTCATATTCTTGCAGGCATAAATGTTTAAAAGTTTACATGTCATTTCCAGATAGCGAATTCGGTCTGGTTGCAATGTGATTAACTCGTTTTCAACGTGATCTACACGTATCTAGAGAACACTCTATTTTATATATACATACATCTTTCTGTTTGCCGGCTTCAGAGTGAAGTCACGTCCCTCTCTCTCTCTTACATTACCACTTGCATGTTCTTTTATTTGGCAAAAGGCTTCCTTGTTGTCAACCGTACACTTGACCCAAACTACAAAACAGTTCTATATCTTAGTAACATTGAGCGAAATATGAAAAGTATTGTGCGGATAGAGTATTCGCTTTTAAAGAAGCTTGCTTAAAAGGTAAAGCATAGCATTTCTGCCTCTCAGGTTAGCTTGTTTTTAGATGTCAAGTATGGACAGTCGAAATTAATACCTTTACACTTTGTCGTGCTTTTCAAGTAATACATTAGGCTAAACATTGTTTCAGACAAGCTTTGACATATGTAGTGTCGATTTTTTATATAAAAACTAAGTTTGTTCTTCAGAAACTTAAACGATCAGTCTAACTTGATAAATTAATTTATGTATGTAGTGCTCCAAAAATCACGCAATTTTGCAATAGTTTAAAAATGTATCGTCTATTACTTTTGATATTGGGCCAAATAAAATGCTGCATGACGGTCAAATTATCATAAGAAGCTAAACAACCAAATCAAATTTACCTAGCGATTTCGCTACCGAGTAACGAAATGGCGCACTTTTCAGCATGAGAAATCAGCCCCCAGAGTAAAATATATTTTTAACCTCAGACTAAAAACTAACATGCAGAATCGGCTGGTTTCCCTCTCCAGTGCATTGCGTATGAATCACTTTATATAGCAAGTTTTAAAGTATCAGACAACTCGTTGCTGTGCACTAAAGGTCAATGCCACGCACTGGACATCCTGCTATATCATCTCGCTTCTCTGAGCATTACATACCTCACTGGTGTGCGCCTACCACGTGGCCTGTCTGTCCTCGAGTAGTTAAGTTCTCCAAACTTATACCGCCGATTTCCTTTTTTTTTACTTTAAAACCTTAAAGTGCCCCATTTTCAAGCGGAAGTTATATAGAAGGTATAAAACATGTATAGAAGGTGGGGGGAGAGCTTGTACAAAAAGCTCTTGTTTGTTTGACCTTGATAAAAAGGTCAAATGTCAGAATTTAATTTTTGCAAAATATTCTACTTGAAAAAGTGGTGTTGTAGCATGTTTTGACCATAAACACTAACGCTTACGGTTTTCGTGAAAGTTGGCTTTAAAGTATTTCAATTAAAAATAATAAAATAAAAATTTCAAAAATTTAAACCGGGATGTACAACTAGATGTCATAATTTTCCTTCGTGCAATGTTGTATCTTTGTACTATTTCGTCGCAGTTAGACGGAATGTTAGAAAACATGGTAAAGTCTAGCATAGAGATACAAAAGATCTTCGTGGCATGAACACTCTGGTGTATCCTGACTTATAAGTGTGGAAAAAAACGCAGCATGCAGAGATAACACTCTCTTAAATTTGCTACAAGTGCACTTGTCATGAACAGAGTGTTATTCTTATATACATGCTCTGCAATAAATCTGTGAGATATTAAGGTATTTCTAATGCAATCCCAGTTACAAACCGACTGTATGAAACGGATTTTATGCAGATACAGGAGAAACCCGTAAAATGATTACCAGCAAAATTTATTCAAAATGGTCGGATTGCTATATATTTTTCCCCGTTTCTTGTCACTTATTCTAAATGATTACCGGTCGCACACTTTTATTGATCTGCTGACATTAAGCCTAATCTCCTGGCATATGTATAGAAATAAAGAACTTTTAAGTGAATTCTTTCGCACACTTGTTAGCCATAAATTGTTTATGACATACCCCTTTCCGCCTTTCAAAACTCTGCCAGCGCTCCCCATGCAGGTGAATTCTGAAAAAAGTGTTTCAAGTGGACACCTTGGGAATTGTTTTAGATATCGTCGTTCTTTACACCTGTTGGTTATCACCTCAACATAAGCTGCTGAATTCTGCATTACTTTAGAGACAAGTATGTCTGCACTCTTTCTTGAACCACCTGAACTAGTACTGATAGACAAATGCAGTGGCAGTAAGCGCAGTGGCGTGTGCTTTACAAATTTTAATCTGCATTTTTTCTGTGGTGGGGGTAGATTCTTATGCTCAGATACAAAACCAACATAACAACAATATGCATACTTAGTTTTAGATGTATGCATTTACAAAGGGCAGGACTTGTGCGTAAATGTGACAGTGGTGTTAAACTGAAAAAAAAAACAACAACAAAATACAAACATAATTGCACAATTTAATATCTCACACAAAAATGACAAAGCAAGCAAAAGTTTGCTTGATGTATTTGATAAATTGTTTAGGTAGAAATAATGAATTCACCCTAAAATTCCTACATTGCTTATTTAAATATTTTAAATAAACCTGCCATTTTGATTATATGCTCAAGGCCGAGTTTATGTGTAAACTGTAAAGGTGTAAATTGGGGATATACATTATTTTGTAACCCTCTCTATAAACTGACTCTGGTCTCAAATCTGGCCTTTGAGCTTGCCCATTATCCAATCCAGCTCCTCAATGCTAAAACAGAAACAGATTTAGAAGCTCATTTACAACCAAAAACAACAGGTTGTATAAACTAGGCTTTAGATGCGTGAACAGC
This sequence comes from Protula sp. h YS-2021, assembly GCA_949752745.1. NCBI lineage: Eukaryota > Metazoa > Annelida > Polychaeta > Sabellida > Serpulidae > Protula > Protula sp. h YS-2021. Next base: position 53,197,653 of record OX457028.1, read on the forward strand.
AAAGGACTGATGATAGCAAAATTGGGAAGAAGGCACTGGAACATGTGGCTCTGCCAGTATGCCTCCAGAAACATATCCCCTCCTGTATTTTTCACCACGTTATGTTTATTTACAGTTGTGCGTATTTAAAAATAGGGTATTTGTATAATCGCTAATATAGCTGCTTGGCCTTGAACTTGGAGCGGTATAACCTCAAGCATACAAAAGTTACAAACATTACAAGAGCGTTGAATCCAATAGCAGGTTAATGTACGCGGACCTCTAGGCATATAATAAATCTTCAGAATCCACCAAACAACGTCCAGGATTAAAATACAAAACAGAACATGACGAACAGGAAACGCGTGGCAGTGACTGGGGGACGTGGTCGCGTTAAAATCCTTACATGGAGACGGTCATGACGCACGCGCCTTTGGTCAGACCTCAGACATTGGAGCTACAGGCAAACAAGTGCTTTGTAAACATATATAAAATGATAAAGAATAATGATTCTCTTACTTTTTATTACTATTTGACGCTAATTCAACTTTCTGTTTCGCAAAAGCTTTGATTTTGCTTGTCTTTACTTTTAGATTGGTTCTTTTTCAGTTGTGTATTACCACACAATAGAAATGAACTTTTTTCATTTAGAAGGGTCCTATGCCACTCTCCATCCATCGACCAATGAGAATGAAGGAATTCTTTGTAATACTCCATTTGAAGACATCTGTAATTTCCTTTGAGTAGGCTGTGTACAACACACGCCATTCTGTGTGCTCCGCATTTTTTTGGAAAAAGGGAACCAGTCCAAAATATGAATTGTCTTTAAATCAGTTTATTTAACAGATCAAGGACCGATATTATGTCTCCTGGAAACTGGATAAAATTTTTTCGAGTTTTTAGCAAATTTCGCACTTGGGTCTGACAGTTGCTGAGTTTACACGTTACCGTGACATCTTTACTTAGTCCCAGGAAGTGTGCCTCTCATCTCCACACGGAAGGTTAGGGATCGAAAATAATGTTCTAGTTCCTGTACACAACGGAGTTGGTTGAGTCTTTACAGCCCACATTGCCTGCATTGACTCCAAGCATTACACAGCTGACTGCGTCATCGCGGAAATGGCCAGCTTTGTACTATAGGTTACACTCCTATGGGATCTAATAGTCGAGCCAGGGTACTCGACCATTCTCGGTCCAGGTGAAAAAAAAACGTTTGCAGACGTTTCGGGCGATTTTTTGGCAATTTTTAGCCAAGTGCCAATTTATGGGATTGCGGAGTGCCATAGATGGCATCCCTACTCCAATATATGGCACCCCAGGATAAACTATAGGCCAGGGACAGAAGTCCCATTTGACTCAGACACTTGTTGGCACCTCTCGGTGCCGTTTTCGGTCACCTATCAGGGACCTCATGAACAGGATCCAATTTTAGGGATCAGTCTAGGAAAAGTGCCCGAAGTAGATCACAAGTAGTTCCATTTTGGGTCCTGCTTTGGGTTTCATTTTTAGATCTCATGGGCATCATTTATGGGATCACTCTCGATTCAGGTCCCAAACTTTGGTCCAATTCGGTCCCATCCAAAGCATTTTATTGTGCCTAAATAGTGGGAATAGACATTATATAGCATGTTCTAACGCACTTAAGTTTCGGGATAAAGCTTGTATGTGATATCTTAAGCACCCTCATATTTAAACTGTATGTCTACTGGTAACATTTGCAGTTAACTTATGGCTTTCTCTTTGCCTGCCGGATATGACAGAAGCCAGCGTGCGGGAGTGCCAACACTTCCGCAGTGCTCTCATCCTCCTTCGGCACTCAACCCACACTCGGTTTGTAATCAGTGAAGAGGATAGAGTGGCTCACCTCTCTGCGAGGAATGGAATGCTTGCACTGGTTGCCACCATCTGCAAGCGAAAGAGTGGCAACTTATTCACAAAAAGAAACGATCGCAGAAGGGTCATACACAAACCCTAACATCGATCTCATTTATTACTCCCGAGTTTGTGGAAGAAACCATGCGGAACGCCAACCCGGTGATACTAGACCAAGTGTCCACGCCCATCAGAATGGAGACGGGATCAGAATCCCATGCAATCATTTCGGGCAAAACGAACAAGAAACACCAAGGAAAGCCTTTTCTTAAACTGTGAAATAGAAACTCCAGAGGGGAAAGAACTGGAAACCCTCAGAAAAGTATGGGCAATTATCCCCGCTGATCCCGACAGGTCTCACGGTGGAACAGAATAGAAAACCAAACGTCCTCGACCAAGTCACGGTCACTTACACGGGCTCGTGGCTAAGTTTTGCAACGGCAACAGGCTAACTGGGGAACCCTTCACAAAACGAACTGTCTTCTCCCCCACGGATACCATGCGTGCCTAGTGAGTTCACAGCCTTTTTGCTCCTGCAGTCTCAGTTACAGAAACAACTGCAAAAAGTCCAACAACAAATGCAGCGGCCGGAGACCAGCCTACAAACCAGAACAAGGCATAAACCGTCAACCACTGTCTCTCGTCCCCCCTGACACCCACCTCTTCCCCCCACGGTCTCCCTTTCCCTACTGAACTCGAGCAACCAACCCGAGGAGGTGGAAATGATCAGCAATGGGGAATCCTCGGAGTTTTACCAGTCGGGGCAAGTTTTGGGTTTACTAGGCGAGGAGAATTGCTGCATACAGTCACACCCCCCTTAGCTTCAATTCTCCTCAATCGGGAGCAAGAAATCTACACACCGTCAATGGATATTCAAACTCACCCTAAGGCCACACAGCGCAGAGGAACATGACTCAGAGGGAGAAGAGGCGGGCGAGAAAACGGGAGAGACAGCGCCGTCCTCTCAATTTCGCCTATCCCTCAGAGAGATGGATTATATCCTCAACATTATGTCCTTTCAAGATTACACCTTGAAAGCGTTAACAACGCGATGGGGGATCTACACTTCACTGATCCAGTGGCTTCCAAACTGCTCGAATGTCTGGCACTAGCAACCAGGGATGTAGTCAAACTGTCTACTTTCCTCATGAAATCTATGGTATTTCTCAGACAGAACGCATTCTTACAGCACTGTTGGTCGAGCGTGAAAGGGTTAAGGGACTTGGCCATGCCCCATCCCAGGAGAAAAAAAACTGTCCCTTCCCGAAATAGAAAGGGTGGACCAGGAAAGACGCTTCTTGTCACAAGACTTTGCACTCATGTCAAAAATGTCCAGTGCATCCTTCCAGCGCCCACTTAAGCGTAAAAGACCCCATCGCCAGAGATCAGAGCAGTCGAAACCGCCACCCAGTCCCAACTACCCGCTGCCAAGAGGCCGAAAATATGCTATGGCAGCAAACTACAACACCACAACAAAGCAGTAGCAGCCAACAAAAGTATCGCCCAGAGATTCCCGTGTCTTTTTCAAGTCCCAGAAAACCTAACCACCTCCTATCCCGAAGAGTCAGAAAAGGACCTAGCCCTCAAGGAAATGCTGTTGACTCTAAAAAAAGAGGCCAGAGAGGAAATGCCAAAAAGCAGACAGCCTTCTTCAGCACGGTTTTTCTGATCCCCAAGAGATCGTAGGGTTGAAGATTAGTAATAGACCTCTCATCGCTTAACGACTTCCTACTGGTAACATCATTCCAGATGGACACTGTCCAAATCATAAAAAAACTTTCAGGCAGGGATGTGAGGCACCTCCATAGACTTATCCGATGCGTCCAGTCTCCACATTCCACACATTCTCTACATTCCACAACACCGCTCCGCCAAAAAATATCTAGACTTCCAAGTAGGTCGAGGACGGACCTGGTTTCGGGCGCTTCCTTCAGCCTGTCCACGGCACCGTCGGCGATCTCGAAGGTAATGACAGTACTAAAGTCATGAGCCCGTCTAGAAGGTATGTTATCTTTCAATATCTAGACGATTGGTTCCTGGCTAACGAGGACAGACGAATACTCCGTCAGCAGACCCTAACTCCGGTGCGCAAAGCTCTACAGGTGGGTCTCGCGGTCAGTCTACCCAAATCAGAACTCCCAAACAAGACATCGTCTTCCCCGGAGAGAGGGATCTGGGATCTGGAAAACACGAGGGCCTTGCCCACCGAAGAAAGATCTCTCAGGCCATAAAAGGGATCCCAATATACAAGAAGGTAAGCCTACAAGCTATGGAATCTCTACTAGGCCTCTTAGTAGCAACCAAAAAAGACGGTCCCATTAGGCCGCCTACAAAACACACCCTTCCACAGACAAATAAGGCCTGCTCTGAGGCAAAGAAAATATCCCCAAGCGAAAATGGAATTATCTCAAATAATCCTGGCTCCTCTGCGGTGGTGATGCGACCCTCCAATAATGTTCGAAGAGGTCCTGTCCCACTCACCATCTCCAGAAATGGAGCTCCAGAAGGACTCATTGCAGAAGGGTTAGGAATACACTACCTTCGCCCCATAACAGGTACCACATCAATTGGCTGGAATTACGAGTAGTCAGGATAGCTCTGAACAAGCTACACCCTACTCAGAGACAAAACAGTGTTAATCCTGTCAGAAAACTCAACAGCAGTGGCATTGGTAAAGTCGTTAAAATTTGGGGCACTTTTGGGTGTGGAGTGAGAAATATTGGCATGTGCTTTGAGGCCGGTACATGCTTCATTTTAATGGAGACGGAGTGGTAAATGCGGAATGGTGGGGAGAACCACCATGTGTTCACACCCTAGTTTTTGCTCCGTTTTCGACCATTTTGTGGACAGGACTAGGTCGTAGCGGTTGGACTTCACCTCTTTTGTGGGTTGTGCGACGAGATTTATCGTAGATCTCAGTTTGGGAGACAATTCTAGAACATCGCAGCATCCCCCCCCAATAGCAATAAAATGGCACATTTTCACACCACACCTATGACTTTTAATTGCTTGCATACGTCCAAATATTTCTCCAGGAGGCCAACAGAAACTGGTTCTTTTGCTTTAACAATTGATAGTTTGTTGACCGAAATTGCTCTAAGCATTAAGTGAACTTTATACGAAGAGAAAAGAGTGAAATCTAGCTTATGAAGCTTGCAATAGTGCTTGAGACCACACAAATAATTTACCACTGACTTTGCTGCGGTCGGCTTACGTGCTAGATTCGATGTACCAACAAAGCATCTGTTTTCATAAATATCTGTGGTCTATAAGGGGTACTCATCGCAAAATTATAGGAGCGTTCTGACATGTATATCGTGATTTGTGGTTGTGCAGGGTCTGAGTGCTTTATGTAGCCTTTCTTTTGCTTGCTTTATTTTCAGTAGCGTTATTTCATTCTCTGAAACGAAACGTAAGAATTAGGCTAGCGCATAGGGCAAGCAAACCTTAAATATGTTCAATAAGCTTAAAAATTCTGTGATCAAGTTCTACTATTTTAGTGTTTGTGGTGTTTGGTTGACGGAAACACAGAAGCTGCTGTGTTGTAATGCGGTAGAAAGGCCAGGAACCATCACACGTCCGTCATGAATTCGGAATTTATTGGATCTTGCCTGTCGTCAGGACATTCGCCAAGAGTACTGAGCATACGGTTCACGAATAATCTTGCCGGTCGAGCGCATCTACTGATGAAATTTATTATGCGGACTAATTGGTGTATTACTTTTTTTTAGTTGCGATTGATTAAGATTGCCACTGACGCACTTTGATGTACTCTCCAAGTTTGCTTTCGGGGAGGCTTATGGTCATTGTTGAAGTTGACGTCAATAAAGGTTGGCGAAGTGGCCGGGGTACATTTTTAAGGTCTAGGTCAAGGTCTAACTTGTGCACAAACAGCCTTTGATAACTTTCTGCTCTGCGAATTGTTTGATGATAGGATAGGTTAGTTGAAATGGCATGCCAAGATAGTTGGACCCCATCGCTTACAGAATTACCGTGCGGATAGGATAGGTCAAAAATGACTCTGCGGTGCTCCGATTCCTTTGTTCTTGAACACGCACTCAGATCACTCAAATCCCAGTTTGAATATATGAAACGTACTCAGTATTAAGTAACCTTGCATCCTGAACCTTGACCTTGAAAGTCAAGGCCAAAGGCTACGTGACCTCGTGCACCGTTAATGATAGGCGAACTTATCTCGAAAACGGCTATTTTATGATTTTGAGTTCATTTTCGACCTTTGTAGCCTATCATTATAACAACGTTATATCAAAGGTACCTCGGTAACTTTGGACTTCTAGATCACGGTCAAGGTAACAAAATTGGAAGTTGACTATTATCTCGGAAACGATTTGTAATTTTGGGTTTATTTTTGGAAAAACCATTAAAAAAAAGACGACAAAGAAGAGGTACTGCGTGCCTTTGACCTGCGCAGTCATAATTTAATACAAAGGTTATCTTTAGAGGTCCCTAGAAGTGGGTCATTCCGCTATCTATCGGAAATCTGTCTATTTGTTATCGTTTTTAATAAAACATTTGTTCATATATTTCAAACAAGGACAATAAAACAAATTCCCACGTTCACTTCAAACTGCAATTTCAAACTGCTTGAACCATTAGGCTCTGATTTGGAGATTTAATCAAAGACTTTTCTACAATGTTTTCCCAGTTTTATACATTTAAATTAATGTTCCTTAACCTTGATTTCTAAAACTGGGTGCAGAACAAAATAACTTACATGCAGTTCTAGCGCAAGAATATGTTAGAAGCACAAGCCAAGCTTTGAATTTTTAACATTTGTTATGTTTTGTAGTAATTATTGTTTTAGTTTCATGAATACAAAACAATGGCAAAAAGAATATCTTGATAGCAATTTGAGAATCATGCTTGATCGATGTTTAGAACTGCAGAACTACAAAGTATTCGCCATCAACTCAGGACACATTTTAACTCTATTTACGTCATTCCCCTTATATTTGCTGTATGATTGCCAGATATTCTATGAATGGTTTGATTCATGTGGAACCCATTTTTCTAACGAATTAAAGATTGCTGCTAGAGTTGTCATATGAAAGGTCAGAAAAAGGAGTTCACGAGCGTTAATCCCACTGTGTAGTCTCCTCAGTCAGCTGTTCTATATTTTCCTACAACAATTCTGCAGTTAATGCTCCATAGCTTCTTTACTTGTCAAAAAATAATTAAACACCATTCAAATACAGAACATATTTTATTCTGCGTGAATAGTACGACATTTGTTTAAGACTGTGGGTTTTTAAAATCCTTCAAAGGCTCTTGGCTACATGCATTACAATTTTATTTAATATTCAGCGTGTTTAGAGCAATATTTTTGATTGGTATTTAATTGCCTTCTTGTCGATAACTGTCACTGTATTCAAAAGGTTAACGTAATAGCTTGAGTGATAGGGTTAAATTATTCGGTTAACCCAAGAAATTTGGACAAGTTAAAACCAGTGGTCTAATCTTCATTGACATATTTCAGTAGTTTAACGTTGGTTAAGTTAAAATGCAATTAATCCTGAAGTTTGAAATCATTATTCAGGAAGAATAATTCACAATGATTTTATCGGTAAACTTAATGTTCAGCTAGAAAGTTCAGTTTCGTAATTAAGTCACCATGGAATATACCTTACTCTGCCTCACCCCTCTAGAAGAAGCATTATAAAAAGAAAAAAATAACTGAAATCAGATTTTTTAAATCGAGAATTTTGGTTTAACTCAGTGCGTTAACTCGTACTAACTGTCTTGAATTTGTCAAAAGTTAATACTCGACTAAATTCTTCGATTAAGTTATGAGTTAATCCATCGAGGTAACTTTCGTCAATGTGGCGGATGGAGTTCTATGGCAGTATATTTGTGCAAAAACTTCAAGGCGTTCGCGCTCCAACTTTTATTTTTGATCGCTATGGTATTTATGTAGAAATAAATAGTAGAGAATCCACAATTCTTTTGCGGACCACTTTTTATGCTTTCCAAATCACTATTAATTTCTGCACGTGATTTTTTCGGATTCCAAATTGAAAAATTACATTCAAACACATGCTATGTAAAAGAACAAACAAACAAGGTTTAACAAACTCGTGATAAAACGCATTTTCAGAAAAACGTTCTTTAAAACACAAGACATATAATTATGGTGCTTGAAAAAATTATGTCGAAATTAAAGAGCGCGAAATAAATAGTCAAATAAAACATCAAAATGTAAATGTTGAGTGGCTAAGGAAATTGCCACGAGACCATTCAAATGAACGAGAGAAAAAATACAACATGTACGTTTTGTGTTTTTGTACAAATACACCGCCATGGGAGTGCAAACTCCGGAATCGAATTCACTTTTCTGAGATAACCAGTGCTGTACACCTTAATTTATACACTATAAGAACTTGAGATACATAAAAAACCATAGAAAGCTTACACTCGATAGACTTTACACTAATGGATGCTTTTGCATAAGATCTCTCGAGCATCTAGCTACACAAAGTCATCTAATGTGAGATTTTTTTCTTTTGCTGTACGATATAAGATAATACAATTGCGTCAAAATGCAAACCTCCCCCTCTTTCTTATCACCTGTTTTGAAAAAATGTACTTTTTGCTGTATATCTGTGCTTCACTAGTGCATAAAGCCAGCCCTTTTCTATCAGTCTTACATTTGACACCCAAACCTCATTGCCACAAGTCTGATATTTAAAATTGCATTGACAGCTGTGCAAAGTGTTAAGCGGATATATCATTAACTCATAAATAAGATACGCACAAGGTATGGCACATTATATCTCTTTCTCAACTACATCTTTCTACTTTTTTAAACTGTTAATAGATTACATTTTGGCATTCGTGTTTAGTAGTCTGCTATTCATAGTAAGCTTCACATGTCAATATTTACTCAAGAACTTTATAATATTATGAATGTCTGGAAACGTATTGACATTGAACCATTAAATTACGAAACACGAAAAATTTACAAAATAGTAGTGGAAGAGCAAAAGACTGTTGAATATTGACATTGATACCATAACTATCGATATCTAGGCTTACGGTGGGTGGTGGTGGACAGAAAACATGTTGGTATATCTGTTATCATCGGAGCGTGTGCAGTAACCCGGGGATGCAGAGGTATTAGTTCTGGCGTGATTCGAGGTCCAAGAGATGTATAAATTTGATTAAAAAGTGAATAATTTTCTGGATACCCACAAAAGGGTTGTTCCAGTATCCCTTTGCTGCAAAGGTAATCCGAGAGTTAATTCTGTGTTTATATTTATATGGGAAGGGGGCGTGGGTTGGAAAATATATCGCATGTTATTATCGTTCATTTTTTTATTAAGATCAAGATGTGATGATGCACAAATTACTAGAGTTGTTAAACATTAAAGCTAAGAAAGAAGACTTTACCATATCAAGCACAAAGAGTATAAATAAGGGGACAGAATCATACACTTGGGCGAGTGCTGTTGCTGAATTCTAAAACATGAAACCTGGTTTATGGTTGAAATGGTGGTGATGTGAGAGTCTGGGAGCATCAACAAAATAAAAAAAAAAGAAAAAAATTCTAATCAACATGACTATTCATGTTTACGTGACCAAATCATTATTCCAGGTGTTTGTTATTTAGTGCACGGATGTAAAAAGCATTCAATTTGATATTTTTTATGACTTTCATGCACAAATGCACTGGGCAGCAAGCAAGAAGTTGTATGTTCTGGGGGTCTTCTAACGATATTTTATTTGATGATGAGCAAGTGTAGTGTCACAGTTTGGGGTTTGACAAAACTTAAACATAACGCACAGTCATATCCCGTATGGTCATTGATGCTCACTTGAACTGGCTATATTAGTTGATGTTTATTACGACCTTGTCACGTTGCACGGTAATTCTGCCTGGTGAGCATATACACTGAACAAGATAGCCTAACCCGGTAAGGTGCTCTTGCTGTGATTGTTGCTGTGCATTAGAGTAAAGACGAAGTGGGAAAGAGGGAGATTTATACGCAGTCAGTATTTTAAAGATTTTAAATTATTTAAAATCCATAATTTCATATAACCATATGCTAAAAATTTGTCCAGAATCCTGAATCATTCCCACTTGCAACCTCGTTTGCAGCTCGGTATAAGTATGTAGTTGTTCTGGAAGTTTCTGCTCTTTTTCCTTTTTTTTCTTTTGTTTTTTTTGTTTTCGTTTTGGACAGTTTCCACAAAACTCTTCCTAAAGTATTTGGCAGAGGAAAATTTGGTACATCTGTAGAGGGTGGCGAGGTTTCGATGAATCTGCAATTTCCTTTACCTCAACGGTCAAGGCCAAGGTCAAATTGAGGTCAAGTTATGTTTTCATAAAAGGTTTCCAGAAAATTTCTCCTAGCGTTTGAGACAGAGGAGCTCTTTGTGAAGTACACGTATAGACAATCATCAGGCCTCGGTATAGCTGCAAATATTTTTGGCCTTGACTTCAGAGGTCAAGGTCAAATTGTGGTCAAAATATTTTTCAAAACGCCCATCAATAACGAAAAGTGGCCATTAAAAGTGCTCGAATGTCACTGTGTATATATTAAACACACTCCATCTCAAATCTTGATCTAGGTCGAAGGTTAGGTGACTTCATATCATGTTAATGATAGGCCAACTTATCTCGAAAACGTTTAGATTTTGAACCCATTTTCCAACCTTTTGTCCTAAGCATTACGCAACAATCTATGAGCCTAACATAACATAGGAAATGCCTCGGTAGTCCTGACCTTTTCGGTTACGGTCAAGGTAAAAAACCGGAATTGTAGCATTATCTCGAAAACGTTAGAGATTTTGAGCTCGTTTTAGACCCTTTGGACCTTAACAACTTTACATAAGAGGTACCTCAGTGGCTTTGACCTTCTCCGTTACGATTATGGTCAAACACAGGAACTTGTCTACTATCTGGAAAACGGTTAGAAATTTTGAGTTCAACTTCGACCACTTATGCCTAAACAACCTTACATAAGATGTACCTGAGTGACCTTGATCCTCTCGATCACCTTAAAGGCCAAGAACCAGAAGTTGACCATTATCTCGAAAAAGGTTAGAGATCGAGTAGTATTGAGCTCATTTTAGGCCCTTTGGAAATAAAGAACTTTACATAAGAGGTACCTCAGTGGTCTTGAACTTCTCGGTCAGGGTCAAGGTCAAAAACCGAAAGTTAACTCTTGTCTCGAAAACGGTTAGAGTTAGAGCGATTCGGGGTTCATTTTTAATTCTTTTGGCAATAAGGACGACTGGTAGTGCGTGATTTTGAGCTTCTTGGTAATAACTTAATAGAAATGTCTTCTTTAGTGGTTTCTGCAAGTTGTGTTTTTGTGTTACATTATGACCGAGAAAGTACCATATCACTAATGAAGGTGATGTAAATATTGATCATTTTAATTTTAACGACTGAAGCAAAAAACCGCACATACCATAGCCAACGTGGTCATTCATGTTAAGACCCGAACGATTCTGTTTGGTATCTGCGATGGCCAGCGAGAAAACTACATGTAATTCTAGTTCTAAACACGCAGATTCGAAATGTATAAAACCTGCTAACTGTTTGTAATGATGCTAGGGTTCCATGTACGCACTTGTTGGTGTCTGTGTTGATATCACCAGAAAGCTGGACTAACCAGTTAAGTTTGACCGATGCACACTCCAAGTGTAAGCATAAGCGCTATTTAATATTTTAATCGGATATTTTAATCGGATAACTTTATTATTTCAAAATTTATCTATTAAATATCTTTCAAAAACTGAAAAATTTTAACATTGCTCAAAAAAAGCAAGCCGTATTGGAGCGAAATTAGGAAACATAATGTCACGCTACATTTGATCATCATAAAAGTGTCTATAAAACTTTAACGAATTCATATAGACCGCGGAAATACGTTTTATAAAAAAGAGGAAAGAATTAAGACAAAGAAGGTCAAGGCCGCAGCGATACATTATAACTCTAGGTAAGGTCGCCTTGTTCCGGTTTTCGATGTTGACATTGTCCGAGAAGGTCAAGGTTACCGACAAACCTCTTACGACCAAAAGAGTAAAAAAGAACTAAACATCTGTAACTGTTTTTGAGATAATTCTCAACTTCCGGTTCTCGATCTGGGCCTTGATCGACGCGGCAGCAAATGACTTATTTTTGGAGAGCAGGGGATTGGCCAGTTATGTATATGAAACTTTTAGAAGTTCATATTCTGCCTTCACCTAATGCATAACAGCAGTCCTGTTCCTATGTTTGAGCACTCACTGTGTTGACGAGCAGTCTCATCATGTTCTTTTTTAAAGTGAATTCTTAATGTTTTCTGAAGTAAAAAATAGAACAGGAACCTGATATACAATCTGAACTTATCGCACATAGAAACAATAATGGAGAGGATTATTAATTAGTGATGCGCGTAAGTGATGTACTTACAGCCATCTTATAATTTTAATTCATTTTAGGAGAAATACAGCAATATGTCTTTTAAATAGTAACAATACTGTTTTCAGCCAAAGCCTCTATTGGCACTCTAATAGTTAAAATAGAAATGAAAATAGAAAATAGTGAAAGTTAAGAAAGCTTAATTTTGTCCAGCAACTAATATAATGTAATTAGCTAAACCTTTACCTAAATATGAAGCACGTTCCTAAAGTTGCACATAGAATACAGAATCGAAACCCGTCACGTGCGCGTTGTTGATCTTGGTCTTTCAGGGCATCTTTTGCAAATAATAAAGACATAGATTTCTTATTTCAGAAAGCCGATTTATCTTACCGTATCTAAACCGGCACAAAACTAACGTGTTTCAGGAAGAGTTGCCCTTTCGAGAAATATTAGCTTTGCTAAAAGGGATTCTTATTTAATTTGTATGGTTTCTGAGATAGCTGAACATGAGCTGGTTATCAGAAATAAAGTCATACTTTACCTTGTGAGCATAGCTGTGCACATAGCTGTCACCTCTTAACTGTGTGTGTGTATATATTTATAAAGTATAAATATATCAAACATATCAAGGAAGTAGAAAATCTTGCCTCTGTATCTATCGTGTATTTGCTGAGCAATAAGGGGTGTAGAGGAAGATATGTGGACTTTGCAGGAGAGTTTCTGGGATATCTTTGCTGATACAATTAATTTAATAATAAACTAGACAGTTCGCTACCGAGTGGCCGCTCTTATCCTGAAAGCTTCAAAATGTAGAACTATGCTATAATGTAAGCATGCGAGATGTATGACCAGATATTCAAAAATGAAAAAGGAGAGTAGTTTTCCTCTGATATTGGCCATTCTCGTTCCATGTACACAAATTTGTTGGAGAAAGGTTGTAATCAACAAGGTTTCACTTCGCCAAACTGGGAATAATTGGCCAGTTGTCAAAACACAATAACAGATCATACCCCCGCCTCTCCCCTCCCCAACACATACACACAAACACACAAGCACACACCTGAATGGGCTATATACACAGAAGTTTAATGAAAACTGCAAGAGCAGTCATTTAACCAACATGTATCGACGGAGAGACGTGATAAATGGTGACGTGAAAATAGGCTTTAATGTACGTCATTCTTGTGAGTTCTAACATGTCTGTCGCCACCGGCATCACATGTGTGGGCATCCAAAAACATTGTGCAAGTTGTAATCCAAGATACTCAATAGTAAAACGGTAGGGCTAAATAGCTAAACGGTATTGTGAGTACACTGTTGTCTGCTTGCCTAATCAAAGCATAAGCATTTTCTTTGATGTATTGTTTTAGCCAGGGGCTTGTGGTACCGGGATTCTGCGGTACTGTGTATCCAATTCTTAAATGCCGGACTGCAACTAAAAAGGACGCTAACTTGCAACTGAACTTGCAATTTGGAGTTGGATGGGTCAACCTATCAATGAAAACATCAGTATTTGTTGAATTATTCAAAAATGACCCACATAAATTACTAAAAAACAGTATCCTAAATACATATAGGCCCATCAAAGGTGTTTTGATTGCAGCATGCTAATTTAAATTCAGGGAGAGATTTTACATCTGTAGAAAATAGGTTCCTCCCACTTGTCCAGGGATAACAACTTTTTTGTATATCGGCCTTTGGATCTTGCTGAACAACAAACATTGATTGCATAATCATTTATTTACATAATAACACTGTATTTATATCAACATCTTTGTATCAAAATAACAATTTAAATTAAAAATCATTTATTTATGATACAATTCATTCCTTATGCAAATAAAGTATGCACTCTAAATAAATATATAAAGGCTGCAATTATATTTCTGACACAAAACAAGAGCTGAAATCCAAAGAATTTAAAGCGGGAGCTACAATCATTTGCACTTATTTCCAACAGATCTCCGTAATCAAAAGGGGAGTTCATGCTATCAAACGTCTTTTTGTTTCCTTGTGTATCCCATCCCATTTGATATCATGCGGCAGTGTTTGCTTTGAGAATTGCCTAATCCCACTAATTCACATTCGTGTGTCTTGTTTGCACACAACTCAAGTCAGCCCCCATAGAAAAGTAAACAATGGGGCTAAAAGTGCGTTTGAGACTGAGAAAAGTTGCGTTAGTCGTATTTGCGGGATTCCGTAATGATAGAAATGCATGGATGAAATTCGGTTCTGGGAAAAAGTAGTCGTATTTGCGGGGTGGTCATATCCCGGTGTTCTGGTGCAGTTTTATTGACATTAGAGTTACTGATGATCAATTAATAAAATTAATAACTGAAGCACAGTTTCATCACTGAATTATTGCTTGATATCGCGACGAAATACTCGTCTTAATAACGAACAAACTAATGATAGGAAAGTTCAGCTTCGAATGTTTATTCTTATATTCGACACATAAAAAGTGAATTTATCATATGTGTAAATTACACCTGATATTGTTTTTATTTTTGTTATATAGTTATTTTAATTCGTGCATCTATTATGGCTTATATTTATAAAAAATAAACGAATTTAAGCGTACAGTGTACTGAATATATATGAGGTCATATTTTTGCCTGTGGTACTGGCACATGAAGTGTGCACAATCCCTTTTCTGTTACAGTTTTTATATATCTGCCTTCAGTATCTTCCAAGATTATATTGCAAAGAAATATGGGGGACAGAAAGTGCGTGGCAGTGATTGGGGCAGGAAGTGGCGGACTGATCGCATTAAAGTCACTGCTTGAAGACGGTCATGATGCATGCGCATTTGACCAGGCGCCAGAGATAGGGGGCTTCTGGAACTACGGTGCAAAAGGTTAAACAATAACAAATATCCAAAAGCTGTTACAAACCTTTCATATGACTTGTTGCTATCGTGAAGATTGTTGTATCAATGTCGATTATTCTTTCAAAGGAGTATAGCTCGTCTTTAATTTTAATTCCAGGGCTATCAGTTTAGACAAAGAACCGAAATTTCATTTTTCATAATAAGTAGTTGGCGAACCATTGAATATGACTAAAAATAAAGCATTATTCCTCCGGAAACTCTGGAAGTAAAACTGCATTATATTTCTGCTCTCCAGTGGACAGATTATATCCGTCGTGATGATATCTGAAAGTGTCAACACTTGTGTACACTCACCAAAATAAAATAATGTTGCTCATAATTTTTTTATCATTCTTGTTTAGGGTTGAAAATCTAAAATTAAATATTCATAAATAAATTTAAAACAAAAGAAATGCTTTCTTACTACTACACTTATCAAAGCAATAATATTTTTGTGTTGGAATATGAGCAAAAATGACAAGAATCATATAGACAAGAATCGTCTTATTATTTAAACGATCTTAACTTTCAGACGATATTTTTTCTGAAAAGTCTATATTAAACTTATCAACATTTTTTAAAATTGCCTGTGTTTTTAAACAAAATCTCTGCAAATTCAAGTTACCAAAGTGCAACAGTACCAAAATATGAATTGTTAATATTAATATTAATATTAATTCAAAAGCGATGACAACACAATAGAATATGCATATCGATAAACATTTTCAACAAAATCTTTAAAATTGATGTCTAAATAATATGCATTTTGTAATGGTTTTTAAAAGTAAAGTTTTATCTGCTATAATTCATAATTCAAGAAATATATCTTCATTTGATATTTGTCAGAGAATTGCCGATGTGATTTTTAATTTGATTTTAAAGGGACAATTTCAAAGGGCCATTTGAAAGTGAAATTTGCCATGTTCTTTGATTTAAAATATATATTTCACACTTAAATAAATGCTATTTGTGCGTATTAGGAAACAACAAAATGTACGAGAATATAGAAAATCCAGAGAAGTACTTTTTTCAATCTTACCAAAGCCTTACGACAAACACGAGCAAATACAACGCATGCTTCTCCGATCTTCCACCCAGCGACAGCACGAACGACTTTATGACCCCTCAAGGTGAGTATTAAATGTCTTTAAATCATAGTTGCGACGTCACCCATTGTCTTTGCATGAGAATTATCAGCTACGAAACCCCTTCTGATGGCATCACTTCTCCATTTGCGTAAAGAAAATCTTAAGCACTCTGAAGAGTCTTTCAATTCGTTATCTTGTGTGTCCGTTTTAGGTTTTCATAAGGTTGATAAACTCTTTAATGCCAAAAAATGTGGATACTGTTTTCATTCTATATAGACGTATGCAGTTATTTCTTAATTTCTGAAAAATAACTTTTTCATCGGCATCTAGTTTTTTAAGGCGTGATGCCAAAGTTAACCCGATTTTTTCAGAAATGTTGTAAATCTCGAAATTGCAACATGATCCAATTGCTATCCGCTAAGAGATACAGATTCCGGAATTTTATCCTGGTGACATCAAGATCGGGATCTCGAACTTGTTTTCTCTAGGATTTGGGTAAATTATCACACTTGTCTTTTATTTTGAATTTTAAAACTAAAAGTCTGTATGGCTATATCCTTTTACGTCATCAGAAGGGGTTTCTCATTTTGACACTTTTTATTAAATAATCAATATGCACTTGCTCTTGACCTAAACTGGTCAAAGAGGCGAAATTACACTTACTATGCGAACATTTAATATTTAAGTCGAGCTATGGGTTAAAACATTGACAAACTTCTCGCACAGACAATTTCCTGGGGAGAAACAAACTCATGACGTAGTCAATCATTGCTTCTCAGCGGAGAAACCATATGTGCTTGAAGTTTCTCTGTTTTAATAAAAGGTATAAGCACAGTCCAGAGTTATACAGGTATGAAAAAGTTAAATTATACTGTTTCAAGAGAATGGTGGTGAGGGGAGGTGGTGTTTGAGTCAAGTCTATCTGTTTTTTTCAACATTGACTCTGGCGTGATTCACTTCCTACAACAAAGTTCCTTTCACGTCGTATCAGTAAGCTTGAAAGTATATACACAACTTAAACGATTTGTTGTTTTTGTGACACTAAACATTGTTGAAAAATATCATTAAACGCCGAGATGTAACGTCATATATTCCAAAGCAAAATAAATAAGTCGTTGCCCTGGCCCCAGTTTGATGCTATTGAAAGTCGAATTCCCATATTACAGAGGCCATTTGAAAACAGTCTACAAATATCGTTCCATGGTTCTGCAACCTGGCTATTTTAATGTTTCAGAGATGGCATCCTACTTGAACAGCTACGCCAAAAAATTTGACCTGTGGAAGTATGTCAAACTCAACAGTGAAGTGACAAGGCTTGACAAAGCGCATGGCAAATGGAACGTGTCGTATACATCAAACGACGACACTCTTCAAGAAACATTCGACCACATCTTAATAGCTACTGGAGGATTTGGATTTCCTAGATATCCCAAGATATACACACAGCGCAATGAATTTAACGGCCTTGTTATTCACAGTTCACAGATTCGAAACGACAAGGAGTTGTTTAAAAACAAGCGCATACTTTTTATAGGTTATGGAAACAGTGGAGCAGAATTGTCAACAATTGCAGTAAAAAATAGTGCCTCTAAAGTATTTGTGTCACCCACACATATGCCGCAACAAAGAAATGTGTGGACTCTCGATAGGTTTACACCGACTTCAGATGGAGGTAAACAATGTTGGGACCACCATTTTACTAGACAAAATAGCATCGAGACCTCAGAATTCATGACAACATTTAAAGATTTCCTATTTCCACTTCAGAAGACTTCCAGTAACGCCACTCTTAATTTTCCCGGAGATGCACTTGGTGTTTCCTATGTGAATGCTTTGAAAAGTGCATTGGACGATGGTCTGATCCAGTTTGTGAGCAACATTTCCAAATTAAAAGGTAACATTATACTGAAATATGTATTGATAAGAAATAACGTAAGGTTTAATATGAATGCTTTGATCTTCGTTGCCCCTTCCCCTATCCTGGAGCAAATCGGTTCCATTTCATTCTTGACCAGTGTCTTTCAGAAACGCAACTGGGTTTAAAAATCTTTTGTTAGCGTTTTAATTGGTCACCAAGAAATTATGTTGAAAGTTAATTTGACAAGAACCACTTCAGGTTTACGTTAGCTATGGAAATAAAGTTTATTTCTATTCTGTAGTCCCTTGCGTTTTCTTGCCAGCCATATCTGGTTTAAATGTATGGCATTTTGAGATAACTAAACGATGAAGTACAAACAGTCTTGGTGCGTACCCAAATGAAGGACTCACACGAAGACACAGTTCATTGACAAATTGAAATCAATTGCTTAGTTTGTTCATGGTTTCTCTTTGATATTTGCTAACTTAATACATTGCTCGGATTTTTCTGTAGCTAGCACACTTTGCTTTCTCCGTGTTTAACTAGATTGCTGTGCAAGCTTAATCTTTCTCTTAGTGACTGCCATAATACACTGTCTGTGTTTGTCTTACATTTGTTCTCATCTTTGTTTTCTCGTAGATAATGTACTCTACTTGTTTTACTTGTTTATCACGATATAGATTGATAACGTAACTTTTTAAACTGGAACCCTTAAAAATGGGATAACAAAAGGAGCCTTCTTTTAATGTGATTCAATAAACATTAAATATCACTTCTGTATCTTGAAACAGAGAATGATGTCTACTTGGATGATGGCCAAGTCCTACATGACGTAGACGTGGTAGTCATGACAACCGGATATAGTCGTCGATTTCCATTCCTGGACCACTTGTGGACCAAGGAGGAGCAAACGGCCTGCGAGCTTTACAACTACATGGTCCCCACCCAACCTCAGCTTGACGGCCTTGGTTTCATCCAGGTAGACTAAAGATACTGCGTCATATCATGTTTGAGACCAAATTTGTAAAGCATTTGCAGTGTTTTTCAGTTCACTGTTTTATTATACTTACAAAGAGTATATTGAAATTATATGGGGTCAATGTTTTGGACCTTTTTGCTCTTTACTGGTCCGTCATTTTGTTTTTACGTCTTCTATGGCCATACTGGCCCTAGAACTCCAAAATATGCCGTTTCGCAATATTTCGCCATATGTAGTACTTGATCTAAAGTTGTGCAGCAGACTTTTTGTTTTCGCTTTTGTTTTCATCTTCATGATCACAACATGAAGAAGAAAAGTGAAATTCAACGCGTAAGATTTGCAGCAGCATGTGCGAACAAGTCTGTCGTATCTGCCTACAGTCGCACCGTGCATTGCAAAAATTAGGTGTGTTTTATTTGCATACGACAGATACGTTGAGGATGGATACTGAAATGCCTATGTTGATTTCATAAGAACGACGCGTGGATGCAAAATTTTATTTTGTTATTCTAAATACACTGAATGCTCATATAAATTATTATCTTCACTTACGCGACATTCTTGGAGTGGGGAGAGGAGAGGGTGCCTCGTTTCATAAATTAAGTAGGAAGCTATGTGTTTTTTTAGAATTGTTTCGAACTGGCAAAAACGTTTATAGGAAGGTTTCGGAAAGTGAAAAGGACGACAAACCAAAATTAGGTTTTTTAAAATTCTATTCGAATTATATTTCTCTAAGTTTTTAATATTTGTCCTTTCCAAAAGAGGTTCTCGTTTATGGTTAATATTTAACAGTTTGAGGAAAAGTGTGTATAAAATGTTAGTTTTTGTTAATGAAATTTTAATTTGGCATGGACTTTATACCAACAAATACAGACAATAAAAATTATATAATATGTATGATGTCGGCATTGTGCATTTTTACAGATGCAAAATGTGTTCGGTTCAGTTCTTATGATTGGAGAGTTACAAGCACGATGGTACAGCGCATGCATCGTTCCCCGCGATTACAATGAAGACAACACAATTTTCAGTGACATAGAACGGAAGCAAATGATAGATGAAATTACTAGGATTAAAAGCATTGTGCCAAAATGGTTTCCTTATAATTATGTCTTCAATGCCCAAGGTTTGGCAGAGAGATTTGCCAAGGAAATTGGTTGTCTCCCGCCAGATACAAAGAAACTGATGATGTCATCAGAAACGTCCGATGTTGAGCTTGGAGTGGCTCTTCTTTATGGTCCCCATACTGTAGCACATTACAGAATTGCGGGGAGGGGAGCATGGGACGGCGCGAAAGAAACCTGTATTAAGTTAAGCAAATATGCTATGAGTGACAAGTTTAAAGCACTTGTCGATGATGCAATACCAGATAGTACATAATGAACAGTACAGCAAATCTTAAACCAATAGATTTAAAGATTTCAGATGCATTTTTAGCAAGTTCCTATAAACTGCCTTCGCTTTCTACGTGTTCAACAAACGTAAGACCTATGATCAGCAAGTAAAATGACAGACAAACTGGTTGGTCAAATTCTGATTGTTAGTTAGTTTTTATTACAAATCTATATGAAAATGTTTTTTGTATTCAAAAACAACTTGCACAATTTCACGTATATAAAATACTCTTTGCTAAAAATACTTTATTGCAGAGACACACCGTCTAGCTATCCCTTAAATACTTCTACGGACGTGTTGGTAATATTTATATCTTGTGAAAAGTGCAGAATGCAGTACCCAGTTGGCTGAAAAACAATGTATAGCTACTGGAAAAATAAATGGTAGCTCCCATGACTCGATCGTATCCGCCGCTCAAGTTTGCTGTTACAATTTGATGTATAAAAACTGCTCTTGAAATTGAACATTCGATTGGTTAAGGCGTTAATATACGTAGCTGTTATATTAAATACACGTCAACATTTCAATAATCAGTTGTTCCTTATTCAATTTGATGTTTACCACACACACCACACATTATTATAGCTCTGTAATGTTGTTTATACCTGCATTCCACTAGTGATCACAGTAGTTTAATTGTTAGCTTTCTAATGCAATACATGCTGTTGCTTAAAGGTTTCTTTGTTTTGTTCTTCTTCCCCAGTTCTGATCGGAATGCTTTCAATTTTGCACGACTGGTCCTTTGATGGTTTTTCTATTCCCCACAAATGTGTTAAATGTCGTATTTTTCATTAGCCAGATTCCAAAATCCTTTTTTCCCAATAATTTTGATCGACGTTCTGTTCCAATTATGAACACCCGTGACCTGTGCTGTCTTTTTTGAATAATTACTCTTTGTGAGGATTTATGAAAAGTGGGCTAAAATGCGGTATTTTTAATGTTTGTTATTTACAATTATAAAGGGATTCCTTTCAAATTTTGCACGATTGTTTTTGTATGGCCTTGCCATTCCAAATTACTTACTCGACAACTCCTCTACCTTTTTTGCTGGCTATTTTTCAAAATATTTTTGGCCTACATATTTGAAGGAATTCCTTTCAAATAAAAGGTTTCTCCGGTAGTCTTTTGAATATTTTTGCAATTTGCAAACAGCAAACATTTAAATTTTTGTTAGCCAATGTTTGAAACGCTTCTTTTCAGCAATTTTGATTGGATTGTTTTCACATTTTGTATAAATATTTCAAAATTTACTTTGAAGGGATTCGCGACAAATTTTCAAATGACACTGTATTTTTGTTGGTAAATTTTCAAAATACTTCTTCCCACAAAATCTTATTTGGATTCTTTTCAATTTGTTCTGGCTTGGAAAATTGGGGCTGTAGTGAATCGTCGAAACCGGCAAATGCCTGCCTTTAAAAATTCTGGTAAGAAAGTTTAAAAATGTCTTTTCCTTCCAAAATTGTGAGCGAATGTTTATAATTTTTTGCTGTCTTAGAATATTACATGTTTTGCTGACTCGTAGAAAATTAAGCAAATAATAACTCAGCCTACTTTCAATTTGATAAGTCGGTTTTCGAAATGATTTTTCTCTCACAAGTTTTACCAGAATTATTAAATTTTTTATACGAATGATCCCTTAGTGATAATTCTTTAAAAAAAATGCTTTTTATTGATGTAAATTTGTTGAATGGTGGTATTTTTATTAATTTGAAGGGAATTTTATCAAGTCTTGTACAATTATGCCCCCTGTGGTGTACTCTGGAAGCTTACCTCTTCTGGCAATTTACGATAAATTGGCCAACTGTCTGTATTTAATATGTATGGCTGGTAACTTTTCAAAATGCTTCTTCCACAATTTTAATGAATTTCCAGTTGCACGAACAATTCCTATATGGTTTTCTCTTTTGGCGATTCTCCAAATTATTGGCCAAATGATCGCATTTTATAACATTTTGTCAAATATTTTTTAACACTTGACAAGCCTTTGGCTTGCAAGGGTTATATGAATTTGTGCGAGCAAAATTCGTCCTTTTTTTTCTTCTTGACAGTTTTTCCGAATTTTTGTGTCTTCTTCTCTGACACTATGGGCCCTACGACCATGAAACTTGGGACTTATGAAGAGCTTGATCTGAACATGTGCATGTCACTTTTTATTTTCGTCTTTGATTTCGTTTTCTTTGTTAAAACGCCATGTGAAAAGAGTGTATGTTTTGCAAGTAAATGCG
Source organism: Protula sp. h YS-2021 (assembly GCA_949752745.1). Lineage (NCBI taxonomy): Eukaryota > Metazoa > Annelida > Polychaeta > Sabellida > Serpulidae > Protula > Protula sp. h YS-2021. The sequence continues at coordinate 53,220,290 of OX457028.1, forward strand.
TAGCATTTAACCCACATCACACACACTTGCTCAGTGAGCTTTGTGCGAGCTCTCACTGGGTATGCTAGATCAGTCAATAAAACCTTAAGTCAACAGCAACTAAACACTACTCGGCTTATTAGACGTATTTAAGCTGTGTTGTTTGCAATATATTATTCAAGAAATAACCCATTGAAGGAAGTATTTTTGTGTTTCAATTTTTGTCAAGTGTTTAACATTTCGCTAGCGAAGTGAGGTTCTAGTTTAAAACGGTTTTCTTTCATAAATTTCCTGGAATTCCTTTCAAATTTTTCATGAAGGTTTCCAGGTACTCTTCTTTGAAAGCTTACCTTTTGTCACTCTTTGCCAAAAAATAACTCAAAGACGAAATTTTTTTATTGTGTCAAAGCCAATTTTCAAAATGCTTTCTTTCTTGATCGGATTGCTTTCAATTTTTGCACAAATCTTTCTCAGGTTATTAGCTCTTAATTTGTTTTAGTGTTTGGCCAAAAGGGACTGATTGACAGCGTTTTGAAATGATTTGTGAACTTTATTCTTTCTAGTTTATATGAAAGCGATATGTTAGCTGATATTTGATGTTCAGGTAATATTTTCTGGGATGCTTTTTTGTGGTGGGTGATTTAAAAAGTAACCTAATATCAGGTTTTAGGGATTCAGCTTTCAAAATTTTCTTGTTTTCTTGTTTTCAGGTAATTGTATTTACATTCTTTTTCAAATATTATAGGAGTAGCCCAAGGTTATGCCTTTCTAGAAAAGTTTTTTCATTTGGAAATCAGTTATTTGAATGTTATGTCAGCGTGGTTCCTAATGTTTTATCAAGTTTTATTATCTTTATTGTCTTTATTTTGTCTCAGATTTCATATTCAGTTATTAATCCCCAAATGGCTTTAGGAACGCCTGAGGGGATACATTTTGAGTGTCCATCTACCACTACGGTTTTTACTTTCACACTGATAATATCATAATGAATAGGTGGAAGTTTGCTATGACCTCGACAATGTTCCCAAATAAGACTGAGCACCTAGTTTCCCCCCCAGTTAACATGATAACGCAGGAAGTACTGAACAAAGTACCGCAAAATTTTAGATGTGGCTTGACCATTTAACAATATAAATTGACAATTTAAAAATTAGGCTCGGGACCGATATTTAATTGAATAGGAAAATTCAAAATATCTGCTAGCCACCAACCTGAAGTTTCATCAGTAAATCTTTCTTAACCCGATTACACAACTGAACCAATCATCTCTAAATTTTACGCAGCTTCGCCATTAACCGTTTTATTATTATTAACCATTAACCTGAAATTGTTATCAACACAAAGATAGTTTGATCGATCAGAAACCAATTTTAGACGTGACATAAAAATTACACAAACACGGCTCTGCTCTCGTTGCCTTAAATGTAAATGGCCGCTAGTCCTCATCATGGATTGTTCTCACAATTTACGGTTGTGCAGTAACATTTAAACTGGCAGCCAAGCGTCATCTTGAATTTTCATCCTGAAGATGTTTTGAACTTGTACTCAACCTGTTTGTTTTGTCACTTATACGGCTTAGAATAAAGCCACCACAGTGTGATGCTGGGCAACTATTCCCTGCGAACAACATCACTACGCCAGGTATTTCCCTATAGTTCCGTTAGCATGTACAAATAAACAGCCTAGCAATTAAACAAGCTTTACTGTAGTTTTCTAAGCGAGTTGAATTGTTACATTTTGCATCGGGATAGTTGAGGGGTGAGGGTGGTGGCTGCTTTTCTGCTTGACTTAAGAATGAAAAGAAATTGATAATGTGAGTGTGTAAATAGGCTCACTATAAATTCTCCAGTTGCTGACAATCTTTTATGCACATTGATAAATCGTGCCATTTAAAGTAAGTTTTGTCTTTGTACATTGTTTTCCATTGCAATAAACATGATGTTTTTGCCGTCGTTAATTTAAGGTGTGAAATGTTTATTTTCGATTCACCATATGTCACCACATCACAGCTTCCAGATTATCTCACTGATGTTTTCCAATTAAAAGAAAAAACAAGATTGTCCATAGACAATGCCAAAGCCCACGAATGCTGCTGTCATAATTGGATTGGTAACATAACCTTAACGAACGTTTCAAGAACGTAAGACTGTGTACTTGGCCTCAGTCAAGATTTTAATACAAAACTGAGTAGCAATTAGCTTTGCTCCAATATTTCCGCCATTTTTTCCAAATTATGAAGACCAGCAATAACCAGGTAAATACCAATTTTAGCCTCACTTTAAAGACAGTAGGGCCATTTCTCTGTTTTCGCCAATATTTACGAGGATATTTGGGCAGTTACCAAAAAAGCAATGGTAAATATCTCTACCTGTGCTTTAAGTTTCATGACACAGAGGCTATTTTCCTGGAATTGGTTAAGATTTTACAAAGAAAAGGTTTTATGGCGAGTGGCCAAAAAGGTTATAGCTAGGTGGACACTTGTGCACACATTTCTATGAAAACCACAGAAAGATAAATTGGGTTTTGATAAATATTTCCGGCATTTTATGGCGAATTGACAAAAAATAATAGCCTCTTGGGAATTAATGTGTGCTACTTCTAGCACAAAATTACAAGGCAATGAGGCTATTTTCCTGGCGTTAGCAAAATTTTTCGGATAAAATTGCTCTTTTGCGAACATTTCCACCATTCTTTGGTGAACCACAAAAAGAGAGAAATAAAAGTACAGTGGGTTTGAATATTCGCTTCCCTACTTCAAAGTTTTGGGAAGGTGAGAATATATAGCTAGCGTTAGTTAAGATTTTAGTAAAAATTGTTTTTTTTTGTGGCCAATATTTTCGCCCATATTTCCACGAATGTTCCGAATAATAAAAACAAGTAACAGCAAGTTACGTACCAGTGATGGCTATCTTTATCTAAAATATGAAGATAGTAAGACTATTTCCCTGGTGCTAGTCAAGATTTTGCTGTTTTTTTCTCAACATTTCCGCCAAAATTTGGCCAGTAACGTAAATAAAGCATTAGTCTAAAAGTATACCTTGATTCTTTAAACTGAGTGCCTTAGTTATAGGAAAATATAACGCAAGTTCTCGTTAAATCGTCAATGAAAAGTAACAGATACGGCAGAAGCTGCAATCGTCAAATTCGTGAATTGTAACAAAAAGATAAAAAGGCGCAGCAGAGTGGCATATATAAGATAGTTTCAAATCAAGGGTGTGTCGGATCTCATGACATCACTTGTATCTACCTTGATGGTTAGCCCCGTTCAGGATGTAGCTCGTCAACGACATTCAAGAAGCCTGTTGATTGACGATCGTACTTTACATGTTATTTTTACTGGAAGGGGGTTCTGTCATTTCTGGGACCAGTTCGTAGACCGTTGTTTTTGCATGTTATTTTTGCCGTTCAGATTTAGAAGGGTTATCTTTCATTTTGGGGAGGACCAGGCCTTACCTATTTCCTCCATTACAAGCTGAGGAAATGGGTCTGCTTGATGACGACACATTATGGTTTTCGAAATATAGCCCCAAGAGCTCTAGGACAAGTTCCAACCACTGGTAGTGTCTATGCAATGCTAGCAAGAACAGCCTTGGTTTTTTCTTCATTTTTATTTTGTGTCTTTATTGCTCATTATCATGCATTGAATCATGAGACAAGGTCGTTAGTCTTGCATTTCAATTAGAACAGTCCTACCCCGCCGTCCATCCATCGTCCAATGAGATTATCCTGTTTTTACGTCATTGGTGACATGGGGCAGTCCCTTTAAACGTGGTACTTCAAACACATGCCATTCTGTGTGCTCCGCAATTTTTATGCCAGTTAAAAGGTGTGAATAACCAGTCCTCGCTTAAGCTTATATACTTCATATCACGGATCATTTTTGTAAGAGCAGGTTCTGCACTACTGATCGTTGCTCGGGCAAAAAGGGATGCTTTTTGTCGTTTCTAGGGATTGTGCTACGTTTTTTGCCACATTTCTGTCATCGGACCATCTTCAGACCGTCAGCGAACGGTATAAAGATTGTCCGGGGCACCCTTGAGGACTTCGGATGGAAGGGGCTTGGGTGTGACCCCCGACGATACGCGGTTCCGTTAATTACAGTTATCTCATGTTTTTCTTTTCTGCCTGCCTTTCAGACATGACAGAGGCCAGCCTACGATCGGCACCCAAGATTCTTCAGTGCATACACCCTCCCACCGTGCGCAACATGCTTACCTCGGTTTTGCGACCGTTGCAGGAGGGACAGTGGCTTATTTGTCTGCAATCAAAGACTTCCTCGGAGTACCAGTACCAGAAACGATCTTTCCTCGACATCCTTTATCATTAAGGAATTTGTAGAGGATACTATGAAGAAGGCAAACTCTATTATTCTTAGCCAGGTTTCAACACCAGTCCGCCTGGACAATGGCTCTGAATCAGACGTGGCAGTCTCCAGTAAAAGGTCCAAGAAAGCAAAACCAGGGACAATGACTTAACTGGATATCCCAGAAGGGAAGGCAGGTGACATTCTCCCTGGTCGACCTGCTTAACAATTCAGTCTTTTCCTGCCAGTTTCGGATATTACTCACGGTCGGTCATCTGGCGGGGAAACTCAATGTATTGGCAGACCTGGCCTAAAGAGCAGGCAGTTTTTCACACGAATTGTTCCTAGCCCCTTTCAATGAACCTTACGCCAGTCATCCTACTCTGGACTACTTTTCCAATTCCTTGATAACTCAACCGCCTTTGTTTATCTTTCCCTATCCAGCAAGTAGTGCAGTAAATGGCAAACAGCTATAAACAGTTCACAGCCAAGGTTGCAAGGAACAATGGAACAAATTTAGCTCCTGGTGCGGTAACTCTAAGATAGACCCATTTCAGGGCCTCCACAGTGGCGGTGGATTTTCTGGATCACCTTTTCACGGACGATTAGCTAAATGTAGGGTCCATAGAGGGTCCATATACAGCCTTCTTTGAGGCTTCTACGTAATATGTCTCTTTCAGGTATACTTAAAGCAGGTTGCTGGACTTCCCCAAACTCTTTTGTTAAGCATTATCCAAAAGACCCCTCTCAAGACAAACTATCCGGTCTCTATTCTTAATAACCGTTCATAGCAGCAGAGACGCCCATGACAAACTGAATCCTTTTTTGCAGGCCACCCACTCCATAGCTCAAGAACAACGTCAAAAGCAGGATTTTCCAAGGGCCACAGCAACAATTTTAAAGGGAAGAAGTAACCAGCCACTGGAAGTACTTGCCTCTCTCCCTTCCTGACATCTCAGATCAAGCGCTCTCGGTCGAGCCAACTGACTGTGTTTCGCTTTCGTCACCTTTAGTATTTGTATCCTAGAAACTGTCTTTTCTTAGGATAGCATCACCACGAGGATACCATCAGCATCTACCTCATTACATTCTTTACCTCCATTTCTAGCCCCAGAGCTAGAAGAAGGGGGGGGGGGGGAAATGAGCTCTTCCCACAGTTTCGTATCCCCCAGCTGCATTGTTAATTAGGCAGGAAGAACGTTCCATAGAGACCGTACCATCTGAGACCATGGTACCATAACGGCCCTATACGATGGGAAAAGTGATGACTAAGTGCGTTTTACTACTATTTCAGTTCAAAATTAAATGGTTTTGAGTTTCTGAGTATCCAGTCGTATCTTTACAAGTGTTTGCTAGTAAAGTGTTTGCAATTTTTAGCCACCTTCCTTGTCAAATGGTCTAACGCAAGTACTGCCATTTTATCCAGCCGCTGTAACCACTTCAGATGCAGTTTCTGTTGTTTCTGTTGTTGTGTTCTGTGCTGGTGTTTTATTTTGATTTACGAACCAAAAGCTAGTAAATGCAGGCTTTATTATCAATGGCTGAAAGGGACTCATAGTGAATCAGTATGTTAACCCGTCTTTTTAACACACCTTTTATCTTTTATGTTATGCTTTGACTTCATTTTTGTTACTTCATGGGGTGTGTAATCTCGATTCGAGACTGTTCCCTCCGACCCATATTTTGGCAGTATTAAAGAAGCGGGACTGAGTTATTAGTTTTACTCAACTTTAAACACAGTCCCACTTACAGCCCATGTCATTACATCGGACTTTTACGGAATACAGTGTAATTCACGACTCCCTTTCATGCAGTTCAGAGTGCCAGGCTCTGCTGCTGTGGAATTTAATACCATCTAAAATGGAGATAAGCGAATTCGCAGCCTTTGCGAGGTAAAACCAACGTTTTGTTTCGCAAGGCAAGCTTTTACGAGTAATAGCGTAATTCGCGTTCTCAACTTTTAGCTTATTATAAAACCAATCCATTCCACAACCAGCCTGTTCTAACTGTAACAAAATAAGTTTATTTCTATTGCTTGGAAGCATTCAGCCTGCAGAAAAACCAATCTGAAAGTGGAGAATGCGAATTCCGGTTTTACTTGTAAAAGGTCGTTTTAAGAAATATAACGTTAGTGAAGTGTCGGTCCAGTTGGTTTGCCTGTTCCAAATCGGCTTTTCTTTCTGTAGGAGGTTAGCGTGCGATTGGTACGTGCAGCGTTCCAGTTTAAAAAAAAAACGAAATCAGAATTTACTTTCTGAAACAAAAAGATGCTTGTGATCACTTTCAGTGTTCCCCTGTCTCTTCCCCTCCCTATACATCACATGCCATCGGGTTGAGTGAATTCATTCACGCATCTCACGCACATGCAAATATAGTTACATAAATCTCATGACATGGGCAATGTTGTGAATTGTGTTAGAAAAACCAAAACTCATGTCCTTTAAAATCACTTCAATTGGGTGAACATAAATACACATAATATACTGCATACTTGTGCTTGTGTGTGTACACACTCTGCATTATCAACAGACAGGATCTGCTGCAAGTTGGACGATGTCATGCCTTATTAAAAAAACCCCTTTGACGGATAAATACAAAGTTTTGCCTCATTTGTTTGCTTCAGGTACCGAATGTATTCAGTCAATAGAGTAAACGTAAAACAAACTGAACTGGTCTGAGCAAATTTGTCTGAAATGGCCGAAATCTTGAAGGCCCAAATTTTAATGCAACATGATTAAACATTTACCTGTACAAATTACTTATGCATAAATATATGCATAAATAAGGACTTATTCGGAAAGGTGGAAGTAAGATCCTCCCCTCCCCACCTATGAGGAAAATATCGCCTCATGAGAACATCCAACACTTTTTGGCAACCGCAGAGAAAATCCTTACATCATTCAACATATATAAAATGAGAACGATGCTCTCTTCTTGACAAACATACTTGCCAATCCAAAGCAAAAACATCACACGGTTCATTTCTGAATGGAAAATATTCTCTTGTAAGACACGAAATAATTTCAATAACTAAGAGTGGTCTTCTATTTTTTAACAGTTTATGATAAACATTAAACGAACCAATTTCAATTTATTCTACAAAAAGACGCAGTGAGATCGAGTCAAGGGTTTTACACAAAAGAACTAGAAGCTCATTCCGCTAGCAAAATGTTAAACACTTGACAAAAATTAAAACGCAAAAATACTTCCTTCAGTGGGTTATTTCTTGAATAATATATTGCAAACAACACAGCTTGAATACGTCTAATAAGCCGAGTAGTGTTTAGTTGCTGTTGACTTAAGGTTTTATTGACTGATCTAGCATACACAGTGAGAGCTCGCACAAAGCTCACTGAGCAAGTGTGTGTGATGTGGCTTAAATGTTACGCATTAACTTGCAAAAAATACACTCTTTTCACATGGCGTTTTAACAAAGAAAACGAAATCAAAGACGAAAATAAAAAGTGACATGCACATGTTCAGATCAAGCTCTTCATAAGTCCCAAGTTTCATGGTCGTAGGGCCCATAGTGTCAGCGAAGAAGAAGACACAAAAAATCGGAAAAAGTGTCAAGAAGAAAAAAAGGACGAATTTTGCTCGCACAAATTCATATAACCCTTGCAAGCCAAAGGCTTGTCAAGTGTTAATTAACATTTTACACCATTCCAGAAAATAAAAGGTGTAATCCTCAGTCCGGAAAATAAATGACCATGCAGACTATAAAACAACATGTAATATTTAAACACTGCTAGTATCATGCCATCCCACAAAATACTTTTTGTATGCAAACAAAAAGCCCATAACTGGGGATTAGTTGATGCGATAACGACAGCACACAATGCAAAACATCAAAAGACAATGTCTTGCATAACACTCAGGTAAGTTACAATGTATGTAAAATTTGTTGCGCTTTATTGCGGCCTGACAAATGCATTTTGGGACACGCAGGACGCGTTTTGTTCCATTTTTCTGCAACAAAATGCATTTATTTTTTGAAATTTATTGCGACTTATTTTTGCGTTTGTATCTGTAGCATGTATAACTTCGATTATCTGCATATTTGTAATTACTTAGAGAGTGGACAATTATTTATCATTCCTGCTTATTTTGCTTGCTTGAGGCGGTCGTATATTGATTATAATCACTAATAAAAAATTAGGTGCGGCTGTTATCGGACCTTCTCGAATAATAATATAGCAGCATTAAATAGCTTTGACCTCTAATTAAATCTATCTCTGCCTTGAAAACTATCAACAATTAAATATTTAACATAAAATCCACTTGTAACACTATTTTCTTGTATTATCACCCAAATTTCAATACACCTCTAACGGTTTTGGAAATTGTTTTCATGAAAAAATTATATGTTTATTTACTAGCAACTTCACGGAAGGTTGCATTTCAAACTTTTTTCTTTTGTAGCTTATTCCAGATTGTTTCATACCCCTGATCAACCCCTGATCTGCTTCCATGATACTGAAAGGAAAACACAACATAACAAAAAGTAAGTTTTTATAAAATTTGGATGTCATTTTAATTCAATAGCAGATGTGAATATATCGTAACAATGCTTGGGTCGTTCGCCTTAAGCGGTAGAATTACCACGTTCTTTCAGTTAAGTTGTAACTGATATGCAATCACACATTTGAGATTTATTTTTTCACAATTTTCTTCTTAAAATACTTTGCTGAAAAAATTATTTTAGCCGTTTTTCGTTTGTTTTCCAGGTAAAATTCGTTGATCTTAGTTCGAAAAGTTGACAACACTGCTTCTCCTCTTTCTATTGCCTGCTTTGAAACACTGTACTTTTTGCTGCATAGCTAGGCTTCTCTACTGTGTCAAATCAGTTCTTTTCTATCATCCTAACACTTGACCCCCAAGCAGTATTGTCGCAAGTCCATGATTTACAAATGCTTTGACAGTTGTACAAAGTACTGAGCGGATATAACATTCACTCATAAATGAGATACGTACAAGGTATGGCACATTATATCTGTCTCTCAAGTAAATTTTTGTTTCTTTTTTTTAATACAAACAATTGACACTTTGGTATCCGTGGTTAGTAGTCTGTCAATAGCTTCGCACTTTCAGCTCTAACTCCAGCTTTATTATTAATGTCTGAAAACAAATTGATATCAGCAATTTAAAGTATGAAAAACTTGAAAAAACCAGACACCTGGATATTAATACCATGACTGTCGATATTTAGGCGTTTGGGGGAGGGAGAGGAGGAGGGAACATGTCGGTATATGTGTTATCTATCTATGGGTGCGTGTCCGATAACTCCGACAAGCAGAGATGTTAGTTCTGGTGTAATCTGAGGTAAGCAAGATGTGTCAAGATGATTAAAAGTCGAATAATTGCCTGTAACTAGAGATTACCCACAAAAGGGTTGTTGCAGTGTGTATTCGTTGCAAAGGTTTTCCCAGAGTTAATTCTGCGCTTATTGGTAATTGTGAAATAAACCTATGTGCTATAACACAGTTTTAAGTTCAATGAAACTGGTGGGAATTGGTACGGGTGGGGGATGTTCGGGTGGCAGTTGTTCTGTTCCCAAAGAGACCGAATCTTATGCTTGCTAGTGCTGTTGCTGAAATCTAAAACATGAGACCTGGTTTATGATAAAAATGGTGGTGATGTGTAAGTCTGAGAGCATCAACCAAAGAAAAAAAAAGACTATGAACCTAAAAAATTTACGAGCCCTGATCAACATGGCCGGTCCTGTTTGGGTGACCAAGCCATTATGCTCGGTGCTTATTATTTAGTGTGGCAATTGATGCAAGGATGTACAAAACATTGAATTTGCCTTCTTTTATGACTTTGATGTATATGTGCACTGGACAGTCAACTTTTGCATTCAAAAGCTAATAATTATTTGTTTTGGGTGTGTACTCGATACTTTATTTGATGTTTATTAATGTTATGATAAGAAAGTGCCCTGTCACAATTGGAGATAATGCAAAACTTAAAAATAACGTACAGCCATTTCCAGTATGATCATTGATGCTCTCTTGCACTGACTGTTTTAGTAGGTGCTTGTTATAACCTTAATGAAACTGTACACCGTAATTCTACTTGGCGAACATAAGCATTGAATAAAGAAGCCGAAATACGCAGTAACTTTGAGGATAAAGCGCTCTTGCTATGATAGTTGCTGTGCATTACTGATTTTATGTAAAGACGTAGTGGGTGTGAGGGAGGGAGGCAGGGAGGTAGGGAGATTCATATACAGTCATTATTTTAAAGAATTAATACTATTTAAAACCTATATTATCATATAACACAACAGTAAAAAATATAAATACGGGCATATACTGTCTCTAATGTAGTGCACAATTGCATACTTCTGTCAAAGTGACACGGGAATTAAGTGGACACAGCATGTGGAGATAACACACCTAACAATTTGACCTCCTATAAAACAAAGTACAATAGATAAGTATCACGTTATGCCACATTCCATCACTATAAAATCGTCTGTTAAACTAGACCAAATTCCTCTAGAGGGCGCAAAGACTTATTTGCAAAAACCAAAAGATAAAATGTTTGTGCTATATAATGAACAAGAAGGCACTTACATAAGTAGTGAAGGTGATGTAATATTGGTAATTTAGCTTTGAAGCAGAAAATTTAAAAAACGCACATACTTTAACTAATGTGGTCATTCATGTTAAGCAACCGGAACCATCCGGTCTGGTGTCTACGATGGCCAGCAAGAGAACTATGTGTAATTTTAATTAATCAAACCTACTTACAGATTTGTACTGATGATACCAATGTGCCATGAACGCACTTGTTGGTGTCTGTAAAGGTATCACCAGGATGCTGGATTATCCAGTTTAGTTTAACCAATGCAGACTCCGATTGTACGTATAGGCGTAGTTTAGGCGGATAAAACCTCATTATTTCAACGAAATATTATCCAATAAATATCGTCTCAAAAACTTGATAATTTGAAAATTGTTTAAAAAACACAAACAGTTTTGGTGTAAAATAAGGAATAATAATGTTATACCACATTCGATCCTCATACAATTGTCTATAAAACTTGACCGAATTCCTCTGGACAGCTGAAATAACCATTTGGAAAAAGCACAAGAGAAAAGTCTGTGTTATATTGACAGAGAAGGACAAGGTCGCCCTGGCACCTCTTATGTAATGTTGTTTCGGCCAACAGGATAAACTTGCTTTATCTTTAACGGTTTTTGAAATAATGGTTAACTTCCGATTTTCGATCGTGACATTTGCCGAAAAGGTGAAGGCCACCGGGGAACCTCTTAAGTAACGTATGATTGGGCAGTTATCCACATAAAGTTTTAGAAGTTCATATTCTATATTCGCCTAATACATAACAGCACTCCTGTTCCTTATCAGTTTATTTATTTGAGCATTCTGCGGATGTTGATGAGCAGTCTCTCCCTGCTCTTCGTTTTCTGAACTGAAAAGTAGAGCATGAACCTGATTACAATTCGAACGTACCGTAAACGAAGTTACTGATGGGAGATTAGTAATTAGTGATGCGCATACATCTATATTATAATTTTAATATATTTTAGAAGAAATACAGCAATAAATATTTTGAACAGTAATATCACTGTTATTTTCATGTGAAGTGTTGGCCTTTCGTGCTTCTATTGACACCTTAAGAGTGAAGATAGACAGACTGGAGAGGAAGCTTAATTTTGTTCATCTACTTATCTAATATGATTGGCCAAAGCTTTACCTTGTTACGAAGAGCTTTCCTAAAATTGTCAATAGAATACAGGGTCGAAACCCATCACGTGCGTGCTGTTGAACTTGGTCTTTAACGATATCTTTTGCAAATAATAAAGACCAAGGGTGTTATGTTTATTTCCGAAGGCTAGCTTATCTTATGATTGGAGCAAAACTAACTGTTTTAACACGAGTTACCTTTTTGAAAAACATAAGCTCTGCTAAAAAGGATTACTTAGTATTTAAGTTCTATGCTTTCTGAAACAACTGAACGTAAGATGGTGTTAACAAATTAGTCAGGAATAATTTACACGTATCATAAATTTAATTTAATATGTCAAATATAAGAATAAACATTTGAAAATGAATTTTTTATCGTTAGTTTATGCGTTGTTAGTGTATTGATATAAAGTCTTTAGTTGTCTTTAGCTATCAAGCACAGCTTTAAAAGAGTAAAATTATGTATTTCAGTTAAAAAGTCGGCACAGAACCTGTAATTAGAGAATGCTGATTTATTCCAGCAAAATAGTTTAATTTTGTACCATTACGAGATGCCAGTTATGTGTACATTTTTCATAAATATTGACATGGTAACGTCTGACTGACTTTTTGCTTGTGGTATTAACGCCAAGAGTGAGCATAATCCTTCTGTTGCACTGTTTTAATATATTTACTATCTGTTTCCTCCAAGATCATATTGCAAAGAAGTATGGGAGACAAAAAGCACGTAGCAGTGATTGGGGCAGGAAGTGGTGGACTAATCGCGTTAAAATCACTGCTTGAAGACGGCCATGACGCATGCGCATTTGACCAGGCACCAGAGATAGGAGGCTTCTGGAACTACGGTGCAAAAGGTTAAACAACAACAAATATCCAAAAGCTATTGCAATCCTTTTATACGACTTCTTGCTGTCATGGAGATTATTGTATCAATGCCGATTATTCTTTCAAACGAGCATGGCGTTTCTTTAATTTCAATGCTGACACAGATACCAAATTTTTCAAAAGAAGCCTTTAGGCAACCACTAAATATGACTAACAATAAAGTACTATTAATTTCGCTTGAAGTAAAGCTCTAGAAATAAAACTGTATTATTTTTCTACTCTGCATTCTGGAAATTTTCTGTCGTCATATTATTGGTATCTGAAAGTGGCCAAATTTTTGGCATCAGAAAGTTACTTTCTTAATTACAGTTATCAAAATAAAATAATAAATGTTGCTCAAATATTTTATCATTCAAGTGAAGCGTTAAAATGAAATAAATCAAGTAAATAAATCTAAATTTAAATAAATGCTACAATCGAAATAAAATAATTTTTTATCATCCTAGTGCAGCGTTAAAAATAGAAATAGTAGAATTAATAAAGCAACTAATTTTAATTTAACTCCCAATTGGGACCACCTCGGATCGGACCACTTCGGACCGCTTTTTTCGGTCTCGAGCCCTCAAAATGCCTGAGATCGGACCACTGTCAGTCAATGGGGAATCCACTGTATTTTTGCGGCACATTACTTACAACACTGAGCATGTTGCCGTCTTAGATATTGTTCATAGGGATTATGGTAGCAAGTGTGTTACCAGACAATGGCTTAATTTTGTTATCTGTACGACGTATCTTGTCTAAGCAATAGCGGCTAACAATATACAAACCCAATACATCTTAATTTAGGTGATGTCTATTCTTTTAGTATTTAAGCCGACCCAAATGCCACCGAATTCATACTGACAATTAAATGTCAATTTAAGCACACAAAGGTAATTTAAATAAGAAAAATAATGCTAAAACTTTCTCAAAATGGAAAGCAGAGAAAACTTTAATAAAAAAAGAATATATATGTATATATATATGTGTGTGTGTTGGAATTTGCACGAATATGGCAAATTATCACGAAAAATATAGATTAACCATTTAGCTTTATAAGATTGATGCCTATCTTCCTAATATTTTACGCGATCCTAACTTTCAGACAATACTTTTTCTGAAAATAGATTAAGTTTGTATTAAATTTGGTAGCATACATTTAAAGTTTCCAGCGTTTTCAAACAAACCTAAGTGAAACAAGATGCAAATATCTGCAAAAGTTACCAAAAAGACAACAGTAATTAAATCTTAATTACATTCAAAACGATATTTAATAAGGATGAGATAATATGCATTTTGCAATGGATTTTTAAAAAATCCTATTTGACCTATTGCCATAATTCTTGAAATATATCATAATTTGATGCTTGATACAGAATTCCAAGCGACTTTTAATGCAGATTTTAAAAGTGCCATATGCAAAGCAGCATTTAGAATTAAACTGCAATCTTCCTTTAGTTTTTAAGCAACATATTTCAATTTAGAATAAATGTTATTTATGCGTTTTAGGGATCAACAAAAATTACGAGAATATAGAGAATCCGGAGAAGTACTTTTTTCAATCTTACCAAAGCCTTACCACAAACACAAGCAAATACAACACATGCTTCTCCGACCTTCCACCCAGCGACACCACGAACGACTTTATGACCCCTCAAGGTGAGTATTAAATGTCTATAATTTTTTATTATATTACAGAGTTGCTCCTGTCAAGTTTATCTTTTCTCAGTATTTCATGGATGTAAGCAGTGCTTGTTGGTTTCCAACAATTATTGCGGATGACTCCCTACAGCCAAATTTTTGTGACACTGTATCAGTAAACTTGAAAAGTATATGCGCGTTTATAACGGTTTGTTGCATTTGTAACACCGAACATTGTTGAAAGAAATTTATATCGAAATCGAAATCTAATGTCAACAAATAAGTTGTTGTTCTGACTCCAGTTTGATGTTATTGGAACGTTGGATTCCATACTCCATATTGCAGAGACCATTTGAAAACAGTTTCTGTAAATATCGTCCCGTGTTTCTTCAAGCTGGTTTTCTTAATGTTTCAGAGACTGCATCCTACTTGAACAGCTACGCCAAAAAATTTGACCTGTGGAAGTACATCAAACTGAATAGTGAAGTAACAAAGCTGCACAAAGCGCATGGCAAATGGACTGTGTCGTATACATCTAACGATGAACAGCTTCAAGAAACATTCGACCACATCCTGATAGCAACTGGGGGTTTTGGATTTCCTAAGTATCCCAAGATATACGCACAACGCAATGATTTTAACGGCCTTATTATTCACAGTTCACAGGTTCGAAACGACAAGGAGTTGTTTAAAAACAAGCGCATACTTTTTATAGGTGGTGGAAACAGTGGGGCAGAATTGGCAACAATTGCAGTAAGCAATAGTGCCTCTAAAGTATTTGTTTCAGCTACACATATGCCAAAACAAAAAAATGTGTGGACTCTCGATAGGTTTATATCAACTCCAGATGGAGGTAAACAATGTTATGACCACCAGTTCACTAGACAAAATAGCATCGAGTCTTCGGAATTCGTGAGAATATTTGCGGATTTCCTATTTCCGCTGCACAAGACGTCCAGTTACGCCACTCTCAATTATCCCGGCGATGTAATTGGTGTTTCCCATGTGAATATTTTGAAGAATGCATTGGAAGAAGGTGTGATCCAGTGTGTGAACACGATTTCCGGCTTAAA
Organism: Protula sp. h YS-2021; assembly: GCA_949752745.1. Classification (NCBI taxonomy): domain Eukaryota; kingdom Metazoa; phylum Annelida; class Polychaeta; order Sabellida; family Serpulidae; genus Protula; species Protula sp. h YS-2021. Next base: position 53,235,863 of record OX457028.1, read on the forward strand.
AGGTACTATTATACTGATATATCTTTTGGTAAGAAATAGCGATCTGAAATGAAAGTGTTTGAGCTCTTTGCCCCCCCCCCCACCTCCCATTGTGGAGCAAATCGGTTTCATTATATTTCTGACCAGTGTCTTTCAAAAATGCAAATAGGTTAATATTTCGGTTTTTTTTTGTTTTTATTTTAATTATTCAAACAAGGAATATATATTGAAAGTAAATCTGATAGGAATCACTTCATGTTTACGTTAGCTATGGAAGTAATATTATTTCTATTTTGTAGAAATAAATATAATGATAAACTAAGAACATTCTTGATACATACCTAATTGAAAGAGGCACAGGAAGACATATTTCATTGACTAATTGAAATTAATCGCTTATTTCTGTCGTTTCTGCTTGATATTTACTAACTTAATGCATCATTTCCTGCAGCTAACATTCTTTGCTTTCGTGATTTATTTTTCGTGTTTTATTAGATTTTCCTGTGTTTCTGACAGTTCCGTTAGTCACATTTTTGCAGTTCTGTACTGTCTGTGTGTCTTATATTTGTTCTCATCTTTGTGCTGTTGTAGTTAATGTACTCTGCTTAGTCTACTTGTAAATCACGATGTAGATTACTAAACTAACTTTGTTATATATTAACAAAAGGGGCATTCTAGTAATGCAATTCAAATAAAGTGCACACGCCTGCAAATCATGGCTCGGGAAAACGCAACTCTTTTGTCTCGCGCGTTTAGATCAAGTACATTAAATGCCACGTCTGTATATTCAAATAGAGAATGATGTCTACTTGGATGATGGCCAAGTTTTACATGACGTAGATGTCATAGTCATGGCAACCGGATATAACCCAAGGTTCCCATTTCTGGACCACTTGTGGACCAAGGAGGAACAAGCGGCCTGTGAGCTTTACAACTACACGGTCCCCACCCATCCTCAGCTTGACGGCCTTGGTTTCATCCAGGTAAGATAATTATAGTGTATGATATCCTGTTTGAGACCAAATCTTTAAAACGTTTGCAGTTCTGTTAGTTCTCTATTTTATTAAATTTGGCGAGTAGAAGAGTTGGAAAGAGCATGCTGAAGCTCTACGGGGCCAATGTTTCGGACCATTTTCTCTTTACTGGTCCGTCATTTTGTCTTTACTACTCCTCTCTTATCAAGAATTTTAATGCGTAAGGTCTGCAACAGCATGTGCGCAAAGGCCATCTACTAACAGTCAAACTACATATTACATAAGTGATGTGTGCTTTTGAATACGCTAAATATGTACAGCGTAATCAGTTAAATGTTTGTGTTCGATTCATAAGAACTGCACATGGACGCAAAATATTACTTTTCGTGCTAAATAGTCTAGATTTTCATATAAATTATGAGCTTCAGTTATGTTCTTGGTGAGGGTAGGGGCGATGCCGTTTTCTAGTGTAAGTAGCAAAGTTACATGTTTCTAATATGGCGTCGAACTGAAAAAAAAATTTCGGAAACTGAAAAAACATTGTCTTGTCTGTAAAGGAAATGTAAATCACAATCTGTCTGAAAAGTTTTTAAAATTCTACTAGAAGGGAGAAAGTGATTTTAAAAACATTACTTTTTGGCCAAGTGTTTCATATTTCTAAGAAATGAGTTTTCGTTTATGGTTAATATTAAACAGTTTGATAAAAAGTGTGTATCAAATGTAAGTTTTGTTAACTGAACGTCTTAATTTGGCATGGACGTTACACCAGTAAATACAGACAATAAAAGTCATATAATATGTATGACGTCGATATTCGACTTGTTACAGATGCAAAATGTGATCGGTTCAGTTCTTATGATTGGAGAGTTGCAAGCACGGTGGTATAGCGCATGCATCGTTCCCCGCGATTACAATGAAGACAACATAATTTTCAATGATGTAGAACGCAAGCAAATGATAGATGAAGTTAATCTGATTAAAAATATTATACCAAAAGGGTTTCCTTATAACTATGTCTTCAATGCACAAGGGGTAGCCGAGAGATTTGCTAAGGAAATTGGCTGTCTCCCTCCAGATGCAAAAAAACTAATGATGTCATCAGAAAAGTCCGATGTTGAACTTGGAGTGGCTCTTCTGTATGGTCCCTATACTGTGGCACAGTATCGCATTGCGGGGACGGGGGCATGGGAGGGGGCAAAGGAAACCTGCATCAAGTCAAGCAAATATGTTATGGGTGACAAGTTTAAAGAGCTAGTCGATAAAGCGCAACTAGCTGGTAAACAATGAAAACCATGGCAAAACCTTAACCGCTTGATTCAAAGATTTCAAAAGCGTTTTCGATAAGTTCCTATAAAGTGTTCATTTTATATGATCAACGTAGAATATGTGATTATTATGTAAAGTAACAGACCTTAAACTGGAATATTTTTGACTCTATGCCAAGTTACAAAAACACTGATTGCTATTTGCGATCAGTTGGTAAACGATGTCTGGAAAACACAGGTAATGAAACAAACAAAAATACTGTCAATTACCTCAGGTGTATCGCGCACTACAGAATACAGTGAAGGGGCAGACATTGCGAATTCTATCCAACTCCCAAGAGTAAATGGTTGGTCTCCGTTGTTCTGCTAGATACTACAAACACTTTTATTTGTCCTCCCACTTCATCACAATAATGGCTCTTAATAATATTGCTAGTTATGCTTAACTAAAATCAAGATTAAAAGAACTTCCTAAAACCTGGCTTAAGTGACACCTGGAGTACGTAAATTATTTTATGGTCAGCTTTCACGCCTCGATCTGGAGGGAGTGCCTGAAATGTGATTCTATGGCATTTTAGACAACCACTAAAATATTATTTTGGATTAACGCCGTTTCCTTAAGCATTTTTCTCAGTTAACAATTTATTCTATTTCTACCTGAACTCATTACTCAGTCAATGGGACATGATGTTGTTTGGTTGAAAGGAAAAATAAATTTCCACTTTGATATAAAATTGACCAACGCACCATACATTTACCAGGCCGTCATCTTAACCACTAAATCACGCAGGTAGATTCAAGGAATAATCAATACATTATATTCATTTTACTCCACACAGTTCTACTAATCGATTGGGATATGTAGACACTCTTGAACCTCTTCATTTAGAACTGATTTTGAATATGTTTGACTTTAATATATAAGTTCCAAACAATAAGCAATATTTTCTTAAAATTGGAAAGTCATGAGAAGAACAAGTAGATTATGGGCGCAAAGTACCTATTAATGAATAATGTAATTACATTCTATTGTGTTTATTCTTTGAGCAATCTATTATATAAGCAGACAATTAATAAAAAGAATAGCATATGAATATCAAATGAATAATTCTTTTAAGCAATGATTAGGGTTTGATCATAGGCAGTGAAAAATTATTTGATTTTTCTCACTGAATAGCACATTTAAATTTTAATTTGCTTTGAACTGTTACGATTGGATAATTCTTTAATAAATGTTTTTGGTATCCATACAAATTTCTTTTTCTTTGTCTCTCGAATTTTGGGTATTATTTAATACTGCCTAATTTCATCAGGTGGGTGTTATAATATAACAAAAAAATATAATGATAAAACCACACAAACAGGAGGACTGTAGCACTGGTAGAACGAGCTTAAAAGGCGAATGCAAATAGTGCGTAAGACTGTGGGAGGGGTTTCGGATCAGTCCAAATGCGAAGGCTATTTATCTTTATTTCGAGAATTTGATTAAAAATATATTCTCTTTCAAATTAAATATTTTCACACCCCTTTGCAGTGTGTTTGTTGTTCATTGTTTATTGTTATGGGAATGCCAGGCACACCAGTAAGTTTCATTAGTAAGTGGCATGAAGTTTTCGATATTAGAAGGCGGTGAGCACGGTTGTGTGTATTTACCGGTTGTATGTACCAGTGAAAATACTTCCGTTTCCTTTGTACATGTACTGGCAAAATCGGAAAATAAATTGTTTCACTTTGTCTACATAGGCAATGGTGCTAGTGTTAAGCAATCCCTTAAAGGAATTATGTCTAATCATATTCCCGTGTTTCACTATAATTTCGTTGTTGTATTCCTATCAACAGCATCATTTGATCAAGATCAGATAACAAAAGATTAGTAGTGAAATGTCCCAAAATCAGAAATTCAAATGCTAACTTATACAAAAATAGACACCGTTCAATTTATTGTCATTGCATGTAAACTATGCCTAAAGAGAGATTTGATGCTAGAACAGATATTTAATTAACTTAAAGCTTAAATAATTGAAAGAAGAAATCCCATAAAGCCATTGCACAGAGCGTCGTCGTATGGTTTTTGAGCGAAATTTGCATCGCGATCTCGAGCATTTCGCACCCATACCTGTAACAGTAAGCAATGCATTTAGGGGTAGTGATTCTGTCAATCAGTGTCTCCGTAACAACTCTATTTACCCTTCTCTACCAATATATATATATATACGTTTTTGTGTGTGCATTAATAAACAAAATTAATTCTCATTTTTCAAATAATGTGTGTAGAAAGTGCAATCTGAATTCATTCCTTTATGGTGTTTTTATCACATTCCCTTGCTCATAATATTTTTTCGAAAAAACACCATACACTCTTCGATTGACAATACACTACCTCGGTTCCTTCATGACATAGTACAACAATAGGGGCTGTTCCTTGATCCCAGTTTCCAGAATCGCCGAAGGCAGCTAAATGGGAAATATCGCCTACCATAAGCTGGGCGATATTCCAGTCCCCCTGCGACAGAGGTCCTGCAGTTATATTTAAAAGAATTATTGGTTTTGTTTAATAAAAATATGGTATAATAGGTATTTTCCACCACATACAAAAACATACACGCACTTACACACATACAAACGTAGGCACCGCTCGCACACAAAAAGAATCTGACAACCTTTCCTTAAGAGTGTTGCTTATCTTAAATCAACTTATAAGAAGAAAATATAACATACTGTGCTAAAGGCAGTAACGCTGAAAAAATAATATCCAGTTACTGGGCAAATAAATGCCCCCTTCACTGGGTCGTATCCGCCGCCCACGTTTGCTGTTACATTTTCATATATAATTCGCTCTTGAAATTCGACGTCAGTTTCGTTAAGACGATGAGCAGTAAATCCAATATACGTTGCCGTTATATTTACTGAAAAAGCAAATCGGGACAAGTGATATACATCAATAGTTGAATAAATAGCTAACTGTAATTCAATTTGATATTGATTTTACGTATTATATACTTATTATAGCTTTAAAATGTTGCTCAAATATTATTAATGATTGCAGCAGGTTAAATGTTTAGCTTTCTGCTATAATAAGTGCGCTTGCTGAAAGGATATGTTTGTTTTTAATGGAAATTATAATTATTTGCCTTTTTGTTCTAATCGCTTAAGTTTTTCTTCAAAAAACAAGTTGTCGGTCTCTAAGAGAGTGATCCTGTTTCGAAGTGCTCTGTTTTCTTGATCTTATCTGTCCTATAATGCACAGCGACATTCCATTAGAAATGTTGAAGTATTAGTATCATGTCAAGTTGTTGAAAATTATCTCCACTTAAAAATACAAAAATGGGTCTGCTAAAGAAACTTCAAAGAATTCATCAAAATTAAACAAGGCAAAACATTTAATTAAGTGATGACAGAGTATCAATACCAGGCAGAGAAATCATTAATTTCTAATAGACCTAGGAGCAATAATAAATTTTAAACATTTTTATAAAAGAAATACCATCCTCGCGCTGACGTCATCACTGCACAGTTGCGAATGCTGAAAAGTTGAAAAAAACTAAAGTGCGTGTGTAAAGGTTGGAAAACAGTACAAAATGGTATTCATATGAGAAGCTTTGGATCATACAGGTAAACATACTGTGTTTATATTTTATCGAATATCTAGAATAAACCATTCTACAATAAATGAAAAATTGTTTATTTGTTCAATGTTCATCACAAACCGTTGAACTTGAGTTGCCAGTTGTCGTAGAGTGTTTATAATTAACACAATTACGGGTGCAAATTGAAAGAATAGAAATAATAAATGAAAAGGACTTGTTTTAACAATTTGTTAGTTGGTCAGCTTTAAATATACTCTCTTGATTGTCACTTTATTGTCTAAGTCACGGTGCTTAGATCACAAAATTTTTGTTTCATTCATAAGTTAATTACCAATTGACTAAACAGTCAAAACACCTGTTAAAAGTAAAGATATCTTTATTGTATGTTAATACCCTTTTTCAAACATGAAAAGAGTTAAAGAATTAAATATCAATGTAAGTAACGAAGACGGAACTATATATGCTAAAGTATAACTGTATAACCACTTATAACCTCGTATATATTTAATAAACTTAGATTTTTTAAGTCCTTAGCTAAAATATATATTTAGGCAACCACAAATCGCAGTGTTACATTCCACCCTGGACACTACTACAATAATTTCATTGTAGTTTGTGATCGGCCTCAAGAACATTGCGTATCCTGCAGCACCATACTAAATATAATATATGCATTGTGATTATTTTACAAAAAGAAAAATTAATATTACGACTGCTGTGATGGCAAACAGAAAACTCGTGAGGACAAAGAAAAATAACATAGTCATCCTTTCCAGTGTTTTTGTAATTGAATATTTGAAATTCAGAACATTAGGGAGCCTGTGAAACAAGCAGATGAAAACAAGTTAATAATAACTGAGATTTGCGAACAGGCAGATGTCCACAGCAGATATAGTAAATTATCTTGTCGTTTTAATACATTAGTCAGTATGTCAGATATGTCAATTCTTTTGTAAATTGTTTGACATTCAGATCAATATACAACTTAGCTTGCGTTAATAATTCTAGGAATACGTTCTTAAATACAGCCCTTATCAAACACATTAAACGAGGCAAAGTAAAGTGTAAAGTTCCAGCCGGATAATGAAAATGCTATTTTTTTTCAAAATGCATCACAGCTGCTTTGTTACTTCATTTGTGCTTTAATACACAAATCACTGTATGCAGTTTTTGTTTCTTGCAAACTGATTTTGAAGCTCCTTGGAGTGGAAAAAGATCTTTGGTCTTCTTAACAATGCGCAAACTTCTTAAAGACATCTGATATTCACCAAATACATCCATATTTGAGATAAAATCAATGTTATAGGGCTATTAAACAATATTGAAAGTTTTCCAAAACTATTTCTTCATGCTGTAGGAGTCTATGGCGGAGGAGAGAGATACCTATTCCAAATAGATTATCTCCACTCCCTATTCACTTACAAATCCCCCTTACGGTGACATTCTTTGTTCCGGCATTTATCTTAGTTTTCATCTAACATAAGTTGCAACCTAAATGCCCCAGAACATTGATAACAGTCATTCATTTCTATATAGATATATTATTAGAAGATTAATTTCTGTTTGTTGTTTTGTCCATAGATCCAAATTGTTGGGAGTATCCATAAGTCTATGGTGTTTTGTACTTACCTTTTGAATTTAACAGAATCATTAATATAGCCTTAACAATTTAGTTTTCTGTATGCAACAAATTTGGAGGAAGGTGAGTTGCACAGGAGGGAAGACTACAATAACTTAATGTAAACAAAGTGTGTTCCTGTCAAAAGGGTTTCAAAGGAATAATTTTTTCTATGAATTCACCCATTGAGGGTGATAGTCAAATTTCTTAACACGCTGCTTGGTGAATGAAAGTGTTTCAACCATGAAATGCAACACCTTTTAATTTGACTTACTTCATTGTGTTATGTTTTCTTTTAAGTTGCTATTTTAGGTACTCTGTAAAACCGAAAGTAGTTTTTTTTTACATTTTAGATGAAAACCAAATATTTGTAAATTGTGTTTGATGTCATCTTGTGTTTTGATGCGATATCGGGTCTATCCGCTAATAAGCAGAATGCAGGATTCCATGATGACGCTACGGGCAGTTGACATGGTAATAAAGTTTTGAATGTGCTTGCATTTTGAATACTGAAGAGGTCATGCTATTCTGCTTTAGAAATCAGACTGTTTCATGCATTCATTTTGAACAACAATGCCAAGCAAAGTCACAGATGAAAAAGTAAACTACTATGAGCGCAGAAGCAGAGTCAAAAATAAAATCCTTTTCAAGCACCCAACAGATTAAATTTAATAACAATGTGCTTCGAACTCAGTGCCCAAATAATGCATAATTCATTGTTTCAGAGCCACTTATCCCCGTTAGCCTAACCTATTCTTGTCAGTTTATCCTGAGAATCCTAAAACACATGATTAAAGTATAGATCCCTTTAAGGATAATATATGGCATTCATCTAAAGCATTGAACTTATCAAATATTTAGCTAATTAAAGCAATAGTTTTTATCTTTAAGTAACTTAAAATTACAATATGTTACTACAGGCTTCAAGGTCACATTACTGAGAAAATATGCATTCATGCAATAGTAAGTTATGAAGTTAAGCTTGCATAAAAATTTAAGACCTAACAAGCGGATTTTGACAACATAAGAATGTAAAATAATATATAAATATATATGTAAATAACAATATATTTCCAAAATATCTATATTTCTACATTTGTGTAATTTATTCCGATGTTGCATTTGTAATTGCAGCATACTTATTGTAGATAATCTTATAACTCTGTCTCAACACTAATCGAAATAAAAGTAAATTTTCAGGTGTGTAAACGATTCCAATGAAGCAACAAATTAGTGCCAGACCTGTTAAACTTGGGGATTTACAGTCCGTTAGAGTTTATTGAATTGGTATGATCCGGTAATTTTTTTCTTTTTTAGACTTGTCATGCGAATTCCTATCAGACGGTCAGAGCTAGGATGACCAAATTTGGCACAGATATACTTTAGTACGTCTGATTGGCTTCGAGTTTCAAGAAAGAAAGACGTGCCAATGAAATTGGTGTATATGCTAGCAATAATGCGTAGTGTGATATACGCGTACGATGGTTTGATCGCTTAAGATGAGCCATACGCTGAATGAGGCGCCGCATAGCAGGGTGCATGTATGACTTTGATATCCAATTGAGGTGCCCAGTTAGAACTTTCAGATAACGCTTTTATAACCATCCTGCCGTGAGTTAGGGTCTGCTATTTGTCTCCCAATTTCTCACTGGGAATAGACAACTGCCCGTGTTAGAATCCATGGTGGTCCCAGGGAAAATAAAAGGCTACGTTGGCGGGACACACTTATCCCAGCTTATGGTAAACCCAAGGTTGGTGAGAAAGCTTACTAATCTATCCATTGCTTGTTGGTACTCGCGCTGTGTTTGCGCGGTAGCAAAAGCGTCATTAAGTAGGAAAATAGCAGCACCATATAAGCGACGGCGCAACATACGAATTACACTTTGCGTAATCCTATGGAGCGCTCCCACGTTTAGTGAAGCACCAAACGTTAAGCGGGTGTCTACCATATAGCTGTAATGTGCGTCACCTTTAAAAAACCATTTTAGACCCGTAGCACACTGTGCATTGGTACTTATAGGGCGTGTCTGTAGGACGATTTTAGGTCCAACTGCGCCATATACCAGTTTTTACAAACAAGATTAACCGCAGGATCTTCCGTGAGAAAGTGTGTATGTCCGGAGTCGCATAGTCGTTAACACTAAGGCTCTCTGGTTGTGAGCAGTCATGAACAATCATAACCGTTCCATCTTGCTTGGGGGCACACGAAATAGGGTTGACAACGTCTGGTTTGTAATTAATTTTTGCGTATCTTCCTAATTTTATTCATGCACGGGCTGTTCTTCGACTTAATCACGGTATGTTATTTCTGCTTTGTGGCTAGGGACAAGGGTACTCCGAGGGTGATGATGTCAAAGCAATTTTTAAACCGCTTATGAGAAAATTTTTATCTGTATCTGTTTCAATTCCGTAGTCCATAGATCTGATTTATCCGTGAGTGGGCAAGAGACGCTGGTTTTCAGTGGCGGGATGTTGCCTGTGGCAGCCTGGAACGATGCACATATGCGATTGCAACCCGTCGGAATTTGGTAGCTCCTGCAGATTTCTTTTCGACTGTGTGGGTCTGTTGGCGCGGGAAACCGTAGTCTTTGGGTATGTTTTCGGGGAGTTGTCGAGCGCATCTGGCTTTAAAAAGTTGCTTTGCTGATTAAAGGTATTTCAAACTCAGTTGGAAGGAATTCTCTCCCCATTTCATCTGACCAGTAGCCCGTAGCATTCGATATTCTTGATCAAACAGCATCACCTCCTCGCATTTATATGTTTGCAGATATTCGCCGATCTTAATCTGATATTTAAGGTAGCTACCTGGGTTTCGCTTGCGCCGAGTTGACCCGAGCGGATAATTTCAAGCATAATACGCGACGATACAACTAGGTATTGGGCGAAGGCTAGGTATTGGGCGAAGGATGTTTCGGATGCTTTAGGCTTTGGTCCCCGGGTGGTAGCTTTGAAGCGAATGTTACCTATTTCGACAGTGTCTCCTTCATGAGGGCGACAACCAAATCGCAAAAATCCTGTACAGCAGGGTTTTATTACCTGAACGCCGTCCCACGGGGCAGGGGTCAGAGTTGTTACCTTCGGGTTTCCTAAAGCGATCTTTAAAGTTCACTGCTGTCGTTTTCCTTAAGGGTGTTTTTATCCACGACACCCAAATTGCTGACACTAGAATTTCCTGCAGAACTGTTCTTTTCACTTTTGTCTGATGAGTTCTTTCCATCAGCTTTTCGCAGTTCTCCTAGAACCTTCGTTAGAGCAATAGCTAAACCTCAAGAAAGCTTTATTTTTTATATATAGACGCTGTCTATGTCAGCTAAGAGTTCCAGGTCATCAAACTTATCTTTATTGGGTTTATAGAGGGTAGCTTGCCTGACTTTTCTATTTTGATTTAGGATTCACAGAAACTTGGATTTAACACTGATCTTGTTAACCCTCTCGCTGCTGGTGAGGGATTGCGAAAGCCTTTGGTGAAGATGCATGACCAGGAGATTGGGCGTCAGCGGAGTAAGAGATACTTACCTCCATACTTGATATTAAGTTGCTGTCACATTTTAAATGCTTATAAATGCCATTTTGAGTTTCCTTGACTCCCTAAAAATATACAACATGCGACGAATGATCCATCCATTTGTTACAAATTGTTTACAATATAACTTTATATTAATGCTTATGACGTTATTATAATTTATTCATCCAATAAATATTTAATCGTTTCATCAACGTCAAGTTTTCGATGATTATGGAAGCCTACATGGCAAAAACTTAGAGATAGCAAAAAATGGCGTCCATATCAAATGACCATAATACCACCGGTCACTTAGGCACCAGCGAAATGAAAAAGCGGCCATTTAACTACCAGATCATTTTTCCTGATTTTGGTTATTTCTTCTTGATGGGTATAGTGGAATTTGCAGTCAAGCTATTCACAGAGGTGTTCTTTTTATGCAGTTGACTAAATAAGGGGATGGGAGACTCGGTCCATCAACTTCACAATGTCCTCATTAAGACGTTATTTAGACGCTGCAAAGTTAGGTATAGACGTCGCAAAAATGGTAATTACATCATCGTCTGGACAGAGACAAATATAAGGAATAGTATCGAAGTTATCTTTGGGTCACAGAACACAGAATATGCATGAATTCAATTTTCGTTTATGTATTGCGAAAGTGTGCGATAAAAACTGGCGCTCTGCTGAATATCCCATACTATATGTCCTGATTTTCGTCAGTTTTCAAAGCAACCAGTCATTACTAGTACCCGGCTTAAATTTCTTTGAGCGTTATTGCAAATCTTATTCAATGTCTATTCAGCACTGGTAAAAGACGTTGATCTATGGTCGCGACCAAAACCAAAATGAAAATCAAGTTGCAACCAGATTTAGTGTTATGATTTGGTATGGGCACTGATACAACCTCAAATCGACGTTTTATCGACGTCAGAATATAATATGGGATATAATATTTAAAAGCTGTGTGGCGATGACGAAATCATGTAAACAACACCAGAGGAATATGGCATCATAATTTCTAGTTCTGAAGAGAACTGTAAAATAATCAAAGGCTTAATACCAGTTACTTCAGATAATAATGAAACCGACTTTCAACACTATCTTTGAAAATAAGACTGAGGGATACAAATGGGCTGCTCAAAATTAACACAGAAAGATGCTTGAAGAAAACGAGTTCGTTTACTAGCATCTTAAAAAGCTTCGACAACATGACCTATTTTTTGGACTCCTTGGAGTATTTGAGTGACAATTTGGTGTTTATGGCATGAGGTGGTATGTGTAGTCACACCAGTGTTGTCATTTTTGGCCCGATTAAAGTTATCATGTAAAATTAACAGAATAGTAAGATTCTTGTTATTATTAATTGTGATCTTGATGGTTTTGTTAGCACGCATTGTGAGTTCTTTGGGATTGAAACTGTCTCCAATGTTCTCTGTAGGTCTTTGTGAAAGGTAACTGTTAGATCTACCAAGCTTCCCCCTACGAACTGCCCTTCCACGAAGTGTTTCTCGAACTGTTTATATCGATATGTAGCGTAATTTTATGGATATCAAATTTATTAGCAAAATATGTCGAGTTTAGTATCGCTTTGTTCCTCAGAGTATGCTTCTTTCAATGGGCATTTGATAATTGTTTTAAAATTTAATTTTGGTTTATAAATTAAGTTTTCATAATTTTATGTACTTTTAAATTCAAAAGTTGATTGCGTTCTTGTTACTGAGGTTAATATTTGCTACTAATTGCAATTATTTCAGTGTTAGGATCAATTTGGCCTTTTTGCTAATCTTGACATGTTTACTGACTCATGGCGGGTGGCAAGTCTTCCAAAAGTGTGACAATAACGATTTCCCAGTTACCTTTCTGCGAGTCAACACTACATGACTTTTTCTCACATAAGTTCCGACCGTTCAACACACGCAAGTCCACGTTGGACTTACCAGTAACATTATAAAAATTGTGCTCAAAATGACGAGCTTCTACAAATAATCCAAAATCTTTGGCAGAAATAATCACATATGAAGGCGCTTTGAGGAGGAATGTTCCCCACTTGCTGTGGGCATACATGTAAAAGAGTGGCCAAATCAAATATAAGTTAAATGATCTTGAGGCTTCATTCTTTTTTGCAACATAAACTGTTGTCCTTCTGGTTCACGTTGCATTAATAGAAAAAAGTTTGCAAAGGCTCTACTCATAACTGTGTTAGAGAAGACACCAGTCAAAATAAGCAGAAATTTCACACCATCAGATTTACATCCCATAGATCATCACTGCCTCCTGTGATAATCTTGTGTCCCTTCCATTTGTATGAAACCAGTTTCATTAGACTATAAGCATCTTGGCCTTGTGATAAATTCTAGGTTTTGAGAAAAACCACTTTAAATTGAGCCTCGTGATTCAAAATTTGATATCACTTGTATGGGCTGCTACAAAGATCAAAATGTATTTTACTAAGGTACTGTTGGCATATTGTCGCTTACAGCAAATAATGATGATGGTAGATAATTCTTGAATCTTGAAAGTAGGTGTCAGATAGTACACAATACCAGACATATCCATACTCGATAGAATAAGCACTCTTGATGCTCACTGAGTCACCTCGACATATATGTCTTTAAAGCAAAATTCATTTCAGCACAGTTAAATCTGAGAATACACATCACACTTTTTTTGTCCAAGTGCAATGCAAAATATTTCATTAAAATACTAGGATATTGACTTCTAATGGTCTACCACATGAAGAATATTTGTTTGGTTTTCAGGTGTAATGCTAAATTCAAACATTTCTTCATCTAATACCTTATAGAAAATTAATTCGCCATTTGATAAGGTGCGTATCTGCGTGTCCTTTAACCAAAAGCCTTGTATATTAGCGGTACTTACATTTTCCACGCTTTCCATTCGCACTAGGTCAGAAGAGTACCCGTTTTGGTGGGGTAGAACCATCTGTAGATATCTTGAATATAATCACGGATACTTGCCTGGATATATCTCTTGGTGCAAATTTTAATGCATTTTTGTCCCCTGTTTTCAGCACTTTGTTTAGTATATGATTCTGTTATCAACATAGAATGTGGGAGATTTTTTTGTTGTTGCGAAGCACGTATGCTGAATATAAAATTCGTTGGGGTAAAAAATGTGGGATTTTCTTCATTTCTTTCTTTTTCCCTGCAAAAAATGTGTGCTAAAATGCGAATGTTTTCATGGTAAAAAATAGTGGAAGTTGCTATAGTAATCATTAGGTTATGTTAATCTTGATAACAGAGATGTCACTTTCGCTGTCGTGACAACTATGCAGTTATTTCAACGTCTAGCTGTGCCGAAACCCTGTTGTTAGCATACTAAGCCACGTCTCCTTCTGTATTTATCATAAAAATTTGATCTATGGATTGCGATACTAAAGTGACAGTGACAACCACATTAGGGACCTCTACATTTATTTAGAATGTTCAGTTTGGTAAAATAATTGTAATAATAGATTTTTCGGGTTATAAAATAACTACCAATTTAAATTCAACGAAGCAAACACTCAGTTTTTTCATGAGAAGATTTATTATATGACATTTTCTTAATAATACAAGTCACTGCTATGATTTATACATGATCTGTGCAGATTTCTTGTGAAATAATTCCGCAAGCATATTCAGTTTGCATAGCAGATTGTATATGTGATATTACGTGATCGATAATATTAGACAGCTTCGTTGAACGTCATTAAGCTATTACGAAAGGAAAGTGACAGTTTGTGACTTTTCTCCATAAATATGTTTCGAAATACGGAATAATATGGTCTTACGTAATTGTCAATTGCGAAATTTGTGTCCGTTATATGTAAGTTGAGAGGCAGAGTCTTTCAGTTAGTTTGACCATGGCGGGGTCTACCTTTTTTAAACAGTTTATAGCATTGATGAAAAGGAATTTTATTTTGAAGAAAAGGAACAAGAAGCAAACCTTACAGGTAAAGAAGGTTCATGCAAACATTGCGGTATTAAAATGCAGTTAAACAACACATATTACAATGATCCTTTTCTCTCTTACTGGCACGAGGAGGGTCCCAGGCCCAGTAACTTATGCTCTGTGATATTCGTACGAGCAGTTTTAAAGCCAGTGGGCGTTCCGATTAAATGCGTAAACATTCTGCATTTTGACTCCAAACTATTATTTTCCGTTTTATTTCACGAGTTTGAATCTATGTTAGTCATTTGTACTCCCCATGTCGTGTATGTTGTGAGTATAGTTATTTTTGCGACATTTCTTGTATGATGGGTATCATTTTTACCGGGTCACTTGCAGCCGAAATGCAATATTCTTGCCTATTTCACTCGGAACATCCAAAGTGTCATTAGTATCAAATCTACTCCTACAGACTACGATTGTGAGGTCTTCTAAGACTTCTTGCGCGCGGTTCAGGGTAGCTACAGTTCATCTCCTTACTTTTTCCTTGTTGAGTTAAGCGCAATGAAAAGAATTGAAGTGGTGATTCGATTCAGACCATGTTTTGAATGATGAAACCGCATGTCCACTTGATAAGAAGAATGCAACGTTGGAAATATGTGGGAAAGAAATTCTCTCAGAGAATATTGACCTGGCGAACTGAGCCTAACAAAAGTAGCAATGGGCAAGGTGGTGGAGCATTTATATCGGATTATGTATACTTGTGTGAGTGTTGGGTGGGGAGTTCAGGTCCACATATCGAGTTCTTTTTCATTTTGATGAGCTTGGTCATGATGTTTTGGACGGGTGCTTCGTCAGAGTGCCAGCTCGAATTTCATGAACAGCTAGAACGGGAACGGAGGTAATAACAAGTGATGTTGTTCACAATTGCCACTCTACTGCTGGTCATGTTGAGATGCCCAGAGGAGCACTGGCTCTGATTCCAAAGAGCAATCAGTATAATAGACTGAAAGGGAAGTATAATCGCTACTGCTTGGCTCCTGCCATTGGCTGTAGCGTATAACTTGTGACGCAAGGGCTTCCGGGTTCGCCTCTGTGTGAGATCAGATGTTTCCATAACACTAGTGACCTGTACCAACGATTATGTCGACACAACCAAAAATAGCAGTCCAGAGATAAAATTTTGAGTGATCCGAATTGACAAGTACCAGCAGAATAAAAGCAAATGAAAATGACAAAATCATGGAGAGACTTCAGCCAAGGCAAAACTACTTAGCATCGAAAATGGAGACATACATTTGGGCTTATGCTATGAATTAAAAATAATAGTGTTTTGTTGTCGTTGCTAAAAAAAGCAGAAAACTACTCAGTCTGGTGAAGCGTTTCCCTTTTAGGCGCACAGTGTTTAGCAACAGTAAGCCTATCACCTTCCATCACGCTGCAGTTTTTCTACCCCTTTAGAATTTGTTGAGAGCCTCACTACTGATCAGTTGAGGGCTAATGATTTTTTAAAACATTGTTGGTGATTTTCCCGTTATCTAGCGTGTTTTCTCAGTTACTAATCCACGCTAATTTTCAGTCTGTTATAAGAACGGTCTCTCATTGTATTTCGTTGCCACATGATTTCTTAGTCAAAGGCAAGAGGTCCTTTGGCGTTAAGGGTAAGTGAGCAATTAATCTGTAGGGTTGTGTAAAATGTGGCCAGACGGATTTGAACTGGAGACATTTCGCTTACCTATATTTTAAAACTAAGGACCTATTAAAATAACCTATTTTTCATGAGGAGCGCTGGAAAGCCTGCGGTAGTCTATTCTGGAATAGCCTATCAGAAAATATCTTGTTTCTTATTTGCTTCGGAGTTCTTATTTTAAATAATATGGTGTTTGCTGCAAAAAAGCTTATCTCAATGCATCGGTTCAGTGCAACGCCTAAAGACATTTGGTTGGTGTAGAAAGCTTCAGATTTACGTAGTTTTAGAATATAGTTATCATAATTTCTTCTTTTTTTTGCAGGAGATCTTGTATCCCATCTATTTTGTTTTGATACTTGTGATTATACGAATCACAACAAAGCCAACTCAGCGGGATGCTGTGCCTCTCTTCCCTGAGAACAACATTAGCATGTCAGGTATCTTGTAATTCCGGTCTTGGTTCAGCAAGAAAAAGAGCCATGGATGACTGGTGTGGTTATCAAAAAAGCTTTAGGAAAAAAATGATGCATACGGAAAGTGTGAACTTGGTGCTGGTGGCAGTCTTCTTGGCAGTTTCAGAATGTCCTCATTGAGAAAAGAAGCATGATGTTTAACAGCAGTTGAATAAATGTATATTAATGGTTTCACGTTTCTTTTATTTTAGAGTATTTGCCGAAGTCGCATAGTGTCGTGTACGTCTCACCTGACACGGAGGAAGTCAATGCCACTATGACACAGGTGATGGCCATCTTAGCGAGCATGGGCAGCACACCCAGAGTGGAATATTTTCCTTCAGAAAGACAGGCAAGTTCATCCCGCTAAAGCTTTTTTTGCATCTTATTGGTGGATCTTTATCAGTTTCTTTGCTACATATAATGGCATAATCTTGTCCTGAAAACTACAGAAACAGCAGAAGTTGCAAACGTAAAAATCATGAATTAAAACAAAACAAAAGGACGAAAAGTCTCAGTACATTGACATAGAACTAGGGCGTAGCGAGCACATTGGCGTCACCAGTAGTTACATTCGGATATAAGGTAGCCCGTAAACGATATTAATGTCTTTCTCTATGTGCCATTCTTTGAGCCTGTTCATGGACGATCGTGCTTGACATGCTATTTTCACTGTTCCATACTGCTGTTTTCACTCCTTCACGTGTATAAGGGAGTTTCTCATTCCCGGGACCCGTCCGTGGATAGCCGAGCTTTACGTCTTATTTTCCTGGTTACAGGCTGAGGAAGAGTATCTGCTTGAGAAGGACCAGGTTGGGCTGGGCGTTCACTTTGATGACGACACACCGTGGTCTTTGAAATACACCCTCAGAGCTCCATTTGGGACAATTCCTACGACTGATAATCTTTATGGAGGTCAAGGTGAATGGTGAATACCAATTAGCAACAGCGACTGTAGTTATCCCCCGTGAAACGGAGGGATATAGGTTTGAGATTGTCTGTCCGTCCGTCCGTCCGTCCCCTCTTCAAGCTAAGGACTTTGTGGACACCACTTCTATATCAACGAAGCATAATTCAGCTTTCATATTTCATACAGGCAAAATATAGGGTATAAAGATGTGCAACGTCAAGGTTTCAGTTTGATCGAAGCAAAATTGACAAATTGACAGGCTTTTGAAAATCGTCGAAAATAGACATATGTGCACATGTATAGGACTTTGTGGACACCACTTCTATATCAACGAAGCATAATTCAGCTTTCATATTTCATACAGGCAAAATATAGGGTATAAAGATGTGCAACGTCAAGGTTTCAGTTTGATCGAAGCAAAATTGACAAATTGACAGGCTTTGGAAAATCGTCGAAAATAGACATATGTGCACATGTATAGGACTTTGTGGACACCACTTCTATATCAACGAAGCATAATTCAGCTTTCATATTTCATATAGGCAAAATATAGGGTATAAAGATGTGCAACGTTAAGGTTTCAGTTTGATCGAAGCAAAATTGACAAATTGACAGGCTTTTGAAAATCGTCGAAAATAGACATATGTGCACATGTATAGGACTTTGTGGACACCACTTCTATATCAACGAAGCATAATTCAGCTTTCATATTTCATATAGGCAACATATAGGGTATAAAGATGTGCAACGTCAAGGTTTCAGTTTGATCGAAGCAAAATTGACAAAATGACAGGCTTTTAAAAATCGTCATAAATCGACATATATGCAAACGGAGTGGACTTCGTGGATTAGATTAGATTACATTAGATTAATAAAAAATAGATTCGGGTTATATCTGTTCAAAGACAGTTTGTAGTATTGTTGATTTGTCGTTCAAGGAAGGGTGTCCAGTTTCCTGTCAATGGTAATCCATTAGCTTAGATATTGCATAGGGGTAATATTTAGGGTTTCACGGGGGATATTGCTGCTCTCTGACAGCATCTAGTTTTTCTATGCTTTTGTTTCGGGTTTTTATTATTCGGTGTCATGCGTTGAATCATAGGAAGAGGGTTGTAAAAGTCTTGTGTGAAGTGTCGGCTCAGTTTGATGGTCTCTTTCGAATCGGTTCCCTGTGCTTTCTCTCTGTTCGGGTCAGAGTGGCACTCAGTGCGATTCCTATATGCTGCATTTCAGTAAAGAAAATAATAAAATCGGGATTTGGTGTTGACTTATCGAAACAAAAAATATGTGCGTGATGACGCTCAATGCCCTCCTTCCCCGTTCCACGCTACCCTTCCTTCCTCTACTTAACCAAGACCAACATACATGTATGTATTGTATGTTCGTTTGCACAACACACATAAAGGGGCCGATATATTTACATAAATGTCATATTACTGTTTGTGAAACTAGCACAATGTTTGGAAGTATTTTATTCAGGAAAACCCTTTTTGCCATAAAAGCACTTCAGTCGTTTGAGCGTAAATACGCATAAATATATCATATAACTGTGCCTGTGTTAACACATACATCAACAGATTAGATCTGCTGCAAGATGAATGAGTAATAGCCTCTGTTGGGAATACTTCTCATTAATAAAAGATCTTAAACAGCAAAATGCACTTCTCTCCTTCCTTGCGGAATTCGCCTGTCGTTTATGAACACTTCTGACTATATCATAAACTTTCTGCCTAGTGCCAGGGATATTTATTGTATTCTATGTTTGGCTGTGCCAAAAAAAGGAAAAAAAGCATAATGTAAGGGGAATCGAAATGAGTTAGTTGTAACCGCGTTTTGGGGAGACACTAGAAGAACTACCAATATCCTCTTTCAATGATTTTGTTAAGAAAGCAAATGGGGTCGTACCCCTTCCCTTGCTGCTTGGGAAGACGCTTCCCAGCCCACCCAAGCAAACAGTACCAGAAATAAAGGTAGTGCCGGAGGAAAGAGACTTGAAATAAGCCCATATTATTCGTTTTTAGGGTAAATTAGGGTAAAAAGAATAAAAGAAGGCGTTATCCAGAAAGTAAGTAAGTAAGCACGCGGGGCAGCAAGAATCTAGGGCAGTCCGCGCGCTACTGTCATAGGTAATGGACGACGTCCAAAATTTTTTTACAAGGATGATAGGAGGGGAGAGGGGGGTGGGGCTACCCTTCTCCCTCCCCTCCTTCCCCTTGAGTAAAGTATAAGCGACACAGGACACACTGCAGACATTTTGCGAGAGAATGTTTCTGAAATTTTTGTAGTGGAATTGTTTCACGGGAGACGAATAACAGAGAAAAAAAGTGGGAAAAGAACGCACCAGTAGTGGTGATAGTAGTCGTCCTGGTAGTTGTAGTAGGAGTAGTAGTGCTTGTAGAACAGCAATGATAACAACAACGATGATGATATTAATGATAAAGAATAACAATACTTATGATATAATCATCTCTTAGTAATTAAGTTCAATTGTTTAGATGACGCTATTGTAACTGTACTGGAAGCAAAAAGTTTTACTTGGATCACAGAGTCCTAGGCTGTTAAAAACCTGGTGCAAGGGCGGGCACCTTGAAAAGTATTTACTTCTTGCCTTGCCTTTCTAATTATCAAACACCCAGGGCTCTAAATTATGATCATAGCAGTGATTTTATTAGAGTATAGTTATACTTATTATTTCGAGTATTGTGAATTGTAGATAAATGTTTTAAAGTGGCATGAACTGTTATCTTATCTTATCTTATAATAATTAAGGATTGTCATTGCGCTGTTTGTTGTTGTGTCCGTTTGTGACAGGCGTATCTCATAAACTTAGGTTTTGTGCTGTATGCAGGTCAGTGCCGGGACGAATCGGGGCTGGGTGGCTGTGACGCCAATAAGTACCTGTTCAGCGGCTTCGTCAATATGCAGAGAGCCATCGACGCAGTGCTAACAGCCGTAAGTGTGAGCTCGTCGGCTGTGTTTGCCTCGCAAGAAATATTTTTTTTTTCGTGTAACTACCATAGTGGCATTACTTATAACAGTTTTAAGTAGAATACTATATTTTAAAGCCTTCATTATAGTAATTATGCGGTGCCTAGTTTATAACGCGCTACTCACTAGCGAAATCGATCTGGTTTTGTTTTGCGTCTGTACACCCATATAAAGTTTATCGTCAGAGCTGCAAGCAGTGTCGGGGGAGGTGGGGGGGGGAGGGGGGGCGGTTGATAACGGATGGTATCTATACCAAGTAATCAGTGGTTGGTGACCACCCTCTGCTGCCTGATTTGTAATATTTCGGTACTTATTCACAGACAGGGTGACTAATTGTAAGCTTATTTAGAAACAAGTGACTAATACGAGAGTGACAGTTGACTCAAACGCTCTGATTTTATGTTGCAAATTCTTTCCTTGTTATTTATTAGCTGTATTGATATGCGTAGAGTGCATCTGCACTATCGTCATGACGGCAGGCCTATGCTCTGTTAATAATAATAATGTCCCCTTGACCCAAGGGAAGACATGTAGTGTCCGTACATCCCGTCCCTCCCTCCCTGCGTCCCTCACTCCCTCCCCTCCCCTCTCTTTGTGTGTGTGCTTGTGTCAGTCTGATGTGAACAAAATGTTCTGTGCAAGATAACTCGAGAACGAAAAGTCGGATGGACTTGAAACTCCTTTTTTTTTTTTTTGTTATAAGAAAAGGAATGGCTTTAACTACGCTTAGGAAAGAGACCTTTACCGTAAGGTTGGCTAAAAGGATTAAGGTTGCGTTTATAGTTGCAATTACATTAGTTGGCCCGGGGACGGGTGGGGGGGTGGTAGGTTTAGGTTAGCAAAAAATAATCCATTTGAAAATAACATCTTCAATACCCGGATAAAAATAAAAAGACATCAAACCTGTTTGCAGTGACCACCTCCAGTTTTGGATAAATAAACGAAAGGTATAGTTTAACCTGCCTTGACCAACTTCGAAACCCGGATAAAAAGGACGTAAAGTAAAACCTGTTTTAGCGACCACCTTTCAGACTCGCATAAAAAGACGTACAGTAAAACCTGTTCCGTAGTGACCACCATCGGTACCCGGACTGATAAGACGTGGAGTAAGACCTGTTCAGTGACAACCTTCCAGATCTGGATGAAAAAGGCGTGCCATAAACATGTCTGTAGTGTCACCTTCTAGACCCATATAAAACACCTGTACCCCAAATAATTCTCTGCGAAAAATTGGTCTTGTAACGCATCTTACTCGGAAACTGTAAGTGCAATCGTATTCGAGATATTAGCTTTAGAAACTTCATCACGTCATAAGTGAACAATGGGTAGAACAATGTATCGGCTGGAACAAGTTCCCATAGTCTGTGCAGGGCACGGCGAACGCTCAACGCTGTATTGACAGATGTCGCTAGCATCATGGAGTGCCCTGCTATTGATCTATTGCCAGTCATTGCCATTGCTGTGTGTATGCTGAATGGCACTTGACATACTGAATGTATACACACGTACGCCTTTTCTTTGTTATCCTGTTAAACGGGGAAATTTGTGGTACTGTGGGTTAGAGAAAGTGCGTTTTTTGCAAGTTTCCAGTGCATTTAACTTCAATTCCTTGTAATCTGAAACTTTCTTTATCAGATGAACTTACAATCAACATCGATATAATAACGTGATAATAATGTTACGGTTAAAACAATAGGCCCCCAAAGAATTCTTTGCGAAGAATTAGTCTGATGACGTGTTTTACTTGGAAACTGTGAATGCAACAGTTTTCGAAATATATAACTTAGGGTCGAAAATAAGCTCAAAATCGTTCTATCTCTAACCGTTTTCCAGAGAATGGCCCACTTCCGGGTTGTTACATCGACCATGGCCGAGGTGGTCAAGGTCGTCGAGGTATCTCTAACCGTTTTCGAAATAATAGGCAATCGTTCTCTAAGGTCATGGTTAAAAAATACAGATTTTATGACGTCTAATCACCCTGTGTCAGTGAGCCAAATTTAATCACTCTTTAGCAATTGGGAAAAACTGAAACGCTGCCGCCAACTTTAACGTGCTCTGTTATGGCCCTCATTGTAGAAAGTTGGGCAATCAGTACGCCTAGGCTAATGCCATACCAGTTCCTTTAACTGCGAAATCCAAGCGTTTGCTTGCTTATAATGGGCGTCAGTGGCAAAATTTCAATGTCCGTTTTTTAGTATTTCTATGTCCGTCATTAAGTATTAATGAATTTATAAAAAAAACTGAGCTGGACCAACTACACATCCTACATTATGTCTCTGCCAAATTTGGTCTTCCTAGCCGTAGCCGTCTCAGAGGAGTTCGCGTGACAAGGTTTTGGGCTTAAAAAGGAAACATACGGAAAAACATTTCCGAATCGTACGAAAGCAATAAACTAGTGGGTTGAAAATCCCCAGGTGTAATAACTGGAACTATCTAAAGAACAGTGGGAAACCAAGAAGTAAGACTGGGTAACAGGTGAGAAGATAGCTTTAATGGGAGGGGAGGGGGGGGGGCGTAATTGCTATGGCCCCGTCACTGCCTTTGATGAATGTGAGCGCTAAGCACTCGTTACATGTAAAACATTGGAAACGAGGGATTTATCTGAAAGCCAGCACAGTGTATTTCCGTATCTTGGGCGAATCTGCTGTATGTGTATTTGAGAGATCTCGTGTGACTTTTTAGCCCAGCTTACGTTACACGTAAGCTAGGGTATTCCTATCGGTTTGCGGTGGCGTCCGTTAGTTAGTTAGTTAGTTAGTTAGTTCGCTGTAAACTTTGTTTCAAAATGCATCTCCTCCTACAATTCTGATCCGATGTCATTTACTTTTGGTGTGAGGTATCCCTAAGGGGTCGTGCATACGGCTTGTGCTTTTCTAGTCGATCGAGTGATTTTTGAATTTTTGGCGAATTTTTAAAGAAAAAAATTAAAAATGTATCTCCTCCTACATTTTTGACCCGATGTCATCTATTTTTGGTATGAGGCACCCCTAAAGGGTCGTGCATACGGCTTGTGCTTTTTTAGTCGATCGGACAATTTTTGTATTTTTGGGGATTTTTTTAAGCAAAAATTTTGAAAAAAATGCATCTACTCCTACAATTTTGATTCGATGTCATTTATTTTTGGTGTGAGGATTTCCTAAGCGGTCGTGCATACGGCTTTTGCTTTTTTAGTCGATCGGGTGATTTTTGAATTTTTGGGGATTTTTTAAAGAAATTTTAAAATGTATCTCCTCTTACATTTTTGACCCGATGTCATTTATTTTTGGTATGAGGCACCCCTAAAGGGTCGTGCATACGGCTTGTGATTTTTTAGTTTGTATTTTTGGGGAATTTTTTAAGCAAAAATTTCGAAAATAATTCAAAATGCATCTACCCCTACAATTTTGATTCGATGTCATTTATTTTTGGTGTGAGTGCATACGGCTTGTGCTTTTTAGTCGATCGGGCAATTTTTGTATTTTTAGGGAGTTTTTGAAGAAAAAAACTTCAAAATGCATTTCCCCTTACAGTTTTGAACTTTTTTTTTTTTGGTTTGAGGCATCCCTAAGGGGTTGAGAATACGACTTGCGCTTTTTAGTCGATCTGTATTTTTGGGGAATTTTGGAAGAAAAACTTCAAAATGCATTTCCTCCTACAGTTTTTATCCGATTTCATTTATTTTTGCTATGAGGCATCCTTAGGTAGGTCTCACATACGGCTTGTGCTATTTGACTCGACTTGGGAATTTTTGATTTCGGGGGGAATTTTTGATGAAAATACCTCAAAATGCATTTTTTCCTGCAGTTTTGATCAAACATCATTTATTTTGGGGCTGAGGCATGCTTAGGGTGTCGTGAATATGGCCTGTCTTTTTCAGTCGATGAGAGAATTTTTGAAGAAAAAAATTCAAAATACAGTTCCTCCTACAGTTTTTATCAGATTTCATTCATTTTCGATATGAGAGGTCTCTAGGGGGTCATGCATACGGCTTGTGCTTTTTGAGTGAATTGGAAAACTTTTGAATTTTTTTCGGAATTTTTGAGAAAAAAAAATTAAATGAATCTCCTCCTACAGCGCATAAACGCAAGTTAAATGAACTTGCGCAGTAGTCAGATTTAACAACCGCACATCGACGCAAGTTAAATAAACATGCGCAGTGGTCCGAAATGTGAACTGGGCATCGACGGAAGATATATAAAGATGCGAACTGGTCCAAAATAAGCACCGCGCATCAACGCAAGTTAAATAAACATGCGCACTGGTCCGAAAAAAGAACTACGCTTCGACGTAAGTTGAATAGACATGCGCAGTGGTCTGAAATGCGAACCGTTCATCAACGCAGCCTAAAGAAACATGCGCACTGGTCCGAAATGCGAACCGCACATCGAGGCAAATTAAATAAACATGCGCAGTGGTCCGAAATGCGAACCGCGCATCAACACAAGTTAAATAAATATGCGCACTGGTCTGAAATGAGAACCACGCATCAACACAAGTTAAATAAACATGGGCAATGGCCTGAAATGCGAACCGCGCATCGACGAAGTTAAATAAACATGCGATCCGGTCCAAAATAAGCACCTCAGATCAACGCAAGTTAAACAAACTTGTCCGAAAAAAGAACCACGCATCGACGCAAGTTGAATAGACATGCGCAGTGGTCTGAAATGAGAAATGCGCATCAAAGCAAGTTAAATAAACATGCGCAGTGGTCCGAAGAAAGAACCATAAATCGACGCGAGTTGAATAGGCATCACAGTCGGGCATCGACGGGACTTAAATAAACATGCGTTCTGGTCCGAAACGCAAATCGCGCGTCAACGCAAGTTAAATGAACCTGCTCACTTGTCCCAAAATGCGAACTGCGCATCAACGCAACCTAAAGAAACAGGTATACTGGTCCGAAATGCGAACCGGATATCAACGCAAATTAAATAAACATGCACACTGATCCGAATTGCGAACCGCGCATAAGCGTAAGTTAAATAAGCATTTGCCCCGGTCCAAAATAAGTACCGATCATCAACACAAGTTAAATAAATATGCGCAATGGTCCAAAATGCAAACCACGCATCAACACAAGTTAAAAAAAAAAACATGCGCGATGGTCCAAAATGCGAACCGCACAGCAACACAAGCTAAATAAGCAAGCACACTGGACCAAAATAAGCACCTTGCATCAACGCAAGTTAAATAAACATGCGCACTATTTCGAAATGCGAACTGCCCATTAACGCAACTTAAATAACATGCGCACTATTCAAAATAAGAACTGCGCATCAACGCAACTTAAATAAACATGCGCACTGGTCCAGAATAAGAACTGCGCATCAACTCCAAGTTAAAGAAATATGCGCATTGGTCTGAAATAAGAACCGCGCATCGACGCACGTTAAATAAACATACGCAGCGGTTCGAAATGCGAACCACGCATCAACGCAAGTGAAATAAACATGCGCACTTCTCCGAAATTCGAACCGCACATCAACGCAAGTTAAATAAACATGCGCAGTGGTTCGAAATACGAACCACGCTCCAACGCAAGTTAAATAAACATTTGCACTGGTCCAAAATAAGCACTGCGCATCAACGCAAGTTAAATAAACATGCGCACTGGTCCGAAATTCGAACCGCGCATTAACGCAAGTTAAATGAACATGCGTAATGATCCGAAATTCGAACTGCTCATCAACGCAAGTTAAATAAACATACACACTGGTCCAAAATGCAAACCGCGCACCAACGCAAGTTAAATAAACATAGGCACACGCCCAAAATAAGCACCGTGCATCAACGCAAGTTAAGTAAACTGGTCCTAAATGCGAACCGCGTATCAAGGCAACCTAAGGAAACTTGGGCTGTCCGAAATAAGTACCGCTCATCAACGCAAGTTAAAATAAACATGCGCATTGGTATGGAATAAGAACCGCACATCAACACAAGGTGAATAAACATGCGCACTGATCCGAAATAAGAACCGCACATCAACACAAGGTAAATAAACATGCGCACTGATCCGAAATAAGAACCGCCTATCAACACAATGTAAATAAAGATGCGCATTGATCCGAAATAAGAACCGCACATCAACACAAGGTAAATAAAGATGCGCACTGATCCGAAATAAGAACCGCACATCCACAAAAGGTAAAAAAAACATGGGCGCTCGTCAGAAATGCGAACCGCACATCAACGCAAGTTAAAGAAACATGTGCACTGTTCCAAAATGGGAGCCGCACATCTACGCAAAATTAAATAAACATGCGCACTTGTCTGAATAAGAACCGCGCATCAAGGCAAGTTACATAAATATGCGCACTGGTCCGTTGTTTGAAGGTATCTATGGCAGACTATCCAGTCTACCAGAGATACCAAAAATCTGTTTCCCATTTTTCTGGGAAAGAAATCTTTGTATGCATTTATCGGTCTATGTTCTGGTCCGGTGCTAAATTAATTATTGGGCTAGCTCTTTGCCGTCTCATCTTTTGAAGCCCAATTTTTCAGGAAAATTCCCTTGCTCATGCACGCTGGAATTGGTCTTATTGCTTTTCGTAAGCTGGGACTTTGTCCTTGGACAAACTTTTTTATGCTTTACTGTATTGCGAAATTTCACCTAACTAACAAAGCAGTAGAACGGTCCAGGAATTGCTTATCGGTGAAAGGTGTGGGTCAGTATTGGTATTAAGTAATCAATGACGTCAAGCGATATGCAAATTTTATGCTATGAA
The DNA here is from genome assembly GCA_949752745.1 of Protula sp. h YS-2021. NCBI lineage: Eukaryota > Metazoa > Annelida > Polychaeta > Sabellida > Serpulidae > Protula > Protula sp. h YS-2021. The sequence continues at coordinate 53,263,429 of OX457028.1, forward strand.
TTGGACCAGATTTTACAGTGGGCTCTTGAGTTTTACGACAACTTATGCTGCAATAACTAAAGTACACTGTGACATAAATTCTTGGCAACTGGAATATGACCAGACATTAAAGTGCACGTTCAAGTTTCCACTTCTGACGTACAAGCGGTGCGAAATATGAGTAGCTCAAAGACGCTTCTTATAAATAACTTTATACAGCTGTAGCCTTCATAGCAAAAAAAATGAATTGCGGAACAAAAAAAAACAAACAAACAAACAAACAAACAAAAAAAAAAAATTAAAAAAACTGACCCGACATTAAAAAGTGGGGTTTATATGTTCTGAATAACTTGTTTCACCTTTATTTTATTTTCCATATCGTTGTGCGTTCGTGTTTTTTACGTATAAAATTAAGTGTGGTTAGTTACTGTTAGAATTATTTAATTTTTTTTTGTTTTGTTGGTAAAGTGTGTCACCAGAATATAATAAGTGTTGCTTACTACATTTTTTATTTCTTCAGTGTCTAAGCATATTTGAGAGGAAAGGAAACAGCTTTTTATTTCAGAATAGAACACAGTTAGACCAAGTTTTATCAGCGATTCAAGTGCAGCTCTTCCCAAAATCCTCATGGACCCCGGATGTGAGCTATTTACAAACCCTAGCCTCCATTTACTTCGTCATGGCTTATTCGCCATTTGTGAATTTTCTCACCGTGAGTCTTGTTGCGGAGAAGGAGAAGAAGATACGCGAAGCCATGAGGATGATGGGCCTGCGTGACCCAGCCTTCTGGTAACTAACTGCTTCTTGTATTGGGGTAGGGGGGGGGGTAGAGGTGGAGTTATACGCGAAGCCATGAGGATGATGGGCCTGCCTCATGGCTTCGCGTATGACCCAGCCTTCTGGTAACTAACTGCTCCGGGTATTGGGGTGGGAGGGGGGAGAGGACCTGGTGTCATACGCGAAGCCATGAGGATGATGGGCCTGCGTGACCCAGCCTTCTGGTAACTAACAGCTCCGGCTATTGGGATAGGGGTGCAGGTGGGGTCATACGCGAAGCCATGAGGATGATGGGCCTGCGTGACCCAGCCTTCTGGTAACTAACAGCTCCGGCTATTGGGATAGGGGTGCAGGTGGGGTCATACGCGAAGCCATGAGGATGATGGGCCTGCGTGACCCAGCCTTTTTCGTAACTAACTGCTCTTAACTAACTGTTCTGGTTATTTGGATAGGGGAGGGGGTGGGGTAATACGCGAAGTCATGCGCTTTATGAGCCTGCTTTGCTTGCGCGTCCTAAACGCGGGAGAGGTCGCGGTATTACGAGTCGCAGCCACGAACAGGCTCGAGGCCCATGTGGTTATGTTGAAGCATTTCACTGATTTTCCAAATCAACACGAGATTCTTCCCTCTTCTCCCCTCCCCTCCCCTTCATATCCGTGTTTGACCGCTTTTTTGTTCTTTCAAATTTATATGTACTTTTAAAGGTTAAGTGCTTATCCTACATACAATAAATCGATTTCTGTGTGTTTGACAGGTTTTCCTGGGGTGTGACGTACGCAGTAATTATCTTTGTCGTCACCGGTTTGTGCGTACTACTGACGTTCGCCACAAGCTTCTTCCCCAACAGTGACATCTTCATTTTCTTCCTGATGCTCTTCCTCTACGGTCTGACAATCATCTCAATGGCTTTCATGATCACGCCCTTCTTCAGCCGCGCCGATGTGAGTCAGTGTTAGATCCGGGGGGGGGGGGGCGGGGGAGGGGGGTTCCACTACGGTCTGGCCATGGTCAAGCCCTTCTTCAGCCGCCTTGATGTGAGTCAGTGTTAGATCGGGGGGGGGGGATGGGGAGGGAGGGAGGGGGTTCCACTACGGTCTGGCCATGATCTCGCTCTTCTTCAGCCATACCCATGTGAATAATTGGTAGGGCCGGGGGAGGTGCACTGTAGTCTGGCTATGATCAAGCCTTTCTTCAGGTGTGCCGATGTGAAGCATTGGTAGAATGGGGGGGGGGGGGGGGGGGAGTTCCACAACGATCTGGCCATGATCACCCACTTCTATACTTGCTGCAATAATATAAGCTAATAATGGATCTGCGGGATGAGGGAAAGGGTTCGGGACTTTTTAAACCAGACAACTTGGTCGGGCTGGTCTTATCACATTAGCAGAGGGCATCCGACGTCTGTGCGTGTGAAAGTATGTAAAATGTTAATTAAAATTTACTCTTCTGCTTCAGTTTTGATCGGATTCCTTTCAAATTTTGTACAAATATTCTGTAGGTAGGCCTCGTTTGAAAAATTACTTTTTTCTCGATCCGCCAAAAATTGGCAAAATGGAAGGGGGGGGGGCGGCATTTAACATTTTTTGGGAGCCAATTTTGCAGAGGGTTTTTCCACAAATTTAATTGCACTGCCTTCAAATTTTGCATAAATGTTCACTAGCCTGTCATCTTTTGAAACGCACTTTTTTGACGATAGATCAAAAATTGGGTAAATTGGGGGAAATTTTTGGTAGCCATTTTTCGAAACGCTTCTTCACAACTTTGATCGGATTGCCTTTAAATTGTGCATAAGTGTTGACTAGCCGGTCAACTATTGAAAAGTTAATTTTTTGGCGATCCGCCAAATATTGGCTAAATGGAGGGGGGGGGGGCATTTAAAAAAAAATAATAGTCAATTTTCAAAACGCCTATTCTTCCAAAATTTTGATTGATTTCTCTTTTGAACCATTGTTTTGTAGATTGTTCTCTCTTGAAAAATTACTTTTTCTGTCGATTCGTAAAAACTGATCAAGTGCAGGGGTAGAGGTGCCTTTATAATTTTAGGTTGGCATTTTAAATCTTTTTGTTTTCCAAAATGCGCTGCCTGCTGCAGTTGAACCCGACTGCCTCTCGATCCCTCTTGCACCAAAAATGTATTACAATTTGCAATCTTAATGCAATTAGTAGGCAATTAATTTCCCATCCCTTTGCCGCTAGAACTAAACCCTCTTCCCGTCATTCTTAGAAAATCTAGTGGCTCCATGCGCGTTACAGTGGGCATTTATAAACATTTCTACGAGAAATGAGAAGTTAATTTTTGGTGTTGTGGCGTTCTCAACCTGTGGCGCCCTTCACATCTATTCAATCAAAAGTAATTATTATTATTATTATTCAATGTGTAAATTCCTGTGGCCAAGTTCATAAGCGGCAAATGAATTGTTGTTGTCTTACGAAAACAGAGTGGAGCGAAAATAAGTGAATCGGATCATAGCGAATACATTCAGTTATTCCAGTGACTGTTTAAATCTCTGAATACTAGTAGAAGTCTGGTTAATGTGAGATATTGGTTAATCTAATAATTGTGTTTATTATCTTGATTATTAGATAGTTAGCTATTGTCTGTATCTAGCAAATAAACATTTGGAATGGACTTCGGATAGAAGGGCAGAGCCCTTGTCGCGCAAGAAGTGTACTTCTCATTTTGCTTCTGGATTACTAAGGCTTTGATAAATCCACACGACTAACTTTTCTTAAATGTCGGTCATGCTATGGATGTGGTCTCTTTTTCTCCCATTCAGCAGTTTCCACTGTTGCGTTGTAATTTCTGGGTTTGAATGCCTGTTGATTCAAGTAGCTGGTAAAAAAGAATAAAATAAAAAAAAAAAAAAGAAGAAGAAGAAGAAGAAGAATAAGAAAAAGAAGAAGAAGAAAAAAGAAACCCAACTCTGTTGTCTTTGTGCTGTCTGAGCACTTGTTTTTAATTAAATCAGTCTGAACGTATGTATACATATTTAGTGTATAGTATGAACAAGAAAATAAGAGATATAAACGGTACCACTGAGCTTAAAAACAACCTCTGTTTTGTATATCGAAACAACATTTGGGCTTTTCCCGTTTTTTTTTCCCCAAAGCGACTGTTCTAGCCTGTTAACACATAATTGAATGACGTTTCCGTCGAGTAGGAGGTGGGCTGCTGTGTCGCAATGCGCTGATTTTACTTCGATGTCGGGACCCCCCCCCCCCCTCCCCCCCCCCCCCCCCCGCCTCCTCGCTTGTCTAGGTGTTAGACATAAGTTCTTCAGTTCTTTCTTCTCCCAGCCCGTCGTGCCGCCCCCCCCCCCCCCCACCCCCCAGGAAGCTTCCCGCATCTGCGTCGTTTGCTAGGCGCTATAGGCAATTTTTAAAAAGTTAGTAAAACAAGCAAATGATAGATTATTTTGCCATTCTATACTACCCCGTGCATGTAAACAAATGTGAAAAACAAATCACAAAGAAAGATATTACAAAAAGAAATAGGACTTAAGTTTGCTTGTTTGTGTTCACAGAAAGCGGGGGGACTGGCAAGTCTGGCCACTATGGTGTTCAGCCTCCTGTACCTGCCCGTTACGTTGACCCGTGACGGTATGGGGCCGGATGGGCCGGAGTCGAGCATCCCGGAGGCGGGTCAGTGGGCCCTCTGTCTGCTCTCGCCCGTGGCCCTTGCCCTGGCGGTGGATCAGGTAAGGTGTTTTTTTTTTGTTCATCTTATAGCTACATGCTAGTGTCTTAATATGTTAGTATGTGCGTAATAAAAGAGTGATAAAAGTAATTTATGTAGTGCAGACCACAGTGTCCATGGGACTGACTGAGCATGTTGTAAATATTCAGTTGCATGTTCAGATATTCAAACCCACAAAGCATGAAATGGGAAAGTGGGGTGTTTTTTTTAGTATGGGGGGGGGGGGGGTAGGAGGCGGGGGGCTATAACGTACTATAGTTGCACACCGCCTGTGAAGAAAAACCGTTTGTAAAACAAACTGCGGTATAAATCGATTTTATTACCCATACCTAAAATCTAATGAAACGGAAAAGGCACTGTATAAAATCCCTCTCCCTATTTTGCCAACTTCGCTCAAAATCTCCCTAAATTTTTGTGTGCCCGGAGAACCCCCCCCCCCCCCCTCCACACACACACACAATAGAACTTCTTTAGCAAATTTTCTGTCTTTAAGGGAATACCTCCGTAAAAAATTTAGTCAAGCTGTTACCCTCTCTGAGTTCTTTCTGTGCAGATTGGCAGATTATGCTCCTTAAATGTACTCTGGAATTCGATTAGGTTTTGTTAATTACCAACGCTAGCCATTGCTAATCCCCAGGGCAGCTATTTTAAAGCTATGCTATTTTCTGACCTACTCAGCTATGATTCCAAACAAAGACTGAAGCAATCGCCACTGCTATCACTTCAGTAAATAGGGTTTTGATATGTCAATAGTACACAGGGGGATTTTCTCCATATAAGACAAACTCTGTTGGGGCGGGGGGGTGGGCTGTCCTCGACAGCTGCAAAATTTGAGACTCTGAGGGGGCGTTTTTTTTTCGGTTAGGATTTTATCCGGGAATCTGAAAAAAATGGCGGATTAGCAGTATCTCTCGTTGTCTTTCACTGTCATTTTTTAACAACATGATAACAGCACGTAATGTTTTGCTCTAATGCTGTAGGCTATTTATCTGGATATATCTGGAGGCGGCATGACGTGGGAAAACATGAATGTTGGCCAGTTTCCTCTCTCGCATTCTATGACTATGCTTGCAGTCGATTTCGTCCTGTATGGCTTGCTGGCTCTGTATTTTGACAATGTCATTCAAGTAAGTGTGTTTTAAGGTAGAATAGGTTTAAAGTACTAAGAAATCAACGTGCCTGTTCTGTCTTATGATTTTGTCAATGTGTTATTTATTTAACAAACTGTTTTATTTTCAGATGAATTTGGACAGAAGAAGAAACCATACTTTTTCTTGCTTCCGTCTTTCTGGTGTCCACGCACAAAACATCCAACCAATGAGGAGATGGTATCCGGATCACGTGACCAGCGCCAGTTCAGCGCCGTGACGATGGATGATGGGGAAGACATCGAGGAGATATCACATGACCTCCGCGGCAAAGATGCCATCAAGTAAGTGCTATGTATTCTTTCATTTATCTATTTATTTTTGAATCACGAAGTTTTTTTTTTTGTCGCGTTTAAAGTGCAAAAAAGTATGAACCGTTTTTTTCACTATTATATACATAATGTTCAAACTACTGGCACACCATACCCGCTCACCTTCTTACGTGGAATTCGTGACCTCACACAGCGATGCGTACATACTTTCTGGATGGCTCCCTACCAATACTCCGCAAAACGAAACAGCGTTAGCAAAAAGAAAAAAAAATGACTGAAAAGGTGGAAATTCACATGGATTTAGATGTATAAAATGTGAAATGTCTTCGTTGTTTTCTGAATCTTATTTTTTTCAGGATATTTAATATCAAGAAAGAGTATAAAGGAGCCGACAATGGGAAGCCCGTGCGAGCGGTGAACGGTCAGCCACTTACCATATTTTAGCACTAAATTCACGTGGGAAATGTGTGAAGTTGTTGAGAAAAAAACAGCAATAATTGGACTAACCGGACTGGAGAAGAAAGAAAAGAGAGAGAGAGAGAAAAGAGAGAGAGAGAGAGAGAGAGAGAGAGAGAGAGAGAGAGAGAGAGAGGCAGAGAGAGACAGAAAGAGTGTGTAGGGGATGGGAGGGGTAAGGAGTAACAGAGAGAGGGAGAGAGAGAGAGGGCAAGGAGTAACAGAGAGAGAGAGAGAGAGAGAGAGAGAGAGAGAGAGAGAGAGAGAGAGAGAGAGAGAGAGGAATAACGGAGAAGTGGACAGAGATGAAAGGAGGGAGGGAGAGCGAGGGAGAGAGGGCAAGCAGACAGTGAGAGGCCAGGAGTAACCGAAGTAGAGAGAGAATGGACAGAAATGGGTGTTGATTTGGAAAATCAGTGAAATACTTCAACATAACTACATCAGCCGCAAGGCTGTTCGTGGCTGCGACTCGTAATACCGCGACCTCTCCCGTATTTAAGACTCGCAAGCAGTATGATGCCCTTGGCTTTTATTATTCCACAGGCACGAGCTCATAAAGTAAACAAACGTAGACAGCTAACAATAAAGCGCAGAAAAAAAATAACTTCATTCAAAGAAACTCAATTAGTAAAAAGATATTTAAAAAAACATCAACAAAGATAACACAATAACAAATAAGAAGAATAGAAAGAAAAGAACAAAGAATAGAAAATAAAGAAGAAAAGAATAGGAAAAGGATTGACTTGTATTTTCAGGGATCTCGTTGGATATATATGAGGACCAGATCACATGTTTGGTTGGGCATAACGGCGCGGGGAAAAGCACACTCATCAACATGCTGACCGGTCTCACCCCGCCCTCTAAAGGCACCTCCACCATATACGGCTATGTAAGGCTTTTCTGTCATCAAGCACCGAATTCTTGTGTGTGGGTGACGTGAGTTACAAATGGGCAATTTAAAATAAGGATGTTTGCAAAAAAAAAAAAAAGACTGAGTTCTGACGCTTTGTGTGAATGTTTAATTAATTCCTGGTGCCGAGAGTTTCAATGAGAAATGGATTGGGCGGGGGGGGGGGGGGGGGGAGGAGGGGCCGTTTTTCTGAAGAATATGAGCGGCACTTAAATCTAGCGGTAATTGTTGCGCGCTCAGTGCAGACACAAACAACAACGCCAGTGCCGTTATTACGGGTGTTACGATTCGCACCGTAACCGAAAATCGACCGCGGTTCTTCGGTTCGGTTAAAAATACCGAAAGAGAAAGCCACGGTATTTTCGGGTCTTTTGTTATAGTTTTTTTCACTGATAGTGGACAGCGATGAAATAAGGTGCTGCTTTGCGCTCAGCTGTAAGGCCTCAGCATGTTTAATGTCAACTGTTCCTTTAGCCGCGGTACCGTTATGTTTCCTGTGTGCAATTCAAGATTTAAAGCGTATAATATGTAAATGTTCTCAAGCTGGAACAAAACTGTAAAGACTTGCTATGTGATGTGCTTAAACTTAAGTTAGGGTAAAACTGCAATGATTGTTATAGTATGTACTTTAAATTAATTATTAAGTTCCGTGACGTGAAATAATACGTATATTGATTGTTATTGGAGATATTTGTGCTTAATTGTCGTTTCTGTGACTTTTTAAAAATTTGTAAATATTTTAAACGGGTGCCGGTGTCGACGCGCAAAATACTTCTTGCACATCTACAAATGGTTGGGGTACATTTTATCATAGATATAACTCTGTGTTTAAGATTTAGTTTATACAAAATCATGCACCTCAAGTACCGACAGCGCGACACACAGACAGACGGTCGTCAAACCCGAATAATATAGGCCCCCGCTCTTTGCGCTACGCGTCGGCTGGGAGCTAATAAAATCATCATTAGGGGTGTGAAGAGACCTGTTTTAGGCGCTTCGTCATCGAATAAATATTAAACTTCTGATGCCTTATTTCCAAAAAAAAAATAATTTCTAATTTACCACTTTGAGCTTAAAAAATGTTATAAACTGTTTTTTTTTTTATTAAAATCACATAGCTTAAAGACATTATTAACTGCTATAGGTAAATATTTAGCTAAATACAAGTATTATACCACCTCGTGCACAGTCGTACCGAGAAAACCGAACCGAACCGAATAATTGAAGTGTACCGAACCGTGGGAATAGCGTATATTCACACTCCTAGCCGTTATGTTCTCTGTCCCGCAGGATGTGGAAAATCCGGGCGACCTGAATGAGATCCGGAGCATGACGGGCGTTTGTCCCCAGCACAACGTCCTCTTCGACGACCTGACGTGTGACGAGCACTTGCAGTTCTTTGCAGCGCTCAAGGGCGTGCCCAGTGGCGAGATCGAGGCGGAGGTAAGGGGAGGGGCAGGGGGGGATGTGTGAATCGTATTGTGGCGGAGGTAAAGGGTATTTCGGGATTCGTGACGCGGAGGATGTTAAGGGGATCATGTGTGAGTCGTGGTATGGAGGAGGCAAGGTGGGAACGAGGGTGGCATGGCGGAGATAAAGGGGTGCTTAGTGACTCGTATTGTGGAGGAGGTTGGGGGGAAGGGGGGTTATGAATCGTTGCGCGGAGCAGACCTTGAGAATCGCGCAGTTTAGGGTTTTTTGGTTTTAATATTGTTAAATTTTTGAATGTTTAGGACGTCAAAACATTTATTTCACAACTAGGGCTTACAAATATGAACTGAATCTGTTATTACACTCGGATGAGATGATTATTTCAATGCAGTAAGAGCAGTTATTTGACTTGTAGGTCACTCAGGCGTTGAAGGATCTAGACATGACAGAGAAGGCCGAGACGCGCGGCAACAAGCTGAGTGGTGGCCAAAAGCGTAAACTTTGTGTCGCCATCGCGCTCATCGGTGATCCCAAGGCAAGGCAGCTGTCAGCTCGTTGCCTTATGTCATCTGATTGCTCGAAATGAGAGAGAGAGAGAGAGAGAGAGAGAGAGAGAGAGAGAGAGAGAGAGAGAGAGAAAGAGAGAGTGGGATGGGAAGGGAGAGAGGGATGGACGGACGGAAAGGGTGGAGAAAGAGAGAGAAAGAGAGGACCGGCTGTCACTTGGAAAGCCTTGACAGATACCCCATTGGTTGCATTGTAGAAAGAAGTGCAGGCAACTTTGCAGGAAATCAACTTGTTTTACAAAATGATGGTTTCGACATTGAGCAAAAAAAAAAAAAAAAAAAAAAACAGAAATAAAAAAAAATGATTGAGCAAACTTGCAGAAATTGAAAAAAGACAATGAATGAATGTTTTCCTGACTGTGTGTCATTTTTGTAGTCTCGTGTACTCGTATTTCAGTTAAGACTGAGAAAGGTGACAAGTGTGCTTTTACATATATTTATTGTCACAGCTTGTGTAGGCAGTATGAAAATTCTTTGCACAATAACTGTTTGTGTAGTATCCAAAGCATGTCTGTTGTTCTTTGGTTTTTGTTCGTTATACCCAGAAACCTTTTAATTTGATCACAGGTGATCTTCTTGGACGAGCCCACGTCTGGGATGGACCCGTATTCACGGCGCCATCTCTGGTCCGTGTTGAAGGATCAGCGGAAAGGGAAAGTCATCGTTCTCACGACGCACTTCATGGACGAGGCCGACATTTTAGCAGGTGCTACAGCCCGCCCCCCCTTCCCCCGCCCTCCCGCTTCCCTCCCTCCACTTCTCTTAAACGGAAAGATAAATTTGACGAGTATGAACACCCAGTTACTCCATGTAGCCAATCATAATCATGAGTCTAGTACATGCCCTTTGTGTTCCATTATAATGTAAAGACGAATCTCAGTACTCCTTCAAATAGAATAAATGGTTATAGCCTTTTCAATATGTTCCTGGTTTGTGTTTTTCTCAGACAGGAAAGCTTTCATTAGCAAAGGCAGGCTGCAGTGCGTTGGCTCCTCGCTGTTCCTGAAAAACAGATTTGGCGTTGGTTATCACCTCGGGTGAGCATTGACAGAAAAAGTAAACAAATTGTTACAGAGGAGAGGTATATGAGAGAAGAAGAAACAGTTAAAAAAGGGTCATTGCTGAGTCAAAACGATTTTGTGTGCGATAGTCCAACGCGTCTGTGGGAATACGTAGAGAGACACCACTGTGTTTGTTTACTATTTGCAGCCTAGTTGTTGACAGTTGCGATGACGCCACTGTCTCCCAGGTGACCAGCCTTGTGAAGCGCCATGTGGAGGAGGCGGAGTTGAACCGTTGCCATGGCAAGGAAATCTACTACACCCTCCCTTTGCAGTCTGTCGCCAAGTTTGCTGGTAAGTAAAAGCGATGTTAAATCAACATTCGCGATGAGGCGCAGAGCCATCAAAATGTTACGTCCTTACTAAAATTCTGAATCTCCTTACCAGAAGTGACACACAAAAAATGCGGAAAAGCGAAACAATAAAAGACAATAAAACAAGGCAGCCGTCTTTGGACTTCCATGGTGCCAGCTAGACAAAATAGTTATTTGACGTTTCAACTTTCTGGTTCTTTCGTACAGTGCTTGACCTTAAATAGTGGGTTTAAATGTGGGTGTTTATTTTTGCATAGATTTATTCAGTGACCTGGACAAGCACTCTGGTTCTAGCGGCGCAGCAGACAACTCTCTAGCAATCCGTAGCTATGGCGTCTCCATGACAACGTTAGAAGAAGTATTCCTTAAACTAGGTATGCCTGTCATCCACCATTTTGTTACAATACATGTCATCATTAATGCAATACCTCTTTGAGGTGATTATTTTCCATAATGTAATCCTAATTAAATGAATTGACATAATACTTCTAATACAGAGTATAAAGATTGAGTATAGGAAATTCAAGTCTTTTCAAAGGTAATCCTGTATAACACTTCATAAGTCTTATTTATTTATTTTTTTTTTTTTGCGAAATAATCCGCAGTTTGCAAACCCCAAGTTTAGTATGGGACTGAGAGAAACCTGATGAGATGTCTGAAGGCTGGGGCGTGATTTAACCAAAGCAGGGTTGCATCATTTTTTTTATTCATATTTTTTTAAATAAATTTACGTATTGATTGATTGATTCAGGGGAACAAGAAGAAGCAGAGGAGGAGGCAGACGACGGTGAGGAACACGATCGCGCCTCCACGCCTCTCCTTCGCTCGCCACAGATCTCCCCTGGCAACGTGAATCTGGCCTATAAAAAGCAAGATACCAGCTCGAAACGAGGCGCGTCTGGTGAGGACGTCACATGCTCAGATGGGCAAATTGCCAGGGCTCAGAGTCAAGCGGGAGACCGTGATAAGCTATCGTTCACTAATCAACATTCTATCCAGAACGCTGGTGTTCCGGCCAGTGGTGCGTCAGACATTCAAAACAATGCTTCGTCAACAACGAGCGGAACTTCGAAGATGCCTGCGGAAAATGTATCCGCCAATGGAGACGACGTAACATGGCGCCGATTCAAAGCTCTGGTCAAGGTCAGGTTTACGGTGTGCAAGAGAAACAAAACGATCTTGTTCTTCCGTATCGTATTGCCAGTTATTTTTGTCGTCATTGGGGCGGCGCTTCAGGCGTTTATAAATCCGACTCTCGAGAGAGACGAAAACGAGGCCCTGGAGCTGACGGCAAGTCTCTACAGCCGCGTTGGATCCAGGTCACGATCAAATCCCAACATGACGTATAAATACGGCGCCAGCCGGGGCCCAGACGAGGAGGCGTTCGTTCAAGAGATGATGAGTCAAGGGATTTACCTGACGCAGATCAACAACAGCACGGATTTGCTGGACATGGAGCCGCATCACGCCGGCGTCACCGTCTACAATGTGTCGCACTTGGTGTCCTCATTCTTCGCCGACCTGACGGCCATGTACAACGACACGGCCACGCACTCGCTTCCGGTCGTCATGAATACGCTGGCTAATGCCGTGCTGGGGATGCTGTCGAGCGCCAACGAGACGATCACGACGTTCACCAAGCGCTGGCCGAATCTCTCCCCCGGACTGACGGGCTGGAACAACAGCGTCTTCTCGTCTACCATCCTGCTCGGCCTGGCCGTGGCCGTCATCCCGCCGGGCTTCGGCATAGCTGTCGTCAAGGAGAGACAGGTACGTGGAGAGGGGGTAGGGGTTTGGGGGAGGGGGGTTGGCCGGATTCGATATAGCTGTCGCCAAAGAAAGATAAGTACGCGTCCTATTTGTTTTTCATTGATCCTCGACATGAAATAAAAGCTGAACTCAAGTTCTATAGTAGTGCTCGATTGTGCGTTTCAGGTCATAAGTAGTGCATGATTGTGCGTTGCAGATCAAGGCGCGTAGCCAGCTGAGGATCAGCGGCGTGAGCATGAACATGTACTGGGGCACAGTTTTCTTTGTTGACGTCATACAGTTTGCTGCTGCCTGCCTCCTCTCAATTGTTGTCCTCGTCGCGTTCCAGGTACGTCACAAAAATAGTACTCAATCAAGTAAAAGGGTGGGAAGAATGTCGGGTTGAGAGGGTGAGAAGGATGCGAGGAAAGGGTGGGTCCAGTGGATCGCAAGTATGAAAAGTAAGAACGTCAAATTTTGGCGGTTCTGGAACATCCACCCCTCCTGCTTGCGCAAGCGTTGGTATTTAGCCGTACGGAACTAGTTTTCTTGATTGGCAACATGAATTAAATTCAATTGCAGTAAACTGTAGTGTTTTGGAGGCGTCTGTATGGCAGGGCTGAATATTGTTGTTTGCGGAAGGATAAAAAAATTCCGCCTCTGCACACATCCCCCTCCCAAGTGAAAGGGTGACCTTGCAGGGTGAAAGGGGGAAAATGAAAGTCAAGACCTTTTTTTTGAAAATTTTTACTATTGCTCACTGGCTTTTTCCAAAGTGATGTAATAATTAGTGATGACCTTGACCTTACAGACACCGTCGTTGATGTACTCCGGGGCGATCGTGTCGCTGCTACTGCTGTACATATTCTACATTCCCGTCAATATGTTCTTTGCCTACATCCTGTCGTTTGCTTTCGACAAGTACGAGACAGCCCAGACTGTTATTTTTAACATCTTCTTTCTGGTGAGTGGCTTTCCTGTTTTTGTGTCGTTTGTTTGTTTGTTTGTTTGTTTTTTTTGACAACCACAGACACAGGCAGATGTTTAATTTCAGAGTGCAAATATATACGCTGGTTGTTATTACCGTTGCATAAAAATCACTTACATTGCCCATTATGAAGGAATCGTTCATTTCATACATAGCCTGTAAATATACCGCACCTGACTTCTTACAGGTATCGTTTGTCCCGCGCATGACCCGTTGCAGAACCAGTTCTTACTGTAAACGGCTTATTTCAGGACCCGTTCATCCCGTAAACGGGTCATTTCAAGGCTTGTTCATACCACTGACGTCTTATTTTAGGGCCCCGTTCACACCACACACGGCTGGTTTTAGTTGTCGTTCGCACCGCACATGACTTTTTTTCAGTGCTCACTCATATCGCACATGGCTTTTTTTAGGGGTTGCTCACATCACACATGATTTTTTTTCAGTGCTCACACATGACTTTTTTTCAGTGCTCACTCATATCGCACGTCGCTTTTTTTTCAGTGCTCACTTATATCACTCAGGGCTTTTTTTCAGGGTTCGTTTATCCCGTACATGGCGGTGGCCATGCTGGATATGTTCGGGGAACATAAGGCGGCCCAGATAGTGCACATAGTGCTTCTGCTTATCGATCCGCCCTACGCCGTGTTTGGAGGTCTCTACTACATTAGCAGGGTCTGTTCATTATTGCTCTGTGCTTTCAACATACTGAGTAGTTTGCGGCTGCTTTTAAGCGTTTGTAAGCGCCAAGATTCCCAATGCCAGTCAGGGTTGTAATTGCCAAAAAAAGAGTAACTAGTAACGGTAATGAAGAAATATAATAAAATAAACTAAAAATTAAATAAATAAATAAATAAGTAACGGACCAATGCTTGATCTAATTGCGAAAACGGCATTGATGCGAAAATGCTTCAAAATACATTGCTGAAGAACTTATCTCAATAATGCCGTAAGATAACATGTACCGTTTGTTGACACAGGTGTACTTCTTGAATACAATACTTCAGGGTACTGATGACCCTGACATTCCATTTAGCGAGTATTTCGAGTGGGGAAACAACATCATAATTGCATATGTAGCCGTGAGTATCTTCCTCTGTTTTAGTCGTTCCGTTATCCGGTACATTTTAGGAACGGTGCGGAAAGAGTCTACGAGATTAATCGCTGTTCGATTAACCGACTTTATTTGTGTCTTCATTTGCCTTGATAAAAAAAAGACACATGAACAATAATAATACCAAACGTCTCTTCCCAAACTGCATTACAAGTGACTGTTGTAGTGCGTAGAACTGTTTTTTTTATGCACAAAGCTCCGTATGACGCACACGTGGAATTGTGTATGACACAAAGTTACGTACGGCGCATGCATGACACTGTGTGTGACTCAAAGGGATTCTGGGCACATGCAAAGAGCTGTGTATACCAAAGAGCTAGGTGCCGCGCATGCGTAGAATTGTTTATAATACAATGCTATATACGGCCATGCTTAGAGCTGTGTGTGACACACAAGTTACGTGCGGCGCATGCGTAGAACTGTTTATGACGTAATGCTGTGTGGGCGCATGCGCTGTAGCCTCGCTCTCGTTGCAGCCGCTGGTGCACGGCTTATGGATGTACTTTGCACTGCGCGCCCTGGAGATCAAGAAGACGGGCGGCTCGTACAGCGATGTTTGCTGCGGTTCGGGCTACAGCCAGACGGGCGGCGTGCCCGAGGAGAATACTGACGTCATCGCCGGGGAGGACGAGGACGTGCGCGCAGAGCGAGAGAAGATACAACGGATGAGTGCAAATCCCGCCGAAAATGTTCGTCTGCCTATATTCTAGTTTTTTTTCAATGTTTTCCTGTTTTTAAAGACTTTTAGTGTGTAAGGTCGATTACTGTTCAGCGAAATTGAGTGGCTAAATTTATAATTTAAGTTTGAGTGGTTTGTTTTAAGGACAATATTTTATTAATAAAGGGAACCAATCACTGAGGTTAAGTAGCAGGCCGTATTCCTGATTAAGTGCAGAAGCTCTCACCTTGTACGATATCAGATGTTAAACTTTCATTCCTTATTTGATTGAGGATAATTGCAAAAAAAAAAAAAAAAAAAAAAAACCAGCAGTACGAGGTGTTTGAATACGGCGTCACCTCACTACTGGGTTGAGATGGTCCCCGCATTTGCATTACAGGACTCAGTCGTATTGGTGTGTAATTTGAGGAAAGAGTTTCCGCTAAACTCCAACTCGTGTTCTGGTAAAAAAGGCAAGGAATCCTCCGTAAAGGTGAGTCATTTGGCCTTAGCATAATGTGGTATAAGATAACTAAAAAAAGTAAGTTAATGAACAATTTAAAGTTTTAGGTCTGAGCAGTGATTTTCTCTTTTCGATGTCTCGGGGAGATCCTCGTGCAAGGTTTTTTTCTGCGGAAAAGTCACCTTTTAAATATTCTAGCTGTTTACGGCGCATTCAGTTTTTCATTTTTTTAACCTTATGCCACTGAGCAGTTAGCACCGATGTCGTGAGCAGTCATGACATTTATCACCTCCGAGTCATGTTGATATCCTCATCCAGATTGATATATCACTAAATAACACTACGGTGATGGTTCGGTTCGATTCTGATACTATACAAAGTAAGGCACACATTTATGAGGAGCTTTGACTCTATTTAGGTTGCCGTGAGGAACAACTCCTTTGCTGTACAGAAGGGTGAGGTGTTCGGTCTGCTCGGACCAAACGGTGCAGGCAAAACCACCACCCTCAACATGGTCATTGCCGAAGAAGGACCTACCAAAGGAAAGGTATGACGTCAGCGCAATCACTTTCACATGGCCGACACCTTGTCTCTTGGTGTTACCTGGAAGAAGTCCGTAGAATGTTGTCGTTTTATGTTAGCGTGCTTTAGATTTCCTTAACTGTCTTTAGCATAGAATTTCAAATCGATGGTTTGAATTCTTGTAATTAATGCGTTGAAATTTCGCATTGTAACAAAGTGCTGGAAGAAATATGCACATTAACCAGCGAATTCGCGAACTAGAAGATAACTCGACTGCACTATCCGTTAGGTGAGGTGAACGAAATCAAACAAATGCGTTTCACATTCAGATAATACAACTCCTAAAAACAGCATGTACATTGATCAGTTAATGTTTCTTGCCTGTTATTTTGTCATTATTTTATTGTTTTATTTTTATTGTAATTATTTTATTTATTTATTTATTTATTTTTTATTTGTCCTTCGTTTTAATGGTTTTATTCCTTTCTTTATTTAGGGCGGTGTGTATTTTTTGTTCTTGTTTGTTTGCTTGTTTATGTTCATTTTGTTTTGTTTATTTGCTGCGGCACTATCGCTAGGTGCATGTGAACGGCTACGATATCCGCTCGAGTCTGTCCGAGGCCTTCCAGGCGATGGGCTACTGCGCCCAGCACGACCCGCTGTGGGACGAGATCACGCTACGGGAGCACCTCGAGTGCTACGCCACAGTACACGGCATCGCGGCGCAACACGTCGACGCCGTCGTCCATTTGTGAGTAGGCCTTTGCTAAGGCAGTGGAATGGCAAAAAAAAAAAAAAAAAAAAAAAAAAGAAAAAAACACCGGCACACTGGCTTCAAAATGGTTGCTTTGGTTGAGAATTACTGCGAGTCTAAATAAAAGTGGACTACAAAAAAGAAAAAAAAATCGAAACGAAAACTACACAGAAATGTGCATGTTACAGGGAATCAGGAACTTATGAAATACCTGTGGAATTCGTATAATGAATAAAATTTTGTAGATGCCTTTCTAAAAATTAAGAAATGTCAGATATTCACATTGGGTTAAAAGTTTATCTGTGTTCTTCAGTATTTGATTGCTAATTATTTGAAAAAAACTTTTTTTTTGAAAATCTGTTAAACTTTCTTTAGTTCTGTTTAAAATTCCATCGATGATGGTTAAATGAGGAATCATGTTTGAAATTCTGAATTTCTCAGTCATTATACGAATTCCTCAAATCTCTGATTACATGGATTCTTTATACCATGTACAGGAGTGTGTTGGTTGGGAAATAACTAAAAATTGGTTTAAGTGATCCTAATAATAATAACAGTTGAAACAACTGTTTGTAAATGGTTTCATTTTTTCGTTTTCTTCGTGTTTGGAAAGATCTGGAATAGTTCTAGCCCTTCTTTCTCAAACATATCAGGCACCCATATACAAGGGCAGCCTTTATGGATTTTGCTTTTTAGCTTCGTTGATTTTCTGTTCCAGCTTCATAGAGTCTCTGAAGATAGAAGAACACCAAAACAAACAAGCGAAAACACTGTCCGGCGGCACCAAGCGAAAGGTGACTCGCTTAATCTCGTGCTCCACGCGTCGTCGGCAGGATAACCGCTGATACATTCCGTCATGACTTTAACATGAATCAAGAAAGTTTTTTTTTTTTTTACATCAATTAGGGTTGACAGTCGGTGATCGTAAAACGGTCTAAGATTAGTGCGTTTCCAACAATTTTCGTTTCGTACTATAAATAGTTATAGAACGGCCGATTTATTTACAAAATATCCACGCTATTCATGCTTTTTAGATTTGATAAGTTATTTGAAAAAGGCTGGGGAATGGAGGGGGGAGGGTGGAGGGCGGGTTAGGACTGGCTGTTGGTAGTTACTGACGGTTAATGACGGCTTTGTTGTTACAGCTGAGTTACGCCATGAGCATGCTCGGGGATCCCAAGGTGGTTCTGCTAGACGAGCCGTCTACAGGCATGGACCCCAAGTCCAAGCGTTTCCTCTGGTAAGGCTTCTACCACCCCGTCAATATATAAGCGAACATAGTCACATAAACGGCCGTGGTAAGCAACAATATGTGCTCTAAACCTAAAGTTGTGCAATTTCTCTGTTTCAAGGTAATGTACATTATATAACTCCCCCCCCCCATCCCCAAGAAAAGAAGTTCAAAAACAAAACAATATGAACAAACATTGACCAGTTTTGCAGTACCCTTGCTGTGTTGTTTTGGTATTAACACAAAAAACCAGAAAAAAAGAACCAGGCACACACACAAGAGTAGCACCAGTCGACACGTGACTTTCTTGGCTGTCCTTTTTTTAGGGACACTATCACCGAGTCGTTCTCAGGCAATGAGAGAGGAGCGATCCTGACGACGCACTACATGGAGGAGGCGGACGCCCTGTGCTCTCGTGTCGGCATCATGGTCAACGGCCAGCTAGAGTCAGTTCTCACTCACCCACTCACTCACTCATTCACTCACTCATTCTCCCACCGACATACTCAGTTTGCTGCTGATTTACTTTAGGCAATACATGATGTCCATGATAGACTACTCCAATTGACAGAAACAATAAATGCAAGACGTTGAAATTATACAGTACTTCATTTGATCGTCTCAGCGGACCATCAGTCGCGCGAGATGATTGAGTTATCGTCGAATTGCAATTGCTTAAATTCCATGAAGAAATAAAAAATACTTCTTGTAGGTGAAAAGTAACTGTATTTAAGTAAGCTTTGGTAAACGACAGGAATTTTCTTGAAAAAATATGAGATATTTCTAATTCAGGGTAATTGAAATATGAATTATATTGGAGGTGTTGCGAATATCTTCTTGTTATTTCTTTATATAGCGGATCTGTCAGATTTTCCGGGCCTGAAACAAGTGACTTTTACAAAGCTGCTGAAATTTTCTGCGGCTTTGCAAATTTGACAGATCCGCTGTACTTCATGCAGCAAGCGAAAAAAAAAAATAGAAGAAATGTTCTGACCGTAAGATCAGTTAATATTGAGTTCGCAGGTTGTTTACTATCGTTGTCACGTGTTAGTTTATGTTGTTTTCAACAGATGTTTGGGATCCACACAGCACCTGAAGAGCAAATACGGCAGCGGCTACCTGCTGGAGATAAAACTAGACCAGTTGGCGAGGAGTGCGTCGGCGGACGGCGGCACGGAACGCAAAGAGAGACTCCTGGAATTCGTGCGCAAACTGTTCCCCAGTTCTGTGGAGATCGAGACTTTTGGGGATCGGAGCACCTATGCCATTCCTCAAGGCGATGTCAGCAGCTTAGCGCAAGTTTTCTCAACCCTAGAGAAAGGTGACTGCTAATTTTACTTTGAGTAGCTAATGTTTACAAATAACCACGTGGTTTATCCATTTATAGAAATAGATGGTGGGTATAGAACTTCCTTCGGGGGTGGGGGGGGGGTGGGGAGGTGGGTTGAGTGACTCGGGACGATTTTTTGTGGAACTCAGGTGTTTTACCGCAAAATGTAACGCCGTAAAGTCTCAGTTGAAAACTGTTGTTTAATCGTCGATTTCAGATTTATGCTATATCATGTGGGGTATTTATTTCTCAAGTTCAAGTTGCACATGAAACTTAATCTTCACCAGTTTGTTAAGGCTTTCATAAAGTGAAAAAATAAATAAATAAATAAAAAAGAAAACAGCTCATCTTCCCCCACCTCCGCTGACTCAGATCAATAGCTTGAAGTGAGCTTATTCAGAAATCTTTAAACATGATTGTCAAATAATTCTCTTCAAAGGAAAAGCGCTGTTGGGAGTGGAGGAGTACAGTTTCAGTCAGTCAACGTTAGAACAGGTATATCCATCGTCTTCTTACTTTCTCTTCAAAACACTGTTAAAGGTTTTTATTTTTGAGTGAATTAGCTTGGAGTAGCGCATTTTCATCGCGCAGAGGTAAGCGTTTGAATTTTTTGGCCTTGTTTGTCGTTCTCATGTTGTGACCCGCAATTGCGGAGTGCTAGCGTAAGGTCGAAAAGGAGAAAAGCTTCACAGGAGCCAATTTCTATCTGGGCGTGTTTTCCTCATAATGTATGAAACAAAAAAGTATGATAAAAAAAAAATAAAATAACAAATATTAAGTAGAGGGGTTCAAATGTATTATTATAGTAGTTGAAGACATTCTGTCTTGCTATTTGCAGGTGTTTTTGGAATTTGCCAAACACCAGGCCGATGAGTTGAATGAAAACGAAAGTGAAAGTGATCCGCTGATGAAGAGAAAATCCGTCATGAAGCAAAATTCCGTCGAGGCCTCCGCGTCCGGAGGTGTGAACACACCTTTGTGATGCGGTGCAAATAGCCACTGTGCGCATCACGTGACACCTATAGCCTCCGCAGAACAACAGCAGTAGTAACAGTGATAAAATTAATAATTAATAATAATAGTAGTAATTATATTTACGTTGCACTTCTACATTCCGGCTCTGAATGCCACATGCACGTGTTGCATTTGATAGGATGAAATTACTTGACCATGGTATAAATTGAATTCAGTGATTTTGAACTGAATCAAAAACAAAAGGCGTTTACGAAGCCAGCCATGCATTATTTTGTACTGTGATCAATAGAACTTGGTACTCCTTTTCACAATAGTGGCCACTGTTTATCTGTGAATTTCTTCTTCGGTTGAGGAAAGTTTCTTAATTGGGGACTTCATTTATAAAAATTATTCGATAATCTTACTGACTTTCTATGTTAATACTCGACAGATCTGCTGAAATTTGTAGTGCTGCTTTTAAGAAGTCGCTGGTTTATTATAGAAGCACTGTAGCATGCAAATAGCGGATGCGGTACGGGCTTACGTTGATATTTAATGGCATAAAATATCCACTAATTAAGGGAGTTTTAAAGATTTTACTTCACTTCACCACTTTGCGCAAAATTATATGTCGCTATCCCATTGCCCTCCCTCCCCACCACCCTCATTGAGTTCAACCCAACAGTTACATGTTTCCCTGTTGCACTTTCGAAACGCTGCTTTGCAACTGCATCCGATATAACAATCTGTTACATATTCTGTATTACATGAAAAAGCCATTAACAAGCGACCAAGGACAGCTTAAACACACGAATACAATGAACATGGCTGTTCCAACAAAGATAAATAAATAACTAACTGGGAATTCCTTGCGATGACTGAACACGCGAAGTACCTGTATACATGATAAGCGCCAGGGACTTTAACTTCTTTCCTACACAAAGGTGACCAATCCATGTTTGGTGGTTAATAACCATTAAAGGGTATATTGTTGTGGTTCTGCTGTGTTGGTGGCATCTTTCGTTTGCTGCAGTTAAAAGATCACCAGTGAAATAGGGAATTGGTGATGTAGCGACCACCTTCAAGACCTGGATAAAAACGACTACGGTAAAAAATGTTTCTAAAGACCACCTTCAAGACCTGAAGAGGTAAAGCAAAACCTGTTTCTGGTGACCCCCTTCTAGATTCGGATAAAAAAGACGTACGGTAGAACCTGCCTGTCTTAATCACCTTCCAGAGCCGGATAAAAAAGTACGTACAGTAGAACTAGTGACCAACTTCCAGACTCGGATAAAAGATATAGTAAAACCTGTCTTAGTGACCACCTTCCAGACCCCCAAAAAAGACGTACAGTAAAACCTGGTCGCAGTGAGCACCATCTGAACCCGAATGACAAAGACATCCAATAAAACCTTTTTTAGTTACTACCTTTCAGACCC
Organism: Protula sp. h YS-2021; assembly: GCA_949752745.1. Taxonomy (NCBI): domain Eukaryota; kingdom Metazoa; phylum Annelida; class Polychaeta; order Sabellida; family Serpulidae; genus Protula; species Protula sp. h YS-2021. The sequence continues at coordinate 53,285,242 of OX457028.1, forward strand.
GGATAAAAAGGCGTACCGGAAAGATATCTGTAGTGACCACCTTTCAGACCGGGATAAAACACCTGCACCTGGACTTGTATAGAAAAAGAGGATTGAGACCCACAAGTCAAGTTACTTAACTCCTTCTCCCCCCCCCCCCCCCCCCCCCGCCTTAAAATGGGATAAAGATGTTCCACAAAAAGGCAACGGCTGGCTAATAAAGCGTTTGACATGTTCGGGTATACTGTTGTTGGTGAGCAGTGGCCACTTTAGTTTTGTTTAGTTTTGAATTTTTGACATTGAATTGTCATTATGTTTGTAGAAATGAATTTTTTATTTCACTATAAAGAAAAATGGTGATGGAAGAAGTACGAGTCTGGTCGGGAAAACATTTGTTTTTTGTTTACAAAAACAAGAAGCTAAATGGGTGTCGGTTTAATGTGTGATATGAGCCTGTACTCTTGTGTTTTGTGTTCGCTGGCCGCTCTAGTTATTCTTATTATTATTTTTTGAAGCCGTAATCAAATGAAGTTTTGATACGTTTAAACACATTCCTATGACAGCCACAGTGGAGAATGGTATTTGTAGGCATGCCAAAGGAAAAAAAAAACTAAACGTCTGAGGTAATTCATGTTTAAGATACTCGATTGTTCACTGCAGGTTTTTAATTATCTACTATCCCTTAACCGGTTTGTTTGCTTACAGCTGCTTTTGGGTGGGTATGGGTCAGCTTGGTTTTTGCATGGGGGTGGGAGGGTTTGGGGTGGGATGAAGAACATAGTGTTTGATTACAGCTGAGAACTTGCTTGAACCGTGACTGCAATTTGAAATTAAGATTAGAGTATAACCTCTAACCCTTTGCATGCGACAATATAAACAAGGCTCTATTGTATATTAGCTAGTGGACCCTTTACAGCCCTCGTGTAGCAGCTTTTTTGCTGCAGAACATGTTTTAAGACAAACTGAACTGACTGTTACATGTTGTTAAGTCAAATCTTATTCAAAGTTCATGTGAAATGTTTGTTTTACTTGAAATTTTTTATTTGATTTCGAGTTGTTTTTATAAGAACATGTGCAATACGTAATGAAAATTATGAAAGGTTGTGTTATTGTTATTTACCTATGTTTTAGCTTGGTATTTTTACACTGTGAAATTTTCCTGTGTATCTGAACGGGTTTTTCCTTACACCTTTCCTGAAAATAACTTTGTGTTTGCAATTCGATTGGAATTAACGCTTTTGAATGTCGCTTTATATATATTCTGTCGAATTTCTAAAAGAGATGAAAATAGGTAAAACAGTTGCACGTGCTCTTAGAGAAAAAATTAGTTTACTTTAACAGATTTAATACTCTATAGCTTTTGTCCAAATACAGTAGTGGAAGAATTTTGTTTTATCAAGATCTGTAGTGTTATTTTTCCTTTCTTTGATAATGAGTTCACGACGTGTTACAATTACTGTATACTGTTCAGACGTTGCGAACTTCAATCCGAAACAGTTACATTTTCGATTATTTCAGTTATCCTAAAACTTGTAACATTTCTAGTTGCAAGTAATCTGTGGGAACCGAGCTGGGCCAGTCTGAAAATGCCTTCCAGAAATTGTTTAAATGTTTATATTGCTGAATACCGTTTTAGTGCTGGTTGATCAGGATATGTACATCATATTTTAGTAACTGAAAATTAGTGCTCGTTTCGTTGTACACAGTACTGTCTAGAGTCGAGAATATTATTTTATTTTCATGTCCATTTTTCCTGGTCTGTAGTATTTATTTAATTAACGGACAGAAAACTGATTACAAAGTTATTTAAATATTTTTTTATTTGAGTTTTTTGTCAGTGAAAAGCAACGTTGGTCCTGTTATTCGGAAACAGAACACATTTCGTGTATTTACTGTGGAAATGTGTTGGTTTGCTAGGACAGTGAGCATAGCAACACGTAATCCGAGTGTGATCCTGAACAAGTCATAGTCCAGAATATCTGTGGTCCGAAGGTTCAATAATTTGTACTACTAAAATGTGTTAGCTATACTTATGTGCTTTACAGTTGTTTGACTGCTTGTGATTTTTTTTTTGTTTGTTATAGAAATTCCTACGCATTTAATTAGCATTTAGCTGAGAGCCTATTTGCTTGTTGGTGACAGATTAATTTAGTACTGAATGGAGTAACTTTGGATCTACGTTTTTTAGTACATTTTCAACCCTTACAATCAACTAATTTCTATTAGTTGAACGAATTAAAAATAATTAGTGTATCTTATGTGTGGAACTCTGAAATGGTTAACTGCAGTTCCGGGAGTTATTGCTCCATTTATCCATTGTTCTTGTACAGTTTTGGTATGAATACAAGTGGGTCGTGATTCTCTGAAGTATAATATGGCTGCAAATACACAATAGTAAACAAATACTATTCTAGTTTATTATTCCAGTCTTTAATTAAGTAATTTTGGTCAGATTGCTGTCAATTTTATTTACTATTTTGGGATTCGCCAGAGATTAAGAATTTTCTTTTAAATTTTTGGTGCCGAGATTTAAAAAATAGTGTCGTAATTGGAAGAAAATTGGTGCCGAGCTCGTAAAGCGTGGCTCCGAATTTGCTGGTGCCGAGTCTGTTTGGTGCCGAAATGTCCAATATGTTAAATATGTTAAAATTATGTACATGCGTGACTACAATGCTTTGATTTGTGGTAAACTTCGGGTCAGAGGAACTGTTTGCGATTTCAAGCAGTGGATAGGTAACAAAATTACATTCTCGTAAATTTCCTAGAGGCGTGGGGTAGGGGGGTTTACGTACGGTCCTAGATTGGGCGTCGTTTCGGCTTTTAATGACTACATGCGTTTCGGTTGTGCTGTACATAGATAATATGTGACAGGTTTTGTGTTACCTGTTGCACCACCAGAACGATATTCTTTCTTTCAAGGAAAGAAATTGCTGTTTAAAACATCTGAAGACACCAGTCTGTTGTGTATAAATACAAATCGGATGGATAAAAAAAGTAGTTCCCGTTTTTCAAAAAGAAATACCCCGTTCGCAGAATCCCCAGTAGGCTGGCGGAACAAAGAGGTGTTGTACTTTATAGACCAAACCGCCGTCGATTTTGGTTTTTTTAGACCAGCCGACTCTGTCGGGTGGTCTGGTGCAATCACTTCTGAAAAAAGTGTTGGTGTGTGTATGTTAACCTTTTTCCAAAATGTATCTCCTCCTTCAGTTTTGATCGGATCTCCTTGAAATTACACATGTTCAATCTCTTTGTCACCCGGGGGTTCTCTACGGAAAATTAGTTTTTTTTTTGCGATCGGCCGAAAATAGCCGAAATGACGGGACTTTGACAATTTTGGTAAACTTTTTTTTCAAAATGCATCTCCTCCTACAGTTTTGGTTGGATCTTCTTGATATTACATATGTTCAATCTCTAGGTGGTCCTCTACCGGAAGATTAGTTTTTTTCTGCTATTGGCCGAGAAGAACCATAATGGAGACTTCGAAAATTGTCAGAAAATTGTATATTTCGGTGTATATTTTTTTACTGTCTACAATATCTGTGGTGCATAGTTGAATCTAACATCTTTTTGTCGCCCCTCCTTTCTCCTCCCTTTTCCCCCTCTCCTGCCCACCACCACAAAAATATGACAGTTGCTTTGGTGGTGCGTCAGTCGAGGTGAATTCATGTCATTTTGTCTTTGCAATAAAATAGGACAAGTGACCATTAACACAAGCATCTCCATTTCAAAAAAAAAAAAAAAAAAAATGAAATTAAATTTCAGTCTTGTGATTAAATTAAATAGTTTTTGACCGATTTTGTTGTTGGGGATGGGAGGGAGGGTAATATATTCAGACAGGGGTCCATCTTACCGAAAAATATCTTTGGTGCAGTCATATTTTATTTATACAACAGCTGAATGTATGATTTTGTAAGCAACAGTGAGATGGTAAAGTGTTTTACTCTCCTCGCGTTTGGCTCGGCTGGTTGCAATGTCCCTGGACATTCTTGTTTAAAGGTGTTACATAAAAGGAAAGACAGGCTTATAGGCTGTTTCCATAACATGTGTTACAATGTCTGAAGTCATTGTTTGTTGCAAATTTATTGAAATAAAATAACCAAAATTTAATGAATAGTCAATTAAATTTTGGAGATGAAAAACTGACATCGATATTAATAATAGCAACAGAATCTTTTTTGAGTACAACAATTTTGTGCAGTAAAACGACTAATATAAAAAATAGACTGATATTTTTATATCAAAAATTAATTTTCGAAATCAAAAAATCATTTGCAGATTGCAAAATATAAATCTAAAAAGTCTCATTCTAAAGTGATGTTAAAAAAATTCTTGACGTCAGTAAAAAGAAAATAACTTATTGAGCTCAAAATTCAGATTTTGCTATAAAATATTTATTTTTTGCTATCAAAAATTGAACTTTTGATCTCTAAAAATCAATTTTAGATATAATAAATCTTTTTTGATATCAATAAATTTTTTTGATACAAAATTTAATTTTTGAGATCAAGAATATATTAGAGATATAAAAATGTAATTACAGATAGCAAAAAATTAATTCTTGATATAAAAAAAATGAATTTTTCAGATCAAAAATTAATTCTTGATATCAATAATTGTCTAATAAATGTTAAAATGGCATTCCATATTTATGGAATATTTGAAGAGCGTCTGTTCAAACTGACATAAAATTGAAAAAAAAAAAAGATCTTTATGAACCAAATGAGATGCAGCATTAGAACATCACCCTGTTGGTAATTTGTGGGTACACAGAATCTCTTCCACAACTGCCAGTATCTACACAAAGTAAAACCATAGACAAAACTCCGTTAGTGAACACCACTAATCATTTGACAACCTCTGATTAGCTAGCACGATCGTTCTTATTTTCGAATTTTTGAAGTCGTTCTGAAATTCGTTAGTGAACACCCCTGCATGAAGATGAACATTTTACGAGATCGGGAAGGTGTTCATTACAGTCCAGTCCGATAGCTCATACAAGCTGTTCACATTGTTTTCAGACGTAATTTACCGTCTAACTGAGAACAACATAGAACCCAGTGGATACGGATTAGACCAACATCAGCATGTCCTCGACATGTAGCACATTGTGGGACACTAATTAGTGCAAATTTGTGTAACTATACTGCAGGGTGAGGATGTATCACCATTTCTGTGTTTCTTCAAGACAACGTGACACCGATATCATGCGTGAGTTTGATCACACAGGGTCCATATTCTTAAGCAGCGACAAATATAGGTCACTCAGGAACAAACAAAAGGAAAACAATCTAGAAGAAAACAAACACTTTATGGAAAAATATTTTATTGTGAAAATAATGACCATGCTGACTACATTCAAAGCATCATACTTGTAAGACTACCCCGTCGACAGTTAGTCAATACATAAAAACACACCAGCGATAACCCAGCGCGCTAATACTGCAGCAGCTTCAAGCTGTAATGACTGTTTCCTCGTAATTACATGGGTGTTTTCCCGTGATCAAGTAATGCCTTTTTCGCATGATTATGCGATGACTTTTCTTGAGATCACGTAATGACTTTTTTCTATGATTATGTGAGCCCTTTTTCTCAATGATCATGTAATGACTTCCTGTGACAAGTGGAACGACCACTAGTGACTATGTAATCACTTCTTCCCGAGATTATCTTCTTGTGACTTTTCATGTCATATTTCAATGACATCTTGTGATCATTCAATGACTTTTTATGTGGTTATATAATCACTTTACCTCTGGGCATTCCTTTTTCGTGTGAGTTGTGCTCTCAATGTGATCACTTTGTGGTTTTTTTTCACACAAGTTCATTTCCTCTCTAAACTATACCAAAAAAAGAACGTTTCATGTTTACTTTAAAACACGAGGTAAGTACAAACAATAGCTCCGACCGATTGATACAGATCACACACATGAGCTATAAATATGAACACTGGATAAGAATGTAATGTTAGCCCAATACTGGCAATATGCTTCACTTTGTCCACTCGAAGTAAGATGCTGCTACTTATACACCACAGTGTGGATGAGATTAGTCTCAATATGTACTAGAAAGGGTGTCTGTTTTTGCTCCTTCAAACAGTTTTCACATTCCCGTACTTCCTTGTTGCCAGAGTGGACAAATGTGGTGAACTGATCTCAAAATTTTGTTTCAAAGCTTGATGCAGTGGGCTTATCTAGGAAAACCACGTCATAATTGCAAACTGTCCCGTATAACCTATGAAACATCTTTTTCTATTAAACTTACACCCAAGAAAGAATTTCTGGTGAAAACAGATTACATTTTAGGCCTACAAAAAACTGACTTGCATCGACTATACCTACTGACCCTAACCAAAACATGCATTCCGATATATTACAAAGAAAAGACTAAGCGCACATTAAACTACAAAGTGTGTGCGTGAATCGTTTATTGATACAGTTTTCTTGGGTCATTACACCAGACTACTAGCTTGCTGCGAGCGGGAAAACTGAAAGCGCATCAGTGCACCTGAACTAGACTAAACACAAATAACTAAAATTTTCCACTGCCATCGCTTGACTATACAAATCAAAACATTAAAAGCCGCCATGGTCTAGTCTAATGTGACAAGGACCACGTGTGATATGTATGGGATATAAGGGAAGGTCAACACTGACCCTCACGACGCTGGGAACATCACGCACTACAGTAAATTCTGAATGACAATACATTACCCATTCGCATGGATCAAGACAGTCGACATTTCACTGAAGATATCCCATATTTCGGTGGAGAATATTTGACAGTTTCCCTTCACATTTTATCATTTAACATGTTTCTGCCGCTCTCTTACCACTTTCACTCTCTCAATGTAAACCTTTTATACCCCAAAGCTATTCTCTGGCTAAACATATTTTTGACACACAATCTCGACGAATAAATTCTTATTTTTTTATCACATTTGCATTTTGACATTGAGTTTTAATACCAAAACTCCCGCTGAGTGAATGGCAAGAACCATGGGCAACTCTTCCAGTCAACACCCTTCTCTTTCAAATCATTACAAACAAAAATCAATCATCGAACATCAAATTAGCAACAAGTCTTTTTTTTCGTCACTTCTTTGAACTCCCTCCATTATAAGGTAACCTGGAAAACTGCTTTGTAAGTCCAAAATACTGCAGCTCAAAAAAAAAAAAAAAAAAAAAAAAAAAAAAAAAAAAAAAAAAGAAGAAGAGAAGAAGAAGAAGAAGAAGAAAAAAAGATTTCCTAAACCAACTAAACTAAAGGAGCCAAAGCATTCACAACAAAACGGCAGGAAATCACTCGAGACTCGTCAAAACAATGAGACTCTTTGTCCGAGGCACTAAATGAATGAATTCAGAATTCACAGACACATTTACACTTCGATTACAAGATAGAGAACTCACTGATATGTGCACTCCCTGTCCGGACACACGGACTTCACTTACATCGGCACACACACATCCCCTGTCCGGTCACACAACGTATCTGCACCCTCTCTCCCAACACACGGACTTCACTTGCATCTGCACTCACTATTCGGACACACGGACTTCAGTCACATCTGCACTCACTGTCCGAACACACGGACTTCACTCATGTATGCACTCCCTGTCCGGTCACAATGAATTCACTCACATCTGCACCACGGACACACGGCATTACTTATATTTAGCCCTCTTACTCTGGACACACAAGCTCACTCATATTCCTACACGCACTCCGGACACACACACGCGGAATTCACTCATACTTGCACTCCCACTTCGCCGGTTGTTCGCAGTCACTGTCCTGATTATCGCCACACAGTCTGTTGTACGTCATTTCCTGTGAGAAACCCAAAATCTCGCGCTCCTCGTGAATACGGAATGTGAACGTGGATACGGAAGTGCCTATAAAATATCTGAAAATATAAACAGATACCATTCACCTGATAAAAGCATGCCAAAAAAGGTGTAAAATCTAGATTTAAATACTTTTACTCACTAAGTTTTTCTTTCACATCACAGTTCATCTACAATAAACGATGAAGCCATACCCTGCAGTCAACCACCCATCAGAAGAGGTTTTATCGAGGCATAGCCTTTAAGGAGTACTACCCTCCCCCTCCCCTCCCCCTTCACCAACTGACCTTTGATTTCTAACATCCCTGAGCGTATGTACTCATGCTGGGCCTAGAATTTTATTTCATGACTACCAGTACCCGGACAAAGGAAATACTCGTATTTTGCCTGGTAAATACACCCAGGAGGTACATTCAGTACATTCAGCTGTTCCCGTATTGAAAACATCACCGCTGAAAGTGCGTGCTTGACATCCTCATGACAACGGAACTACGCATCAGAACTAGGCGTCACCCCAACCGCTTGTGTGGTTTTATCGTTTTAACCACATCACCATTCTTAACTACGACAGACCCACATAAGCAGCGAGCATCTGTGACGTCCTGATTATGATGTCACTAAGGACTGACGCGCGTCACTGACGCCACTGTGTACTGACAGGTACCCAATGATGTCATTTAATACTGGGGCGTGTCAATGCCGTGACTGACACGTGTCACTGATGCCACTTAGTACTGACCTGGCGTGAGCGGCAATCCACTGGTCAATGACGGCCACCCCGCCGTCCATCAGCTCTAAATGCTCCTCCTCCGTCGGCTCAAAGCGGAAGACGCTGTAGTCTTTTAAATAACTCTTTAATTCTTCATATTCTGAAAGCATAGAGTAGGGTTGTCATATGATAGCACAGCTGACATCTAGTACTACGAGCTCAGTATTCTATACCAGTAAAATTAACTCTAATACGTGACAGGAATTGAAGGAAATTATTTTTACTATACTTTATAATTATTATTTTTATTTATTATTTCTATATTTTATTTTTATTTTTAATATTTATTTATTTCCGACACTTTCGAACGATGTTTCCCCACACTTTTTCACTCTGGAACAAAAATATTGCTTAATCTTGAAATAACAACTACAGAAGCCAATGCACACCAACATCAGTGTACCCGAACAAGTCAAAACTTTGATAAGCCAGCCACTGCCCTTTTGTTTATGTAAACAAAACCGAGTGTTTCCCAAGACCCCCCCCCCCCCCCCCCCCCATTCCTCCTAACCCTTTCCGACGCTTGCCCTTCCTTCGGTTTACAAAGTAATATTTTGACAATTTCATACTATTTCAGAATTATAACATTTTTCATTTTAAATGTAAATATCGATGTTGTACCCTGAAGCCGGGTTACGAAACATCTTTATCCAATTCCTGAAGGAGGGGGGTACGTAACCTGACCTGTGGGTATCTCAATTTTTAATTTCTAAATACATCTAGGTACAAGTTAAGCTGCGTGGAATATGGTCAGTTTAAACTGCGATAATACTCTACGTCTTTTTAAAACGGGTCTGGGGGATGGTAACCACAGACTTTTTACTGTGTCTTTTTTATGCGGGCCACGACAAGCCATTTTTTACTGTTCGTCTTTTTATACCATTCTGGAAAGTGGTCGCTAAAAACAAGTTTAACTGTACGTCTCTTATCGGGCCAGAAGAGGTGGGAACTACAAACAGGTTTTACTGTACGTTTTTTATCCAGGTCTTAAAGGTGGTCGCTACAAACAAGATTTACTGCAGATTTTTATCTGTGTCTGGAAGGTGATCACAATTCTTCATTTCATTTTTTTTTTTTTGGCTTACCGTCACCGTCTCCCCCGCCCAGCGCTGCCTAAAGTAGGTACGGTTTTGAACGTGGTATAGGTCTGTATCCAGTGTATACTTACACCTATGATATGTATCTTATTTTAGTACATTCTCACCGGTCAAAAAGCACAAGAAAGGCATCCTTCATAATTGTACAGGACATGACTCACCTTGGTGGGGAGGGTGGGGGGAGGGGGATAGTACATATTTGTGTCAAAATGGTAAGCTGCTTGGCATAACATAGTAGATACCAGATGACTCACTTAAAAAATAATTTCATGTTCTGCAGGCAAGTGTTACATAACCACTCGCATATATGAAATAGCCAAGTAGTGAAAATTTTCTTGTCAGCCCAGTAAAATCAATAGACAGCCCTGCAGAGGCATGTAAATACGACAATAACAGAGAAAGCCCGTAGAAAACACTGTGTCATGCTATGTCCAGCAACATATGCACTGGTTAATAAAGGTACCGCCTACCCTCTCCCTCCCCCCGCAGCTCATTAAACTGCAAGCGCTCAACCTCTCACCTCGGTGCGGCTCGGCATTGCGTTGTGCTGCACATACCAAATACAATGCGCCAAACCCATCCAAGGCATGATCCTACAACGTTTGAAGCTCGTCCTACGTTTCGTTAAGCAGTTACAGTGACGATGCAGTTTTCACGTTTTGACGTCATATGACGTCAAGCATTGCCCAATATGCGTGAAAAACAACAGCAACCGGCGGACCCACCCAAGGCATTATTCGACCAGATTTAAAGGCGATCTGAAATGTCGTTCTCGAGTTATCCTGTTAACAAAATTTAGTGTCCACAACACATAATGACGTCACATGGCGCAACACGTTGTGCTACATATACAAAATACAATATTCCTACTAACTTTGAAGCTGATCCGACTTTTCGTTCTGTGGTTACAGTGATGACGCAACTCTCACATCCTAACAATAAGACGTCAAGCGTTGTCCACTATACCTCAAGTACAATCCCAAGCCGCGGACCAACCCAAGGCGTAACCCACCAAGCTTCAGTTCTCGTATTAACAGACGCACACACTACATACACGATGAAACGAAATAAAACAAACTCAGTCAAAGCACCGAAATGTTTCACGAAATGCACCCCCCCACCCCCTCACCCCGCTAGAAATGCCCCGCAGCAACCGTAAATGTGCACGAAAGCACGAACCCGCTTTTGGCGCGTCGGTTGCGATGAACACAGTGCGGAGGTTGTGCTGTTCCAGTTTCTCCCGCAGCTGAGCCGCGGTGTGCTTCAAGCTTGGCACGTCCCGCGCATGCGCACGAGCGAAATCCTGCCGGCGCAGGTGTGCGGCTAAGTACGGTCCCCCGAGAGCGTCGCCATGACCACGCTAGAATGTCAAAAATACAACAGAGGAATGCTGTGGTTGAAAAATACTGTTTGCGTGCTACTTAAAGTACTAATTGAAATACAAGTTAAGTATTCTGCACAGCTTAATTTGAATCGTTTTTTTTTTTTTTTTGTTTGTTTTTTTTTTTTTTTTTCCTTCTTGTATACCTTGTCATTGAAGATGAAACTTCACCGTGCATAGTGATGCACGTTGTCATGCACGTTGTCATGATACTATTCCCTTCGAAAAAGTTGTTATTTAATATTTTTATTTATTAATTTTTATTTATCATTATATATTTATTTACTTATTATTATTAATGATAATATTATTTTGTACCTCCATTTTCGACCAGTCCTTGTCCAGAACGGTTCGGTCCTTCTCATCGGTGGAGTCGAGGTACTTTTGTCTGAAGGCATCGCCCACCTGACGCAAGTGCTTGGAGAAACGCATGCTCCGTCGTGCCTCAAATCAAAAACAACATCAAAGTCAAAAACACACACAAGAGAGAGAGAGAGAGAGAGAGAGAGAGAGAGAGAGAGAGAGAGAGAGAGAGAGAGAGAGAGAGAGAGAGAGTTATGTTTTGATAACAACAGTGTTTGAACGTTGTTCAAATCTTGTTCAAAGGTTCTTTTTTTTCTAAAATGGAAAGCGATACCCGGTACGTGAGATCATGATTTATATCAAAATTACTTTTCACTTATTAAACATATTACAACCAGCTAAAGATATATTTTTTCAGTTTTTTTAGACAGTATTTTGTGTACCATTTGGTAACATCTCAGTCCTAGCCACGTCTGACCCACTTCAAATTTTAAGACGGATGTATCGTTATTATTTCTTCAACGTTACACACAGCTATTAAACTGAATAAAGAGTAGAGAGATAGTTTCTTTAATTTCCATTCAAATCTATGGTTACAATGGCCAAAAACTGAAACTTAAAGGCAAAACATTAAGTACTGCGGACCTGAACTAACAGGCAGAGCAGTGTAGTGATTTCTCTTTTTTTTTAAAACAATAGTGCAATTTTAATCGATTTCAAAATGGGTCTAAATGGTACAAAGAAATCCAAACCATATAATTAGGGAGTACAATATGGTCAGGAGGGAAGTACAGGGAAATACGCCCCTCAGTCAAAAGTGCGCCCTGGCCTCGCGCCACAGGTTCGGTCACCATTCGCTTTTGACTTTAGGACGTAGCTCACTGTACTTTCGTCTTTAACAGGAAGTATTCCTATTACATTTTAAAATAAATGTTCTTCACCCACACGTTCTAATGAATAAGACTTCATATCTTATCACGCGTCGTAGGAGTGAACAAAAACATGATCTATCTTAAACAAAAACAAAAAAAAGGGAAAAGAAAAAAGAAAAAAAAACAGTCTCAGAGCATTGAATATCTTACAAATCTCGAGAAGTAAGAATGACAAATAACGTTTGTTTTGCCCAAAAGGCAAATACTCTTGTCATTTCGAAACCGTGTTATCTTGGGAGAAAAATCTGCTATTTTTGATAACATATCAACTACAAGGCAGCACCATACTCCTATATGAAAGCACGGACAGGAGACTATAATCAAAGTGCTGGGATTTAAAAAGCACCAAATGATATTTCGTGCAAAAAGCTTCCTGAAAAGCCAGTATATAATATACAGTAAAAATCGGTTAAATGCACAGCCAATTTTCCGAAGAAAGTGATGCTTTTTTAAGCGATTTATACAAGTACTCCGTACATTTTATATGCACATGAAAGGCGAGAAATTTTCAACAGTATTCAATAAACGGTTAATGCGATTCACCGCTATGCGATTAACCGATTTTACCTCTAATAACATGAAAACACAATCCCCAACATATTTTCCCGTATTAAAAATTGATACAAAATAGAAATCACATGCACGTTATATTTATTTGTCATTTGTTGTTAGATCGTGTCTAGTAAGCAAGGTTTTGCGTTTAGAAGCATTTCTCAGGTGATAAGTGGGGAGATGTGTGTGTGTGTGGGGGGGGGGGGTGGGGGGGGCATCATCAGGCAAAGTACCATGTACGACACTTAGGAAGGTGAGCTGTGCAAGGAGGCAAGGTGGGCGTCAAGGAGGATGGGGGGGGGGGCAAAATAATGATCGCCAGTGAATGATGTGCACATGGGACCGCACCCATCAAAGTATCAGCCATGCAGGACAGGGTGGGGGGGGGGGAGCGGGAAAAAGGACGGGGAAAAAAGAGGCATGGCCGAGGCAGGGAAGGTACTCACAGTCCACCACCTGGGACTCCACTCCGAACACGACCCGTGCATGAACTGCTCGGCGCGGTGAAGCAGCACTGTTCTGATCCAAACAAACAACTGCACGTAAGAATAATTATCTTGCCAGCCCTTCAGCTCCGTGGCTTTTTTTTTGAAATTTTGAACCAGCAATATTCAAGCCTCCCCCAACCTACTATATAACAACTGTCACACATATAGATCGTCTTCCTTCAAGAAAGGTACTCAAAGTGGTTACATCTTGGTGCCATTTGTATATTCAGAATTGAAAAGAACTCAAGATTTATGAAGGTTTGCCAAAACACAGGATTCTAGCAATGTCCCTCTCCAAACAATCACAAGCATCTTTTCAAGAGGAACAAACTTCAGACTGCTAACTCCAGCCCTTCGCAATGCATATAAGCACACACACTACACGTCAACAATATCACTGGACAAATATTTCTCGACTGTGAATTGAAGCAGAAAGATATCCAAATCCTTTGGAAAATAGCCACACCTGATAAACTGAAAAATACATGACAAGCATGCATCCGCACGTAGCCAGCCATATGTTCTCACTGTGGTCACGCAAACAACCAATCAATTATGAATGGATCGAATCCTCCTTCAATATCATCAATATAAACTACGGCATTGGGCATTTTAGACATCTTTTTGAGAACAAACGACATTAACTTTGTTTATTTTTTTACACTTGTACAAGGCGCAATGCCTTTGATTTCCACTTATCCGGTACAATCTCAGGTTGAACGATGTGCTAACTGTGTGAAGAAATATTGACAGAAAATGGGGGCGTTTTCCATTATCCTTCTTTCAAAGTCACCTGTACCAGATATCAAATAGGTCACGTGTGCACACTATACGGAACGACAGGCGTCTCCACCATTTGGAAAGACAAGCATCCTCACCATCTGGAACAACAAGCGTCTTCAACATTCTGAACGACAACCGTGTTTCCAGCATTCGGAAAGACAAGAGTCTACGCCATTCGAAACGACAAGCCTCTACACCATAATATATCAAAGAGTTGTTCGTCGTCTCTTCATGTACTGGACGAATGACTGGCTGAGAAGACCATACCGTCCTCTTAGAAACTGCACATATCCTCCTAAGGTCCCAGGTTTCTGCTTAATAATCTTCTTACTACTTGACTAATTCGCCAACTACCAAAACAGAAGAAAGCACAGCACGCCAGTAAAGAGCTCTAACATCTACAATTCGCTTAATAGGCAATAGTGTTGACAGGTGGTTGCAAGCATTTGAGTGCTAAGAGGAGACTGCTTTCTTCCCGCACCACTCTCATGCAAGGGTGCAGTTTACACGGCTGAACGTTGTTATCTACCAAAAATCGACCGCAACTTTGGAATAAATTACACTTACAATGTCCGAAACCAAATTAACCAAAAATAACCACAACAAGATGACAACAATCACGCGAAGGTTATTAAGTAAGCAGTTTGTAATACACAGGACAATGTTGGTTTCCGGTTGCCATGGCAACAACTTACAGTCCAGTATCTAGGCGACCAGTTTGAGTGACGTCCGTGCGTCAAATGCTCAGTGCGTAAAAGCAAAATGGCGCTGGCACAAAAACCAAAAAAAAAAAAAAAACTTAACTTGCTGGTGAAATGTCGATCAAACAAAGATTTTGTTCAGGATACAGTAATTACGCTTAAACTTTGATCATGTGATGTCATCGAACATTGCAAAAAAGGTAGTTTTTGAAGCAAAACAGATTTTAATTTCACAATGAAACAGTCTAGGCGTACACAATTTCAATTCAGTTTAAACACATCTTTGAAAATATTATCTGCTTAATTTTCATTGCTGCAAGCTACCGTCCTTATCTATAGTTGCTGACACTTATTGACATTAGTGACACCGTTCTGACACTTACTCGGCTGTGGTGTTGTGTATCAGAAAGGACACGAAGTCGCCGTACTCCATCTGTACGGAGAGACAGGCGAACGCACGGGCGTACACGCTCGCCTCATAACCCCAAAACCACCAGCGCCATCGTCCCTCATCATCCTGGTACAGGGTAAGACAAACCAATCAATAATTGTCCAACTGAAGGCCCAGAAAGAGCAGCTTTAGAACGAACAAATTTTCTGCTGCGCTTGTAATCTCGGATTAACCTTTTTCCACACTCTGAAGCAGTGCATTTTTAACAATAAGCAATATACCGTTGACTCACCAAATTTATCTAAAGAAGTTTCGATTTCACCGCTATTTTACTTCTTCTTTCTCAAACCGAGAAATTTGCACTTGTACGTGGCAAAATCTTACTTTGGCAAACTGCGTATTATCGAGACACGGCCGGGCATCAAGGCGCGTTTCCCACTTGCCGTTGCGCCAGCCTTCCTCATAACGCTGTAAATAATACGCTTCGTCTACGGCTAGCCACTGGCCATTCTCTAAAACACACATGCAAACAAATATTTTTTACCAATAAAATTAATAAGTGAAATAAAATCTACCGGTACTATTTCTAGACTACCTACCCACATAAGAGTGAGGACGGCACAGAAACACATCCACACCGGAACCCCCCGCTTGTTTATCCTTGACTTTCAGTCTGGATCTGGGACCAACTGATATTGAATGTTCACGAAATTCCAGCAGAAAAAAATCTTTTCTGTTAATAAGGATTTCAAACTGAGGTGTCGCTCATTTCAAAGTGACAGATACTAGAAAGAATTGTCTTTCTTTTTTCAACTTTTTACGCACAAGAGAACAATACCAGTCTTAAACCCAAGCCGACCACTGCAAATTAATGTACGAAAACGACTCCACCATCCCTCACAACTCAAACAAATTAAAATTCCATTGTTTTCAGGAACACATAAAAACGGCTAATCGGTTAAAGCAGTTACTGGCATACACCACACACCACATTGAAATCCACTACCGCTCCATAATATTTACATTACAGATATGCTGGATAACAGCATAAAACGCGTAGAGGTACGAGTTTCTTTTTCAAAATGAGATATGCAATTAACCAGTTTTTACATTTCTCCAATACAGGAAATTTAAAATACCTTTATAATGCAGGAAGTAGTCCTCAAACTCGACGACAGGTACGTGCCGATTGAGACTCTCAAGGTCAAAGAAATTCGACCAGCGAATTTTGCTCTGATCAAGCCACCGCGATTTCCAGTGGTAGATTCTACAACGAAATGTCTATTGAAAACATAGTTGTTACTAGACATGACCAATAACAGCTGCAGTTGATAGGATAAAATCAGCAAAAAGTAAACGTATGGCCTTGGCAAAAATACGCAACGGTGTATGTAAGGCAAGCTAAAAAAGGAATATTTATCTGCACAAATCTTTTTAAGAAAGCACTCTACAGGAAGATATATATAATTTGAACGATCAATTAAACAACTATCAGAAAAACGTCTTTGCAGAATGTCTACAAATCAATCAGAACCTGGTTTGCACACAAGAAGGCAGTCTAAAACGCGAAACTGATCGATTATTGATAACACCAGTTTGATAGAATACAAAAGTAGTTTTACAGTATCTCTTTTTATGCTGGCATGGTGTTCCCCAAACAAAATAAATATCCAAGACGAAGAGACTTTTCTGTTAATTTCAAACGTAGTTCAGTAGTTCTGCAATGTCGAATACACATAAAATCAACAGGTACTATTTCTACTACCTTATTTTTACTGTCATCCCTGATTTTAGTCACGGGCGTGTCACTTTCATATCGGTCACGTCACTGCTACACTAGTTGAAGAGAATGTGGGGCCTCGGTTGATGTGCGTATAAGAGGAATGCTTACCTGCCCCAGGGGGGCAACACGAGGGTCCAAGGCTCATGTTCGTTGAGGAGCTTCACCAAATTAGCCATGCGCATGTACACATCCCGCCTCAGGTTGAACCCTTCACCGGGGTTCACCTCATACAAAAGGTAGCGCATTCTAAAAAAGACAAGTGAGGACACATACTTCAGCGTTCGCGTTTGCGGGGTTTTTGTCCAATCTGTGGGCATTTTTTTACGAAATGACTCACTTTTTTGTAAATAAATCTAGATGCCTACCCCACACATAATCCATTTTTTGTTGAAACGCTATATAGTAAATTTTCCAATCAATGTGCGGTTATAGGTCTCTACTTTCTTTCTCTGCTTTGGAATTAAAAATCCCTGGCAAACAAGTCACTATTAGCTAAACTTAACGTTGAACAGCCCTCTGCCATATTACCCTGGCAGTTCATTACCGTGTTCTTTTCTCCCTTGTTGTCTGTTTATATATCTAACCGTGTTATATTGTCAGACATTATTTTATTTCAAATTGAGACAGTTGAACAAAAATAAAGAGTAGAAAAATTCTTTTACACTGACGTAATGCGATTGTATTTCTGCACCTCAATATCCCCTGATCTTATTTTGGAAACCCCGCCCCGTCCGCATTTGAAGCCTCAGTTTCTTAAGTTACATTCGGAATGGATCCAATACCAGTTGCATTCTGAATATCTACATTTTGGTAGCACCACTTCAAATCTTTTGAACCAAACTTTTTAAGTTTATTAGCTAAGTTGTGAATATGTTTCTGGCGAAATATAATTTTCTTTATTTTTGCCAGCCTTTTCTACAATTTCTTTATACTTATATCCCTACCCAATTCAATTGAAAGGCAAAAACGTTTCGGTAAAAGTCCAAGTACAAATGCGCTTGTAAGGGGATTCAGAGTTTTCTCTCTGCAAAAACAACAGGACTCCAGCTCTGGGGGATACACATAGAAGCAGAGAATTTAAAAGCATGAAGTCAATGCAGAAATTCATGAAAATCACTTTGAAATATATCTATCTATGTGTTAGCAAGCAATTTTTACAATATCATAATAAATTTTCCCACATTCTAATAAGTTTTGACACCTTATCGATAGAGGCAGACAAAAATTAACTTTTAATACATTTTTCTTGTTTGCTTCTTTTTGTTTTTCCTTACTGGAATCCTGTGAATTTCCTCTTCTGAGCATGCGCACTTGTAACCTTAGTCCTAGACTCGTCTACAGGGTTGAGATTTCGCGGTCGGTAGGTCGCCTGTGGCGACCAACTTTTGGCTCGGGCGACCAACTTTTTCAAGTTGGTTGCCCGAGTGGCGACTAACTTTTTTTCTGAGTATTTTCAGGTAAATACTGTTGATTATTTTAAACACCTTTTACGTGAAAATGACTTTTGTATAAATTTTGCTTTCAAGGCGATTTTCACATTTGAAATAAATTTCGTTTGAAACAGTATTCAAAGTGAAAGGATATAAACAGCTATGAATTATAAGAGCTTTTGAATCGGATAAAGGTATCTCAACAGATAAGGATTATAGGTGATTTGACGTTGGATAAAAACACCAAAATGTGGAGGTACATAGAAGTTGCAAAAACACCATATGTGAAACAGAAAAGAAGTCGAGAGCAAAGTTTGGAGAATAGCAAGAAATATGAGAAGTCCAAGCGGCACAAACAGATACACAGCGCCTGGAATTCAAACACATTTGGCTATGCCAAGAAAATCACAAAATGTACTGTTCATATTGCGTCGAATTTTTTTGGAAATATTCAAGTTGGACGGGAAAAGAATGCCTTTGCACATGAGGGTTGTCCCTCTGCAAAATTTGTTGTTGTTTTTTCATGTGAGGCGGGCTAGACAAATTTTGCAAAAAATTGCACCGGGCGAATAACTTTTGTGCCGGGCGAATAACTTTTTGAAGTTGGTAGCCCTTCGGGCGACCAGAAAATTTTACGAAGTCTCAACCCTGGTCTATCAATGACAGCAAGAATTAAAGTTTCTGTAATAGAGTTTACCAGTGATGTCAATTTTGCCGATGATCTCGGAACAAGATTCGTGCCAATGGCGTTATTTTAAGAAGGCTGCATCATTTAAATGGTTCAATAATAAATTATGATGCACAATTTTATGCTCAAATAACAATACTGTACGATAAAAATAGGTGCTTTTTTGAGACCAGGATAAAGAAAAGCCATTGTTGCCCACACCAACAATGAATATACATTTGGAAAATCACTCTATACTAATGTTTGGGAGTTTCGTCCAGGTCGAAAATAATGCTGGTTCGAACCTCGGTGCCCTGATACGTGCGCCGAACGGTCCATAGACTCGAAAGTTAATATTTTTGCAGGGACTGTGACCCTTTCTGTCCTGGAAGATTAAAAAGGCCCGGTGGGACTATAAGCCAGTTTTTCTTTCGGATATTCCCAACGGCGGTGTCGTTTTGACCGCAATTTTTGTGGAACATAAAAATTCTAATTTTCTTCAAACACGCCCACTTTCGAATTTAAAAAGCCATCATATGATATTTTAAAAACTATTTTACATATTATTCAACCCCTTTAACAGCCAGCTTAGATATCTATAAAATCTGTATACTTTCATCTCAACCGAAGTAGGTCGAAGCGTAAAAAGTTTTTGGCAAAAGTCGAAGTACGAATCCGCTTCATAAGCCAAATCAAAATCCGGATAAAATGCGCAAAAATTCTACATTTCGAATACAAAGTAACCGCGTAAAAAATGAAAGAAATCATTGACAGATTTAGCCTAAATGTCAAATTTCTTTTGCATTAAAGAGCAATCGTGTTTTTAACAAGCCATATACTATTTAAAAAAAAATTATCAAAAGTTTTAACAGTTCCTTCATGTTTCGAATATGAGCTGTTTTTGTTATGTTTCTTCTATTTTTCTTAAATCATTTTTTTTTTCATTTTTTTACTCGGTTTGCCATGCAGTCGAAACTCAAAATTCTGGCGCATTTTATTCGAAACACCCAACGTGTGATTAGACTTGAAATTTGAACTGGTTTATTTACCTTGTTGGTTTTGCATCTTTAGTTGCTCCAGGCGATGAACTCTTTGGCGATTTAGCTTTCACTTTCTCTGAATGAATTGTTCCTAAATTTGTCAGAAGTGTTACCAAAAGTAACAGAGAAAAACAGAAAGCCCGGCTCCACTGCACTTCTCTGTCCATCGTTTTGTTTACCAGTAGAAACGGGTACAAAAAAGACCATTCGATTAGCATTGTGCACTGTACCCACAAATGGTGCGCATTATAATACTCAACGAATTACAGTACATTCTCGTAAAAAAAAAAGTAAATTTTGTGTTACTAACCGTTTACGAAACTTTGCTAGACACATTTACTCCAATCTCACAGATATCAGGCAACGCGACATTGAGAAAGGTTTTGTGATAAAGTCCTTTATGTTTTGCATAGCGAAATCTGGCATGCAACACCTAAGCGGTGTCATAGCACAGAGCGTGATCTGAAAAGTAAAAGCTCTTCAAGCACCATGCATGATGCAGAAGTGTCTAATGACATATAGGTGTACAATCACAGAAAAAATCGAGAAATTCAGTGTAGTAGATAAATCGCCGTAAGCTTTTAATGGACCGACATTGCTTGACAGAAAAGGAACCATCAGTAAGACATTGTTTGAAAATGTGTGCCATGTCCGTTAGTACCTGACTAACCGCTCGATAGTGCAATCTAGCCTCGTAATATGTGCCTGTTTAACTCACAAGTTTGTTGGCATAGACAGCGCAACTACTGTCATGAGTAGTCAGTTTTTTACCGTAACCAGACTCTATCCGGAAGTGCAAATTCGTTGGCAAGAAAATGGACGCTATTGCGGGCGGGCATATGAACGAGCTCTATATGATGCCAAAAACTTGCTAATCCACTAGAAGCGAACAAAAGTGGAACAAAAGAAGGTCTATAAACCAGAACATACCATTGTGGTATCCTAACAATTGTTTGAGGCCTGATCAAGATAGACGATGTATTTAATAAAAAATACCGCATTGAAAAGTATCTTATAGCAGATGAATGTAACTGTCCCTCACTGTAGCCCGCGCCTCGCTATTCCTTCTGTCCTTTCTATGGCAGCCTTGCCTACTGCTGCTGCTGCTGCTGTGCCCGGTCGTAAGCTTTTTCCCCTGCATCTCTCTTTGCCAGTAGAGAAATCATACTATCAGTGTTATGAACTTAATGAACTAAGTTGTTATGTGCTAAATTCTATTTTTTTTGGGGGGAGGAGGGGTAAATGTTGCTGCTAGTTTTCAAAGTCATATTGCAGTCGGAGCTGTCATCACTGTCCCTCTGACTCTTGACTATCTCCCATCACCCGGTATTTAAATGAGGTACCTCATTTAAATACCGGGTGATGGGACACTTTTGCTCCTACATGTACTGCCACTGCTTCGGTGAACTAACTACGAAGAGGACGTGCAGGCTTGAGAGAATGAAAGGTAATATGTAATGAACGAATAGGTAATATCCCGAGAGACGCTGTGTCAATACAGCACACAACGTATATCCGAACTTTCAAGTTATGTGGGTATCAGGACTATTAGTCTATTGTGAGAGCGCCGATGTCTATTTTTACTACTGAGTAGGAATATCAAAGACAACCCAGCTATCGACCACATGCCAGTTTTGCACAAATTTCCTTAGAACATGTCCCAAAAGTAGCAACTATCCATTATATTGGATATGTACAGCCCCACGAGAAGTGAAACTCACTGGTTGTACCAAACTATCTGAATGATTATCTTGATACTTCTGTTTATGATGGCAACCTTAATGTGACGTCTTATGTTCTGTGAAGTAAGTGTTTGTACAGGAGAGGTCCGCAGGTACTTATCGACACTTAACCGAATGTTCATGTTTAGCTTTCGAAAGAAATCTACGATGCACAACTGGGAGACAAGCACCACCCTGCTTGTGTTTTACATTGAAAAACCGGGGCATAGTAAGTTTATGTGCATGGAGTTGAAGATAGATATATTAAAAGAATTAAGCAGGCTCGTGATTTTTGGGTTATACACTGTGCTTTGAAAGCTATTGCTTGTAGAGATTTCATGGAAACTGTGGTGTTAGAAAGGTTTTAAAAGAAGTAAAAATCTATAATGAATGTGGTGTTCCGATAATGAATAACTTTTGCAAC
This sequence comes from Protula sp. h YS-2021, assembly GCA_949752745.1. Taxonomy (NCBI): domain Eukaryota; kingdom Metazoa; phylum Annelida; class Polychaeta; order Sabellida; family Serpulidae; genus Protula; species Protula sp. h YS-2021. The sequence continues at coordinate 53,307,527 of OX457028.1, forward strand.
ATTATGTAGGACATATATCCTACCCTTACGGTGACTGAATGATAAAGAAAAGAGTAGTGCCGCTAAGACTGGCCTTTCGAACACTGAGTTATATCTTCACGGAATAAAATTCAAGAAGACTGGAATTTTCCTCTGAAAACGGAAAGGTCCTGCTAAACAGATGAATCATACGAGTGACCGTAACAGCAATACCTGCGACACTGAGCTGGCGAGCAGAAACTGTGACTAGGTTCCCACTTTTGAGAGAGCAACTGCTGACTGATGCCACAAACACAAGGTGTATCCAAGAAGCTTATTTGAGTGGTGGCATGAAAATGAGCATAAAATGAACCAGAAGATACGGAGACCAACTCTTTGTGAGTGAATTTCTATTCATGAGTTACCATCATTATTATTATTGTTATTATAACAATGGTTATTATTTTATTATTTTATCATAATTATTATTGTTATTACACTTATTTTTATTATTATTGCTATTATTTTTATTATCATAATAATCATTATGGTTATTGTGCTTATGTTTATGCTTATGCTTATAATTATTATTGCTATTTTTCGCATTCTTTACCTTCTTCTTTATCTTCTTCTTTTATTCTTCTTCTTCTTCTTGTTCTTCTTCTTCTTCTGGTTATTATTGTTGTTGTTATTATGTTTATTAATAACATTATTCGAGTTATTAATGTTACGATGCAACTGAGGTAATTTTAAGTTAATATAATGCTTTGGATATTTGGTTTAAGATCCGTGTGTAGTACTAGAAAGCGGGATGGGCAATATTCTTGAAAACTAACAATCGTAAGCCACCGTCAGCTTACATAAAAATTGTGTTTTGAATGCCAAATCCATATGTCATTAACACTGAAGCTAGATATGTCTAATATCCCGAAGACAAATTTGGCGTTGTGCTCGTAAACAAACCATAGCTTACTTCTGTAATCTCTCATCTTTGCGATCAAATCACGCTGTCTGGGTTCAAGTGGAATTATACGGACAAACAGGGTTGAGACAGATGAGACGTCGCAACTATTGGCAACATTGTTTAAAATCTAACACCGCTTTTGCAAGACATTAATCCATAGACATTCCGAGTATAATCGTGGAGAATGAAATGTATCCAGACGTTCACCAGCACGTTCAATGTTTGCTTAACGAAATTTCTTCAGAAGCGCACTCCCGGCAAGAGCGTAAATTTATTGAATAGTGTAACGGTAAATTATGGCATGACAAAGAAATCAAAGAAGTCAAGAAAAGCCAAGAAAATACACAGATACAAACAAGTATGAAAAACGATAAATTCTCTACTACTCGGTCAAAAGAATAAAACAAACAAATTAATTGATACCGAGAAGAAGTTATATTTTAATGCCGATGTTTCTAATAACGAACCTAGACAAAGAATAAAGGTTCTAGATCATAAACTGCATTGCCGGGAAATCGGATAAAGTTGATCTTCCTGATCCAAAAAAAAAATATATTAGCGGAGAAATTGGTAATTTTCTTCCATGACAAGATTGAAAAATGTGTGACTCATTTAATGATGGTGCACACGGATATAACAGCAAATTATACCACTGATACCATTGCAGTTTCTGTCCTGTTACAACCGATTAAGTTACCAGGTTAATTTTGTCATTAGCTTCAGAAAAGGTTTAAGTTCTCTTTTCTGTTTTGATAATGAACAACACACTTGCTGATTTTTATACGTTTTTACTAAATTTATGTTAACGGAATAAAAATGAGGTTAGTTCCGTCCGTTTTCCACGAGCCCTTATCAGTTTAGAATTTTTACTGACATTGATCACATTTAATTACATTTGATATTTCTGTTTAACGGCCTTTCAACAGTTCAATAGATCATCCCTTTTTTTACAATGCAATATAATATGATAACTGCTCGATCAGTCTCAGCTAAATCGCTACAGAATATGAGCAAATAATCACTAACTATTTATCACATCCAATTTCTGTTTGATGCATTTAAACAAGATAGATGATATGAAACTTTGTGCTTGCAAGTCTATTAAAATTATTCACATTCATGAATTCCACAGTAAATAGTAATTCAAACAGTTATTAATTTCCTATTCACAAAGTAGTAGTGAGAAAAGGAGATTTCTGGATATATCTAGAAGTCCCAGTCAACATGTTGTTCAACATGTGCAAACATGCTGTCTAACATGTTCAACATATTGTTGGACTATAAAAGCACAAGTCTATGCATGTTCTCTATGGAGTGCCTCGTGCCAAAAATATATCAAATAGGATAAAAAATGTAGGAGGTACATTTTAAAACTTTTTCTTCAAAAATTCCCCGAAAATTTCCAAATTTACACAAACGACTAAGAAAAGCACAAGTCGTATACAGGATTCCTTAGAAATGCCTCATACCAAAAATAAATGACATCGGATCAAAATTGTAGGAGGAGATGCATCTTGAAACAGTTTACTAAGTTTACTAAATAAACAACTAACTAACTAGCTAACTAACGGACGCCATCCGCGAACCGACAGAAATACCCCAGCTTGCGTGTAACGTGTAATGTAAGCTCGGCTAAAAATGAGAATAACTTGGATAGAGTTTTTTTTTGCCATTGTTATTGTTGTCATCTTTGTTGTTACCAAGTGATGGTTAACATTAGTGAATGTATTACAGATCATTCATTAGGGAGGGTATATCCTACCAAGAAGGAAATTTTGTTGTCATTGAAAGACTGGCAAATGCTGAAGAAGCAAATGACGTCAGTGGATCACGTGCTCAAACAGACTGCTGTATATAATTGTAGTGACAGTCAGAAGATGGTTCAGTATAACTCATTTAGCATCATGAATTCAAACGTGAAAATCTCTAAATCAATCTCCTGAAGATCAAGCTTTGGTGAAGGGTTACTTTAAATCCTTACCAATACCAGGATTTCTTTTACAAGTGTCAGAACATCTTAATGTGAGAGTCTTTGAACGTGACTGTGAACGCTGTATACAGTGTCAAAAGTATGATGAGCTTAGCAGATGCATCGATTCCATCACTCTCAGTGCTAAACATGTGAGTCAACTTTAAGATGCTTGGCAAGATCTCGAAAGTTAGCTTTGAACATGTACAATTGATATGTGGCTCAAATAAAATTGACTTTACGCCTAATATGTGGACTATGATAAAGATTATAAAAATTTTAAATGAACTGACATAATCAAACCATTTTGATGTGAAAGTGATTGGATTGGACCAATGTTATGTCAGTTTTCATAGCATTTACAAACGGGATGATAACATTTATGACACTTATATCAATTTAAGGTCTTGTGGGTACGCTAATATGTTACATGTATTAGCATAATATGTATTTGAAATATTTTTTGTCTTTATTCTAAATAAATAAAAAAAACAGATGTGATGGTTTTCAACTTTTTATTTTTTTCTCAAACAATATTTGACTATAATGCATAATAATAATACAATACTTAATTATAATGCATAATATATGATATATGATATATATGATATATGGTTTACGGGTGAATTAACACCTCGCTAGGGACCGTCCATAAGAATGGGAAAAATGAAAATGAAAGGTTTACGGGTGAATTAGCACAGCGTCAAGGACTCTTTTTAAGAGTTAAAAAATATAAAAAGGTGGGTTTGCGTGTGAATTAACACCTCGCGAGAAACCCTCTATTTGAACGGTTTACAAGTAAATATATACCGCGCCAGGCACCTTAGCTTCTTGCAATTTCATCTTCAAGCTCTTCAAGCCCTTGTTCATCATATTCTAAAACCTTTTCTTGAAATTTGTCATCATAGTCATATACTTCTTGAATCGCATCATGCCAAACAGAGTCTATTTCTGACTCACTGTCAGAACTGCAGTCATCGTCACCCTCGCCACACTACTTCATATGCGTAGATAAAGCTTCTTCGCTGTTGTATAAAGCATCAAATTCTATAAAGTATGTGCATTAATTTCAGCCATGTTGAATCTTTGACGTTTAATAGAAGACTCATCTAAAGTTTCCGTGAAAGGCTTTTTTATAGGGTTTTCCATATTTATCTCCCATTTTCTATTCACTTCTGAAGGGTGTGCATGCTTTAAATACCTTTTTAGACTTTGTGGCCAATCGTAAGATTTCGAGCAAATGTTGCATTCATACATCCTTTCGATTCCACATCAACTTTTCAAATGATAAAAAAGTCTTTGAATGTAAATATATATGATGACAATAACAACAGTGGCAACAACAACAAAGATGGTAACAACAACAATAACAATGGCAAAAACAATGGTAACAATGAGAGCAACAACAATTGCAACAACAATGACAACAACAATGACAACAAAAACAACGTCAACGCTAACAACAATGGCAACAACAACAATGGTAACAGTGACAACAACAACAATGGTAACATCAATGGTAACAACAACAATGGTAATAATGACAACAAAACTACTCAACAATGGTAATAATGACAACAAAACTACTCACCTGTGTTTTGATAAATAATGTGATCAATGACGTTGTCAGTGAATAAGGAGTTGTTCTTCTAGAAAACAATCGGTTAAATAACACACCACGCGATTGTAGACCCATTGATCAGTACAAAAAAGGAAAATAAAGAATCAAATTCAAAGTCTTCCACATCTTCCATTCTAGTTTCATAACACTTTTGAATAACTGTGTTGCATAAATCAATTGGATTAATATTGTAATGCGCAATTTTCCAAAAAGTATGTAAGTTACAAAGCTGTTCTGCCATAGATTCAAAGATAGTCAGTTCAGCATCCATATTTTACTTACTTGGTGAAAGAATGGTTTAATTCGATCTATTAGTTTTAAAGTTATGCGCTGTTGAAGCTGAATGCATTCTATGCTAGCCATGAAGTAGAATTGTCTGAAAAAGGATAAATATGCAAAAATAAAAAATTTTCTAAGGGTGGAGGGAGGGTGGGGATCGTCGATGGAAAAATATGACATATTTAGGGTTCACTCATTTTTACGTGATTCAGGTCTGTTAATTGCATCATGGGATTTGAAATCATTAATATCACTAAACAGCTTATGCCTGCATATCAATCAGCTGTCGGCAGTCGGCAACATCCGCACATGTCTCATAATATTAACATCCGCCTACACTGCTCACACATGCCTAGAGTCATTTTCCTATATAATAAGTGCAGTGCTGTTCTACTGACATATCACTGCTCGTTTTACAAGAATGGATTCAAGAATCAGTAAATTTCTGAGCGACATCTTCTGCGCTAAACTTGGACTCTCTCCCCGGGATAAGGTCTTTTTAGGCCTTAGCCTTGGAACGTATGAACTGTTTAAAATAAATATAGTTATGGAGAAAGCTGAAAATGTGGTTGATCAGTGCGATGTAAAAAATGCTGATCGCTTTTCATCTTCTATGAACGTGTCCAAGCGGTCAAATACTGACACTGATCAGCCACCTCGTCATGCTCTGATGCTATTTCAGTTTTTCAGACTCAGCCAAAATACAACAACCTGGGCCTTCACAGATAAGTTGTCCCTTCTATGGCACTCCGCAACGTACACCACAGGACAAATTGGCACAGATGAACGCCTGTCCAACGCCAATGGAAATTTTTAGAGCTCTTTGCCCCTGTGGCAAAAATTTCGAAAACGCAAGACTCGTCGGAAATGCAGACAAGCGAAGCTGTAATATTATTGATAGTGTTACAGCTATCCACCCTTGGGTATTGTTTAGTGAATATGTTCTATCTGGTCATGTGACCATGTGACGTAATAACCAAGATAGCTTGGAGGTAAATAAAGACTTCAACATAAATCCAGTCGTATCATTCCGTAACACAACAAATCACCTCTGTGTCATATGATGATGACACAAAACAAACACCCGTGGTCCTTCACAGGACCATCTGAACTGATATGAATTGAACGCATATATCTGTCGTGGTTGTATCAGTGATAGTGTATGAATGTTGATGTTTTTTTTTCAAGATTGTAAAGGAAACAGTAGGGTAAAAAGGCCGGAATCAGCTCACTTTGTGACGTCATACTGTCTGGACCGGAAGTGTGGAATCAGCTCACTTTGTGACGTCATACTGTCTGGACCGGAAGTGTGGAATCAGCTCACTTTGTGACGTCATACTGTCTGGACCGGAAGTGTGGAATCACCGCACTTTGTGACGTCATACTGTCTGGAAGTGACGTCATCATGTCTGGAAGTGACGTCATCATGTCTGGACCGGAAGTGACGTCATAGTGTCTGTTTGTTTCTATCTGCTTCAGTTTTTGGATGGAGCGCGCGCGCGTGTTGGGATGACGTCATGATGAAGGGTAAACGTCACAGCAGAGTGTGCGTAAACGAAACGTCATTTTGTTTTCGTAATTTGAAATAACGGACTTCCGTTGAAGTGTGGAACTTATATTTGTAAGATGTCGCCGTTTTAACTGTGTAAAAGTGAAAAAGAGGAGTAACTTTCGTTATAGTTGACCGATTTGAATGAAAATTTCACTGTTTGATTCAGTTTTATATCTAGTTTTGTTATAAAGTGGTCACAGGCTATTTACACCGGTGGCTATATGCATTTTAGTAACATGCCGCCATTTTAACTTTGTAAAAAGTGAAAAATTGAGATAACTTCCGTTATACTTGGTCGATTTACATGAAAATTTCACTGTTTGATTCAGTTTTATGTAAAGTTTTAACATTAAGTGGTCACAGGCTATTTACACCGGTGGCTGTATGCCTTTTTGTTACATGCCGCCATTTTAACTTTGTAAAAAGTGAAAAATTGGCATAACTTCCGTTATACTTGGTCGATTTACATGAAAATTTCACTATTTGATTCAGTTTTATGTAAATTTTTAACATTAAGTAGTCACAGGCTATTTACACCGGTGGCTGTATGCATTTTTGTTACATGCCGCCATTTTAACTTTGTAAAAAGTGAAAAATTGGCATAACTTCCGTTATACTTGGTCGATTTACATGAAAATTTCACTATTTGATTCAGTTTTATGTAAATTTTTAACATTAAGTAGTCACAGGCTATTTACACCGGTGGCTGTATGCATTTTTGTAACATACCGCCATTTTAACTTTGTAAAAAGTGAAAAATTGGCATAACTTCCGTTATACTTGGTCGATTTATATGAAAATTTCACTATTTGATTCAGTTTTATATCTAGTTTTAACATTAAGTGGTTATAGGCTATTTACGCAGCTGGCTGTATGCCTTTTTGTTACATGCCGCCATTTTAACTTTGTAAAAAGTGAAAAATTGGCATAACTTCCGTTATACTTGGTCGATTTACATGAAAATTTCACTATTTGATTCAGTTTTATTTAAATTTTTAACATTAAGTAGTCACAGGCTATTTACACCGGTGGCTGTATGCATTTTTGTAACATGCCGCCATTTTAACTTTGTAAAAAGTGAAAAATTGAGATAACTTTCGTTATACTTGGTCGATTTACATGAAAATTTCACTGTTTGATTCAGTTTTATGTAACGTTTTAACATTAAGTGGTTATAGGCTATTTACACCGATGGCTGTATGCATAATGTGACATGTCGCCATTTTAACTTTGTAAAAAGTGAAAAATGAGATAACTTTCGCTATAGTTGGTCGATTTGCATGAAACTTTCACTGTTTGGTTCAGTTTTATATCTAGTTTTTGTTATAATGTAGTCATGGGCTATTTGCGCAGCTGGCTGTATGCATAATTTGACATTCGCCATTTTAACTTTTTAAAAAGTGGAAAAGTGTAATAACTTTCGTTATGGTTAACCGATTTGAATGAAAATTTCACCATTGAATTCAGTTTGACGTCTTAGTTTACAGTAGTTTGCATAGGTGGGTTGTTGGATGGCGCGCGCCCACCATTCAAACATGTGTTTGAATTATTTTTACGTCAAACTATTGTTCAACAAGTTGTTTGGCAATTGTACAACAATTGTTCAACAAGCTGATGTTCAACATGTTCAACATGTTGTTGAACATGTTCAACATGTTCAACATGTTCAACAAAATGTTCAACAAGTTGAACATGTTGAACATGTTCAACATGTTCAACAACATGTTCAACAACATGTTCAACATGTTCAACATGTTCAACATGTTCAACAACATGTTCAATAAGTTGAACATGTTCAACATGTTCAACATGTTGTTGCACAAGTTGAACATGTTCAACATGTTCAGCATGTTGAATATGTTCAACTTGTTCAACAACATGCTGTTTAACAAGTTGTTCAACAAGTTGTAGTTCAAGCAATGAAAAAACAAGACATATGTTGAATAGGTTTATTAATACATTTAAATACACTTAAATACACTTAAATACATTTAAATAAATACAGCTTAAATCTATAACAATATTATAACATTTATTGATTTACAAAGTCTTTATTATAATGTTTAGTCAAATAAGTCTATTTTTCTTCATCTGCTTCACTCTGTTCACTGGAATCCATATCACTTTCTTCGTCACTGCTTTCATCTTCCTCCTCCTCATCTAGAAGCTCTTCAAAGAATGCATCGTTTCTTCTTATAGCCGCCTTTAGTGCCTTTGAATACTCGTAATGTTTTTCATCAACAAAGTAATTGAAGTCTTCTAAAATGGTTTCATAATGTTCGTTTTGTTGTAGACGTTGGGCATATTTGAATAGTCTCATAAACAGTTGTTTAAGTCGACGCTTATAAATGGGTCGAAAGTCATCACTTGCTATTTCACGCGCATCTTCAAGCCCTTGTTCTTCATATTCTGAAACCTTTTCTTGAAATTTCTTATCATATTCATCGTAGACTTCTTGAACCATATCATACCAAACAGAGTCTGTTTCTGACTCACTTTCAGAGTCTGTTTCTGACTCACTTTCAGAGCTGCCGTCATCATCACCCTCAACACAATGTTCCATATGTTTGAACAAAGCTTCTTGACTGTTGTATAACGCACCACATTCTGTACAAGCCTGTGCATTCTTTTCAGTCATGTTGACGCTTTGACTTTCCATAGAAGACTCATCTAAAGTTTCAGTGACAGGTGGTTTTACAGGGTTTTCCATATCTATCTCCAATTCTTCTTCTTCTGAGCATTCTTTAAGTGCCTTTTAAGACTTTGTGGCCAATTGTAAGATTTCAAACAAATGTTGCATTTATACATCCTTTCGGTTCAACATGCACTTTTCAAATGATGAAAAAGCCTTTAAACATAGCCTTATATACAACTTGTTGAACAACATGTTGAACATGTTAAACTACAACATGTTGAACATGTTCAACATGCTTAACATGTTCAACATGTTGAACATGTTCAACTTGTTCAACAACATGTTGAACATGTTGAACATGTTCAACTTGTTGAACATGTTGTTGAACATGTTAAACATGTTGAACATGTTGAACATGTTGTTGAACATGTTGTTGAACATGTTGAACATGTTGAACATGTTCAACTTGTTGAACATTTTGTTGAACATGTTGAACATGTTGAACATGTTCAACAACATGTTGAACATGTTGAACATCAGCTTGTTGAACAATTGTTGTACAATTGCCAAACAACTTGTTGAACAATAGTTTGACGTAAAAATAATTCAAACACATGTTTGAATGGTGGGCGCGCGCCATCCAACAACCCACCTATGCAAACTACTGTAAACTAAGACGTCAAACTGAATTCAATGGTGAAATTTTCATTCAAATCGGTTAACCATAACGAAAGTTATTACACTTTTCCACTTTTTAAAAAGTTAAAATGGCGAATGTCAAATTATGCATACAGCCAGCTGCGCAAATAGCCCATGACTACATTATAACAAAAACTAGATATAAAACTGAACCAAACAGTGAAAGTTTCATGCAAATCGACCAACTATAGCGAAAGTTATCTCATTTTTCACTTTTTACAAAGTTAAAATGGCGACATGTCACATTATGCATACAGCCATCGGTGTAAATAGCCTATAACCACTTAATGTTAAAACGTTACATAAAACTGAATCAAACAGTGAAATTTTCATGTAAATCGACCAAGTATAACGAAAGTTATCTCAATTTTTCACTTTTTACAAAGTTAAAATGGCGGCATGTTACAAAAATGCATACAGCCACCGGTGTAAATAGCCTGTGACTACTTAATGTTAAAAATTTAAATAAAACTGAATCAAATAGTGAAATTTTCATGTAAATCGACCAAGTATAACGGAAGTTATGCCAATTTTTCACTTTTTACAAAGTTAAAATGGCGGCATGTAACAAAAAGGCATACAGCCAGCTGCGTAAATAGCCTATAACCACTTAATGTTAAAACTAGATATAAAACTGAATCAAATAGTGAAATTTTCATATAAATCGACCAAGTATAACGGAAGTTATGCCAATTTTTCACTTTTTACAAAGTTAAAATGGCGGTATGTTACAAAAATGCATACAGCCACCGGTGTAAATAGCCTGTGACTACTTAATGTTAAAAATTTACATAAAACTGAATCAAATAGTGAAATTTTCATGTAAATCGACCAAGTATAACGGAAGTTATGCCAATTTTTCACTTTTTACAAAGTTAAAATGGCGGCATGTAACAAAAATGCATACAGCCACCGGTGTAAATAGCCTGTGACTACTTAATGTTAAAAATTTACATAAAACTGAATCAAATAGTGAAATTTTCATGTAAATCGACCAAGTATAACGGAAGTTATGCCAATTTTTCACTTTTTACAAAGTTAAAATGGCGGCATGTAACAAAAAGGCATACAGCCACCGGTGTAAATAGCCTGTGACCACTTAATGTTAAAACTTTACATAAAACTGAATCAAACAGTGAAATTTTCATGTAAATCGACCAAGTATAACGGAAGTTATCTCAATTTTTCACTTTTTACAAAGTTAAAATGGCGGCATGTTACTAAAATGCATATAGCCACCGGTGTAAATAGCCTGTGACCACTTTATAACAAAACTAGATATAAAACTGAATCAAACAGTGAAATTTTCATTCAAATCGGTCAACTATAACGAAAGTTACTCCTCTTTTTCACTTTTACACAGTTACAACGGCGACATCTTACAAATATAAGTTCCACACTTCAACGGAAGTCCGTTATTTCAAATTACGAAAACAAAATGACGTTTCGTTTACGCACACTCTGCTGTGACGTTTACCCTTCATCATGACGTCATCCCAACACGCGCGCGCGCTCCATCCAAAAACTGAAGCAGATAGAAACAAACAGACACTATGACGTCACTTCCGGTCCAGACATGATGACGTCACTTCCAGACATGATGACGTCACTTCCAGACAGTATGACGTCACAAAGTGCGGTGATTCCACACTTCCGGTCCAGACAGTATGACGTCACAAAGTGAGCTGATTCCACACTTCCGGTCCAGACAGTATGACGTCACAAAGTGAGCTGATTCCACACTTCCGGTCCAGACAGTATGACGTCACAAAGTGAGCTGATTCCGGCCTTTTTACCCTACTGGAAACTTTTGGATATCTAAAAGGTTTTGGATTTCTTGAAACTTTTGGATTTCTCTTTTTTTCCTTTTTAGTCCGCAGATCCACTTGGGATTCTGTGAAAATAGCATTCATAAAAGATAGCAACCACATTTGAAATATGTTCAACGACCATACTTCACGGCACTTGAGCATAACACTTTGTTACGCCGTAGACCCACTGGAGATTCCTCGAAATAATACTCATTAAGATGGAAATATTTTTAAAAATACTTTTCCGCTTTGTGCTTGTACATAACAGATAAATCTCCTCAGAGATCAGCTGTTTTATAACAACGGGAAAGTATGGGTTGAGATCATCTGCAAGAAGTTTTATTGATAATCATCAGCGACTTGTCATTTCACCACGAGCCTTCTCGTAGCAAGTGCTAACATATTTTGGGAAAATATTTATTCATAAAATACAATTGAAATGGCATCAGTTAACGTTGATTTGGAGCTGAAAAAGGTTGACTTGTTATTTATTTACCAAAATACACTATTGTAAATGCTCCTTTTACACAATGTATTGATTTAAAGGAGAAAATTTGAGCGATAATATGATAGAATAGAGACAGTAAAATAGGCAAATTCGTACTTTCGAGCAGGTGGATGTGTTATTTTTAAAGCAAAAGCTTTAGAACAGTGTAGCGGATTCGTACCTAGTCCAAGCGGACCCTTTCTATCCTCCCAAGACACAAAGGGTCACAGAACTTCCAGTTGAAATAAGCATAGATCTCAACTTTCCAAACTGAATCGTTAGGCGCACGGTCCTGGGCACTGAGGTTCACACTATCAATCTTTTTTTAAAGCACACTAAGAAGGATCGTGGCACATTGTTTGCTAGTCCTAGATGACTCTGGTGGTCTTCCTATGACAACAAGAGTCATAGTTCCTATAAATAGAACTGTCATTGATGTCAATTTTCCAATCTCGGCGCACGACTGGGGTCAACCGCGGCGTTATTTTAGAAAGGGTGCATCACATAAATGACCCAATTATAAATTATGGCGCACAAGTTTTATGGTCAGATAAAAATTTTTTACTGAGAAAAATATGTGTTTTCTTGAGATCAAGATATCGAATCCCTCATTATCGCCCACAACAACAGTGAATCCATGGTTGAAAAACCACGCTTTACTCCAGTTTGGGAGTTTCGCTAAGGTCGAAAATAATGCGCCAAGGTACTTCTCAGTGTGCTTTTAAAGAAAAAGCCTGTCAGTTCGAGCCTCGGTGTCCTTGAACCTGCGCCGATACATCCCGAGCCTCGAAAATTGAGATCAATGGCCATTTCTATTGCAGGAACTGTCATAGGAAGACAGAAAGGGTCCGCTGGAACTAATTATTTGCAAGTCCGACGAAACTCCCAAACTTGAGTAAAGGGTAGTATCGCAATTGTATATTCATTATTGTAGGCGATAATAGGGTTCTAAAACCTAACCACAAAGAAATTCCTATTTTTTCTCAGTACAAATTTTTTATTTGACCATACAGATTGTGCGCCTAATTTATATTAGTCCTTTATTTGGTGCACTTTTCTAAAATAACGCCATTGGGGGCCCGTGTCATCCACTGAAATTAACAAAACTGACACCAATGCTAATGTCAAGTTCTGTTATCGGAAGTGTTACTCTAGTTATCACAGGAAGACTGCAAGTCATCTGGGACTTATTCGAACCTCGCCTGTAATCCGTATGTACTGACTGCACAGTTCATACGGAGAATAATAAGTTAAAAACAGTTTCTCAGATACGGGTGTTAAGTATATATAAAATGCTCAGGGCGTGATTCTGATCGAGTTTGGTACTTACAGCTGTTTTAGTGTTTAAAATGTTGACTGATTATGTAGTTACACACTGGGCTAATTCGTACCAAAATTTTTTAACCGAAAAGTTCTGACGTTTCGACCGAATTGGGTTGGTAAAAGAAATGATTGAAAAAATCAACAATGATTGCAATCAACAAAATTCCATTTTGCTAGAAACATATTCACAAGTGGCTATAAAAAGGGCAAGAATACTATGTCAAATAGTTTTTCACTTATAATTTCTTTATAATTTATTCCAAAAAACCTCCAGTCGAAACAACCCTTATCCGAAAGGCCCATAATAATGAGTTGGCTTATTATTCTGCCCTATTTATAGCCTAATTGCGTATATGTTCCTAGCAAAATGGAATTTCGTTGATATTTGCAATTTTCTTATCTTGCTTTTGTGCCTTTATCCAAACTTATTTTCGCGGAAACGTCAAAAATTTTGGATTAAGTTGCAAGTACTAATTCTCCAATTGTTTTGATACGTCACACCTTCATTAAGAGAGAAAAAAAATAAATGTCTGGCGATTTTTGACGCCTTCTTTACAGTGTCAGTGGCTTCATAATTATTAATCACATCAGAGCCTTTCACAGGAAGACCACAAGAGCCAAACGTTTTTAATATATGTTTATAAATATTTTCTAACACATGCTGAAAAAAAATACCTGAAAAAAATCAGATTTTTACAGTTGATTTCAGAAAACTTTTGTTGTTGTCAATTTATTTTCGGTATAGTACACGTGATTATGATGCAAGATATGGTGTACAGCAAAACGGAAATGAGATGCTTTTTTAAACGTTCGTTTTCCGACTGAACACCTCCTTCAAAGACTATACTTATATGATACATTTTACCGGACAATGTTCTGCAGAACCCCAAGATATTGTATTTAATGTCACCAATTCTGATTTACTGGAACCGTTCGTTATTCGTGGTGTACCAGTGGTGTTGCGCAAAAAGAAATGATTGAATCGTATGACTATTTAGAGGTGGGGTTGCTGCCGAGTCAAAACTAAAGATCAGCTGCTTACAGCAAGTGCTGTAACACACAGGCCCATGAGGAAATTACCCCCAAACACAGGATTCGATCACAAAATTTTCGGCAAAACATCAAATGTATTTTTGATTCAGTATGCTCTCGGTTTTGAAGCTTTTTTTACTCTTCAATCAATTCTGTGTGTGCAACAAAAATGTTGAGCACTTGAATGTAGTGAGTGCAGTTGTATGCATTTTACAATGAACTGTTTTTTGTCAGTTTTCTAAAAAAAATTATGTTTGTCATCTGAATTATACAGGGTATGAAAATGGGATGCCCCTTTAATAATAATAATAAAAAAAAAAAACGGCGCGAATTTCTAAATATCTGAATGTATTGACAGATGTTCCAAATGTATTAACATACGTTATAATATTATTTATTAGCCTTTATTCGCACTTGAAGCTGTTACTAACAGTTCTGTTGTCTGTGTATATTTTCCAGGCTTTCCAAGAGCTACACGCTAAAATGATTACCACTGAGCAACAGCTCAAAGTTTCGGATTTACAGATTGAATCTCTGAAGAGGCAGAAAACGCACGCGAACCTTGTGGAAAAGGAGCTTGCGAGCTTACCAACAGGGACGAAAACGTACGAGGGTGTGGGAAGGATGTGAGTGCGAGAAACAGATTCAGTTTTCTTATTGTGGTGTCGAGCAGAAGAGACTATATGTTGTTTATGTAGGATTCATGACAGCCGTCCCATTGCGTCGGATCTAAGGCAGTTTGCTGTGGATCAATGAACAGTCTTAATGTTTTTGTGTAAACCTCGTCCTGTAACGTGGTAAATTAGGGGTTGTCGTTGTCAAGCAGATAATATTACAGAAACGATAATGATTTCAATAAATTTTGCAATGGTTAACCGCACACGGAATCCTAACAATTTTATGCTCCGGACAAGTTTGCAACGCCTGTAGTTGAAAAAAAAACCTGTATTTACCAAACAAATAACTAGTTTATTAATCGGTTATAGGTTTGTTTGTCAGCCCGTAGAGACCATCAAAAGCGGATTAGATGAGAAACGAAAGACTTGCGACGAAAAGATAAAAACATTGGAAGTATGTACAATTTCATTTATGCCTGGACGAGACTTAAACGAGGTTTTCGTTGCAAAACAATCAGTTCTGTAAAATAAATGGCAACATCTCCATACGTTTCAATAACACTACAGGTTTTTTTAACTGCTGGCTTTTAAAGAAACGTGTTTACGGGGTATTTAGTCCTTGTCTGACTGAAACGATGAAAAGAGTGGTATTGTTGGTGCTGAAAAAGCAGTAATATCACGGGGGTACTGAGACAAAAAAAGTGGGAAGAGTACTGACGATGGTAGGTTAATTTTTTGTGTAATGTTTATAGATGCTGCAAGATTGAGTTGTGATATTTCTACAAGTAAAAAAAAATATTCATCAACTCCACACTACATGTGGTATTTTTGCAGAACAATAAAGCGTATTTGGAGAAATCGCTGAAGGAGAGTGAGAGCAACATCAGAGAATTAGTGATGTCCAAGCAGAAAGAACGAAGCTGAAATCCAACGCTTTGCGATTAGCTAGTTTTTATATTTCAAGTGTGACGAACGATTGTCTATTTCTTATACTATTTTATACCAGTACATGCACTGTTGTATATTTATAAGCTGCGTTGCAAGTGTGCACTAACTCAGCACTCAGCGACATTGTGCTTGCGGTGCTCAAAGGAAACTAAATACACTCATCCTTTCCAACTCTGCTTTGGGAAATGGAATCGGCAACATGTTAAGTACAACAAGAAAAAAAGGCTGGGTCACGACAAAAATACTGTCTGTCGTCCAGCGGACCGATTTGTGTCTAAGGAGCCGTGTGGACTGAAGTGCTTTGTTTTATAGCAAAGCGACAGATGCCTCTGACGTCAAGCATCGATTATAAAATGAGTAATACAAAGGCTGTTCAATCACCCAGAATCGAAATGTATGTTCACGATGTTAGGTTAATAAATAATCATAAATGCTTCACGATGTTATTTTTTTAGTCCAGCCGACTGTCATCGGTGAGCTTTACTCATCACATGTAGAGTATCTGTCGTCCGTTATTCGTGGGTGTCGGGTAAGAGGGTGGGGGGGGGGGTGGGTGGTGGGTAAACAATTGGTCAAAATGCTACTGTTCGAACATATTTGGCCCGATTGATTTCATATTTGGCGGGAATGTGCCCTGGGTAATCCTCCACATAGCTTTATATTTTTGGGAGATTTGGCTACAATTGGCCAAGATGTTGGCTACACGGTTTTTGCACAACTCGGCTCAACTTTTGGACAACTCGGCCCATTCATGAAAGTCGACTCTGCCCAAATTACCAACTCGGCCCAAAACATTTCTATCGCAAATATACGAGTTTTTGGAGTGCCTTTTATGTAGGAAGTGTTAGTAATTTGTCCATAGTCGATTATACAAGATTATACAAGAAAAAGATTATAGCAGGGGTTTGGACAAGTCCGCACCTTACTGAGTAGGCACCAAACATTTTCGGTATTTTCTGGACAAGTCGGCACTAGTTTCTAATAGCATGTCGGCACCCCGTTTTCGAAGTCACACCGAACATTAATTTTTTTACACACCACTTGTGGAAAATTTACAGGAATTTTACAGGAATGTTCCACTCAAGTGCCTGCATCAGGCTTTTTATTTTGTTTGCCGATTTGACCAGAATATCGACCAAAAACGGTCAAATTGCAGAAAAATCACTCGTAGTTTATGCTTCTTCGCCATTGGCTGAGTGTGAAGACCAATTAGCTCAAGCGGTTAGGCGTTGGCTTGATAACCACGAGGTCGTGAGTTCAAGCAACCTTGAAGGCGATTTTTTTTTCATTTTCTCCCTCTGTTCGTTTTGCAGGACATATTTATAGCTCAGCCACCAGAGAAGAAGTGGTTTGCGTTGTCGCATGCAATGCAAAGAGGTTGTGAGTTCAAGTTCCGCGCTAGGCTTACTTTTTCAGTGTCTCGCTTCTTACGTTTTTTCAGGCCAAATTGACAGTTCTGCACGTATAAAGAAGCGTGTAAAGGCCCATATTACAGTATGCTGTTTTTTGTTATCGGTTCGGCAAAAACTGGTCTAATAAACGGATAACCTTAAGAGAAACGCAAACAATGCTGTTCATCCCACAGATCTAGTCTCATTACTGTTGATAGCAGTGTTGACCAAAATTGGTTGGTTTCTGCTTTCACCCTTGTAAATTCTTCGCTTTTACAGCTGGGCACAGTGTTCACGGACATTCTTTTTTATCCATGCTGTCGTATGGTTTTTGTGACCCGGTCAGGAGAAGTATAATAACTTCTGACTGGAATATATATTTACGCATCATGCGTTTCTTGAAAACACGATTTCGCCATAGCTTGTGGCCAGATTTTTTATGAAACACTCGGTGTGAGTCTTTATCGGATTGCCTCTCGGTATGACAGGATTGATCTATGGTGGTCTTTCAAGGTCGCCGCTGAATAAACATAATGTTTTAGCTTCGCCACTGTCGAAAAAAGGGGGATGGTTTCTTGCGAGTCTTGCGAACGTAATTCTGCAACATGTTAACGTGTTTTCATAAAAGAGCAGTGCGAGTGTTCAAATGAATGACCTCTTGTGCTGTGTCATTTGGTGACCTTGATAGGCTATGTTTGGTCATCACTGGACTTTGCGAACTTTAACCTTTGATAATGTGGTGGGGGTGGATCTTGTTAATATTTATGTTTCCATGTAGTTCTAAATTCCAGGAGAGGTGTGACGCATTGTTCGGTGTCACGAATGAATGAGTTTTAAACTTGTAGACCGAAATCGCTTGTTTTGGACATAGCCACCTTTAAACAGTAATGGTATGGGCTGGAATCTCCTTTATCAGTAGAACGCCTTTAGTCATTAACGGTATGTTCACGGGCCGGTGTTACATAGACGTTTCAGTGACCCATGTCGTGCCGTTTTTTTTTTTTTGTTTTTTTGTTTTTTTTTGTTTTTGAACATGAAGTACTGATCATCTTCCAATAGAACAACGCGTGCTGCCGAGTTCTACCATGGCCTCTTTTCTTCCGACCTCAATCCTATCGAGCACCGATGCGACCATTCAACTGAGTAAGGATTGGAAAAATTTGTGAAGTTCAGCTGGGCCAATGTCCTTGGGCCGACATGGCTCATTTACAATACCGATCCTTGTTCGTTCCAGTACTACCCATATATACAATATCTTAACAATCGGTCGAAAAATGTAGGCTTGAGTGTGTTAACAAACAAGTTTGTCCAAGGACAAAGTCCCAGCTTGCGAAAAGCAATAAGGCTACTTCCAGCGTGCATGAGCAAAGGGAATTTCCCTGAAACTTGGGCTTCAAAAGGTGAGATGGAGAAGAGCTAGCTCAATAATTAATTTAGCACCGAACCAGAACATAGATCGATAAATGCATACAAAGATTTGTTTCCAAGAAAAATGGTCTGGTCATAGTCTGCCATAGATATCTTCGAACAACGCTCGCATTTGTGACCAGTGCGCATATTTATGTAACTTGCCTCGATGCGCGGTTCTTATTCAGACAAGTGCGCATCTTTATTTAATTTGCGTTGATGCGCGGCTCTCATTTTGGAACAGTGTACATGTTTATTAACACTTGACAAGCCTTTGGCTTGCAAGGGTTATTTGAATTTGTGCGAGCAGCCGTTCGTCTTTTTTTTCTTCTTGACAGTTTTCCGATTTTTTGTGTCTTCTACTCTGACACTATGGTCCCTAGGACCATGAAACTTGGGACTTATGAAGAGCTTGATCTGAACGTGTGCATGTCACTTTTTATTTTCGTCTTCGATTTCGTTTTCTTTGTTAAAACGCCATGTGAAAAGAGTGTATTTTTTGCAAGTAAATGTGGAGCATTTAACGTACAGCACAGAATACCACACAGTTGCTTAGCTTTGTGCGAGCTCTCACTGCGTAAACAGATAACACAGTGTATGCTTGATCAGTCAATCAAACCTTAAGTCGACAAAAACCAAACACTACTCGGCTTATAAGACGTATTCAAGCTGTGTTGTTTGCTAATATATTTCGCTGGTATTAAGTTATCAACCTATGGAGTTTTTTTCTTGACAGTGGTCCGATTTTTTAGAATATTATAAGCCGCATACATGCTGTGCCATAAGCTCTGTACACAGTTGCACAACACACTGTATGCATGTTGTAAAATACTTTATATTATTCAAGAAATAACCCATTGAAGGAAGTATTTTCGCGTTTTAATTTTTGTCACGTTTATAACATTTCGCTAGCGAAATACTGTTCTAGTTTAACTTGCGTTGATGTGCTTTTCGCATTTTGGACCAGTGCGCATTTCGGATCAGCGCGTATGTTTATTTACCTTGTGTTGATGCGCGGTTCTCATTTCGGAAGAGTGCGCATGTTTATTTAACTTGCGTCGATGCGCGGTTCTTATTTCAGACCATTGCGCATGTTTATTTAACTTGCGTTGATAGCGGCACAAATTTCCTTAGGTTGCGTGGATGCGTGGTTCGCATTTCGGACAACAGTGCGCATGTTTATTCAACTTGTGTTGTTGAGCAGTTCGAATTTCAGACCATTGCGCATGTTTATTTAACTTGCGTTGGTGCGCGGTTCGCATTTCGGACCAGTGCGCATGTTTATTTAACTTGCCTTGATGCGCGGTGCTTATCTTGGACCAGTGCAAATGTTTATTTAACTTGCGTTGGCGCGTAGTTCGCATTTCCAACCACTGCGCATGTTTATTTAACGTTCGTCGATGCGCGGGTCTTATTTCAGGCCAATGCGCATATTTCTTTAACTTGAGTTGATGCGCGATTCTTATTCTGGACCAGTGCGCATGTTTATTTTAGTTGTGCTGATGCGCGGTTCTTATCGTGAATAGTGCGCATGTTATGTAAGTTGCGTTAATGCGCAGTTCGCATTTCGAACCGGTGCGCATGTTTATTTAACTCGTTGATGCACGGTGCTAATTTTGGTCCAGTGTGCTTGCTAATTTAGTTTGTGTCGATGTGCGGTTCGTATTTAAGACCAGTGCGCATGTTTTTTTTTAACTTGCGTTAATGCTCGGTTACAATTTCTGACCAGTGTGTTTGTTTATTTAGCTTGCGTCGACGAGCGGTTCGCATTTTCCACCAGTGCGCATGATTATTTAACTTATGTTGATGCGTGGTTCGCATTTCGGACCAGTGTGCATGTTCATTTAACTTGCATTGATATCCGGTTCACATTTCTGACCAGTGCTCATGATTCTTTAGGTTGCGTTGATGCGCGGTTCGCATTTCGGACCAGTGCACAGGTTCATACAACTTGCGTTGCATTTCGGACCGGTACATATTATTTAAGTCCCCTCGAAGTCCGACTTTTATGTCTCTTCAACTTGCGTCGATGCGTGGTTCTTTCTTTGGATCACTGCGCACGTTTATTCAACTTGCGTAGATGCGCGGTTCTCATTTCGGACCACTGCGCATGTCTTTTCAACTTGCGTTGATGCCTGGTTCTTTTTCGGACTAGTGCGAATGTTTGTTTAACTTCCGTCGATGCGCGGTTCGTATTTCGGACCATTGCGCATGTTTATTTAACTTGTGTTCATGCGTGGTTCTCATTTCAGACCAGTGCGCATGTTTCTTTGGTTTAAGTTGATGCCGTGTTCTTTTTTTCGAATCAGTGCGCATATTTAACTTGCGTTCATGCGTGGTGCTTAATTTGGACCAGTGCAACTGTTTATTTAACTTGCGTTGGCGCGTAGTTCGCATTTCCAACCACTGCGCATGTTTATTTAACGTTCGTCGATGCGCGGGTCTTATTTCAGGCCAATGCGCATATTTCTTTAACTTGAGTTGATGCGCGATTCTTATTCTGGACCAGTGCGCATGTTTATTTTAGTTGTGCTGATGCGCGGTTCTTATCGTGAATAGTGCGCATGTTATGTAAGTTGCGTTAATGCGCAGTTCGCATTTCGAACCGGTGCGCATGTTTATTTAACTCGTTGATGCACGGTGCTAATTTTGGTCCAGTGTGCTTGCTAATTTAGTTTGTGTCGATGTGCGGTTCGTATTTAAGACCAGTGCGCATGTTTTTTTTTAACTTGCGTTAATGCTCGGTTACAATTTCTGACCAGTGTGTTTGTTTATTTAGCTTGCGTCGACGAGCGGTTCGCATTTTCCACCAGTGCGCATGATTATTTAACTTATGTTGATGCGTGGTTCGCATTTCGGACCAGTGTGCATGTTCATTTAACTTGCATTGATATCCGGTTCACATTTCTGACCAGTGCTCATGATTCTTTAGGTTGCGTTGATGCGCGGTTCGCATTTCGGACCAGTGCACAGGTTCATACAACTTGCGTTGCATTTCGGACCGGTACATATTATTTAAGTCCCCTCGAAGTCCGACTTTTATGTCTCTTCAACTTGCGTCGATGCGTGGTTCTTTCTTTGGATCACTGCGCACGTTTATTCAACTTGCGTAGATGCGCGGTTCTCATTTCGGACCACTGCGCATGTCTTTTCAACTTGCGTTGATGCCTGGTTCTTTTTCGGACTAGTGCGAATGTTTGTTTAACTTCCGTCGATGCGCGGTTCGTATTTCGGACCATTGCGCATGTTTATTTAACTTGTGTTCATGCGTGGTTCTCATTTCAGACCAGTGCGCATGTTTCTTTGGTTTAAGTTGATGCCGTGTTCTTTTTTTCGAATCAGTGCGCATATTTAACTTGCGTTCATGCGTGGTGCTTAATTTGGACCAGTGCAACTGTTTATTTAACTTGCGTTGGCGCGTAGTTCGCATTTCCAACCACTGCGCATGTTTATTTAACGTTCGTCGATGCGCGGGTCTTATTTCAGGCCAATGCGCATATTTCTTTAACTTGAGTTGATGCGCGATTCTTATTCTGGACCAGTGCGCATGTTTATTTTAGTTGTGCTGTAGGCGGTTCTTATTGTGAATAGTGCGCATGTTATTCAAGTTGCGTTAATGCGCAATTCGCATTTCGAACCGGTGCGCATGTTTATTTAACCTGCGTTGATGCACGGTGCTAATTTTGGTCCAGTGTGCTTGCTTATTTAGCTTGTGCCGATGTGCGGTTCGCATTTAGGACCACTGCGCATGTTTTTTTTAACTTGCGTTAATGCTCGGTTCCCATTTCTGACCAGGTTGTTTGATTATTTAGCTTGCGTCGATGAGCGGTTCGCATTTTCCACCAGTGTGCATGATTATTTAACTTGTGCAGATGCGTGGTCCGCATTTTGGACCAGGGCACATGTTTATTTAACTTGCGTTGATGTGCGGTTCCCATTTCGGACCACTGCGCATGTTTATTTAACTTGCCTCGATGTGCGGTTTGCATTTCGGACCAGTGCGCATGTTTCTTTAGGTTGCGTTGATGCGCGGTTCGTGTTTCGGACCACTGCGCATGTCTATTCAACTTGCGTCGATGCGTGGTTCTTTTTTCGAACCAGTGCGCATGTTTATTTAACTTGCGTTGATGCGCGGTGCTTATTTTGGACCAGTTTGCATGTTTAGTTATCTTCCTTCGATGCGCGGTTCACATTTCGAACCAATGCGCATGTTTATTTAACTTGCATCGATGCGCGGTGCTAATTTTGGACCAGTGCGCATGTTTATTTAACTGGCGTCGATGCGCGGTTGTTAAATCTGACTACTGCGCAAGTTCATTTAACTTGCGTTTATGCGCTGTAGGAGGAGATTCTTTTTTTTTTTTTTCAAAAATTCCGAAAAAAAAAATCAAAAATTTTCCAATTCACTCACAAAGCACAAGCAGTATGCATGATCCCCTAGAGACGGCTCATATAAAAAATAAATGAAATCTGATTAAAACTGTAGGAGGAAATACATTTTGAATTTTTCTTCAAAAATTCCCCAAAAATTCCCTGATCGACTCAAAAAGCACAAGCCGTATTCACGACACCATAGGCACGCCTCAGCCCCAAAATAAAATATGTCTGATCAAAAGTGTAGGAGAAGATGCATTTTTCATCAAAATCCCCCCCCCCCCCGCCCCCCAACAATCAAAAATTTTAAAGTCGAGTCAAATAGCACAAGCCGTATGCCCGACCCACCTAAGGATGTCTCATGCCAAAAATAAATGAAATAGGATACAAACTGTAGGAGGAAATGCATTTTGAAGTTTTCCTTCAAAAATTCCCTGAGAATACAAAAAAATTTTTCCGATCCACTAAAAAAGCGCAAGCCGTATACTCGACCCCTTAGGAATGTCTCATACAAAAAAAAAAAAAAAAAAAAAAAAAAAAAAAAAAAAAGAAGGAAAGAAAGAAAGAAATCGGGTCAAAACTGTAGGGGTAAATGCATCTTGAAGTTTTTTCTTCAAAAACTCACTAAAAAATTCAAAAATTGTCCGATCGACTGAAAAAGCACAAACGTATGCACGACCCTTTAGTGGTGCCTCATACCAAAAATAAATGATATCGGATCGAAAATGTAGGAGACACATTTTATAAATTTTTCTTCAAAAATTCAAAAATCACCCGATCGACTAAAAAAGCACAAGCCGTATACATGACCGCTTAGGGATGACTCACACCAAAAATAAATGACATCGAGTCAAAATTGTTGGAGTAGATGCATTTTGAATTATGTTCGAAATTTTTGCTTCAAAAATTCCCCAAAAATACAAAAATTGTCCGATCGACTAAAAAAGCACAAGCCGTATGCACGACCCTTTAGTGGTGCCTCATACCAAAAATAAATGAAATCGGATACAAAATGTAGGAGGAGACACATTTTAGAAATTTTTCTTCAAAAATTCGCCAAAAATTCAAAAATCACCCGATCGACTAAAAAAGCACAAGCCGTATGCAAGACCGCTTAGTCATGCAGCATACCAAAAATAAATGACATCGAATCAAAATTGTAGGAGTAGATGCATTTTGAATTATTTTTGAAATTTTTGCGTAAAAAAATTCCCCAAAAATACAAAAATTATTCGATTGACTAAAAAAGCACAAGCCGTATGCGCGACCCTTTAGGGGTGCCTCATACCAAAAATAAATGAAATCGGATAACAAGTTTGTCCAAGGACAAAGTCCCAGCTTACGAAAAGCAATAAGACCGATTCCAGCGTGCATGAGCAAGGGAATGTCCCTGAAAATTTGGGCTTCAAAAGATGAGACGGCAAAAGGCTAGCCCAATAATTAGACCGATAAATACATACAAAGATTTGTTTCCCAGAAAATTGGAAACAGATTTTTGTATCTCTGGTAGACTGGATAGTCTGCCCTAGATACCTTCGAACAACGCTCGCATTTCGGACCAGTGCGCATATTTATGTAACTTGCCTCGGTTCTTATTCAGACAAGTGCGCATGTTTATTTAATTTGCGTTGATGCGCGGCTCTCATTTTGGAACAGTGCGCATGTTTATTTAACTTGCGTTGATGCGCGATTCGCATTTCGGACTAGCACGCATGTTTATTTACCTTTTGTTGATGAGCGGTTCTTATTTCGGATCAGTGCCCATGTTTATTTACCATGTGTTGATGTGCGGTTCTTATTTCGGATCAGTGGGCATGTTTGTTCACCTTGTGTTGATGTGCGGTTCTTATTTCAGACCAGTGCGCAAGTTTATTTAACTTGCGTCGATGTGCGGTTCCTACTTCAGACAAATGCACATGTTTATTTTACTTGCGTTGATGAGCGGTACTTATTTTGGACAAGTGCACAAGTTTCCTTAGGTTGCCTTGATGCGCAGTTCGCATTTCGGAGCAGTTTGTATGTTTATTTAACTTGCGTCGATGCACGGTGCTTATTCTGGACCTGTACATATGTTTATTTAACTTGCGTTGGTGGGCAGTTTGCATTTCGGACCAGTGCGCGTGTTTATTCAACTTGCGTTGATAAGCAGTTCGAATTTTAGACCATTCCGAATCTTTATTTAACTTGCGTTGATGGGCGCTTCGAATTTCGGACCAGTGCGCATGTTTATTTAACTTGCGTTGATGCGCGTTGCTTATTTTGGACCAGTGCAAATATTTATTTAACGTGCGTCGATGCGCGGTTCTTATTTCAGGCCAATGCGCATATTTCTTGAACTGGAGTTGATGCGCGGTTCTTATTCTGGACCAGTGCACATGTTTATTTAAGTTGTGTTGATGCGTAGTTCTTATTTTGAATAGTGCGCATGCTATTTAAGTTGCGTTAATGCACAGTTCGCAAAAATGTGCATACAGTTTTGGAACATCCTATCCAGAACACGGTACGATATTTGTCAAATAAAAATATATATGTAAAAACAGGAATTTTTCTCCAATTTGTTTTTGAGATCAAAGAGAAGTGGAACTCCAAAATTTAAATAACGTCCTTTCTTATATACACTTATTTCGAGCCTATAGTTGCATACGATTATTTAAACGTGGATACAGCTTTTGGAAATTCCTATCCAGGGTGGTACTAGGCCAGCGTTTAATTAAAAATCAATAAATGATCGGGTGAGGAATATCCAGACCCTGGATAGTCTACCCTGACAGGCGTACTCCAAATGCCCTGGTAAACTTCAAAGCAGGGGCTTCATCAAAAACATGTGGACCCTAATTAATTCTAATTTGCGTGGGAAAAATGAAAAAGAGGCTAGTGACGGGATCGTGTCTCAGTCATTTGTTCCTTTGAAGTTTTGTCTGGGACCATTATTTACAGTAGCATCACAACATTTGGTACAGTAACTATGACACAAAAACGTGCAACGTTAAGAGTTTGAGAGGTTTTGATCTTTGGCATTGGCAGTGTTTTCTTGACCTTTGAAATTCTGTGGTGGCTAGTATTCAGCATCTGTTAATGATACCATCTTATCGCCGACCCGAAAAATATCATATTTTACGGTCAGAGAATTGATTTCTGCACTTCTGCACAAATTACAACATTCTTGCATTATCGCCCACTTATAAATGATCGGAGGCACCCATAACTAATATTCAAACCGGTTGCATTACCAAAAGGAATGTTTTGCACTATGTTCCCTATTATCGCCCAATGCTCCTTACAAGAAAAAATATCATATTTATCATGTTTCCAAATCACAGGATTGATTCCTGCACTTTAAAAGCGAAAATTACAACTTTCTTGCATTATCGCCCCAATTTCCCTATTATCGCCCACCCGAAAAATATCACATTTATCATATTTTCACGTCATATAATTGATTCCTGCACTTTTCAAGCGAAAATTACAATTTTCTTGCATTATCGCCCAATGTTCCCTATTATCGCTTACTTGAAAAGTATCATATTTAT
Organism: Protula sp. h YS-2021; assembly: GCA_949752745.1. Classification (NCBI taxonomy): domain Eukaryota; kingdom Metazoa; phylum Annelida; class Polychaeta; order Sabellida; family Serpulidae; genus Protula; species Protula sp. h YS-2021. Next base: position 53,334,124 of record OX457028.1, read on the forward strand.
TATATTTTCGGGGCACAGATTTGATTCCTGCAGTTTTAAGCGAAAATTACAACTTTCTATATGGCCCAATGTTCCCTAATATCACCTACTTGAAAAGTATAATATTTATCATATTTCCGGGTCACAGAATCAATTCCTGTACTTTTACAACGAAAATTACAACTCTATTGCATTATCGCCCAATGTTCCCTATTATCGGCCACCCGAAAAATATCATAATTATCATATTTTCGGGTCACAGAATTATTATCACCCACCCACATTTATCATATTTTAGGGTCATAGAAGTGATTACTGCACTTTTAAGGCGAAAATTACAACTTTCTCGCATTATCGATCAATGTTCTCTATTATCGCCTGGCCGAAAAATATCATATTTACATATTTTCGGGTCGTAGGATTGATTCCTGCACTTTAAAAGCGAAAACTGCAACTTTCTTGCATCATCACGCAATGTTCCCTATTATCGCCCACCCGAAAAATATCATATCTATCATATTTGCGGGTCATATAATTGCTTCCTGCACCTTTAAAATAAAAATTACAACTTTCTTGCATTATGCTCAATATTCGCTATTATCGCCCACCCGAAAAATATCATATTTATCATATTTTCGGATAATACAATTGATTCCTGCAATTTTAAAGCGAAAATTACAACTTTCTTGCATTATCGCTCAATGTTAACTATTATCGCCCACCCGTAAAATGTCACATTTATCATATTTTCTGGTCATAGAATTGATTCCTGCACTTTTAAAGCGAAAATTACAATTTTCTCACATTATCGCTCAATGTTCCCTACTATCGCCCACCCGAAAAATATCACATTTATCATATTTTAGTGTCATAGAATTGATTTCTGCACTTTTAAAGCGAAAATTACAATTTTCTTGCATTATCGCCCACCCATAAAATATCATAATTTTCATATTTTCGTGTCATAGAAGTGATTCCTGCACTTTTAAAGCGAAAATTACAATTTTCTTCCATAATCGCCCAATGTTGCCTATTATCGCCCACCCGAAAAATATCATGTTTATCATATTTTCGGGTTATACAATTGATTCCTGCTCTTTAAAAGCGAAAATTACAACTTTCTTACATTATCGCACAATCTCGCCCACCCAAAAATACCATAACTACCATATTTTCGGGTCATTCAATTGATTCCTGCGCATTAAAAGCGAAAATTACAATTTCCTTGCATTACCGCCCAATGTTCCCTATTATCGCCCACCCGAAAAATATCATATTTATCATATTTTCGGGTCATAGAAGTGATTCCTGCACTTTTAAAGCAAAATTACAAATTTCTTCCATTATCTCAAATGTTTCCTATTATCGCCCACACGAAAAATACCACATTTATCATAATTTCGGGCCATACAATTGATTCCTGCACTTTGAAAGCGAAAATTACAATTTTCTTGTGTTATCGCATAATGTTCCCCATTATCGCCCATCCGAAAAATATCATATTTATCATATTTTCGTGTCATAGAAGTGATTCCTGCACTTTTAAAGCGAAAATTACAATTTTCTTCCATTATCGCCCAATGTTGCCTATTATCGCCCACCCGAAAAATATCATGTTTATCATATTTTCGGGTTATACAATTGATTCCTGCTCTTTAAAAGCGAAAATTACAATTTTCTTACATTATCGCCCAATCTCGCCCACCCAAAAATATCATAACTACCATATTTTCGGGTCATTCAATTGATTCCTGCGCATTAAAAGCGAAAATTACAATTTCCTTGCATTACCGCCCAATGTTCCCTATTATCGCCCACCCGAAAAATATCATATTTATCATATTTTCGGGTCATAGAAGTGATTCCTGCACTTTTAAAGCAAAATTACAAATTTCTTCCATTATCTCCAATGTTCCCTATTATCGCCCACACGAAAAATACCACATTTATCATAATTTCGGGCCATACAATTGATTCCTGCACTTTAAAAGCGAAAATTACAATTTTCTTGTGTTATCGCATAATGTTCCCCATTATCGCCCATCCGAAAAATATCATATTTATCATATTTTCGGATCATAGAAGTGATTCCTGCACCTTTAAAGCGAAAATTACAATTTTCTTCCATTATCGCCCAATGTTGCCTATTATCGCCCACCCGAAAAATATCATATTTATCATATTTTCGGGCCACAGAAGTGATTCCAGCACTTTTAAAGCGAAAATTACAATTTTCTTCCATTATCGCCCAATTTTCCCTATTATCGCCCACTCGAATAATATCATATTTATCATAATTTCGGGTCAGACAATTGATTCCTGCAATTTTAAAGCGAAAATTACAACTTTCTTGCATTATCGCTCAATGTTCCCTATTATCGCCCACCCGTAAAATATCACATTTATCATAGTTTCGGGTCATAGAATTGATTCCTGCACATTTAATGCGAAAATTACAACTTTCTTGCATTATCGCCCAATGTTCCCTATTATCGCCCACTTGAAAATATCATAGAACTGACCCACTGATAACAAAATTACTGAAAAGACCAACCAGAAGTACTTGCATGTAACATATTGTGCCCCTCTGCAAACTGAAACTTTGCTTTTTTAAGAAGAAAAATGGAAATTTCCCAATTTTTAAAATCTGCAAACTTCGAAGCTCAGTAGATTCAAAAACAAGTCGAAATTCAAAAATGGAAAAAAGTACTTTTTTGACCCCTTAGTTCTAGTTTCTTCATAAAAAAATTTCGGAATCTTCCGATGAAAAATGAGGGACTATATAGGTTTTTTCGTATTTGCCCAAATTGGCAATAAAATCGCCAAAAATGGTTAAAACCAAAAAAATAAAGAAAATCCTTATGCAGTAGAAGGTTAAAAACTCGTGTTTAAAATTTGGTAAGAATCGGATAAAAAATAAAAAAGATATTCCACTTTATCTACTTTGTTTAGAAAAAAAATTGGAAATTTGCAAATTTTTAGATGTTGCAAACTTTGAAGCTCAGTAGATTCAAAAATAAGGCGAAATTCAAAAATCGAAAAAAGTACTTTTTTGACCCCTTAGTTCTAGTTTCTTCATAAAAAATTTCGGAATCTTATATTGAAAAATGAGGGACTAGATAGGTTTTTTCGTATTTTGCCCAAATTGGCAATAAAATCGCCAAAAATGGCTTAAACCAAAAAATAAAAAAATTTCCTAATGCAGTAAAGGGTTAGGAACTCGTGTTTAAAATTTGGTAAGAATCGGATAAAAAATAAAATTATTCCACTTTTAACGGTCGCGGGACGGACAGACGGACGGCAAGACAGACGGACGGACGACACTTGTCCCTCTCTGTATAGCCCTGTTGGCTGAAAAGCCAACTGGGCTAAAAAAGCACAAGCCGTATGCAGGACCCTTCAGGGGTGCCTCTTACAAACAATAAATGACATCGGGTCAAAAATGCAAGAGGGGATACATTTTAAAATTTTTTCTTCAAAAATTCGCCAAAAATTCAAAAATCACCCGATCGACTAAAAAAGCACACGCCGTATCCAAGACCGCTTAGGGATGCCTCACACCAAAAATAATTGACATCGAATCAAAACTGTAGGAGTTGACGCATTTTGAATTACTTTCGAAATTTTTGCTTCAAAAATTCCCCAAAAATACAAAAATTGTTCGATCGACTAAAAAAGCACAAGCTGTATGCATGACCCTTTAGGGGTGCCTCATACCAAAAATACCTGACATCGGGTCAAAAATGCAAGAGGGGATACATTTTAAAATTTTTTCTTCAAAAATTCGCGAAAAATTCAAAAATTATCCGATCGCCTAGAAAAGCACAAGCCGTATGCATGACCCCTTAGGGATGCCTCACACCAAAAATAAATGACATTGGATAAAAAATGTAGAAGGAGATACATTTTAAAATTTTGTCTTCAAAAATTCGCCAAAAATTCAAAAATAATCCGATCGACTAAAAAAGCACAAGCCGTATGCATGACCGCTTAGGGATGCCTCATACCAAAAATAAACGACATCGACTCAAAATTGTAGGAGTAGATGCATTTTGAATTATTTCGAGATTTTTGCTTCAAAAATTCCCCCAAAATACAAAAATTGTTCGATCGACTAAAAAAGCACAAGCCGTATGCATGACCCCTTAGGGGTGCCACATACCAAAAATAAATGACATCGGGTCAAAAATGCAGGAGGAGATACATTTTAAAATTTTTTCTTCAAAAATTCGCCAAAAATTCAAAAATAACCCGATCGACTAAAAAAGCACAAGCCGTATCCAAGACCGCTTAGGGATGCCTCACACCAAAAATAATTGACATCGAATCAAAACTGTAGGAGTTGACGCATTTTGAATTACTTTCGAAATTTTTGCTTCAAAAATTCCCCAAAAATACAAAAATTGTTCGATCGACTAAAAAAGCACAAGCCGTATGCATGACCCCTTAGGGGTGCCTCATACCAAAAATAAATGACATCGGGTCAAAAATGCAGGAGGAGATACATTTTAAAATTTTTTCTTCAAAAATTCGCCAAAACTTCAAAAATCACCCGATCGACTAGAAAAGCACAAGCCGTATGCACGACCCCTTAGGGATGCCTCACACCAAAAATAATTGACATCGGATCAAAATTGTAGGAGGAGATGCATTTTGAATTATTTTCGAAATTTTTGCGTAAAAAATTCCCCCAAAATACAAAAATTGTCCGATCGACTAAAAAAGCACAAGATGTATGCACGACCCTTTAGGGGTGCCTCATACCAAAAATAAATGACATCGGGTCAAAAATGTAGGCGAAGATACATTTTAAAATTTTTTCTTTAAAAATTCCCCAAAAATTCAAAAATCACCCGATCGACTAAAAAAGCACAAGCCGTATGCACGATTCCATAGGGATGCCTCACACAAAAAATAAATGACATCGAATCAAATTTGTAGGGGTAGATGCATTTTGAACTATTTTTGAAATTTTTGCTTAAAAAATTGCCCAAAAATACAAAAATTGTCCGATCGACTAAAAAAGCACAAGCCGTATGCACGACACTTTAGGGGTGCCTCATACCAAAAATAAATGAAATCGGATAAAAAATGTAGGAGGAGATACATTTTAAATTTTTTTGTTCAAAAATTCGCCAAAAATTCAAAAATAATCCGATCGACTAAAAAAGCACAAGCCGTATGCATGACCCCTTTGGGATGCCTCATACCAAAAATAAATGACATCGGATCAAAATTGTAGGAGGAGATGCATTTTGAACCAAAGTTTACTAAATAAACAACTAACTAACTAACTAACTAACTAACGGACACCGCCCGCAAACCGATAGGAATACCCCAGCTTACGTGTAACGTAAGCTGGGCTAAAAAATGTAGGAGGAGATACGTTTCAAAATTTTTTCTTCTAAAATTCGCCAAAAATTCAAAAATAACCCGATCGACAGAAAAAGCACAAGCCGTATGCACGACCCCTTAGGGATGCCTCATACCAAAAATAAATGACATCGGATCAAAAGTGTAGGAGGAGATGCACTTTGAACCAAAGTTTACTAAATAAACAACTAACTAACGGACGCCACCTGCAAACCGGTAGGAATACCCCAGCTTACGTGTAACGTAAGCAGGGCTAAAAAGGTGTCGACAGACGGACAGACCCGAAAACTATAGTGCCCCGGCGGGGGACTAAAAAGCGACAAAAAACGATAAAAAAGGATGAAAATTTTAAAATATAAGTATAAAAAAAAGTATTTAAGGATAAAAAAAAGATAAAATCGGGCTTTTTCAAAAAAAAAGGATAATCCTTTGAAAAAAGGATTATATGGCAGCACTATAAATATTTGTCCTTGAACCAAATCAAATGTCAAAAATTGACTGAAACCCCCCCCCCCCCCCCAACAGGAAGTTTGTATTTTTTTGTATGACGGATGGTATGTTTTCACTGTATTTAGTTTCGAAATGTTTAAAAACTGTTTTCATTCTTGACGACGTCAAGCCGTCAATTTTTCGACTTTCAATAGTAATACATCTTTATTTATTTACTTATGTTTTGGTAGACCACCAAAAGAACCACCACGTGATATATTGTGCCATTCCTTTAAAATTTGAAATTTATTATTTCGGGCTTTGGAAGACTCGTTGTAGCGCTTTCACGCCATCTTACACATTCAGCAAGACTTCAATGGTTTTGCCTCGTTTAGCAATCCACATTACATGAAGGAATGGTTCAGCTTTCTCAAGAGTGTAAAATCCACCCTCACAACTGGGACGGCAAGTAGCAGGTTTACTATTTCGATTCTCCGATATATGTATGGCTTTTATCCAAACAGCTTGCATGATTTTTTGAGACAGCCCACAGAGGAAGAAAACATCTTTACTCTTCACTGAAGTTTTCTTCAGAATAACAAAATAATACAAAAGAGAAACTTATAAAATATATTTTATTCAGAATCATTTGGCCAGTGAACAGCTTTGCCATTTACCGGAGATTGAAAATGGGTTTTCTATTTCAAGACTTGATTTTAAGATAACGAGGGCATTCAAATTAAACGAATCAATGCACTTCTTGGTCTCTGTATCAGTTTTAACGAAACCTGGATTTAAGCAATTCTGCAGATAAAATACCTGAAATAGTTTTTTTTGGTTAAAGATAACAAATGAAACTTCTGTGCATCTCGGAGGTGCAGATCTGAACTTGGCCCGTACCAATGTCCAGAATACACAAAGTTTGAATATCCTTTTTGTGTCACTTACTCTTTCTTCTACCAATTTTTACTGCTTTTGTATACATTAAAATTCATCCACATCTCTCTGCAAATTACCAGTTATGATGGTACATAAGACATTGATCAATTTTCACTTTTTTCGTTATTGTCAACAGAAGCATAAGAAGGAGCATACCAACTTCTTCACCTCTTTTTCGCCTCTTTCCACTAAGACTAAAAATAACTATACCTTAAAATTGCTTTCACAAGGCACCCATTTTAAAATAACATTTCAGCTTGTAAAAGCGACCCTTTTTATATCTCCTTGGATGCAGTAAAATGCGGTCAACATATCTTGGTGATCAGTGTTAAAATAGCATATTAGTTTTCTCACAAAAAACATGCAATAAATAACACACAATAAATACATCTAAAATACACAGAAACAGCGTTTCATGTAGAAGAAACACATACCACTAACAAACAGCTTCGAGTTGCAGAATTAGTACGCTTTCGTTCCAACATATTTTAGGTATATCATTTAACTATGGAAACTTTTATCATTCTTATGCCATTTTTTAGACCCAAAAATTTTTCAAGATGCTGACTGCTTGGCCAATTCATCCTTCCCCCCTCTTCAAATGCAAACCTCTTTTTTTTCTTAGCAACCTTTAACCACCATAACATAGTTGAGGAAATTAAAAAAAAATTGCCTAATTTCTCCACCTGCCTGGCAATTGTCGGGTGTCCGAAGCCCCCCTCCACTCAAAGTGTATTTAAAATTTACCATTAATGGTCTGCTTGTTGGCGGGTGTGGCATTGGCTTTAAAATTTGCTGGTGACTTGCTGCTAAAGACTCCATTTAAGTTGAAATGAAAACCGCTCCAAATTTTCTAGTGGCTTCTACTAATCCATATTTGCTACGCGACATTTTCGCGTCCGTTTTTTAAAAGCACTTTGAAGATCTTAAGTTGACTGGATGTACCTATTTCTGTGAGTCGCCTTCAGGGAATTGTGTGTCTCAGTATGCTCATCGAAATTATAATGTACGAAAGAACCACTAAAAACAACTGTGCTACTCAAAACAATCCTACTGCTAAATAAAACAGAGGGGACGCAAGAAAGAAAATATTAATATCCCTCCCCCTTCTATAACGAATGAATCCCGCAACAAAAGAACTGTCAAGAACATGACAAAGTTGTATTCATAAAACAGGACACTACACACTTAACGCACTTAGACGTTATAAAATATGAGGACCGATAATAGGACCTTGACTTGTTGGCATTGAGTCTGACCAAGCGATGAGACGAAATGATTATGACGTCACAGAACGAATGACGAGGTTAAGTATGATGCGATAAAGCCACATATGACTTTTCGGCAATGCTGAGTTTGTACAGGAAAAAAATCTTTGATCGTAAACCAGATATGATTTAAAAAAAAAAAAAAAAAAAGAACAATGTGCTAGGGGTTATCTGGTGACATGCTACCCCAGAAAAAAATAGCAATCGAAAGGCTCGACACAAACATTTTTCAAAACTTTCACAACATATTTGACCTTAATTATAACGAGTCGAAGGCGCGCCCGAAAGGCACTTTACAAATTTTAAGTCAGCATATTGAAACAGCCCAAAAATATTTTCCGACTCCCGCCCCCTCCCCTTCAACACTCTGCTCGTTTTTTATTTTTATGTATTTATTTTTGGTCTCTCACGACACAGAAAAGTATCGTCACACTGGGGTCTCAAGTTTACAACTACCCTACTAAAACTTAAAACCACGTGGAAACTTTTGATTCCTCTGCATCAGCAAGCACAGTTTGTTCAAGAGTACATCAAATTGCAGCATCTGTTTCCCCGATGACGTATTAACGGTAATTAGTCCTTCACAACTGTCGACTTCGTACAATACTTTCTTAATCCAGAGGTCACGATCTTGTGCTTGAATAATAGCATCTCGAACAGACAGTGTTTGATATACAGTGTTTTTTTTTGTTTTTTTTTTTTTTTTGTACACGTATTTTTGAGGGTCTTTGGTCATATCGGCACTTTACTAACTCGGCACCAAACAAACTCGGCACTTTTTCTTTTGGTCAAGTCGGCACCAAGCCTAGTCAACTCAGCACCAAAAATTTAAAAAATAGCTTTGACAACATACAAGATAGTTTGCGCAAAATACAAGATAGTTTAGGAAAATTATGCAAAATTGTTTTATATTGTCACACTGAGAGATGTTTTGACTTCTTATTTTACACACCTTTTTCTGAGAACAAAATGTCTTTCATTTCATAATTACACATTTCATAATTACCGAGTTGTTCAGACACCTTTCATGTCACAATTACAGGAGTTGTTTTCACAACTTTTGTGTGTTTATTATTATATAACAATCACAGGCTTAATTTAATGTAGTGATGTGACTAATTACACTATGTAATTAATTTGCAATGCATATTTGTTTGAAAACCTAATTGCAATTGGATTTCTACTGTGATGTGATGGAGTACTTAGCAAGAACTTTATAGAATTGCATTTTTTAAATTTCCGTTAAGGTTCGCAATCGAGTCGCACTCGACGAGTCCCGCTCCTTTCCTTCGCCTGTCGAGTCAAACGAGCTTTTTTTTTTTTGAATTGATTTTTTATTTAACTGTCTGTAAATGCAGTCTTGGCAAAATATTTTGCTATTCAAACCGGAGAAATAGCGAAAGGGGTGGTGTATCTCGTACTAATCCTCTTATCAAAAACGCAAACGTGCACTATACCAGCATACAAGCATCCGTATATATTTCATATAATCTGATTATGGTGTGTAAAAATTACGGCCACTTGTCTCTGCCATTTTTAACTGTCGGTGAGTTGACTTACGGCGAGACTTGTCTTAAGGGGTGTCGGTGACTTTAACTGTCGGCGAGATGTCCTGCTCCCATTGAAATAACGCAGTGCACGTGTTCTTATACCCTGGTACTGATTGCCATTAATTCTTGTTAGACTCTCAAACTTATGCGCTATTGTTATTTTGTAATTCCAATTCTTTTCACAACAGTTACAATTGAACTGATCAAAGATTTTAACCTGAGTATTGTTGAAGTGGAATCAAGCCTGTGATCGTTATATAATAAAAACACACTAAAGTTGTGAAAATAACTCCTGTAATTGTGACATGAAAGGTGTCTGAACAACTCTGTAATTATGAGATGAAAGACACTTTGTTCTCAGAAAAAGGTGTGTAAAATAAGAAGTCAAAACATCTCTCAGTATGACAATATAAAACTATTTTGCATAATTTTCCTAAATTATCTTGTATTTTGCGAAAACTATCTTGTATGTTGTCAAAACTATTTTTTAAATTTTTGGTGCCGAGTTGACTAGGCTTGGTGCCGACTTGACCAAAAACAAAAGTGCCGAGTCGACCAAAAAGTGCCGAGTTTGTTTGGTGCCGAGTTAGTAAAGTGCCGATTTGACCAAACCCCATTTTTGAGCACAGTGGTCATTTTCCCCCGTCGCTATTTCGCTGGTTTTAGAGCTTTACATGCAGTTTCTGGATGAACGAAAATCAGGTATGACGTCAGGAAATGAAGTCTGACGTGGCGAGAGAATCTGAGGAGAGAGCCCTGATGTGTAGAAGGCAAATGGCGTCCTGTACGAGATGGTGAGATAGTGATGGCGTCCTGTACGAGATGGTGAGAGAGTGATGGCGTCCTGTACGACATGGTGAGAGAGTGATGGCGTCCTGTACGACATGGTGAGAGAGTGATGGCGTCCTGTACATGGTGAAAGAGTGACAGCATCCTGTACGAGATGGTAAAAAAGTGATGGCGTCCTGTACGAAATGAAGAACGAATTATAGCGTCCTGTACGAGATGGTGAGAGAGTGATGGCGTCCTGCACGAGATGGTGAGCGAGTGATAGCATCCTGTACGAGATGGCGAAACGAATGTGGCTGATTATCATAAGCGCTTTAGCGTCTTTTTCTTGTCCTTTTTCTTCTTATCTTGGAGTTTCTTATCTCCCGCATGTTTCTTCGCCACCGGCCCGTCACAGCCTATCAAACGAAAACAAACAACAAGCCTTTAACATTCGTAAAGCTTTCAAGGGGATATCGGTGAGAACTAGGTGATACACTAATTTGTTATTACATTTTTATTTATATATTTTCTGAAGCTTCGTATGCATCAGGCCTCTTACATACGAATATCTGTATAGCAAAACAGATGCGTTTTTTTTTTGTCTACGCTGTAGGAATATCAGTTTCAATACAGATAAATATATAGTTGATTAAATCATTCAATTGTAGTTCTGATTCGTTGTAAAGGTTTTTTTCTTTAGTGTTCTGAATACATCACACTAATCTATACAAAAATCTACCGAGGACTTTGTTTAGCCCAATTAACATTCACATTATCACTTGCCCACTCATTTACCGTATGTCGTAGAAGTTCTTTTTTTCTTTTCTTCAAATTTTCTACGATATTTCCAAGTGCTTTTAAGTGCAGTCTTAGCTACAGTTTACAATTATTTCTCAGTGTATGTACAGAAATGTTCAATGGTGAGAAGACACTTACTAGAACACATGGACACTGTATCGTCTTTTGAAGACCTGCAGCGGGAAAAGGAAAACACTCATCAAAACTATGCAACGAAAGTAACAAGAATATACGTCATTAGACGAAATTACTGCTACATACACAATCACATACACAAACTACAGCGGCCAGTGCACACCAACATCGGTGCACGCGAATATACCAAACACTTTATTAGCCAGCTACTGCCGTTTTGCTTTTGTAAACATTTCCACCGACACCCATCCCCATCTTCCATCCGTTTCTACCGCTTGACCTGCCTTTGGTTACCAAAGACTTAGCATGACTATAAGACTTTTCCCCGTATCTAAATATATCTGAACAAATTTGATATGTGCCCAGAAGTCGGGTTACAGGACACCATAACCCATTCCGGAAAGGACGGGGGGGGGGGGGTGGAGGGTGGCGGAGAGCTACGTAACCTGAGTTATACGTATCTTAATCCTTAATATCTATATACGTTCAGATACAAGTGGAATGTGGTCATTAGATAAGAAACTGAGTTTCTGCTCTAAGTTTCTCAATTCGGGTTCTGGGAGGTGGTCACGGGGGGGGGGGGGGGGGCGGGGGGGTTAAGTGCAAGTTCTTTTTATCCGGGTTACCACAGGCAGGTTTTAGTGTTCGTCGTTTAATAAAATTATGGAAGTGGTTCCTCAAAACAGGTTAACTGTACGTCTCTTATTCGACCCAAGGGGGTAGGAACTGCACACAGCTTTAAGTGTACGTCTTTTTATCCGGGTCTTGAAGGTGGTCGCTACAAACAGGGTTTACCGTTGTCTTTTTTATTCTGTGTGTGGAAGGCTGCTGTCGGATCACCAATCCCTATCTCATTGCTGACTTTTTTTTGGGGTCACGTAACCTATCCCCCCCCTCCCCCCCTCGGCTATCTAACGTGGGTACGGCGCTGAACGAGACCCTAACCCTTACATCTAAAACACATAACTTCTTTCGCGTATTCTCAAAAAAGCAAAAGAAAGCCTTTATAACAAGAAGATGACCCACCTCGGTGGGGAGGGACTGCGCAATCACGTTTTGACGTCATATGGCGTCAAGCGTTGTCCAATATGCGTTAACTACAAAAGCAACCGGCGGTCCAACTGAAGGTCTACTCGCACATACTCTCAAATTTGAAGCTGATCCGACTTCTCGTTCGAGAATTTTTGTTTTAACAAAGTCAAGTGTCCACAAAAAGTTTTGACATCATATGACGTCATGCGTAGCGCTGTGTATGCCAAATGCAACATTAACCTTGACATTAATCTTCCAAACTTTGTAGGTGATCCAACTTCTCGTTCGAGATTTATCGTTGTAACAAAGTCAAGTGTACAACAACACATAATGACGTCGTATGACCTCATACGTTGCGCTATATACGTCAAATATAATATAACTGTCGGACCCACCCAAGGCATTATCCACTCAAGTTTAAAGCTGGTCCGACTTTTCTTCGGCAGTTATAGTGATGACGCATGTTTCAGTTTTGACGTCATATGACGTCACGCGCTGTCTACTATACGTCAAATACAATCCCAACGAGCAGACCCACCCAACGAATAATCCCATGTGTGCTTTTAAGTTGTAAAACCGTATCCCAGAAGATGTACAACTGGGAGAAATCGATCACAGCAGACCCGCAGTCCAAGCGAAATTTTTGGTGATGTCGCAAACGCACTCCCGTCACTAAAAGAAACGGATACCCCACAGCACAGAGCGCGTGCCCACGCATACCAGCTCGTCTGTTTTGGAGTTGAATACAGGAACATTACTTTAGTTTTTTTATCACTTGTGCGCACTTATGTCTCGAAAAAGCGTATCTGGACCCTGGTGCGTGACTGGTGAACATTGCGGGCAATATGTGAAACACACGCCCCGCATTGGTCACTGCAGTCCTACAACATACCGTGGTGGTTTCGCGTGTATGTCTGTGTACAGCTTGGCACGCATTGAATAATCGTCGTATTGTTCCAATAAAAGTTTTCCCGCCTCCTCGTTGAGCGCCGACTCAGCATTGGGAACAATCAGTAAACATTTAATCGTCTGCAAGCACAAGCGTAAAACCATTTCAAAACACAATGACAAGACCTCAAATGGCCTGTTCACTGCAGTAAACTATTTACTCTTCAAATATTATTCTAAATACCTAATCAGAATTCAGAACATCACTTTTAATTAAATTTCTTACTTTAAGTCTCCCAGCCCTCAAACAGACAAAATTATCTCAACAATTAAGCTGGTGAATAAGTTTAAACCTTAGGCAAAAAAAATAAATAAATAAATAAACTTACGAGTAAAATATGTTTGATTCCATAATCGGCTTTCCAGTCTCGCTTTAAAGTATTAACGCAAATCTCGCCATTTGACGCCACATTGGGGTGGAATATTCTCGTTAAAAAGAAACCCTTTGGCGGCTCGGCGGGAAAGTTCTTCCCTAGTACTAGTTTCACTTTAAAAGAACCGCCGGCGTACGGTGTTCCAGCTGAAAATGAAATATGTTATCAAGAACTCAATATCTATTGAACATAAAACTTCATTTTCCTTTACGTAAGCTTTTTCTTAAATGCTCAGATCGTTAAGAGCAGAATATATCTTAGTTAAATGGTTTATTCCGCAACATTAATTATATTTGCTAGAATCACACCTTTGTAATTTCTTTTGACTCCTCACTTGTTATGCACACCCACGGTTTTCAAATGTTATGTTACAAACGCTTTCTCATGCAGAACAGAAAAAAACACAACTTACCGGGACCGTCTATAGTGGCTTGTATGTCGGTGAGATCCTCCTCGTTCATGTGAATCTTAATGCCCTCGGGCGGATCCTTTTGTAGCTCACCTATTTCTTTCGCCACTTGGCGAATGATTTGTGGATTGAAATTTTCTACATTTCCCTGTAATTATAATTAAGATGGCGCTATTAAAAAAAGAAATCTGAAATTCGCTTTACCCTCAAGATTATCCATGGACATTCACATCTAACATCCCTTCCTCCTACCACGAAGTCTCCAATATCAACCGGAGACGAAGTTTGTTTTAACTTCTCTTTTGAATTACCCATCATAAATTCCATTCTTATACTACTCCACTCCTAATAGGAGCAGGAAAAATTTCCCACTTTGAAAATACTTCCGAGTGACACCACCCCCCACCCCCCAGTTTAGTTAACGTGCTAACGCGTTACATGTAAGATAAGGATATGCGTCCCACTGTCAATTAGCAACTATAACTGAAATATAATACTGCAGTTTCATGATGACATTCCTTCTCTTTTACTTTCATGTGCAACTGCAATCCAGTTTTGAATTGCAATTGTAATATAAATTTAAAGACGAAGTTATGGGATACAATCTCGTCTTTGACCATAATTGTAATTTAAGTATGAGAAAGCATCGGACAGCTTTCATGTGCCAGTTACTGAAAAAGAACACAGAAGGGAAATCCCCCTATTCAAGTTATATTTTCGTCCAGTTACACTTCGACTGCGGCTGTGATAGGGAAACAATTTTCGAGCATCAAAGTAAAAAAACAAGGGATTGTTCGCAAGATCGTCACGTGACAGGGCAGTCAGAGAAACAAGGATATCCAAAAACAACGATCAGCTGGCAACAATATCACATGAACCAAAATGTGATTCTTCCAAAATTTGCACACTAATATGCACACTAATAACGGAACGCATAATCGAATTAAAGGCGGTTATTGGTGCCAACACGCCATATCTAGTCCAGAGGGTTTCCACACATAACACAACTGAAGGCATAACTTTCCAAATAACAATAGCCTATTTATGAGAGGATTTGCACTTTAAATTTGCGCTTTAAAGTTGGGATAAACGTATAAAGAAATGATACGAAAACTAGGCTAAAAGCATCGGTGGAAGGCCATGTTCTGCCACAATATACTAATGTATTTGAAGGGAGTTGTATAAGAGGTTCAAGTTGGATAAAGAAACAAATATGCTACTCATTTTACAACTTAATTCCTAACAAAACTTGAGCAAAATGCTCTCCGTGGTTTATACTCAACCGTTCACATTTGCCGTGTTGCCAAAACATGAAATGTCTACTTTCAAAAACAGCGAAAAAGAAGTGCGCAGCAAATGAGTCACTGATAACCCAAATGCAGCACACAACAGTCATTAACGGATGCAGTCACACTTCAATGCTCAACCTAAAGAAAACAAAAAGCAACTCATACTTGGAGCATAAAACAAATTGAAACTATTTGCTGAAACTTTTACTAAATTTTTCAAATAGCATACGGGTTGTTAAAAACCCGTGCAAGAGAAATTTGATATTTAGGTGAAATTTCTCTATCATTTCTTTCATTTTTACCCGGTTATTTTTATTCGAAACGCAGCATGTTTGCGCATTTTTATTGGGAACGCCCAAAATGTGATTTTCCTTAAAGTTCTTCTATATTTTTCTATAATTTCTTTCGTTTTTTCTCCCCGGTTCCTTCGCCGTCGAAATTCTAAATTCTTGGCCTTTTATTCGAAATACATTAAGTATAGTTTTGCTTATGTCATGTGTGGAACTTGTATCTCTCCTCCCTCTCAGTCCTGTGCCAAGGCGTCCTGACTAGTGCGCCGTAGATGAGAATTCTCTCATCTTTTGGCCACATGTTACACATCCTGAGGGATCTCTTGGGTACAAACTTACTGAAGACATCGTTTATGTTATCAAGCCACATATACTTTAGACAGGAGGAAGGTAATACGAAAAAAAATTTCTCCTCAACTTCGCTTGTTTTGTAAATTTACAAAATGACCAATCGGAATGAGTTTCACAATAGGCAGTGGTTCTACGCAGTTTACCTACAGCTGGGTTGTTACAAGTCAATTATTTTCAAGCAGAACGAACAGACCCTTTGTTTAGAGAGAGAGAGAGAGAGAGAGAGAGAGAGAGAGAGAGAGAGAGAGACCTCATTTGTACCTTATTTTCAAACTTGCCATCAAAGAGGCCGTAAAATTAAGTGCAAGTTTACTGTCATTTTGGCAAGTTTCGTCAAATTAGCGCATTTGGTCTGAATTTACAATTAAAAAAAAAAGGTTAGCGATCTCTCAGCTGGTTAGAGATACGGTATTTGTTTGAAATCAAATGCATCAACTGCCCTATAAATTTTGATCTTGTCAAATTTTGCCAAGTGGATAATTTATCCAGATATATTTATCTCGGAAAAAAGAATGGAGACGGTGATTTCGACCTCATTTCCGAATTCTCCAGCATAATGTAAAATTGAATGTAGTTTGGCAAATTTTATCAAACTGGCTAATTTCGTAAAAATTAGCAATTTCCTATCTTGTGAACAGTTTGCGATTGCGTTTTGCACCTCATTCTTGAAATTCCACAATACAAGTGTCAATATAAAGCAAAAGTTTTAACTCGATGAATTTCGGGGGTTAATCAGTTCTTCTAGGAAGATGGATAAGAAACTGCGATATAATTTGTAGATTAAAACGTTAAACGTATTCGGCCGAATTGGACAATTTAGTCAGAATTTGAAGAATTTACTTATTTAAGAAATTAGAGATACGGCGATTAAGACCTCGTTTTGGAACTACCTCATTACAGCTGTTAACGTAAAATCTAATAAGATCCTATAATTATATAATATATAATAAAAAAAAGTTCATCTTCAAAACAGTTACTAATGCAGCTCCAAACTTGGCCAACGTATTTTATTACTATGATCTCAAAGTGAATCTTAACCAAACATTCCCACACTGAACATGATATGTTGACGTTATTATTTTTTCGTGTGATTTTTGCTGTATTATTGTTACAAACCAATGTTGTATCAACTGGATAGTACATTTAAGTTGTTATAAGCTGAATTCCTCTGACAGCTTTGTTTTAATCAGGGTCAATCCGGCACCGCCCAGTGACTGCTATGTACCCTCTGTTCTGTTTTTATTGTCGAAGGTTGTCCTGACATTTGGAGGACATAAGTAGTTTTATAATCTTTTTGCACGTCTTACCGCAGTGCTGGCTGCTCATTTGAGCTTGGTTGCCCAGTAATAACAGCTGGACAGACGATGATTATTGTTTATTTTCTCTCCCCTTCGGGGGAGAACAGCGCTAGTCCCAAAAAGGCCTGCTCAGACCTTCAGAGAGTATATGGACGACAAAGCTCTCTGAATGTCTTCCTCGAATGGCCGTGACCTTTAGACGGAATGCCTGTTACTGGAAAGTCCTAGCAGAATCCTCTGCATGTTTTTGTCTCTACTTCCATATGGCCACAGCACTTGAGGTAACCGAGACGACCTGCACGATGGTCCATTGTCAACTTCACTGATCGAGTTTCCGACGCTGCCAGTTTAACTACAAAGTGGGCAGATAACTGCTCACATATTTGATTTTTGAATGCATTTTTCTCCCAGAGTCGCCGCTAAAATACCAAAGAATCTCGTCCACCCTTTAACTATATTTGCTGCATACATATTCTAGCCGTTGACCATGAATCGAGGTTCATACGTCATCTATGCCGTTCTTGTGTTTATGCACTACGGGTAGGAATCCCTTCAGTCACGATGACAACATGCTGAGACTGAGCCCTCACCAAGGTTTGTAAAAGACTATTGAGCAAATGTCCTTAGGTACGGCCTCGTGCGTGTACAGTAGAATATAGTGTAAAATACACCGTAAATGAGAGTTGAGCAGTTTGTTGTGAACCAGTGATCTCATCCATGTCGTCAGGGGATGCGATGGGTATCAAAGGCACGATTGCTAGCACACTGCCCTATATACACCACACGCTCCATTGTCAACTGCGTGATGGGTAAAATTTTCGACAATGACAAGTTCTGCCCTTTCGATATAACCAATGATGCAAGATAAGGCTGCCTGTTAGCTCCAACACTTTTCACTTTCGTTTTTGCTCTTATATTACAGTACCATTTCATAACTTAAATTTTTTGTATCTCAAAGTTAGGACTGATGGTGAAGCCGGAAGCTGCTCTCTATTTTATGGCTGTGAAAGCTAAACCTTTACAGTTAACATGTGCGTCAAGTTGAAACGTTCCACATCCGCTTCCTATGAAAAATCTACAAAATGCACTAGAAAGACTGCCTCTCTAATATAATTGTACTGAAAGTCTGTGGAATAACAAGCATTTAGGCGCTTATGTTAAGAAAAAAACCAATATCGCTAAGAGGCGCTTATATAAAGAAAAACAAATATCGCTAAGCATGGTGCGTGCAGACAACTTCCGTGTACCTAAGGTGATCCATGGCTAGTTCAAAGGAGACAGGCGGTGTCTAAGCAACACATGCAACTGAACAGGCAATCGCAAAGAATGCTTCTTGAATCTGGCCTCGTACGAAGCAAATACACAAAACTCCTGGCGGAGCCTCTGCTATCAACTAAATCGCGGCTGGTCACAATGTTTCTGGACATTCTTGCTGGAGATCTGAAAAATTTTCAGCATAGAAATTTCTTCCATAAATAGTATCTGCATTTCTTAATCTGATATGAGTAATAATTAGGTCAACTAGAGCTGTTCAACAAAGACATTTGTGTTCTGTGCGGTAACATTGTTTTACATAAATTTAAAATAAGGGCAGCGACAAATAAAACTGGAGTCAATGTTAAAGCTGGCAACGAAAAATCTCAAATGGAATTGATAAGCATTTCTCATATCAGAGTTTTTTGAGCAGCAAAGAAAAAAAGTAAACAATGACTCAAGTGCAAGTAGAAGACGAACGTGCTTAAGATTTTCATCACTTCGCCTTTAGACTGGACAAGTACAAGCACGTATATTATAAAAATAAGCAAATTACCAAGATTAATAAATTTATAATTATACGAAAAGATATTCTAAAAAAGTTATGACGATCTCAGAAAAAGGTGAAATATTTAGCAACATCTTCTGGATCAAAGTACATATAAACAGATTTAAAGCTGAGGACATCTGGTACAATGTGAGAAATCATAATAAGAAGTGTGCTGAGAAGAAGTTCTCCTATTCAGATAAATTTAAAAAATCGGATGAAGTTTTACGCGCAAAAGTAGCCAGGGAGAAGGTATGTAAGGTAGCTTTTACTAGACTTGCGTCAAATAGCAATTATAAAAGCCTTTCCACTGAGCTTGTAAAATTTTTCAAAACATATGAATAAGTTAGATGCTCTAGAAAGATAGTCAACAGTCTGGATAAAATTTTTAAAATCCTACATAAAATTGAACATAAAATGTAAATGTTTAAGTCACATATGAAAAATAGTTAAGGAACTAGACCAATTTCACCATGGAAATTTACTCCTGAGAGCCAAAATTACTGCTCCGAAAGCTTAAAAGTATTTGGAATCCCTATAGAACTTTCTTAAAGGTATTATCAGGAAGCAAAGTGCATCCAAAATTATACTTAATTTCAAGACCTTGAATGTCATCAGGCATAATTTTAAATAAATTGAAATAAAATTGTGGGATGAGGCAGTTTGAAGGAAAACAGAGTTTTCATTTTCCAAATTGAGGATAAATAGCGAATCGCCAAAATTAAGCAATAGCATGCCGTTAGTGGCCCACTTCCCCTCCAGTGGCTCATTGCAATTTAATGCAGAATTTGGAAGAAGTAGCCTTACAGTGCTGACATTTGGACGGAAACACGGTCCAAAGAGCTCACAGTATGGATAAAGCCTATGTGGCCGTGGATTACCTGAGATAAAGCCTAGTGAAACACAGTTTTTTTAAGGTTCAATCATATTGGTTATCCAAAAAAACTTAAATTTAATTAAGTTATGTAGTAAATATAACTACTTTACTTGTTTGTTATCTGTTCGAGTGTACCTGAGGTCAGTGCATTTATTACTAAAGTATTATGCCCTGTGTTTATGACGTCAAAGCAACACAAGCTCTGAAGGTACTTGTACCAATATAGCTGTACGCCTTTTGTTTTAACTTTAAACTGGCGATTTGTAGTGCTATGTGCTAGGCGAGCTAGGAACGTGTTAGACGGGGAAAGGAAATTTTAAATTTATATGTGTAAATGTTTATTCTTCAAAGCATTCTGTACACAATGAGCTAAAATCACGCATTAAACCGTCCACAGATGGACAAAATTAAAAACGAATAACGCTATTGTGACGCCATAGATAAAAGTAGGTCAGCAAGATGATCTTTGCCAAGAAGTATATTACTTCGATGACGTCAGCAATTTTTGGTGTGGACTCACAACCCACAGACGACAAATTTCTACTCCATTTTGGTTGATATCAAATGACTAGGAAAACCGAAAACCACAAAGGAAAAATAGCCGAAAAAGGAGGGGACCTCGCAATGACTGTTATCAAAACAACTCCTTCGGACTATGTCCTAAGCGTAAAATATAGTTGACTAATTTGAAAAGTATTGTCCGCATCGGTTAGAAATTAAAAATAGCTATGTGAATATAACAGAATCAAGAGAAAACATCGAAAAGGCAACCTGATAATTGCTTTCCTAAACATGTAGCTAAAATACAGTAACCAACATTATAGTCGATAAACACTTTTAAGTTGAAAGCATAGCCAATGTCAACATTGCTAATTAATATGATTAGGAAACGCATAGTAGAGACCTGTTATCTTGAACAACTTCCATATCTAAAATATATCTTTTACTACATATAATTTCAGAATGTTATGTTATATTTGCTGCATATGTACAAGGAGCAGCTAGAACAATATCTCAGTGCAAATAACATGTCCGGTGCAAAGAAATTAGCTGTCACACTGAGTCTAATAGATGGGAAGACTAATTCCTTATTACACTCGGAGATTTTCAATCCCTTTACCTTTTTTAATCTGTACGATGCGATAAGGTGTTTCCGTATGATTCCCTTTTCTAAGCCATATTTTTTTCACACGAACTAGTCTAAGAAATATTTAGTTAGAACTAGAGCGACATAATTTGTAGAGACATACTATGGATGCCTACTTGCTCTACCCCAATCTTTTAAAAATTCATTGACGTTATGAAAGCTCATAGTACAGCCTATATATTTCTCCACTATCCACAATGACTGAACAAACATTGCGCGTGTGTATTGTGTGCCGTATCTTGCCGTTAGGTTGAAGACAACAAAAGTCACAGCGGGGATCTTTACCTCTAACATTTGAAGGCGATAACACTTTCTATTAAGTTCTATCCACACAATAACTGAGTGGATGTTAAGAACATATGCTTATTCCAGCCATATCCATTTTATCTTTTATTTATTATTTGTCTTTTATTATTTACGCCCTTATTTTGAAAAGGGATCAAAATATTTCACTAAGTGCAAATTCTATATATTTTTTCCTTTCTTTTTGTCAATTTCGATTTTTTTAACTATCAACTGCGAACAGTCCATTGTTACAAGTTTGTTGCGATATAACGTTGTACTAAAGCTTATAACGTAAATATAATTTATTCATCCATCAACTTTAAGTTTTCGTTGATTATTGAAATCTACATGGGAAAACAGGATATGACAAAAACTGGTTGGGGGCTTTGCAATTTCCTAAATTATGGAGGAGAGGAGTTCCACTCGCAACTTCACGAGGGCTAGTTTCAGATATTATTTAGACATAGTGAGAGTGACGGTAGTCGTCGTGAAAATAGTGATAATCAGATCACAGTCTAAAAAGTCTCAAAGCATAGTGGTCACCGCCCTTTCGAAGTTCGTTTCGGTCATTCTGTAACACATAATACAGGAAGACTGAATATTCCATTATTTATACCTTGTCAATTTTCAAAGCGGCCAGCCTTTAACCATTATAGAGCCAAGCTTACATTTTACCGTAAACGTCAACATGATTACTTTGTTGTTACTTTTATTATAAATGTGATTCGGGTTTCTTTGCGACTTCGATTTTTCAATGTATGCAAAAATTGTTGAAAATTTTCGGAATGTAGTTAAATAATCCTCTTAAAACAATGGGTTTTCGGCGATGAAAAGCAACGTCAAGTCTATATAGCGTTTTTATCCAACTTCTATTCAATGGATGTTAAAGAAGCTGCGCAGATGTTCATCTTGTCTGAACATAATTACAACCAGATTTAAATTTACAAGAGTGGTTTTTTATTATCAAATAACGTCTACACTTTGTTGCTTATCTAGCGTCTAGTCAACATATGTTCAAAGACATTAATCTGTGATCGAAATCAATCAAAAGCAAATTATAGCCAGACTTAACGTTTTGATTTGGCGGGATCAATGTCGCATCCTACAATCGACGTTTATCTGTATCGATTGTTCTGTGGTATATATCATGTCAAAGGATTTGTTAAGTACAGTTTTGGTCGAACTGGCAACTTGGTGTGATTTTTTTTACAACGGTTGTTAAAGAATTCTGAATTCAGAAATATTCACGATCGTATCTTTCTGGCCTCCAGTGTAATTGTCACTACTCGGTAGCGAAAACGTTCTAGTTTCATAGACTGTTCAAACAAACGATTGAGTCTTTCGGTACACTCTTGAAGGATCTTTTTAAAAATCGTAACTAAAGCCTTATTGTTTTTAATTTTAAGTGACAGAAACACACTTTTCCATCTACCTGGCTGTTACGTTTTTAGCAACTCCCTGCAAGTTTACGGAAATATTGACATTTAGATGTGACAGCGGTAATAGGACGACAAAACGTAAAAATTACTAGAGTGACAATAAGTCTGCAATCTGGGATAATTCATCAGACATTTGATATAGATTCAAAAAAATAAATATGAATCTTTTCTTTCTGTATCATAATTAATAAGTTTATCAGAATTAATAAGTTTAATTTGCTTTTATTGTGGCTTATATTATAAAATATTGACACACAGAATGTTGCCTTATTGAGAAAAATACACACCAGTTTGAAATTGGTATAAAACAATGGGCATAACTTTGTGCTAGTAAAATTATACAAGTCAGGGATGAGAATAGTGATAAAATTTGCTGTGTCAATTTTGATTTACACTTTCGTTTATCTTAATCACAAAGTGTATTCTGTGAGACAATAATAGGCCGACACGAACCGCGTGGTATTTTGCAGCATAGGGAAAGATGCAATATATCACAAATGTTGGCTGCTTATTGATGCGTGGATATATATATATATATATATATATATATATATATATATATATATATATATATATATATATATATATATATATATATATATATATGCAAAGTATTAACTCTGTCCCCTGGTTGATTATTTATGTGTGAACAAAATAAAAATCTTTTGTATTAGACTGAATTTTCGACACAGCTATCAACTGATTGAATCGTTAAAAAACGGTGCCGATGGAGAAGAGGTTACCTGGGGTAGTGATTCTACAGAGGTGTATTTGGTTGTGTTGGCGAAGACGGGCAAACATCACTAATAAACTACTCCAAAGTTGCTGTTAACACCAATTTAGGGAAAGGAGGAGCTTTAAGGTCGGAAATATTATCAGGCTTGGTACAGGCGGAATGATAGGAACGGGCAAATAAAAAAAACGTGAGTGCGCATGTGCAAAATTAAATAAACAGATCTTTTACTTCCGAACCATGGTAGCTTTTAAGCTTTGTCGTAGAATTGTAATTTTAAGTATTTAAGCAAAAATTGATATATGTTTGTAAAAACAGTTATATTTGGTATGTACTGTCTTTAGCTTTAGCTAATTTTGGATTTCCGGTGCGATTTTTCTTTTGTTTAGCTAAAGATAACACAAGTAATTCTGCATAGATTTCACTGTTGCCTTTTAAATTCTTTTTGTTTTATGGATTTGCAGTACTTGACAGTATTATTGGTATTTTGTAAGTACTCTAGGTGTGTAAAAGTACAAACCAAGTACCATTTTGAGTACTTTGGATACTTAAAAGAACATTCTGAGTAAATTTCGTATTTTTCAGTTTTCCGGGGATATATCTGGGTACTTAAGGTACCTATTGATGCTTATCGGGTACTTTGGATACATGATAATTTTTCCGCCGTTTTTTGGGTAATTATGGTACGTAATGAGTACCTAATTTGTTAACTTAGAAAATTGGCATTTGTGAGCATGTCTTGGGTGGTTATTTTCGCTCTTTTCCAGTTTTCCGGGTATTTTTCCGAGTACTTAATTATATTTTCTAGGTACTTAAGGTACTTGATGATTTTCTCGGTGTTTGTATTGGTACTTATGGCACAAAATGGGTACCTAATTTACTAGCTTAGAAAATTGGCATTTGTGAGCATGTCATGGATGATAATTCCCTTGTATTTTCCAATGTTCCAGGTCCTTGAGGTACTTAATAATATTTTCCGTGTACTTAAGGTACTTGATTTCTTTTCCGGTGTTTACATGAGAATTTAAAGTTTTTTGGGTATTTTCCGGGTACTAGAGGTACTTAATGATGTTCTCTGGATACTTAAGATGCTGATGATTTTTTCGATGTTTTTATGGGTACGTAAGGTACGAAATGAGTACCTGATGTCTTAGCTTAGAAAATTGACATTAGATGGCATGTCTTTGGAGATAATACCCGTATATTTTCCATTTTCTTCAGGTACTTGGGGTACATTTTGATATTTTCCGGTAACTTAAGGTACTTGATGATTTTTCCGTTGTTTTTATGTGTACTTTAGGTACGTAATCAGTTCCTAATTTGTTAGCATTTGCAAACACGTCTTGGGTGGAAATTCCCGAATATTTTCAAAATTTTGGTTATCTTTCCGGGTACTAGGGGTACTTAATGATGTTTTCCGGGTACTTCAGGTGCTTGATGATTTTCCGCTTTTTACTGGTATTTAATGTACGTACTGAGTACCCAATTCGTTAGCTTAGAAAATTTGCTTTCATGAACATATCTTGGGTGGTAATTTCCGGGTGTTTTCCAGTTTTTTGGGTATATTTCCGGGTACTTGAAGTACCTAATGATGTTTTCGGCTACTTGAGGTATTTGATGATTTTTTCTGTTTTTATGGGTACTTAAGGTGTGCAGTGAGTACCTAATTTGATAGCTTAGAAAATTGGCATTTGTTAGCATGTCTTGGGTGGTAATTTTAGGGTATTTTCCCGTTTTTTGCCGGGTACCTCAGGTACTTGGAGATTTTTCTGGTGTTTTTGAAGTACCGGGGGTTTCCGAAAAAAGCCCAGGGCTTCTATTTTGTAATTGGCCATTTCAGGCGCTCATTTAGGAACCAAATAGAAGCCCCGGGGCTTCTATTGGGAAACAGTTTCCTAATTACAGCCTCGGGGCTTCTATTTTTTAGATTGGGGGTGTTGTTGATAAGTTTTCATTGGAAAAAAAATTACCATCAGTATTTTATTAAAACGCTACATGCTGCGGATATCCGCACAAACAAAGAACAAAACACACACAAACAACAGTAACTGAAAAGTCTGGTAAAGTGTCCTGTGTAAAACACAAAGCACAGGATCAAGCAACGACGCAGAACGTGTCTGGGGGTTTGCCTCACATCAAAGGATTAAGTGCACTGTGTCTGCATTGTGAGAAAACACGAGTTCTAAAAAGACTTGCAGGGAAGGAGGGGCAACATCACGCCGCCCGTTTCAGTACTCAACCC
Source organism: Protula sp. h YS-2021 (assembly GCA_949752745.1). Taxonomy (NCBI): domain Eukaryota; kingdom Metazoa; phylum Annelida; class Polychaeta; order Sabellida; family Serpulidae; genus Protula; species Protula sp. h YS-2021. The sequence continues at coordinate 53,359,881 of OX457028.1, forward strand.
GTTATATTTACAGTAATACTCCGGAGTAAAGGTTGCAGTTGGGAGGGGGGTGTTTGTTCGCCTTGTGCGAAGCACCGGATTAAGCAACGACGCAGAACATGTTTAGGGGCTGCCTCATATCAAAGGATTAAGTGCACCGTGTCTGCATTGCGAGTAAACACGAGTTCTACAAAGACTTGCAGGGAAGTAGGGGGCTTTTATTAGGAAACAATTTTTTCAGATCTTTATTTTAACTCCAAATAGAAGCCCCGGGGCTTCTATTGGAAAACAGTTTCCCAATAACTGTTCTTCCTCGGGGCTTTTAAATGGGGAGAGCTTCTTTTCGGAAACTCCCGGTACGTAATGTACGTAATGAATACCTAATTTTTTAGCTTAGAAAATTTACTTTTGTGAACGTCTCTTTGGATAATTGACATTTGTGAACATGTCTTGGGTGGTAATTTCCGGGTATTTACCAGTTTTTCGGCAATTTTTTCGGGTACTTGAGGTATCTAATGATGTTTTCCGGGTACTTAAGGTACTTGATGATTTTTCCGGTGTTTTACGGGCTTTTTTTAGCGCGTACGGCACCGTCAAAAGTAGGAAAAGGACAGTTCTACGTCACTCAATCTTCGTGATGTCAAATTTTAATTCAAATCGGTCAACCATGACGGAAGTTATCGACTTTTTTGGTTTTGTGAAAGTTAAAATTTTGAGATGTAAAAGCTATTCATACAGCCACCTGTGTAAATAGCCTGTGACCACATTATGTCAAAACTAGATATAAAACTCAACCAAACGGTAAAATTTTCATTCAAATCGGTTGAACATTGTGAAAGTTATTTACTTTTTTAAAAGTTGCTAAAATAACTATTATGCTTGCAGCCATCTATGTAAATAGCCTGTTACTATTTTCTGTCAAAACTAAATATAAAACTGAATCAAACGGTAAAATTTTCATTCAAATCGGTTGAACATAACGAAAATTATCGACTTTTTCAAAAGTTACTAAAATAAAGATTATGCTTACAGCCACATTTGCAAATAGCTTGTGATTACTTTATGTCAAAACTAGGCAAATAATTGAATCAAACGATGAAATTTCCATTCACATCGGTTGAACATAACAAAAGTTATCTACTTTTTAAACAGTTACTAAAAATCAATGGTGTAAAATTTCCCCAGTCTAAAAATAGATATAAGGGGGTTTGACGTCACGATGATTGACTGGTGATAGACAGAAAGTGTGTGGGGCTTCATTGTCTTCATTGATTTCATTGACTTTTCATTGGTTACGTGATTCATGACGTCACGATGATTGACAGGTGAAAGGCAGAAAATGGGCGGGGCTTAATTGATCACGTGATTGACAGCTTTAATTGATGGGCGGGGCTTAATTGGTCACGTGACTGATGACGTCACGATTGCTATGTCTTCGTAAAAGCAGATAGAGAGAGAGACGTCTTACTCGTTTGGTAACTTTATTCAGAACTCCCTGAATCATTCAAATCTGATCACGTGATATGGTAGTCGTGCAAAAGTGTAAGCATGAACAATAAACCTATGCATATAAACATCTCCCCCTTTTAAGAAAAAAAAACAACTCCATATCTCACCTTCACGCATGTGGGCGAAAATATGATATCCTATTCGAAAGTTACATTTATCAATATCCATTCATGTTTTATCAATATATATACCCAAACATCACTATTTTAATTAAACTTTACATATTTAACTATACAAAAGTTTTACTTATGCACAAAATATTCAGCAATTTACTATCAACTTTTTGTTGTTTCCCTCGTGTATGTCATGGCGGCACTAACATACTGGCTGTATTCATACACACTTCCAATATTAAACTTCATATTGATAATTTAGTATTACATGTAAATAAGCTTTCAAACATTACTTTAACAAATTTCATTATTTGATTTTGTTTTTACTTAGAAATTTACACATTTACAATGAATCAGTGTCAACGATTCTGACAAAGTTTATAGAACTATTTAATCATATTGTAGAGAGCTGAGCTGGAATCTTCCTATTGGCCAAAAAATAATGGAACGAGAAATTTTGAACCAATAACTTACGTGAATGTCGAACCTTTATGTTTAACATTATCCCAAGCACATGCACTGCATAACTAAATGGGAACTATTTCAGACTGATATATAAATACCTCACAAAAACAGAGTTAGGGATTTATTTTCGTAATAGCAAATGCTATTTATATTCACTTTGGAGAACAAAAAAAGCTTCATATTTTAATATTTATATATAATACATAATATTTATATATAGTTACTTTACACAAAGCTATTTACATATAAAATTCTAATTTTTTTACGAAAATGAGAAAAACTCTGTAGGGATTCTACTCAATGGTCAGTGAATCAGGATGAAACAAAAATCGTCCCAACTGGCAACATAGGGGAAATTAAACTGGTGAGTGTTTTACAAATCTAACTTTTTAGGTTTCACTGACACTCTTCCTGGACGAGTTGCTACTGCTGTTTTATCTTGCACTAGCATGGGTTTTGGTTTAACACTTGCAGAAGATTTTATTTGCACTAAAGGAGATGGGAACGACACACTCACAGTTTTATTTTGCACAGATTTGTCTTGTGAATTTTCACTTTCAGGTAAGTTTACAGTCTTATTTGGCAAGGACGGTTTTTTCAAATTTTGCATTCTTCGATCGAGAAATTGCTTCCACAAAGCAGACCTATTGTCTTTTTGATAGGCATTGGAGTGAAGCTGGCTATTATTTTGGCTACGACTGGGAAGGATGTGCTTGCTATTTCTCCTGTGCTGTCTGCGATCAGGCATCTGCACTGTATAGGACCTTGGATGTTCTGTCTTACTGATGATTCTTGCTGGTTTCCATATTGTCTCCTTGCCTGTTTTGATAGGGACTTTGTCCGTCGGGAAATGGGGCTTGTGAAACATATCCATGTCGTTTGTTATAATTTCTAGCCATTTTTCTTTGTACTCAGCATCATTGTTTCTGACTCAAGCATCCTCTGGCCAACAAGGAGCGAGATTTTTCGGATTGGTTGGCACCACTGTCCGAAGTAATCTGCCGAACAAAAGCTTTGATGGTGGTTGTCCTGTGGCTGAATGTGGCGTAGTGCGATATAACATTAGTGCAGTGAACGGATCTTCTTGTTTCAGACATTTCTTCGCAATTTTGACCGCCGCTTCAGCCTCACCATTACTTTGGCTGAAATGTGGGCTGCTGACATGATGAACAAAATTGTAGTGATTACTGAATTCAGCAAATTCCTTGCACACAAATTGCTTTGCGCCATCTGTTCGGCATTCCAGTGGTATGGCAAAACGGGCAAATATTGATTTTAATTTCAGAATCACTGTTCTGCTGGTGATGTCAGGCTAGTACACCACTTCAATGTATCTGCTGTAATAGTCAATGATAACCATGTACTGACTTTGTTGCAATTCAAATAAGTCAATGCCCACTTTTTGCCACGGACCTTGAGGAAGCTGGGTTGGAATTAATGGCTCATGTCTTTTTAACCGCCTAATTTCCTCACAAAATGTACAGTTCTGATACATAGCTTGTATATCGGCATTAACCTCTGAAGCACATCAGCCTGCACGGATTTCGGAATCACAATTCTGTCGAGGTAAGTAAGAACACCTTTATTCACTTGAAAACACTGTCTACTTGCGAAATATGATTGAATTGACTCCGGAATGACCCTTTGATACTCTGGCCAACCATTTAGAGTATACGTCATCACGATCGATAAGTCCGGATTTTTGGAAGATTCGTTGGCGATCTCTTCCAGCTTTTGATCAGGGACTGGCCATGTGCTTTCAACCATCGCTACAAACTCTTCAACTACAATGGCGATGTCTGATTCAGACTGACATTGCTGAATGTTCCTACTGAGTGTGTCAGCCACAACCAAATGCTTTCCAGCAATGTGTTCAGCGAAACAGTTGAAACGTAGCAGTCGCATCAACAACCTCTGTATCCTGATCGGTGTTTTGTCAAGATCTTTCGTGTTGATGATTGGCACTAGTGGCTTATGGTCAGTGATAAGTTTGAACACTGGAAGTCCCATCAGATAGTACCCAAACTTCTCAGAGGCCCACACCAAAGCTAGACATTCTTTGTCTATTTGAGCCCAACGCTTTTCCGTCTGTGTGAGACACCGTGACGCATATGCTACAGCCTTCACCTCACCATCCACCAGCTGCAACAAACACGCACCCAAACCATACGAGCTGGCATCGGCTGTGACGAAGATCGGCTTTGTCACGTCGTAGTACGTAAGTTCTCTGTCAGAAGACAGTAACTTCTTTACGTCCTCAAACGATTTCTTCTGTGGCTCGTCTCATATAAAAATGCTGTCTTGTTTGAGTTGTTCTAGCATCGGGGCCATCACCTGTGATAAATTTGGCAAATATCTTGCCAAATAATTTATCATCCCGATGAATCTTCGGAGTTCTGCGACATTCGAGGGCTCCTTCATGTTACAGATAGCGTTCAACTTCTCCGGATCTGGATACATTCCGTCAGCTGAAAAGACTTGACCCTGGTACGTAACCTTCGTCATTCGAAAACGGCATTTCGACTTATTGAGCTTCAAACCGGACTCCCTTATCTTGTCTACTACCTTTCCTAGGATCTCGTCACGCTTGGGAACATCAGGCGCATAGACTAAGATGTCGTCCACATCAACAAACACTCCATCTGTGTTCGCTAGGAGTTGTTTCAAGGTGCGTTGGAATATCTCCATGCTGGAGTTTAACCCATACGGCAAACGATTGAAGACATATCTGGCAAAAGGTGTGATGAAACACGTGTAATGTCTGTCATTTTCGTTGAGTGGTAACTGCCAAAACGATTGTGAACAGTCTAAAGTTGAAACTACCTTAGCATCAGCTTGGAGGCAATTTCGTCCACAGTTGGCATCACAAAAAGCTCTCGTTGCATGGAGTTGTTGAGTTTCTTAAGATCAACACAGATCCTGACTTTTCCATTTTTCTTTTCCACCGGCACCATGGGCGTGCACCACTGGGTTGGTTCCGTAATCGATTGAATTATAGCATTAAGTACCATGCGGTCCAGTTCTTCCTTTACTGGTTTTAACAACGGTTCCTATATACGCCGTGGAGTTGCAAGGTTGTAAGGCACTGCGCCATCTTTTAGTCTGATCCTCACCGGTTCACAGCTCTTCATCAGACCAAACTCTCCACGTATATCGCCCCTGATAGGTTCAACGAATTGAACAAGCCCGATGGCTGCTGCAACACCTCTGCTAAGAAGACTCGCTTGAAGGTTTGATGAAATAACATACACAGGAAATTTGTATTGCTTCCTCTTGTGTAGTACCGTCGTATAAAATTGTCTCATAGCATTCACTGGGCCCGATGGACCTGACAACAGTGCAAAACTTGGCTGAACTTCTGGTCTTGGTTTGATCTTGTTAAATACTGCTTCTGGAATGCACGTGACATCTGCGCCAGTGTCCAGCTTGAATTTAACAGGTAAGTTGTTCAAATTCAACAATACTTCCCACGGTCGAACATCAGGGCAATCAACAGCTCCCAGAAAAAAATGCTGGGTTTTGAACATCACTTACAAAGTCACCATCATCTTCAGTTACTTCATGTAGATTCTTTTTCTTGGCTCGGCAGACCCGTTCAAAATGATTGAATTTACCACAGAAACGGCACTTTTTACCTTTTGCAGGGCACGGCTTGCCTGCATGGAAATATCGACAGTTCCCACATTGCGATCCTGTTTGTGGTTGTTGCATCTTTCGGGGGTATTGTTTGCTAGCTCACCCCGTAAACTGCCTCGGTCTGGGATCTTGGATGCCCTTCCGTCGCACCGCATCGAAGTTAGACGCAGCTTGTTGACTTATCATTTGATACTGCATGTCTCAATAGCATCGGCAAGGCTGAGATCATCCTTCAGCTGTAGTCGTTCTGAGCATTCCTTGGCTAAAATACCCACGACCAGAAGATCACGGATCTGCTCTTCTTTTGCTCTTGCCTCATATCCACACGTTTCAGACAGTTCATACAGCGCACGGATGTAAGCTTCAACGTTTTCTCCCGGCTGTTGTTTACGTGCATGGAACTTGGCGCGTTCGTGTATTTTATTTACTGACGGCACAAAATGAGCATCAAATCTTGCAATTACGGCATCGTGATTGTTTCACTGGCGGTCATTTGCAAAGGTAAATGAACTGTAAATCATCTCAGCCTGCATGCCCATGGTGTATATAAGACTGGACACTTGAATTTCTCCCTCTTCTTCTCTCAGCTTAGAGGCCATACGAAATCTCTGCCAACGGCTTCTCCACTCTGGCCAGTGTTGTGACTAACTAAAGTCGAAAGCTGTCGGTGGTTGAAACTTTGCCATTTTTAAACCACATCTGACACCATGTTATGTCTTCGTAAAAGCAGATAGGGAGAGACAGACATCTTACTCGTTTGGTGTCTTTATTCAGAACTCCCTGAATCATTCAAATGTGATCACGTGATATGGTAGTAGTACAAAAGTGTAAGCATGAACAATAAACCTATGCATATTAACAACGATGAATGAGTGACGCAGAACTGTCCTTTTTCTACTAGTGTCAAATAGAAATGCAACATTTGTGGACATGTTAACTCTCTTAATTCTTAAATGTTTTCTTTTCGGTACATTTCATAGTACTCTAGGTAATTAAATAACATTCTATGTAATTACTAATTACTTTTATTGAATATGAAAAATACAGAAATACAAAACAAAAAAAACAAAAAAGGTTTTTTTTGTACGTGTCTTTTGTTCATAGTTGTCCAACGAGGAAAAGTAACTTTTTTTAACGTAATAAACCTGCCAATATCGCTCATTATTTAGTTTATAATACTTGTTGTAATCAAAGTACTTACGTCGTAACTATTATATTCCTCAAAAGACTCACTGTCTACAGATAAAAGCGAATATTTCTTTGTAGTTTCTTTAATGTTTTTGCGCAGTTTAAATATATCGTAGTCGCCTTGGCATAGCAGGTCCGATGAGAATACGACTTAAAATGCATTTTTTTAACACACAAGTTTTTTCAATTTCTTTCAATTGTATATCTAATATATATTTTTTAAAACATACGGTGGTTTTTCTTTTAAATTTTAGAAACAATATTAATTAATTAGGTCATGGTAATATTTCCGGTCTTGCGCCTCTTGAAAGGGATGACGGCCCCCCTGATATATAGCCAGTTCTGATTCAAAATGGCGGAATTTCAAGCAGAACCAAAATCAAATTTAGATCAGGTACTGTACAAATGTATGCACTGCATAAGGGAAAAAACTGTGATATGCCAATCACATTTATAGTTTTCACTCAAGTGGTTTCAATTTTAATAGCGGTGGCCACAGTAACGCTGATTCATTATGATTTGACCTCCAGGAATGGTATTGTGCTCTGTCCTTATATTTAAGGACGCCCTTATTCTTGAGATTAGATGGTTCATCCTTAATTGTTATCCTTATTTTTAGAAGACTTTATTAAGTTTGAGGATAGAGCAGAATAGCCATTTTATCCTTGTTTTTAAAAGTAAGGACATCCTTAAAAATAAGGACAGAGCAGAATACAACTCCTGAAGTCCTAGCTCCGAGTCAGCTCTGACTTGTATAACATTGTATATATCCCCGAGTCAGCTCTGACTTGTATAACATCGTATATATCTCTGTTAGAGCTACGAAGCCTTCCAATGTTCCACTAATAGGGGTCAACTTCACATGTTCTGAGGAACGAATCCTGTATACCAGTCCGTATTATTCAAACAGTTAGATTTTGTAAAACAGGCACAGTTTTTAGCGAGCTGTATATATTTTATTTGTTCCTTAAGTGCAGAAATATTAGCTTCTGCACCCACCTGTCAAATGTTTGTTTAGATTGCGGCCTTTTAAATGTCACGTGAGTAAATTCAAATGACCAGAAATTTAAATAAAGGGGTCATAGTTTATTTGTAAAATATATATACTAAAATAGTTTAAATTTATTTTGTATACCCACAATATTTGACAACATTCGAAAGTTTTTGGTGGATAATTGCAAAAATTATTGTTTCTCTTTCAAGTGATTAGGTATGCTCCCTTTATACAAACAAATGTCAATTATTGCGGGAGATTTGTAGTTATTTTTACGTATTATTTTCTTTTTCACAGGCTTGGCGTATCGTACTTTTTTTAAAGATTTAGTCTTTATTTTCGCATCGTTCTTTTTTTTGCCTCAAAACGTACCTTTTTTTCCACAAGCGTACTTTATTGTTCTTTTTTTTTTTTAGCCCCAGCGTTTTTTTTTTCAGAAGCAGGAATATAACAGTTGTTGAAAGTATGTACGAATAAACGCTTTTAAGTTGAAAAATCGTATATTTTCCCAGGATTTTAGCCTTAATGTCTTGAAATTTTGGTGGAAGGTAGGGCGCATATAAGTTCCCACCTGGCTATTGCTTTCTTGGCAATTCGCCAAAAATTGGCGAAAATGTATATTAGCGAAAAACCAGATCTTTTCCTGGTGGGAAATTAATCTTACTGTTTTGAAATTTTAAGTGAAGTTAGCAGGCTTTACTACTACCTAGCTATTACTTTTTTTGGTGATTGACCAACGGGCTAAAATTTTCAGTAAAATCTTAATCTTAATCTTGAATTTACCACAGAAACGGCACTTTTTACCTTTTGCAGGGCACGGCTTGCCTGCATGGAAATATCGACAGTTCCCACATTGCGATCCTGTTTGTGGTTGTTGCATCTTTCGGGGGTATTGTTTGCTAGCTCACCCCGTAAACTGCCTCGGTCTGGGATCTTGGATGCCCTTCCGTCGCACCGCATCGAAGTTAGACGCAGCTTGTTGACTTATCATTTGATACTGCATGTCTCAATAGCATCGGCAAGGCTGAGATCATCCTTCAGCTGTAGTCGTTCTGAGCATTCCTTGGCTAAAATACCCACGACCAGAAGATCACGGATCTGCTCTTCTTTTGCTCTTGCCTCATATCCACACGTTTCAGACAGTTCATACAGCGCACGGATGTAAGCTTCAACGTTTTCTCCCGGCTGTTGTTTACGTGCATGGAACTTGGCGCGTTCGTGTATTTTATTTACTGACGGCACAAAATGAGCATCAAATCTTGCAATTACGGCATCGTGATTGTTTCACTGGCGGTCATTTGCAAAGGTAAATGAACTGTAAATCATCTCAGCCTGCATGCCCATGGTGTATATAAGACTGGACACTTGAATTTCTTCCTCTTCTTCTCTCAGCTTAGAGGCCATACGAAATCTCTGCCAACGGCTTCTCCACTCTGGCCAGTGTTGTGACTAACTAAAGTCGAAAGCTGTCGGTGGTTGAAACTTTGCCATTTTTAAACCACATCTGACACCATGTTATGTCTTCGTAAAAGCAGATAGGGAGAGACAGACATCTTACTCGTTTGGTGTCTTTATTCAGAACTCCCTGAATCATTCAAATGTGATCACGTGATATGGTAGTAGTACAAAAGTGTAAGCATGAACAATAAACCTATGCATATTAACAACGATGAATGAGTGACGCAGAACTGTCCTTTTTCTACTAGTGTCAAATAGAAATGCAACATTTGTGGACATGTTAACTCTCTTAATTCTTAAATGTTTTCTTTTCGGTACATTTCATAGTACTCTAGGTAATTAAATAACATTCTATGTAATTACTAATTACTTTTATTGAATATGAAAAATACAGAAATACAAAACAAAAAAAACAAAAAAGGTTTTTTTTGTACGTGTCTTTTGTTCATAGTTGTCCAACGAGGAAAAGTAACTTTTTTTAACGTAATAAACCTGCCAATATCGCTCATTATTTAGTTTATAATACTTGTTGTAATCAAAGTACTTACGTCGTAACTATTATATTCCTCAAAAGACTCACTGTCTACAGATAAAAGCGAATATTTCTTTGTAGTTTCTTTAATGTTTTTGCGCAGTTTAAATATATCGTAGTCGCCTTGGCATAGCAGGTCCGATGAGAATACGACTTAAAATGCATTTTTTTAACACACAAGTTTTTTCAATTTCTTTCAATTGTATATCTAATATATATTTTTTAAAACATACGGTGGTTTTTCTTTTAAATTTTAGAAACAATATTAATTAATTAGGTCATGGTAATATTTCCGGCCTTGCGCCTCTTGAAAGGGATGACGGCCCCCCTGATATATAGCCAGTTCTGATTCAAAATGGCGGAATTTCAAGCAGAACCAAAATCAAATTTAGATCAGGTACTGTACAAATGTATGCACTGCATAAGGGAAAAAACTGTGATATGCCAATCACATTTATAGTTTTCACTCAAGTGGTTTCAATTTTAATAGCGGTGGCCACAGTAACGCTGATTCATTATGATTTGACCTCCAGGAATGGTATTGTGCTCTGTCCTTATATTTAAGGACGCCCTTATTCTTGAGATTAGATGGTTCATCCTTAATTGTTATCCTTATTTTTAGAAGACTTTATTAAGTTTGAGGATAGAGCAGAATAGCCATTTTATCCTTGTTTTTAAAAGTAAGGACATCCTTAAAAATAAGGACAGAGCAGAATACAACTCCTGAAGTCCTAGCTCCGAGTCAGCTCTGACTTGTATAACATTGTATATATCCCCGAGTCAGCTCTGACTTGTATAACATCGTATATATCTCTGTTAGAGCTACGAAGCCTTCCAATGTTCCACTAATAGGGGTCAACTTCACATGTTCTGAGGAACGAATCCTGTATACCAGTCCGTATTATTCAAACAGTTAGATTTTGTAAAACAGGCACAGTTTTTAGCGAGCTGTATATATTTTATTTGTTCCTTAAGTGCAGAAATATTAGCTTCTGCACCCACCTGTCAAATGTTTGTTTAGATTGCGGCCTTTTAAATGTCACGTGAGTAAATTCAAATGACCAGAAATTTAAATAAAGGGGTCATAGTTTATTTGTAAAATATATATACTAAAATAGTTTAAATTTATTTTGTATACCCACAATATTTGACAACATTCGAAAGTTTTTGGTGGATAATTGCAAAAATTATTGTTTCTCTTTCAAGTGATTAGGTATGCTCCCTTTATACAAACAAATGTCAATTATTGCGGGAGATTTGTAGTTATTTTTACGTATTATTTTCTTTTTCACAGGCTTGGCGTATCGTACTTTTTTTAAAGATTTAGTCTTTATTTTCGCATCGTTCTTTTTTTTGCCTCAAAACGTACCTTTTTTTCCACAAGCGTACTTTATTGTTCTTTTTTTTTTTTAGCCCCAGCGTTTTTTTTTTCAGAAGCAGGAATATAACAGTTGTTGAAAGTATGTACGAATAAACGCTTTTAAGTTGAAAAATCGTATATTTTCCCAGGATTTTAGCCTTAATGTCTTGAAATTTTGGTGGAAGGTAGGGCGCATATAAGTTCTCACCTGGCTATTGCTTTCTTGGCAATTCGCCAAAAATTGGCGAAAATGTATATTAGCGAAAAACCAGATCTTTTCCTGGTGGGAAATTAATCTTACTGTTTTGAAATTTTAAGTGAAGTTAGCAGGCTTTACTACTACCTAGCTATTACTTTTTTTGGTGATTGACCAACGGGCTAAAATTTTCAGTAAAATCTTAATCTTAATCTTGAATTTACCACAGAAACGGCACTTTTTACCTTTTGCAGGGCACGGCTTGCCTGCATGGAAATATCGACAGTTCCCACATTGCGATCCTGTTTGTGGTTGTTGCATCTTTCGGGGGTATTGTTTGCTAGCTCACCCCGTAAACTGCCTCGGTCTGGGATCTTGGATGCCCTTCCGTCGCACCGCATCGAAGTTAGACGCAGCTTGTTGACTTATCATTTGATACTGCATGTCTCAATAGCATCGGCAAGGCTGAGATCATCCTTCAGCTGTAGTCGTTCTGAGCATTCCTTGGCTAAAATACCCACGACCAGAAGATCACGGATCTGCTCTTCTTTTGCTCTTGCCTCATATCCACACGTTTCAGACAGTTCATACAGCGCACGGATGTAAGCTTCAACGTTTTCTCCCGGCTGTTGTTTACGTGCATGGAACTTGGCGCGTTCGTGTATTTTATTTACTGACGGCACAAAATGAGCATCAAATCTTGCAATTACGGCATCGTGATTGTTTCACTGGCGGTCATTTGCAAAGGTAAATGAACTGTAAATCATCTCAGCCTGCATGCCCATGGTGTATATAAGACTGGACACTTGAATTTCTCCCTCTTCTTCTCTCAGCTTAGAGGCCATACGAAATCTCTGCCAACGGCTTCTCCACTCTGGCCAGTGTTGTGACTAACTAAAGTCGAAAGCTGTCGGTGGTTGAAACTTTGCCATTTTTAAACCACATCTGACACCATGTTATGTCTTCGTAAAAGCAGATAGGGAGAGACAGACATCTTACTCGTTTGGTGTCTTTATTCAGAACTCCCTGAATCATTCAAATGTGATCACGTGATATGGTAGTAGTACAAAAGTGTAAGCATGAACAATAAACCTATGCATATTAACAACGATGAATGAGTGACGCAGAACTGTCCTTTTTCTACTAGTGTCAAATAGAAATGCAACATTTGTGGACATGTTAACTCTCTTAATTCTTAAATGTTTTCTTTTCGGTACATTTCATAGTACTCTAGGTAATTAAATAACATTCTATGTAATTACTAATTACTTTTATTGAATATGAAAAATACAGAAATACAAAACAAAAAAAACAAAAAAGGTTTTTTTTGTACGTGTCTTTTGTTCATAGTTGTCCAACGAGGAAAAGTAACTTTTTTTAACGTAATAAACCTGCCAATATCGCTCATTATTTAGTTTATAATACTTGTTGTAATCAAAGTACTTACGTCGTAACTATTATATTCCTCAAAAGACTCACTGTCTACAGATAAAAGCGAATATTTCTTTGTAGTTTCTTTAATGTTTTTGCGCAGTTTAAATATATCGTAGTCGCCTTGGCATAGCAGGTCCGATGAGAATACGACTTAAAATGCATTTTTTTAACACACAAGTTTTTTCAATTTCTTTCAATTGTATATCTAATATATATTTTTTAAAACATACGGTGGTTTTTCTTTTAAATTTTAGAAACAATATTAATTAATTAGGTCATGGTAATATTTCCGGCCTTGCGCCTCTTGAAAGGGATGACGGCCCCCCTGATATATAGCCAGTTCTGATTCAAAATGGCGGAATTTCAAGCAGAACCAAAATCAAATTTAGATCAGGTACTGTACAAATGTATGCACTGCATAAGGGAAAAAACTGTGATATGCCAATCACATTTATAGTTTTCACTCAAGTGGTTTCAATTTTAATAGCGGTGGCCACAGTAACGCTGATTCATTATGATTTGACCTCCAGGAATGGTATTGTGCTCTGTCCTTATATTTAAGGACGCCCTTATTCTTGAGATTAGATGGTTCATCCTTAATTGTTATCCTTATTTTTAGAAGACTTTATTAAGTTTGAGGATAGAGCAGAATAGCCATTTTATCCTTGTTTTTAAAAGTAAGGACATCCTTAAAAATAAGGACAGAGCAGAATACAACTCCTGAAGTCCTAGCTCCGAGTCAGCTCTGACTTGTATAACATTGTATATATCCCCGAGTCAGCTCTGACTTGTATAACATCGTATATATCTCTGTTAGAGCTACGAAGCCTTCCAATGTTCCACTAATAGGGGTCAACTTCACATGTTCTGAGGAACGAATCCTGTATACCAGTCCGTATTATTCAAACAGTTAGATTTTGTAAAACAGGCACAGTTTTTAGCGAGCTGTATATATTTTATTTGTTCCTTAAGTGCAGAAATATTAGCTTCTGCACCCACCTGTCAAATGTTTGTTTAGATTGCGGCCTTTTAAATGTCACGTGAGTAAATTCAAATGACCAGAAATTTAAATAAAGGGGTCATAGTTTATTTGTAAAATATATATACTAAAATAGTTTAAATTTATTTTGTATACCCACAATATTTGACAATATTCGAAAGTTTTTGGTGGATAATTGCAAAAATTATTGTTTCTCTTTCAAGTGATTAGGTATGCTCCCTTTATACAAACAAATGTCAATTATTGCGGGAGATTTGTAGTTATTTTTACGTATTATTTTCTTTTTCACAGGCTTGGCGTATCGTACTTTTTTTAAAGATTTAGTCTTTATTTTCGCATCGTTCTTTTTTTTGCCTCAAAACGTACCTTTTTTTCCACAAGCGTACTTTATTGTTCTTTTTTTTTTTTAGCCCCAGCGTTTTTTTTTTTCAGAAGCAGGAATATAACAGTTGTTGAAAGTATGTACGAATAAACGCTTTTAAGTTGAAAAATCGTATATTTTCCCAGGATTTTAGCCTTAATGTCTTGAAATTTTGGTGGAAGGTAGGGCGCATATAAGTTCCCACCTGGCTATTGCTTTCTTGGCAATTCGCCAAAAATTGGCGAAAATGTATATTAGCGAAAAACCAGATCTTTTCCTGGTGGGAAATTAATCTTACTGTTTTGAAATTTTAAGTGAAGTTAGCAGGCTTTACTACTACCTAGCTATTACTTTTTTTGGTGATTGACCAACGGGCTAAAATTTTCAGTAAAATCTTAATCTTGGTGATTGGCCAGCTGGCGAAAATTTTCAGTAAAATCTTAACTTACTGCTGAAAAATAGTCTTCCCGTGTTTGAATTTAAAGTGAAGGTAGCAAGAGTTACCACCTACCTGGCTGTAACTTTTTTGGCGATTCGCCAAAAATTGTCGAAAATATTGGTGAAAAACCTTTTTTTTCGTAACGTCTTAAGCAGTTCCAGGAAGGCAATCTGTCCTGAAATTTTAAGTGAAGGTACCAGGCGTTACTGCCTACCTGGCTATTACTTTTTAGACCAGCCGACTATGTCGGGCTGTTCTTATCCTATGAATAGAGGGGTATCCGTCGTCTGTATGTACGTATGTACGTGTGTGAACTTTTACTTAAAATGCTTTTTCTCCTTCAGTTTTGATTGGATTCCTCTCAAATTTTACACGAATGTTCTCTAGGTAGGCCTCTCTTTAAAAATTATTTTTTTGGCGATCCGCCAAAAATTGGCCAAATGAGGGACATTTGAAGGTTTTCGCTTGCCAATTTTCAAAATGCTTCTTTTCCCACAATTTTGATCAGATTTTCTTCAAATTTTGTGCGATTATTCTCCAGGTATTTCTCTTTTGAAAAATTCCTCATTTTGGCGATCCGGCAAAAATTGGCGATATGAGGCGTATTTTTTAATTTATTGGCGTTTAATTTGGAAAATACTTCTTCTCCGACAATTTTTATTGAATTCCTTTCCAATTTTGTACGATTCTTCTCCAGTTAGGCCCCCCCCCCTTGAAAAATTAATTTTTTAGGCGATCCGCCAAAACTTGAATAAATATGCGCATTGGTCCGAAATACGGACCTCGCATCGACGCAAGTTTGATAAACATGGGCACTGGTACGAAATCGAACCGAGCATCGGCGCAAGTTTAATAAATGTGCGCACTGGTCCAAAATTCAAACCGCGCGTCAATGCAAGTTAAATAAACATGCGTAGTGGTCCGAAATGCGAACCGCTTATCAACGCAAGTTAAATAAAACATGCGTAGTGGTCCGAAATAATAACCGCATATCAACGCATATTAAATAAACATGCGCAGTTGTCCGAAATGCGAACCGCTTATCAACGCAAGTTAAATAAACATGCGCACTGGTCGGAAATGCAAACCCAGCAAAATAATACATACCAAAACATTAAACTTAAGTAATGATGTTTTAGACGCGGCGTTTTCTTCTTTTCAAAAGTCACATGTGTTTGGTCGTTTTGATCGTTTCTGCTGCTTGAACTAATTGTGTATGTCCGACAGTACATGTCAACAGTACACATGTGTAGATACAATTTCGATACGCTGTTCGAAGTTATTTTTCTGGGAAAAAATCTTTGTATGTATTTATCGGCCTATGTTCGGGTCCATTGCTAAATTAATTATTTAGCTAGCTCATTGCCATCTCGTCCTTTGAAGCCCAATTTTTCAGGGAAATTGCCTTGTTCAAGCACGCCGGATTTGGTTTTATCGCTTTTCGTTAGCTGGGGCTTTGTCCTTGGACAAACTTGTACAATGTGACTACCACTTTCGGCAACCAGACAAGCTTATTCATAGATTCACTAGATCTCGGCTGGTCACAATGTCCCTGGACATTCTTGTTTTGGTGCGTGGTCAAAAACTGATGCAGATTTTGGCGAAAAACAAAAAAAAAAATACAGCAAAAACTTTACTTACTGCTGGAAAATAGTCGTACTGAGTTGACATTTAAAGTGAAGGTAGCCGGAGGTACTACCTACCTGGCTATTACTATTTGGGTGATTGGCCAAACAGTGGCTAAGCTTGTGGCGCAAAGCAAAAAAATATTAGCGAAAATATTGGCTAAAAACCTTTTTTTCGTAGAATCTTGACCATTTCAAGGAAAGTAACGTTACTGCCTTGAAATTTTAAATAACGGCAGCAATCAATTTTACCTAACTGGCTATGAATTTTTAGTGGTTGGCGAAAAGCGGCGATTTTTTGGCGAAAAACCAAAGAAATTTCAGTAAAATCTTGGAGAACTCCAGGAAAATAGTCTCCTCGCTTTGTGATTTTAAATAGCAGTACCACACATTACTACCTAAGTGGTTGTTACCTTTTTAGAATTTGCCAAAACATGGCAGAAGTATTGGCCAAAAACCAATTTTCTGTAAACAGTATCTCCTAGGGTTTTCATGGAAACATTTTACAATTTTGGTGGGAGGTAGGGTGCATCGATGTCCACCTATCTATTAGTTGTTTAAGGGATTCACCAAAAAATTCGCAGAAATATTGGAGAAAAAACGTAATTGTTTATTTATTTATTTTTTTGAAAATTGTTAAACCTTAACTAACTCCTAGAACATAGTATTAATGTCTTGAAATTGTAACTGACGGTAGCAAACCTTAATATCTACTGTTACGTTTTTGGTGATTGGCTAAAAAATTCCCAAAAATTTTGGCGAAAAACCAAAAAAAAAAAAAAAAAAAAAAAACCCATAAAATCTTGACGAACTCCATAAAAATAGTCTCACTGTCTTTAGATTTCAAGTAAAGGCAGCAAGCCTGACTGTTTATCTTGCTATTACAATATTTGGTGATGGGCGAAAAATTGGCGAATAGTTTGGCGAAAAACTAAGAAGATTCCAGTAAAATCTGATCTCCAGGAAAATAGTCTCACTCCTTTGAAATTTCATGGAAAGGTAGCAGGCAATATTACTGGCTTACTTGCTATTACTTTTTTTTGGTGATTGGCCAAAAAATCGGCGAAAATTTTGGCGAACAACCAAAAAAAACTCTCAGTAAATTCTTTACGAACTCCGGGAAAATAGCCTCATTGCATTGTAATTTTAAGTAAAAGTAGCGTAAAGTACTGCCTAACTGGCTATTGCTCTCTTCCAATTTTAGATAAAGATAGCCATCATTGGTACTTACCTGCCCATTACTTTTTTCGTAATTTGGAAAAATTCGCGCAAATACTGACGAAAAATGAAACTCATATCACAGGAATGGCGATGCTGTCAAAGACTAAACTACTAGTATAAACAGTCTTTGGTACGATCTTGAAATTTTGTTAAAGATAGTGATCATTGGTACTTGCCTAGTTATTATGCAGGAATGTTCCCTGGGTGTTCCCCCACCTGGCTATTACTTTTTTTTTGACGAGTGACGAAAAACGGACAAAATGGCAGCACTTTTTGTGCCCGTTTTGACCCAGTTTTAAAATGCTACTCCTCCTACACTTTTACTCCAATCGTTTAGATGT
The DNA here is from genome assembly GCA_949752745.1 of Protula sp. h YS-2021. Taxonomy (NCBI): domain Eukaryota; kingdom Metazoa; phylum Annelida; class Polychaeta; order Sabellida; family Serpulidae; genus Protula; species Protula sp. h YS-2021. The sequence goes on from OX457028.1 coordinate 53,377,732, forward strand.
TACGAAGGGATGTTCCCCAGGGGTTCGCCTACCCGGCTATTATTTTTTTTCGCAATTCGCCAAAAACTGCCGAAATGGCGGAACTTTGAAGTTTGGCAAAAGCTGGAATAAATGGTAGTAAATAACTGAATTGTCAAACTATTCATTTCTCTCAGTCTTTTTCAAATAGTTATAAAATTTTAATCAGAAGTTTCTTAGGTGCTTCTCCACCTGGTCTTTGCTTTTTTCGCAAATGACAAAAAAATGCCGAAATGGGGAAATTTTAATATTTTTTTTCTAAAATTGTGTAAATGTCGGTAAATACATGAATCTTCAAAACCCAACCTCTCCAACATCCCTTTTCGGGCAGCTTCCACCCGGGGAAACACGTTTTTGTGTATTAAAATTATGAAAAAGTTACGTTCAGAAACAAAGTACTTCATTGTTTGGTCTAACAGTATTCGTTTCAGAGTTTTTCTCTATTTCCTTATTCGGTAACTCGGCTGGTGCATGTCCTTGGACATGCTTGTTTTGGTGATTTTATCGCCTCTTGAAATACGTACATCTATTATTATTGCCGTTGACAGCTGTTCTTGTTTATTCAAGAAAAACGCATACAAACTATTTCTGAGGCTTTTTTAGGACACTTTTTATCTTTATATTTTTTATTTTAAACATTTTTGGCGTACTTTTTTTGTTCTTTTTTTCTAAATCGTTCTTTTTTTGTACTTTTTTTTGCCATCAAGCGTTCTTTTTTTTCAAGCAGTTTGCGTACTTTTTTTTAAAACAACCTCCGGCAAGCCTGTTTACAGAAAGCCTAGCACAGAAGTTGTATATCATTACTGTTGTACTTTGAGTGCCTTTAGCAACTGCCAATCAAGACTTATGCGTCGCTGAATCTCGTACGAAATAGCCACAGGGATGCCCCACAGCTAGCGCAGTTGACTTGCGTATCGTTATATAGCGAGGCTTTGAAACGGTGCTTGGAAACTTTTTTAGCGTACCGCTTCTTGGAGCTACAGAAGTCTCAGCCCAGCTCCGAGTCATCTCACCCTTTAGCCTGTAATCCGTTGTATATACGGACCGTAATGCAGCTTAAGCAAATTATTTGAAAGAAATTCCAAATGTTACACCTTTTAAGGTTTCTTCCCTGAAATTGGAGGGAAGAAAGTAGTATTTCTTCCCTATGGGAAAAAACCCGGAAAAAAACATATTTTTTTTCCTCCGAGGAAGAAACATGCCAACCCTGGACCAAAGTCAAGTGACGAGAAATTTAAATAAAGGGGTTATGGATTATCTGTAACATATATCCTAGTACAATTGATAGATGCAGAATTAGGTATAAGTTTATATTGTACACACTCAATATTTAACTTTTAGTTTTTTCATGCTTTTTGAAATAGTTCAAAAGGATTTGGCTGATAATTACAAAATTTACGGTCACTTTTTCACGTAATAAACAGTGCTGCCTGGATGTAAACAAATGTCAGTTATTATCCCCCGTGAAACGGAGGGATATAGTTATGAGCTGGTCCGTCTGTGTGTCCACAAAAAGTACTGAGTTTTGTCCGGCCGGCTTTTCATAGAAAGGATTGTCGTAGGAACCTGAAACCGTGCATGGTGAAAATATATATATTGAAGATGTGCAACGTGGCATTATTGTCAAAATCGGCCAAAAATTGACGTCGTGGGAAATTGTCAAATATAGTGAATTTTTGGCTTAAACTTAGCCGTGAGACGATGTTTTGTCCGGTCGACTTCTCATAGAAGGGATTGTCGTAGGAACCTGAAACCTTGCATGGTGAAAATATATATATTGAAGATGTGCAACGTGGCATTATTGTCAAAGTCGGCTGAAAATTGACGTCGTGGGAAATTGTCAAATATAGTGAATTTTTGGTTTGAACTTAGCCGTGAGACGATGTTTTGTCCGGCCGACTTCTCATAGAAGGGATTTTCGTAGGAACCTGAAACCTTGCAGAGTGACTTGACCTCATTTTACTTTTACTGCTTCACGGGGGATCCTGCCACACTGAGGCTCTAGTTGCGGGAAATTTGTGGTTATTTTCATATTTTTTCCTTTAAAGAAGGCATAACCGATTGTGGTTCTGTAGCCCGGGTTCGTATCCCGCTCGTTGTCCGGAATCATGACAATTCGCAACTCCTACGCCTCCCTCCCCGGGATATCGGTGGGCCTATATAGTCCTCTAATATCAACTTAGGGTTGCATTATTGTTAGGCGTATGTGCCAATAGACAGGGATATCAGAGACACTATATTGGCATGTCACTGTTATAATAATCCTGAGTTAAACCGGTTTAAGCAGGTTATCTGGAAAATCGGTCTGTAAAAAAACTCACTATTATTACTAATATGTTGCTGTGCAGGCATCAGTGACGCCACGATTGTGCGTGTGTACTTGCAGAGCCCGGCACAGACGGCTCTTACTCAGCTCAAGAAGGACCTGGAGGGCTACCGCCAGCTCATGCTGCCACTCAACAAGGTGCTGGAGTGGGAGCAGAAGCACTACCCGGCAATACTCGTCGCCGCCATTACTTTTCTCTTTGCGTAAGTTGTTGTGTCATCCAAAAGGCGTTGTGGAAATCCGTTTACTTGTCAACCTACCCCTCCTCCCAATATTGATTCCCCGAATCTGTCGATATAGAAATGCCGATTGGTGTGATCGACAGATGGCTGTGATTGTAATAAAAGTGTGTTGTATTCGTTGGCTCACATTTTAGCATATGAAGACCCGTAGTTCTGAGTAAAATTTGTTTTAAGTGATTTTGGAATCTAATGTATTTCCATCTTTTCCAACTTCAATGAATACCAGAGGTTATGGAAAAAGACCCAAACGTAATGAGGTGTTAGCTGGCAGTGCAAAAAATTAACTCCTATCTGGGATCATTTTGGCGGCGGGCCATGGCCCAAAGATCCTAAAAAAATGGTCCCCATTTTTTTTTTGGCTTGGGGCCGCTATGGCCCCCAGTTTCTGAAAGTGGTCCGAGATTTTTTGTATGGGGGCCATTTTTTCATAACATTTTTAGAATCAGTCTCCGATAATATTTTAAGAACGGTTCAAAGACATGTGTACTTTTTTATCCAACACTGTTAATCTAGTCAAGCTCTCAACTGTGTTTATCATTTGTGAAGGAAATATGTTGCAAAATGGACGTAATTTGTCTCTTTTGATAAGTTCAGTTTATGGCCCCCAAGGCTTTAAAAATGGCCCCCAGTTTGTTTTGGCTAGGGGCCAGCGGTCCCCATTCTAAAAAAATCTAGAAATATCCCTGCATATAAAATGTTAGTTTTCTGTAGTGTTATTGATTTAGTATGTGGTGTCCTGTTCTTGTTTCAGCATTGTTTGGTATCTCGAGCCATCGGTATTGACACTTTTTTCTACGATCGGTGTGATTGCCTGTATGATCGATTTTGCGGTACCCATGCTCACATCGTATCTTTTTGCTTCCAAACAGTGGTAAGTAATTGTTAACTGCTTCCCTCTTCGCAGTGCAAATTCTCATCAGGAATGTGTCGCATACTTTTTCATCTTATGAAAACAACTTATAATAGTTTAAAGAAAAGAATATTGCATTGTTATTTTCTGGAAAATGGCAAAAAGTTTCTTTTGGGGCCATCCATAAACTGTGAACAGATGAAATTAATAATTTTTGACTTCCTCACCCCACCCCAACCGTACGCATAATTTCTGACGCCTTTGACTCAAACTTAAGGGTACGCAAAGCAAGACTCCCCACTCCTCGCCCTCTCCGCCCATGCGTAGGCACTTTACTGATGGTCTCTTAGATACCCAGGGCAAAAAGTTTACTTTTCAGGGGTCCCGAGATAAAGTGTTTGGGTCCCGACATTTTCGGTCAATAAAAAAAGTTAAATTCTATAAAATCAATTTAATTTCAACAAAAATAAACGCGAGTAGTGATATCATGCAAATCACAAAACTACTACTTCTAACAACAAAAAAAAAAAAAAAGAAACACTGGACGATGCCACATTAAACAATGAAAAAAATCAATCATTTTCGATATTAGCGGTGATACTGAACAGTTGCAAGAGAACACCGTCTTTTTTTCTGGGGCCCCGCGGGTCCCCAGGGTCAAATTCCAGGGGTCCCGAGCCGATTATCAGGGGTCCCCGGGGCCCCGTGACCTTTATGCCCTGATATCCCTGCGGTCACTGTGGCATTGCTTTTGACCGCCGACCCCTTCCCTGTACGCAAAAATTGTGACGTCACCATTGCGTACGCAAAGCCCTATACTCCCCCCCCCCCCAAAAAAAAAAAAAAATATATATATATCCCGGCAACAATGACGTGGATGCTGCTGTTGTGTGTGTGTCCAGGACTGTCCGTGAGGAGATGCAGTACGAGAGAATCTGCACCAGGCTGCTGAATGCCAAGACGCACTGCGAGAACTTCAAATTCTCCCTCTCTAAACTAAAGGCGGAGAAACCGAAAGTGGTGGGTAACACGCCATTGAAAAGGAGCGATAAAATATTTCACCGGTATTTTTCATGATCGAATGGTTCTCGGGACTGAGCAGAACTCGGCTGTGATTTAAAAAAAAGTCGCAGTGATGCTTTTTGAAACTGAATTTCAAAGAATATTTGAGTCGAAAATTTGTGTATAAATTGTAGGCCTCGAGTAAAGGCAATCTGTGTGAAGCAAAATTTGTGACTGAACAGAACGAATATGCATTAGCTTAAAGAAACATGTTACCTGATAGTTCATGGGGAAGACAGATAGATAATATTTGTGTTCGGTATATGTTGGTTATCGTTCGTTGACAGTATCTACTAGTGATGATGGGATTGTTCGCCACGCTGGCATGGATTGGCAGTTTGATTGATAACCTATTTCTCACCTATCTGATGGGTAAGTGCTGTGTTATGGGTAGCCATTTTCAGTTAGATGTGTACCGGGATATCGCAGAGCGCTAGACTGATAATTGTAAAGCCATAGTTTCTTCGTGTTGTATTTGAAGAAGTTAAAAAAAAAGAAAGAAAAGTGCTTATGGTACTTCTATAACTCAGAATATAACAGTGTATCGATAGTACTTGCATGAATGAGGCGTGGTACATGTCTGCTTGCAGTCGTCTTCGTGGTGCTCGTGCCGGGGCTGAGGAAGCACGGTATCCTGCAGAAGGTTCGGGTGTAGGGGAGGGAGGGGGGCGTGTCTGTGACGTGAGCTAAGGCGTGGTGTGTGTCTGCTTGCAGTCGTCTTCGTGGTGCTCGTGCCGGGGCTGAGGAAGCACGGCATCCTGCAGAGAATCCGACAGTCTACCGTCGACGTGGTGGCGCGCATGCTCAAAGGCCAGGGAAAGAAGAGCGAATAGATGACGAGCGCCCGCCGGAACTGCGCAATTCCCCACCCTAGTGCATGCACGAACTCACAGTCCCTCCCGTGAACACCGCACTGCTCTGTGTTTATTGTTTTATGGTTAAAGTTTAGTGGTTTAGTATGATTTTCGGTTTGCGGCGCGCTTGTGTCAAAAGCTACAACCACGTATTACGTGATGTGCACGAGCCAGTCAGGTGCTTCGCGTCGGACGTCATGAAATATTGAGCCGAGCGTCTAACATCACGTGATACGCACGCACAAATCGCGGGTTCTCGCGACGAGAAAATTGGATTTCGTCTCTGACACGTGTGTGCTTTTTTGTAAAGCGGCTGTTTGTTGAGAAAAGAGAAAAACATTAATAGAAATCAGTGCTGGTGAAAAATATAACAAACTACATTTAAAATATTTCGTTGTTAGTGGTTATTGTTTGATATTTGATACAGAATAGTTGTCTGCATAAAATTTGAAGAGATTTTTTTTCAAATAACCCATGAGCTGTTTGAGATAATGACGAGTCTAGTCCAGTCTGAGTGATACTGTAAGTATTGTTCTCCTCTTAATCACTTCATTATACATTTTGATCTACCTTACATATTGGAATAAATAATCTCCTTGACGCGTAATTTAACGGTATATTTAACCTGTAATGAAACTTTTGAACTTTAATATAGAGGGATCATGTTGTATTTCGTTGCTCAATTTCTCGTGAGCATCCGTCGTGAATTTCGTGTACTGCGTGGTATCTGCATGGGTTTTGCTAATGCCTATCTTCTGTAGCAATGTGAAGTACTTGTAAAGTATTTGCATTTATTTTTAATTGTGAAGCTGTCAAAAAAATTTTTCTATATGTAAGTATTACTTCAGAATGGTGCTTTCGTTTCATAAAATTTTGTACATACCTCATGTAATATAAGTGTCTAAAAATATCGGAGTATTGACAATGCAATCACCATAAAATTCAACTGGAAATAATATATTTGTGTCCATTTGAACTAGAAAACAGTGCAAAAAAAAAATCTTCAGACTTGACATATCGAGGGATGGCGGCAGTAAATAACGGCGTTGCGTGTACCACATCTTTTAGGGCCCACACAACACTTAACAAGCTCCGTAAATCTGGAGCTGAAGAAGAATCCGTGATTATGGTGACGTTTCTCTAACCTCCGATTTGGAGATGAGAAACTTTTCTTTTGCTCTAACTTCTCTCTAAGATTTGGATGCCTGCCAATTTTTCAACAACGATTTAGCGAAACCTGATTTAGAAAAAAAACAAAAAAAAAAACATGCGTATATTGTGTTTCATTAAATTAAGAATTTCGCATGGCCTGAGTTAGCTGCTTGTGCGTGTGAAAGCTTGCTGTGTGTCTAGTTTGCTGTTCTAATTGTCCTCCACTAAATTCACGCTGTTGTTTTCTTCTTAGCCATCGTAAGTGGGTAAGTTCCCACACAGAATGTTGTGACAAGACTTCGTGCCACGCCAAAGAACAAATAAAGAAGCCAATGAATGAGAGACATCGCTTTCAGCTACCGATGTAAAATTACTTTTTTGGGACGACTTTGCATCGCTAACTTGGAATCAGAGAGTTCTGACTGTGGTTTTAGCTGATTTGTAAATAGCGTGAGGTATTGTAAGAAGTGTAAATCGGTTACAAAGGTAAACTTATTTAATGAATGTAATATAAGGTGGTGAGATCGATGTTTCGAATTATTATGCAAGGGTGGTTTATGCTTTTTGGATTAATTTATAGTATCGTGTGTTGATGTTAATGCCGCGTTCATATGGCTAGGGTCAGGCTCGAATTTAGAGCCTGCGAAACCAGCCTAGAAGAAGATGAAAAACCACTTAAACGTCAAACGATTTTTGCTTACGGTTTTCAGATCCCCCAAAACAGTGAAAATATTTCCGAAAAGACCTTTTTTTCTCAAAAATTAAAAAAATAATAAAAGGATGCCTGTATTGCCATACATACACTTACTAAGAAATTTCACTATAATGAAATATATTGTATGTTAAACTACAATTAGAAATAAATTAAAGTATTACAATTAAAAGAAAAAAAAAAAAAAGACGGTGCTGGTAAGTACTATGTGTGGACGCGGCATTAAAAAAGGTAGAAATTTGTTTATTTATGAGTGAGGTGTGAATTAGATTTGTAGAATGTATATGTGTTTCTGTAGACTTTATCCCTGAATTTGCTATTGTTAATTTATATGAGAATATCAAATCTGAATCGAGTCATCGAATTGTTGCTTTTATGTCTTTTGTATCGGGCTGTATAATAAACAGTAGTAGCGTTTATTACATCTTGGGAAAAAAAACTGTTTGCAAATTTCACAAACGTAGCGATGCAAGACAAAAAAATAAACCGTTTAGAAACCGTTGTGTTGAGTTTTTTGTCGATTTTTTTGGGAACGAGCGGGAGTTGAAGGGTAAAGTGGAATTGGAGAAGTGGGAGCGGGGGGGGGGGGGGGGGGCGTTGGGGGGCGTCTTTTCTAGCCTTGCTATGCTGGCGACCGAAACACTGTTAAATATGTAGATATGAATATTTATGTCTCCCCCGATCTAGGGTAGACATAATGTTTGTACGTTCTGTGTGTGTGTGTCAGTCTGTTGTGAACAAAATATCGCGTGCAAGATGCAGAAAACTATAATCTGATCGACTTGAAACTCAGTCCGTATATTCGTTGGTAGGTCGGACGGTTCTATCAACTTTTGATGCGTGTTACTGTGTTATGGAAGGCGTATGACTTCATTACGTAAAATCTTGTGTGCAAAATTTCTCAGGCGCTGAGCATCGGAGAAAGTTCAAACTTGGTGGGATTGTTGCTAATGGGTCCGAAAAATTCTGTCAATTTTTGTCACGGGTAGAAAGAACGAGTACGGCGCATGACGCCATCACGTGTATATATATATGTTACAGGGAATCTGTGTAATTAGGGATTTCATGAAATCCCTAGGGAATTCGTGTAATTAATAAGCTCATATTGATTATAAAACTATTTTGAAAACTTATCCATTCAGGAAGGCTGTTTAGTGGTTCTTCAAAACTGTGTATCTCTTTTCACATCGAAAGGAATTAGAATTTGTAACATTACCATCCAAAATAACAGAATTTGGCGTGAAATGTGACATAAGTTACATAGGATAAAAACTATCACTAAATTCAGGTACTGAAGTATCTCATGGATGATAGTTTGGCAGTCAAGTGCTTTGAGTATATTGTTTCAAAATCAATTGTTAATTTCGGTAAAATACTACATTGCAAACATGAAAATTCTCAATAAAAACATCAAAATTGATTGAGCAAGTTATTACACGAATCCACTAGGGATTTCAGGAAATCCCTAATTTCACAGATTCCCTGTAACATATATATATATATATATATATATATATATATATATATATATATATATATATATATATATATATATATATGCATTATATATATATATATATGCATTATATATATATATATATTATAGGGCAAGTATCTGGATAACGGAAAGTCATATAGACTTCAAAATGTGTGCGGGTATTCCTTGTGTCAGTCAGACGGTTCTTAAAGGCGTATGGCGTCATTACGTTAAAATCTTTTATGTGAAGTTTTCTCAGCCGTTGAAAGTCAGGAAAAATTCAAGCGTGTTGGGAATGTTTCTTGGTAGGTTCGAAAGATTTCTGTCAAATTTTGCTCGAAGTATAACAAACTAGATGGCGTCATTACGTGAAAAAAGTATCTGTTAAGCTAAATGTCTCGTTAGGGAAAAGTCGGATCGACTTCAAACTTTGTGCGGTTATTCTTTGCATAAGTCGCACGAAGTTTAGCTCCAGCCGGGGTGAAAGAGGCGTTAAAAGTATGCGCCCGTGTACGCTTTTAAGTTGAAAAATCGTATCTCTTCTTAGGTTTTTAGCCTAAATGTATTGAAAGTTGGTTGAAGGTAGTGGACATAAGTACCCAATTGGCTATTACGTCTTTTGGCAATTCGCCAAAAGTGACAGCAATATTGGCCAAAAACAAATTTTCTTTATAGAACGTGTCTTTAAAACGTGTCTCTTCCTAGAGTTTTAACTTATGCATTCGAAAATTTCTAAAAAAAGGGGTGTTAATTGTCCACCTGGCTGTTATTTTTCTGGCAATTCGCCAATGATTGGTGGAAATATTGGCGAAAATTTTCTTTCATAAAATCTTAGCTGTCTCCAGTAAAATAGCCTCACTGTTTTGGCATTTTAAGTAAAGGAAGTACGCATTACTGCCTAGCTGGCTATTACTTTTTTAGACCAGCCGACTGCGACGGGCTGGTCTTATCACATCAGTAGAGGGGGTATCGGTCGCCTGTGTATGTACGTATGTACTTTTATTGAAAATGCTTCTTCTTCATCAAGTTTGGTCGGATTCCTTAAAAATTTTGTTCGATTGTTCTCCAGGAAGGCCTCTATTGAAAAATTACCTTTTTGGCAATCCACCAAAAGCTGGCCACATGGGGGCCATTTAAAGTTTTCTCTCGCCAATTTTGCCAATGCTTCTCCCCCAGTTATGGTCGGATTCTGTACGAATTTTGCGTAAATGTTTACTGGGAAGGCCTCTTTTGAAAAATTACTGTTTTGGCGATTTACCAAAAAATTGACTATATGGGGGTTATTGTATTGTATTGAAAGCCAATTTTTAAAAGGCTTCTCCCGCAATTTAGATTTACTTAAAATTTTAAAAGTTTTTTGGGGCCAGTTTATGGTTTTTCTCCACAATTTGGATCGGATTCCGTTCAAATTTTGTGCGAACGCCTACTGGAAAGGTCTTTATTGAATTTGTTTGGCATCGGCCAAAAATTGGCCAAATGCGGGAGGGCGTTTTTTAGTAGCCAGGTATGCTACTAGGTTTTTTTTCTTCCACAATTTTGATCGGATTGCCTTCAAATTTTTGTAAAGATATTCACTAGCCTATACTCGCTTGGAAAGTTACTTTTTTGGCGATCCACCCAAAATTGGCCATATAGAGGGGTAGGGGGCAATGTGTTGGGAACCAATTTACAAAATGGTTTTTCTCCACAATTTGGATTATATTTCTTTCAAATGTGCGAATGCATACTGGATAGATCTGTTTTGAAATTTTTTGGCGATCGCCCAAAAATTGGCGGGGCATTTTTTAATTTATTTTGGTAGCCAATTTTCCAAAGGATTTTTTCTTTCGTTATGATAGTATTGCCTTCAAATTTAACATAAATGTTCACTAGCCTGTCCTGTTTTGAAAAGTTACTTTTTTGGGCGAACCAACAAAAATTTTGATCGGACTGCCTTCAAGTTTTGCATACAGGAAGGCCTCTGTTGATTCGCTAAAATTTGGCTAAATGAGGGGCACTTGAAAAGTTCAAAAATCGGGACAGCCAATTTTCAAACTGCTTCTCCTAAATTTCTTATAGGCTCTGAACATCAGCCACCGCCTGATGTTCAGATAAATATCTCTGAATCTATCATTAATTCTTCTTCATGTGGTAAAAACCTTGGAGTCCAAATAGATAATTTGGTCTGCTAGATTACAGGGCTCACCCCCATGGTCGTAGCTTGATGCACGCCAATTTCTTTTTGGCGGCTCGTTAAAAATTCGATTTTTGGCGAATTTTTAAAACTTTTTAGCTTGATTGTAAAGTTTGTAAAGCTTTTCTTGTGGACACGATATCTCAAATTCAAGGTGGAGGGATTTCAACCAAAGTTGGTATGTGGCTTGTGTGGAGAAGGGTCGTGACCTGATTATCTTTGAGTGCCCTTGGGTCAAAGGTCAGGGTGAGACTTTGAAATTTTGCACATCTGTTGCTTTTGAACACCATATCTCAAGGTCGGCTGGACGGAGTTCAACCAAAATGTTCTGTAACTTATATATAAAAGGTGTCGCAACCTGATTAGGTTGGGTGACCTTGAGTCAAAGGTCAAGGTCACTGTGAGACTGAAATTTTGCATATCTGTTCCTTTTGGACACGAAATCTCAAGGTCGGCTGGACGGATTTCAACAAAAAATTGTCTGTAACTTGTATGTAAAAGGTGTCAGATCCTGATTATGTTGGGATGACCTTGGGTTAAAGGTCAACGTTATTGTGATGCTCTAATTTTTTATAATGCAGTACCCACTACGAGATGTCTCAAGGTCGGTTGGATGGATTTCACGTAAAAGTCGTATGCAGCGCTTATGTAAAAGTGTCGCAACCTGTTTAAGTTTGGGTGACCTCGGGTTCAAGGTCACGGCGAAACTTTAAAATTTTACACTACATTATCACTACGAGTTGCTTGTGGACATTATATCTGCAGTTGAGCTGAACGGATTGTAACCAAAATGTGCATGCAGTTTAAATACGAAGGGATCGCGACTCGGGGGGGGGGGGGGGGGGGGGGCTAGAGGGAAGGCAGGAATACCCTATTTCAGCATAATGTGGCAGGGGGATCCCGATATGACTATTGCAATTGAAAGAACAATAGAATAGAATTCTGAAATTTGTCTGCGTTTAGATCGCGCTCATTGGGTCAAACCAGCAATTTAAGAATTTCAGCGAAAGCCTACTTCTGCAACACATGTGGTCGATCAGCGTGAGTTTTTTCTTATATTGCTAAAAATTTGATTTTGCTTCCTGTTCCAAAAGTATATCCACCAGTGTGAGTATTACGTAGGTGTGATGTTGCTCCCAGACACGTACTTCGTACAACGTTACTCAAAAGGCAGTGCTATAAGAAGAATGAAAAAAAAAAAAAAGAAGCTTGACGATGGACTTGGTGTTTGGACGTTCAGACAATACTTAAACTTTTGATTTAAGTTGCCGTCCCGACCATAATTTTAAACCGACTCCTCGCCCTTTCCGGTTGGGGCTGTGCTCTCGATGGATCGGAATGCCTTTAAATTTTGCATAAATGTCACTAGAGACTCTTATTTTGAAAAGTTATTTTGTTGGCGATCCGCCAAAAATTGGCTAAATGAGAGGCATTTGAAAAAAATTAATAGCCAATTTTCAAAATGCTTCTCCCACAATTTGGACCAGATTACCTTTAAATTTTGTACGAATGTTTATTGGGTACGCCTGCCTTGAAATTTTTTGGTGATCCACCAAAAATCGGCCAAATAGGGGCATTTTCAAATGTTTTGGTAGCCAATGTTCTAAAGGTTTTTTACTTTAACAACTTTGATCGGATTGCCCTCAAATTTTGCGTAAATATACATTAGACTGACCTTTCTTGAAGGATAATTTTTTGCGAGGAGCATGTAAAAAATTTGGTAAGCAGTTTTCAAAATGCTTCTACTCCCAAAATTTTGTTCGATTTTCTTTTTTTTTTTTTAAATTTAACGATTGTTACCCGGATAGCATTCTCTTGAAAATGTACTTTTTGGCAGATCCGCCAAAAAATTGGCCAAATAGAATCTTTATAATTTTTTCGGTAGCTAATTTTCAAAATGCTTCTGCTCCCACAATTTACCTTTAAATTTGGTACGAATGTTTACTAGGTAGCCCTTAGCCCTTAGACCCGCTAGAATTTGCCAAATAGAGACATTTTATAAATTTTTTGGTAGCCAATTTTCAAAACTTTTTTTCGCCAGTTTTGATCGGATTGTTTTCAAATTTTGCATAAAAAGTGTTCACTAACCTGTCCACTCTTGAAAAGTTAGTTTTTTAGTAATTCGCCAAGAATTGGCTAACTGGGTGACATTTGGAAAATATTTAAATAGCCAGTTTTCAAAATGCTTCTTCTCCCACAATTTTGGTCGGATTGCGTTCTGATCTTTCATAAATGTTCAATGGCGATCCCCTTTTGAAAGCTTGGTAGGGGATGCGAGTTGTGAGTGTAAAGATTCTATGGAATGGAAAGGAGAAGATGATTCATAATGGGAATCCTGTAGAGAATTCTAAAATAACTTACACACTGGAAGTGATCAGTTTCAACAAAATCTAGAAAAATTAAGATAACAAAGAGCTTGATTAGGATTTCAGAGCAAATGCCCAATAGTGAAAATGGGAGTTAATAGCATAAAAATTTTTCCTCCTTCTGGTATTTCGAAGCACGAAAAGAAAATAAAGAAAAAAAAAACCTGAAAATAAAATGGCGAGGACTATAGATAACGAAAATTATCTTGCAAATATTTCTTTAAACCTAGACGTCACAGTCTGGTTTTCTTCACCTGAATAAGTCTAAGTTCCTAAAGCAAACTAGTGACAGACAGATGTCCAGGGATGAAGTGAAGAAATGGCTGAATAAGTAAAACAAGAAGTACACGGATAACAGAGGGCTGAGACTGAATTTAAAAGAAGGAGAGTAATTAGTTATATAGATTACATGTGTGGTGCAGACAATGAATTCATGATGCAATAGAGCAAATTAATGACTACAATTACGTTTTGCCGTGCACTGATGTCTTTGCTCGTTTTGTTTGGACTCAACCCCCCCCCCCCAACCCACCCCCCGAAACACTGAAAAATAGACCATTAATAGAAGCGGTCGACTCAGTTCTCAATCGAGGACGAAGATGTGACACATTAATAAACGGAGAAAGGAACAATTTGAATGACTTATGAAGCTTGTGAACATTGAGCATTTTGTGAAAAAAGTCAGTTATGCCCAAAGAGTCATTCGAACTTTGAAGTCTCGCCTTTTAAAGCATCGGGTTACATCGGGCACTGCAAAGAAATAATAGAGAGCCTTAACCAATCCGTACGGAAAACACAAACATGCAACTCGCTGCCGTAAAACAAAAATAGTGATACTGATTATGGAAGCTTATTTACAGGCCGAAACCATCTCCTGTTCCAAAAAAAAAAAACAAAAAAAAAAAAAAAAAACAAACAAACAAACAAAAAAACAAAAGCCAAAAAACCCTTCGTAATGCATTTAAATTTCCGAAGAGTTTTTGCATGATGAATAAAAGTATTCAAGAAAACATCCCGATTTTCTCTTTAAATGATATAATAGGGACTTTTTACGAAGCACAATTACAAATGTGCACAAGGGAATGACATCTGTTGCGATAACACCTGTTTAAACAAAATTAACAATCTTAATTTCAATCTTAATTTTCCACTTTTTACGAAGCACAATTACAAATGTGCACTCCAAATGACAACCAGTGGACGGGTATTGAAAAGAAGGAATCGGTTTCCGCCAGTAGATTGTCAGCTTCGCGCACGGATTTTAAGAGGTCACTGATATTTGTACCTCTAATACTGTCGTTATTCACTGTTGAGACAGCCGTATCGACAGGTGCGAGTTGGGGAGGAGCATTCGTCGACTGCTATTGTAGCCCTTCAATGGCTGCAGTTAACTGTACGGTTTGTCCAGGGGACAGTTTCAGTTTTGCGACCGTGTTCTCATCTACTTTAGCCAGTATATCCAAATAGTCTATTTCGGCTGTAACTGGCTTTTCTATGGTTGCTGGTTTAACCCTGTAATTCTCAAGGTATTTCCTAAATTCTTCCAATTCAGCCATTGCACTATCCACTTTGACCACACACAAATAATTTCAACTGTCTTCTATTAATTTTAAAATACTAGTTTTTAAACACGGAAAAAATCTGTTTATGTCATATTATTCTATCCATTTTCCTTTCAAGTTTTTATATAGGTTTTTAAACTGTAAAATTTTGAAATTTGAGAGCAATATTTTTTGTATTAACGCAAGCGCAGCTAGCAAAGTTCTGAATTAATTGCTCTGAGCAGAAAGTGGGGGAGGCCGGTGTAACAGGCTATCTTGCCCCCCCCCCTGTACAGCTTCCCCCCCGGGGGGGGGGAAGCTAGACTAGGCTATCTCCCCCCCCCCCTCTGGGATATTTTGCCCCCTCCATAAGAAATCGAATAAATGAAACAAATACTTAACTGCAACAGAACTTTTAATCGTAAATGATCTCTATACAGTACAATTTCTTCTGTGCTTGAAAATTATCAAGTTTTTGAGTAATTCAACAGTCATTTACACAATTCACTGCAGTTCACTGCGCTTTTGGTCCACCAAGGTCAATGCCGATTTATTTTCATTTATTTTTATTTATTTTCATTCACTACTTCTTTTCAATATTTCCTCTACTGATCCAGTAATTAATTTACAATCAAAATAAAAAAAATGAAATGCTCATACCCTTTTGCATACCCTTTTAAACTTATCAAAATCCATTTCCCTGAGATTGTTTGTACTGTTATGCATTATTGTCGAATACAATTGATCAGTCAAAATTGATTATAAAAAGAGATGTGGCTTTATGAATCCGCGACATCTCGCATCTGGACATCTCGCATCCGACAACTCGCATCTGGACATCTCGCATCTGGTCATCTCGCATCCAAATGAAAAAGTGGACATCTCGCATCCGTGATTTTTTGCTTGATTTATCATTGTGTTTTGGCGGTCGGGGGGGGGGGGGGGTAGGGGTAGGTGGTAATCATTTTATTTAGTGTATTTTGACACTGTACTTGTCAGAGAGCCTTTACAGTTAGTCTGGTGACGAACGCATCTCCAGTAAATTCGCCCAGACTTGTTCGTTTTGTTGTTCGTGTATATGAAATCATCGAGACAAAGCTTAGGTTTGCCCCGAATACTTTCGATGAATTCCATTCTAATTTTACCATTCAATAGCAAAACCCATGATTTTGGACTTCAATATCTTCCCTTTATATACCTTACCTTAAGGGATGTGGATTCGTGACCAAATCTTACCCGCCGCATTTTCGAACCTGTGCACGTTTCCCTTCCAAACCGTGCATCAAAGATAAATTTTTAAAAATTGAATAGATCAGTGCTTTAAGTGGATGTGGATTCATTCTTAATACTGATCCGCCTTGCTTTTAAGTCCCTCTTTCGAGGGATTAGCATATGTGGTTTCGTGCTGCACCGAACGTTGAACTACTCACTATGGCATTCACTGAGTACAAATGTAAGTCTAACTCTTGAATTACTCCGTAAACTGAACTGAGTTTTTTCAATTGATTTACTCAAATAACTTACGTTTTGGAAACCCCTGTTAATATCGTCAAGCACAAAATCTCGCTTATAATTTATTTTTATTCAAATAACATACGTTTTGGAAACCCCTGTAATTTATTTTCTGTATGAAGTTTCCCAAACACAGTGTTAAAGTTCCCCCTTAAAAGCAGACCAAAATCACGAATGCGAGATGTCCACTTTTTCATTTGGATGCGAGATGTCCAGATGCGAGATGTCCAGATGCGAGTTGTCAGATGCGAGATGTCCAGATGCGAGATATCCAGATGCGAGATGTCTGGATACATGGTTTTATTGCAGTCAACTCTAAATCCCCCGATAACTATGAATAGAGAGCTAGTATACAGACGGATTACCCTTTATGTAAAGTACAACTAAGAAAAAACTTTTATTGTAGGGGAGGCAAAATATCCCAGGTGGGGGAAGCTGAACAGGGGGCAGAATATCCCAGAGGGGGGCAAGAAAGCCTAGTCTAGCTTAAAATACAACTAAAAGAACTTTTATTTTAGGGGGGGGGGCAAAATATCCCAGGTGGGGGGGGGGAGCTGAACAGGGGGCAGAATATCCAAGAGGGGGGCAAGATAGCCTAGTCTAGCTTAAAATACAACTAAAAGAACTTTTATTTTAGGAGGGGGGCAAAATATCCCAGGTGGGGGGGAAGCTGAACAGGGGGCAGAATATCCCAGAGGGGGCAAGATAGCCTAGTCTAGCTTCCCCCTGGGGGGGGGAGCTAGACTAGGCTAGCTTGCCCCCGGGGGGGGAAGCTATACAGGGGGCAAGATATACTGTTACACCGGCGCTGTTCTGTAATTGGCCAATAAGGTTTGAGGTATGTGTGTGTAGAGGAGGGGTAAGGAAGACTCCCGTCGCCGTGGAGTCTAGAGTAATTTTCATAGGTATCTCAAGAGCAAATATAGAAGGACACAACTGCCGCCCCTAAGTCTGAGACAGAGCACGGGGAGTAAATATTATGCAAGACTCAAGGGAATGACATCTGTTGCGATAACACCTGTTTAAACAAAATTAACAATCTTAATTTTCCACTTTTTACGAAGCACAATTACAAATATGCACTCCAAATGACAACCAGTGGACGGATATTGAAAAGAAGGATAAAACACCTGTTTAAACAAAATTAACAATCTTAATTTTCCACTTTTTACGAAGCACAATTACAAATGTGCACTCCAAATGACAACCAGTGGACGGGTATTGAAAAGAAGGCTAAACAGGAAGAAGTGCTGGTACAGTGGAGAAGATGGCCAAAAGATTTAACTCGTGGGTAACAGCTGCAGGCGTACAAGACTATATAGAGATGCCGGTAAATAAATCATTTATGGAGAATGCAAAGCGACAACTGATTCCATGGAATACCATAAGCAAAAATAAGCCAAGTGATTTTACAAAGAACTTCCCATAAATTTATATCTCCCGAGAATATGGGAATGTTCATTAAAGGAGATGCTCTTTCGGGAACCCGTAGAATTTTATTTTTGCGATATTAGTGAGAAATCAAGAATTGGAAACTTACTAAGGCCTCTTTTTTTGCAATTCATTTCCAATGATTCGTCCCAAAAGTCACATTTTCTAGTCCAGTATCTCTCCCCGCATCTCGCCAACATGTGAAAAGGATACATATCTATTTCTCCTTGCCCATTTCGTAAAAAGGCAGAACGAGGAGCAGAACGGCATAAGACTTTTTTATGATAGTCGAAATCGAGTTATAGGATCCGGTAAGGCAGCTGCGTTTATTGTTTCCCCTACAGAGCAAGACGATGCTGGGGTTGAAGCAGATGTAAAGAGGGAGAAAAGGAGTACACAAACATATCGCAGTTAAGTACCAAAGGGGTAGAGTAAACTAGAAAGGCAAGATGTGGCTTTTAAATTTGATAGAAGTCCCGAAGGTCGGTAGCCTAACTCGTTTGCCTCTAAAGCAGATGATGCAGCTGTGGATGGAGTGGAATTTAGGCTAGTGAGCCAGATATTGTACTCAGAGCTC
Organism: Protula sp. h YS-2021; assembly: GCA_949752745.1. NCBI lineage: Eukaryota > Metazoa > Annelida > Polychaeta > Sabellida > Serpulidae > Protula > Protula sp. h YS-2021. The sequence goes on from OX457028.1 coordinate 53,396,025, forward strand.
CTGCAGAGACTAGCATAACTGGCAGTGGAATGGATTATGCTGATCTAAGTAAAACAAAACTGGAACTGCATTTAGCAAGCGAAATCTTCAACACTTGACAAACACTAAAAGTTAAAAATATTTTTTTGAACGACATGCAGCGTTATTTTACAAGCCGCATGGTCTGTAATGCAACTAAGTAGAGTGCTGATGGCGCTGCACGCATGCGGCTTATAAGGTTCATCTGCTTGGTTATGTTGGCTCAACGGCTTTATTGATTGATGGGGCTAGCACTTTGGCTAAATGATTCGGAGCAGATTTGGAATGCAGAGGTGCCGTGAGGCATCTGGCCCGAATGCCTCTCTTGAATGGAAGGGGAGAGTCTTGTCGAAGCCACTTGACTACTCATCGCGGTCTTCCATCGCTTCCCGACCATCGCAAACCTAGCTTAGCCTTCCCCCATAAGTCTGCGCTAGTTTCTTTACGTTGCCTCTTGAACCGGCCCCAGCTAGATGTACTTCTGGCATAGGGAGTCTGGGGTGCGGCATCAGAGCCAAGTTCTGGTAGAGGGCTCTATTTTAAAAGTTTACCCGTTCAATGTCTTTTTGTTGGAATAACTCGATCTGGCTCAGGATACTTGAGGGCCTTAGTTTACGTATCGCCTTGACAGATGATCAGAAGTGCAGCAAGAAAGCATCTCCTTAATTGTACCATGGAAGTCAGCTGATTTGCCGCTATTTTAGCCGTATCACGGGTAACCACTGAAACGCACTCCGGCAGTTTCACTGGGTCGTATACCTCCTTTTGGGCTGCGCTGAGTGCAGCTTATGGTCTTGCACTGAAGTTATGTTGAGTGTCTGTCGAACCAAACCTTCGGGAACTTAGGGTCCATCTCAACCAGTAGAATATTAGAGTCTACCTTCACTCTGAGAATCCACATCGCCCTCTTCTAAGGCTGTTCTAAAGTTTCGACGGGAATTAAATTGTCCGTTGTACCTGTACGGCCCGGATACGACCTGAAGTAGCTTGGATGGATGGCTGAGCCATTTGTTGAGTCCATTCGCTGAAATTCTCTTTGCCTTGCCGCCATTGTATTGGCGACTCCGACAATGGTGGCAAGGGCTAAGAAAGTTTCCTGTTCTGGCACCTCGCTCTGTGACGTCAAGCGTATGGGGGGCTCGTCTCTAGCAACATACGGATTGCAGATGTGTGATTTCTTTAACAACCTCTCGGAACGGAGTGTCATCCGAAAAAATCCGAGTTTCTTCTGATGTCGAGGAATGGAGCGCCGTATCCTGAGACGGTAGAGCGGGGGTTGAGGGGAGGCGGATTGGATGTCGGTCTGTAGCTGCAGGGTGTCTCCAATACTGCTGGCTTTTCTTTGGTGACAGTACTCCGTCCATGGTTGTTGGTAAGTGCCTCTACTTTCATTCCTCGAATTCATTCTCAGAAGCTACTTCTTCCTCCGCTGATGCTGCTGCGACGCCTCTTTTTTGTCCTCTGATTCCTGGTTGTCTTCGGGCAATACGCTCCATTTATATTCGCAGAAGTGACCAGCAGAGGCCAACTGGCTCTGGATTGTGTTTCGGTATCTCTAGGCTGTAACACTGCAACGTGCCAACGGGGAGGCCTACTCAATTTTCATCGCTGACTGGATTGTCTTTGAGTTGTGCAGCTGATGAAGTCACTGGCAGCGGTGGAATTTTGCTTCTGCCTAGGATAAGCGGAAGGAGGGAAGCCAGAAGGCTTGCGTTTGCTTCTGCATGGCTTCCATTGTTACCATCTCGTGTGCCCAGGATGGCACCAAGGCAGTCCCAAGACATTTTGTCTATCTTCAGAATCAGAGCCGGTGGAGATCTGGCAAGGGGAGTAGAAGTAGGCGCCTTGGTTTTTGACAGCGCCTTCTTGCAGCTACGTTCTTCACGTAACTCCTTTCGGTGCTAATTCTTAATGCCATTTATCTCTATCGCCTTCTACTCTGCATGAAGGAGGTGCTCACGCTCCATGCTTGTATTCTGTTCACCAAACAGACCAGGCCCTCAGTAATTCTTCACTTGTCTCTGGCAACAACCCAGTTATACTGTCCCAGAACTAAGCCTTGTTAACTCGACCCTCTCTTCTATCCACCCCTACGCTAGGAGGGGTGGAGCGGCAGACACAACCCAAAGAGAGAGGATAGCCAGGTGGAGACACCCGTGTGGGAAGAGCGACAGGGAATAACCCAGGGGTTATGCCCTCACTTACTAAGCCTAGTTGGGAAGTGGCTCTACCTTTCCACTCTGATACCTCTTGGTTCCCAGAAAAATCCACAGGCGAGGGAAGTGGTGATAATCCTAGCCATAATCGTAAAAGCAACAATGACGCTCTGCTAATTCAGACACAACAAAGACAATGAAGGAACTTATAAACGCCACCGCCTGTTTCCGTATCTCTCCAACACCAATCTAACACCAAAACCAACAGACGTTGAGATTGACACTGCTGATTGGATATCCAAGTAAAGACGAATCTGCTGACCGGTTGAGAAAAACCGAGAAACAGTTTACGGGATAAACACTAAATTTGGTTACTCGCTGGCCAACGCTATGATTAATGATGCTACCTTAGCTTTGGCATTCAAAAAACCTCAAACTTCCATCGTAACAGCAAACACCAAATATATGAGTACAAAAGTATCCAAAAGCAATTTCAGCAACCCTAATCCTGGAAACTTTGTGAAGAAAATCTTCAAAGATTTTTTTCTAAAATGCGTCTTTACTGTTCATAAAAAAGAATGTGCTAATGTGTTCTCACTCAGACTTTCAGACACGAGGGTTTCCGAGTTGACCTATTAAGGCAGTTTTGGCAATGTTTATTTACATTGTACGCCTACACATGTAGAGAGCTACAGCTCTTAATTTATGTGTCGATTACCGTAAATGAGGGAAATCCCATTTAAATGTGGAGTTAAGCTAGTGTTATCTTTTGGGAAGTAAAAACGCTCCATCTTTAGACTTTTCATACACCCGCCCTATTCCACCACCACTCCAAACCCGCGAAGTCGGACGTGTACTGAAATAATAAAAGGAAGATGGACAAAGTTGTCACTCATTCATTCAGACTCGAGTGTTTGCGATTTCACGTAATAAAGCAACTTTTTATTTACAATGTATACCTACACATGTGGAAAAGTTACATTCATAAGTCATCCGTCGATTAACCATGAATAAGGTTATTGGCGTCTAAAAGTGGAGAACGCGAACTACGCTTTTTACTCGCAAATAGGCGATTTTAAGAAAAGAAAACGATAGTTTTAGTGTTTTTCTTGACTGGCCAGCAGACTATATTCATAGTTTTGTGCCTTTCGAAGTTTTCCTATGGGAACCGAAATGCCAGCTCTGTCGCTATGACAGTCAGTTCACCCATGAAAATCGTGATGCTATGACGCCAGTTTTCCCGTGACAACCATACTTCTGTTGTGATAACTACCATGACCTCAGTATCCCCATGGCTATTTCTCATTTCCGTTGCTAAGCTGTAATCTGTTACGAATCCGGTTCTTTGCCATGCCCCGGAACGCGCCTGACCTCAGAATTAATCCCCATCCTTTCTCAGCGTTATTTTGGACACGTATGGTAACACATAAGATACCAAGTGGTCTCCCTGAGTTTTGTGTGTAATTTTAAGAAATTGTTTTGTAGATTTACAGTGCTTTAGTATCCATCCCTCATCGGAGTGTGTGATGCGTGGGAAGAAGGGCATAATCACTGAAAGATCGCCCATGATACCCTGAGATGGCAGCTTGTCATACCTCTGTACAGCGTCGTTCTCAAACTTCTATGTCTACCGTTGCTCAACCAGCGCATGAAAGAGCAAGTGATGACCTTCGACCCGTTTACAAGCGTCGACTAAAACACTTGTTTATGAGGCTATTACGTAAAGTATACCCAGAGTCTAGAACAAAGGGAACATTATCAAACATTTTAGAAGATTTTAATTGCTTTGCTGATGAAAAAAATTATTCAAAGTATTCAAAGGCACTTAAGGCAGCTATAAGAAAAACAATGCATTCTTTGAAGAGCTTCTTGGTAAGGAGGAGGATGATGACAGCAGCGAAGAAAAAGTGACAAGGATGAGCACAGTGAGATGGGACAGAGTGAAATAGATGAAGAGCAATGGACTTATTTGACTAAACTTTATAAAACAACAAATGTAATATTGCTATTAATTTAACTACTGTATTCAAAGTGTATCAGTAAAACTATTCAATATATGTCTCGCTTTTTGATGCGTAAACGCAGTTTCAACGTTCTTCACATATGAAATCACAAGAAGCACAAAACAGGATTTTTGTATTACAACTGAGATCTAAAAAGCTTAGTATATTTGATGTTTAACGAAATGCCACAATGAATTGTAATGCATATCATTTTTTATCATCCAAAACCTAACATTTAACCTATCTGGGGTGTCATATCTATCCAATGTTAGTCCAACGTCAGAAGGTGCATGGGGAGGATACTTCTGGATTTTTATTTTTTTTAAAATATGTTTAGTCTGTGGTTCAAGCATCTTAATCTTATTGCATATTTCCTGTAGTAGAAAAAGAGCCCTGAATCTAGGTCACTTTTGTCGATGACAAAGGCGAACCGCCCCTTCTGACGGATAGAAAACAGGCTCTTTTTTTTTTTTGCCGACTCAACTATGTTCTACCGTCGGAATACTGGCACACCTAAAGTGGGATCGTGGGATGATAGCTGCCTCACAGCACTGGCATATGTACGGAAGCGTGGAAGGGACATTTCACTTCATACTTCATATCTAAACTATACATATGTAGTACTTATGTAGTTCATATGTACTACATATGTACTGCATATGTAATTCAAATGTAATTCATATGTAGTTCATATGTACTACATATGTAGTACATAAGTAGTTCATATGTAGTTTGGCTTCATATGAAATACATATGAAATTCATTTGAAATACGTGGGAAATTGAATGTGAATTTCCTATGTATTTCACATGTAGTTCGCATGTATTTTTGACTATTTCATATGTACTTCATATGCACTACATATGAATAATTGAGGTATGAAGTATGAACTGAAGTGTCCCTTCCACGCTTCCGTACATATGGCTGCAATATTTACATTTTCACTGCACACACATTTCACGATGGCGGCGGCCCAGCTCCCATGTAGACCGTCCAGCTGGGGAGGTGGGGCAGGGGTCTGAAAATAAAAAATAAATGATCAGAATTGTCTGAAGCGTGTAAAAATGGAAAGATCTCAAATTAGGAGGAGGGGTCAGAAGATTAAAGAAACCCCAAAAATGTTCAGAATTGTCTGAAACTGATAAATATGCAAATATTTCAAATTAGGGTGAGGTCCAGAAACCTACCCAGAAATGTCGTTTAGACTCTACTCATAGGAGATGACTATTTTGATTGTGGCTGTCGTATGACTATCCAGTAAATATTGCGGCTTTCGGAAAGCGTTGGACGGATGTTGCACACGACGTCGGGTGAACACCGGGTTTTTATTGTTTATGGAAGGCGTGCAAAATCGTCTAATTGCCGACGGTGGAAACAACGTTGAAACAATGTCTATATCCCGACATTGTATAAACATTAGGAAAATATTGATCTTGACAGTGGAAATTAGGTGTCGTAATCACAAAGTACTCCTACCTTTTGGGTCATCAGGTAATGCAGGATATGTATGAAGGCAACTTTCGATAGTAGGAGGAAAAAATAACTTCATATTTTGCATGCTCCTTTTGTTCATTTTTCAAAACGACCTGTCATGAGCGATAACATGAGGAGATTGCTGTCTGGTTGTAAGCCGAGCGTCCAGAAAACGTCGATCAAAGATGTTGAATGGATGGCGTAGAAATTGGTGTTTTGGTGGTGGCCAAGAACAACGTCTAAATAACGTTTGCTAATCCAAGATCTATTCAACGTTATGTTAAAGATGCTGATAAATGGCTGCGAGCAATCAGAACCCCCACCAGATTTAACATACCGCGATTTGGACAGTGTGTATATTTACAAGAGATGCCTATTTCGTATGACTAAGCACAGGGTATGACTGTTCCCAGTGTAATGGTCGCATAACTAGTCATAGGAGAGGGCCATTCTCAGTGCATTCCGAATGTGAATTGCCATGTGCGGGACCCTTCATTAAGATTTTATAGTTGGTTGAAGGGATATTCGTTTACATATATGAACTCAGATATTTTCGTTATTCATTCCAGCCACCCCGCCCCCTTTTATTTGAACCTTCACGATGCCCTGCCTGTACTGAAACAGCTAGTCTTTTTTTTTAAATTTTCGACGAAAGATTATTCTGCTTTTTCTACGAAATACTCTATCACCCTTCCCGAATGAGTTATTTTATAAGCATAAAAAAGAAATAAAAAATAGGGGAGGGGGGGGGGGGTCAAAGAGCTGAAAAAATGAACTTTGACTTTAAATTTCAAGTAATTAGGTCAGATTTATCATGCAACCACACAGCAATTCTGTTGCTACTTTTTAAAACAATTTTACTGTCTCAACAGTGGGGTTGTGAATACAATGATACAGAACAAAAGATATTGGAAAATTTAATCCTTAACGTGCCGCTGCTAGATTTCGATTTCATTGATTCACTATCCTTCATAAATGGCTGAAGAGAAATTTTTCTGCCATGTGAGAAGATAACATATATATATATATATATATATATATATATATATATATATATATATATACATAAATATATATATATATATATATATATATATATATATATATATATATATATATATATATATATATATATATATATATATATATATATATATATATATATATATATATATATATATATATATATATATATATATGATTTCAAGCCGTCCTATGAACAGAAAATAAACACGCAGGTGGGATTTATATAAATTTCTTGTAAAGCCAACGTTTAATTTAATATGTTTACAATTACGTAACATCAAAATAAAGCTATATCTGACTGTAGCGCATCGCCCCGCCAGAATCTGATCATTTGATAAATAATGGTAATAGTGCCATAGATCTTTGCCAATCTTCTGTAGGCACTTTGCTGTGGTATACATATACGCTACCATATATTACCATATGTTTACATATATGTTACCATGTCTGGGTAAATTTTGGATGTGCATGCTGAACACATATTTTACAACTGTGGTAACCATATCAGCCAAATCCATAATATGTGGTTTTCATATGGGTTAATCATATGTAACATCAAATGACTCACATAATCAATATGGCAGCCACTTTTGCAGATAAATGGACTATTTGGTTGACGCGTGGTTTAATCTTATAAACAATATGTATTACAACATGAACCATTTGCTTGCGACATTGCACGGGTTGAACACATTAAAACATACCGCTAACATATGGCTACCGTATCATGAAGGGGTTCGTTTAAAGGGTATGCAAAAATGTATGGCATAAAACACGTTAACGGCATATGATGACCATATCTAAAACAACTGGAACTTTCATGATCCTTAAGTGTAACGAGAAGGGCAGTTTTTAAAAGCCACAAAACGGTAATGGTAAGGGAAAGAAGCTAAATGGTAGGGGTTGGGGGAGGGTTGGGGCAGGAGGGGCGCAGCCATACCTACAAGCCTGTTTTAATGGACCGATGCCATGTTTAATTACAAATATCTGTATGCTCTTCCAGTCATTTGTGGCTTTTATATATTCCAGAAACCTTTTAGGTTCATTTTGGGTTGTGTCGAGTTCATTTCTGTCCTCTACCTTTTTAGAAGCCAACCACAACCCCCCCCCCCCCCCAACAAAAAAAGGGGGGGGGGCAGGAGCGGTACCAGCTGCTGCCGTGGTGCCAGACTAACTACTGCCACAACGACTCATGGCTACACGGCCCATCAGGGGGTTCCGGACCATACCCATCAGACAATACTCCCCGGATGATACCCCCACCCCAGGACAATACCCCCAGATCATACCCCTCTAGGACCACACCCCCGTGCCAATACCCTCCCCCCCCCCCAAAAAAAAAAAAAAAAACAGAAAAAAAGAAAACACTAAAAAAACAATAAAAAAAAACAACAACAACAACAAAAAAAACAAAAAACAGAATATTTCCAATTTTCAACGTTACAACAAAATGAAAAGAAAAAGTACAGCGACATGTTTTATTTACAGCGGCATATTTCATTTAACTCCAACACTATGTTTAATCTTTAAATCGATATATCGAGTCTGCGTCTCATTCACAGTCAAATCTGCAAGTTCATAGTCCACATCTTCCAAAACTGAATATTGTGCGCTATTCCACGAAGGTATTGCAACAACTCCGATTGGCAGCAGAATTAATTCAATAAACTGGGGCGTGAATTGATAATTGCAATTATTAAACGTATGCATTAAATTGCATTTATAAAACTTTTAACTAGATCACAAAAGATTTTTATGGCTTTTATCAATGGATCACATGAGATGAGTTATAAGCGTTGTGGAACTGCAATTATACCCCTTTTAACTAGATCATAGCGAAATGGCTTAATTAGCTTTTAACTGCAGATCACAGAACTGTATTAGTTTGCTTTAAAATGAAAATTGCAAAAAAAAAAAACATATATATATTTTTTTTGGGGGGGGGTTGTGGGGGAGGGGGTATGGTCGTAGGGGGGTATGGTCTGGGGGGGTTTTGTCCCAGACCCCATCAGGACCTACCAGGTGCCATTATGGGTCCATAATTGGACCATATTACTGAAAGTACGGATTTTAAGTGATTTTTTTCACTTTGTCTTCTACACATTCTGATCGTGCTGAGATTTAGTCTAAATGAAATATAGAAAACCAGTTCAACTTTCTCATGATCGTACTTACAATGGATTTGGAGGTGTGGTGGAGGGGGGTGGATTCCTTAACCGAAACCAATGTTTTGGTGGGATACCCGTTTCATTGGTCACAACTGCAGAGAGAAATTTTATTTTAGAATATGCAGGGTTGATAAGAACAGAAACGAAACCCATCTAAAATGTGGAAATACGTGAATTTAGAAACTTTTGAGAAGTAAAAGCACGGCTTTTTGGGCTATTTAAAAAGTGGACGTGAAGGGTTGTAACCCACCAATTCCCTACCCCCACCACCCCTGCCCGCCGATTAAATATTCACTTGGAGAGCCTACACCCGTGTTTTCTCATAATTGTATAAACAAAGACAGCATCAGTGTCTGAACCCATAAACCCCTTTTTACGGAACGGAGGCTAGCTTCTTTCCTCAACATGCGCACTACTTCGACTAATTTTTTTTCACGGAGGATTTACTTCTTACAATGCGCCGGTTTTTTTAGTAATATCTTGTCACGAATGACTGTTATTTTTAATTCTTAACTGATCTATTTCTTTGGTGTTGCTTGCAAAATTTATATTGTATTTACAACTTATAATTAGGCTTGTTCATTTTTAGGTACTGATGTTATAAATAAACCCTAACTTCTTATGAAAACAAGAACTAATTATACATCCCAGATTATACAGCACTGGTTCACTGTATCTGGTTCCAGGTTGTTTGACATGCGTAAAGTTGTAACTACCCAAAATGTGACAGCGCTCAAAAGCTTTAAGTTCAATTCAGTAAGTTAAAAGCAACACTTTAATAGAGACGTGTCCCTATTTCAAGATATCTCTTACCTAGATGTCTGTTCCAAAGTTTGATATCTGAAAAAGGGTAAACAGTCATCTGCCCCCCGGTCAACTGCCCCTCCCCCAGTCAACTGGCCCCCTTTTTTGCAACCCGGTCGACTGCCCCCCTACCCCTGCAATTTGACGAGGTCGTCATCTGCCCCCCTCCTTTTTTTAGTGGAAAAAAATTCTTTAAAAAATTAGGCAATTGTGATGTCCCCGTCTACCCCGTCTCTGAAACAATTGATCTTCATTGATCTATTCACCAATATTGATCTTAGGAGAGACTGATCCGTAAACTAAATGCGATTCTAATTGCAATTAGTTTCCTATTGATGAATTGCAATTTACCGAGGTGCAATACATTCAATAAAATAAATATAATTTTATTTATTGTATCTTTGTAAGCCAAGAACCCAAGAAAAAATAGTATATGGAGGGGGCAAGCGACCTCCCCTTCACTTTGAAGGGGGGGGGGCAGTCGACCGGGTTGCAAAAGAGAGGGGCAGATGACAGGGGGGGGGGCAGCTGACCGGGGGGGGGGGGCAAATGACCAGGATTCCTGAACAAGAGATCCTTAATTCATGACAATAACACTGCCCCCGGACAAATCTGTGTAATGTGGACAACTCTCCACTTTAGACACAATATTTTAGTCCCACCGGAAAATTCACCACCGGACAATTGACCACCGGTCATACGACCACCAGCTAAATGAAAAGTCGACCATTTGAACAATAATGGAATTTGCAGTCAAACTTCTTTTTTTTTGTGGGGGTGGGGGGGGGGGGGGAGGGCGAATGCCGGAAAGAAATGAAAAGACATCGGGAGGCTAAAACATAAGAAAGTTGCCCACGTGAGCGAAGACAGCTTGACAGCACGGAGCTACACTCTAATCACGACAGAGTGATTCGAGTGCCGTTCCGTGAGAACAAAACAGTGTCAATTAACATGTCGCCAGACAAACTGAATATAAAAAAGGGTCATCAGGAAGCAAAACCCAGAAATGTAGTAATAATAATAATAATAATAATAATAATAATAATAATAATAATAATAATAATAATAATAATAATAATAATAATAATAATAATAATAATAATAATAATAATGAAATGAACGGTGGGCATTTGTATGGCGGAGAGCAATTGCCCTAAAGTCAAATGTCCTACACCCCTCTTATTCAAAAGTACGAGATTAGATAATCTGTCATTGTGTTACAGATATTTCGATTCAATTTGAGATATTCTTATTATTTAAAATATGTTGACCATAGTTAACTTTTTGCAATTTGATATTTATTGAAGCAATTTTCACAGTTCTAGCAGTACCCTGTCTTGTGTGTGCCTGCTGTGGAAAGGAAACAGGAAAGAATAAAATTGAAAAATATGAATGAGTGGGTACAACAAAAAAGAAAAAGTCCAAGTTCATGATAAAATCAACTTAATTTAATTTATTCAACCTAACATTAGTTTTCAATTTGTTTATATTTCGCTTTATTTGACCATATTGATGAGTACCATCACTTTCACTGTGCGGAAGGTTTACCTTATTTGTTTATATTTCGCTTTATTTGACCATATTAGGGAATACAATCACTTTTGCTGTGCGAAAGGCTGATCTTATCCAGAAGTCTCACGATGCGACCACACTATTATAGGTCTATATAATTTTCGGCCTGACTGGGTGCTTGTAGGCGGATGTATTAGCTTGTCATTTTGTTGCACAAAATGCCTCTTTTCTTTTCTTTTTTTTTTTTTTTTTTGCTCTGTATTGGTATTACAAGTGTAGCACAAATTTTATTTCGTTCCCAGTATCTCTTTCTAACTTCAGACAGTGTAACTGTATATTTTTTACATGCAAAACAGAGCAAGGGCCCAAAAAGTACCAAGTGCAATGAACTGGTGTCCGCTTTTTGTTTAATTTAGTGCACAGAAGTGAAGCATCCTCTCCCCAAATCAACTACAACTGTATGTACTTTTTGTAGTGTGTAGACCAACTGATGTATGTTAATTGGTTAAAATAATGATATATTTTCTGAATTTTTCTCACAATTTGTCCTTCAATTTGTCCTGCAGGCGGGAGGGGTTCCGGTGTTAGATCCAGGGAGTGCATTCAGCGCTCACATCAACCCCCTTTGTTTACTACAGCAAAATACTCCGAACGATTACCCTTTATGGAATGCCCTGGACAGATTGCCTCGACACTTCCCCCACTGGCATTGCGAAATTTCCTTGTGCGATGTTAAGGCGAATGATTTTTTTTTCAAGTGGGGAAGGCGGAGTGGGCAGGCCTTACAGGCTTACAGACGATAGGCAATGATGCATTTTACAATGGTTTATGTTAAATATTTGGGCTATCACACCCTCCCCTACTCCTACTTGCAATCCCCCCTTCTCCCTCCCCCCAAAAAAAACCACCATAAGAAAAAAAGTAACTCGGAGTTTTCAGGGGGAAATTCTGATAAAGGCTGCCCTCCTCCCGATTGTGACACCCCCACCCTCCTCCTCTAATGAAAATCCGAGATTCATGGATGATTCCCAGTCCCCTGATCCTCGTTCTTTTTCTTTAAAGATTTTTCTTAGCCTTTTTTATAAGCGCCTTGCGATTACTCTATATATGACGTAACATAATAAGCACAACACAGTCCATGCTCAATCGTTGTTGTCCAATAGTCAACCTCTACGGCCGGTCCGTCTGTAGTGTACACCTTTGTACTCCATCGATCCCCTAGGGATTCTACCAAAAAACAGTAATCATTAATGATTTCCTCAAAGGTTAGCTGCTCTATAACAACTATGCTCAATGGACTGGAGTAAATATATCGTCATCATGCATCAAAATACGCCTTTATATTTCATTTCCTTTTCGAAGTCTGTTATGTGTAAAGTATTTTAAATTATAAGGAATAAGTTTCTGGAACATGTATGGTAATTTAAAAATATGATCAAATGCAGTGAAAACAATACCAAGAAAGAATGAGAGAAAGAAAGAAAGAAGCATGCACAGCATCAACATGAAGGTAAAATCTTAGGTTTGATTTTTATTTCTAATTTTCATATTTTTTCCCTTTATTAATATGGGTGGGGAGTTTAATTTTAGTTCACAACATGCCTTTAATCGATAACTTTAACAAGTTACCAGTGCCAAATTAACATGCTTCTATTTACAAACACCACAGTTGCTCTTCTCTCCATTCCTCACTCAGTGACGTCACAAGAGTGGATCAACCAATCAACCGCGAGGTTTTTTCCTTGCAACAAAAATTGCTTGGTGGAGCAAACTAATTTTTTATCTCTCTCTTTTTTCTTTTTGCAAATCAGTGAGCAAATTTTTCCTTATAAGAGGATCAAGCATATGGTCTGGTCAATGATTGCTTCCACAGATGCTTTTCTTTCAGATTTATAAAGATTTTGTCTCGGTTACAGAAAAAACAAGCTTTTGTAATGGTATATGATAGTGAAAAATACTCCAATTATCGCTTATTTTGCACCCCCCCCCCCCCTCCTGCCCCAATCGCTCACCCTCATGTGGTCCCGTGATTAAATTTTGTCAGCATTATTTCGTTTCATTTTTCGTTTCTGCTCATGTCCTGATAACTGATACGATTCGTGGCTCGTGTCTTATAACAATATGAAGACCATTACTTTAAACTGGTTTCAACGTGAGACTTAATGAGGATCCAAAGTCGGAGTAGCGTCTTCTAAGCATTTTAAAATTTCAAGAAAATTAACATAAAAAAAACAAAAACAAAAACAAACAAAAAAAAACAAAAACAAAAAACCAAAAGAAATATTTATCTCGAAGACGGTGTCTCGTACCCCTTTTCACCCAATTTTGAACCAAATTGAACAAAATGGAAATGGAAACGTGGCGAAATTTGTTTGCTTTTCCGCATCTGATTCATCCCCTTCATCCCCCTGGGAAGCGTTAGCGGTACTGCAAGGAACAAATAACACATTTACGTTTTCATTCTAGTTTGCCTCCACAACTACTCAAGGGTGGACTTGTCCACACAACCATAACCACCAGAAGCCACAAATTTTAGTGGCAGTACGAGCCAAAAAATTAAGCCAACCTTCCACGAGCAAATTTCTGGAATAGCCTTTAAGAAACCTGACATCGCTTAAACTTAAAATGGGCCCCACGTTTGGATTGGCTGATGAAATATTAAAGAAACATTTTCCGCATCCTCAGCTTACAGGGTGTCGGGGGGGGGGGTGGGGGAGGGGATTATATAACACTCCGTAAGCTCCTCTGCGCCATTCTTTTGTATGGAGGACACACCATGCATTTCCGGTTACATTTTATCGTGGCTTTTTTGGTCGCACAGGCAAGTGCTAAACAGGGAAAACGCGGCCAGAACTATAAACAGCAACAAGTCGGTGAGTGTTATATTTTTGTGTACTTTCGCATTTGCCCCACTTCTCTTGTTTTGATCGAGAGTTTAATTTAAATATTTAAAGTAAGAAATCGGAGGGAATTGAATGAGGAAGCGTGTAGAAATACAGGACCCTGTTGGTAAATAAAAGCTAAGTAAGCTATAAAGTCAAAAAGAATAGAAACTAAAATATATACAAAAAACAAATACACCAGATATTATTATTATTATTATTATTATTAAGAAAGACCTGACCAAAATTAAACTTTTTACTCTTTTGTAAGAAACAAAAATTTCGACAAGCTATTGACTTGAACTGTCGTTTTTTCACCCTTCCAAATAAATGTATAATAGACTAAATAATGCAAGCACATTTATGTTTTTTTTATTTATACCCTTTTGATTATTTTCTCGCCTTCTTATATATGAACTAAGACGGAAAACGGGAAAGGGGGCTTCCTTTATACAGTCATCAGATACCTGTAGGAAACAGAACCATGTAGACATCTTGCATTTGTGCTCACAAAGGGGCCGCTAGATGTGTTTATGTTGTGCTTACAAAGCCAACAAATTACATAAGCAAGGAGGCGGGTGAGGGTTGGGGAGAGCTGAATTGGGATCTAAAAAACCCGCCGAAATTCTGCGTTTGTAGACCACCTGCAAGAGTATGATCATTTTTAGCGATATGGACACTAAAAAAAAAAACGGAAAAAAGCGGAAATATGAATGAAGCCTCCAGCTGATTTTTGGTGGCAAAATGAAAATATGGTTGAATGTTTATGGAACGCTATTTTCTATTAAAATCTAAATTTTCAGCTTAATAATTTGGGTAGTGTGAAAACGCCGGTTCCACGACAGTGATACGGTGTGGTAGAATCGGCATGGGGTTTCTGAGCGCGCGCGTGTTGGGATGACGTCATAATGAGATTATGATGACGTTGTGATGACGTCATGGTGACGTCATAACATGATGACGTGATGATGACATCATGACACTTTTATATTATTATAACAACGTTTGGCATAACTCTAGATCATAGAGTCCATTATGAATGTGTTTATGCATTATGAATGAGCACATTATGAATATAAGCTACTATGTACTGACCCCCCCCCCCCCCCCCCCCCAGGATCGTGATATGGCTAACTTCAAGAGTGTATAACTTCCGTTATGCTTGGTCGATTTACATGAAAATTTCACTGTTTGATTCAGTTTTATATCTAGATTTGCTATAAAGTGGTCACAGGCTATTTACATATGTGGCTGTATTTTTGTAACATGCCGTCATTTTAACTTTGTAAAAAGTGAAAAATTGGGATAACTTCCACTATAATTGTCCGATTTGCCTGAAAAGTTCACTGTTTGATTCAGTTTTATATCTAGTTTTCACATAGTCATGGGCTAGCTGCGCAGCTGGCTGTATGCATCATGAATTCACCTTAAAATGTTAATTTAAAAGTGGAATAACTTTTGTTATGATTGACCGATTTACATGAAAATTTCACCGTTTGATTCATTTTTGTATAAAGTTTTGCTACAAAGCAGTGATGGGCTATTTGCGAAGCTGGCTGTATGCATAGTTTGACATGCTGCCATATTAACTTTGTCAAAAGGGGAAAAGTGTGATAACTTTCGTTATGGTTGACCGATTTGAATGAAAATTTCACCATTGGATTCAGTTTGATGTCTTAGTTTACAGTAGTTTGCATAGGTGGTTGTTAGAATGGCGCGCGCCCACCATTCAAACATGTGCTTGAATTATTTTTTAGGAACATATTACGTCAAACTATTGTTCAACAAGTTGCTTAACAATTGTACAACAATTGTTCAACAAGCTGTTGTTCAACATGTTGTTGAATAAGTTGAACATGTTCAACATGTTCAACATGTTGGTTAACATGTTGTTAAACATGTGTTTAACAAGTTGTTGTTCAACATGTTGTAGTTCAAGCAATTAATGGAACAATAGCAGTCAGTTCAGAAAAAAATGAGACATATGTTGAATAGTTTTATTAATACACTTAAATACACACAGCTTAAATCTATAACAATATTTTAACATTTGTTTATTTATAAAGTATTTATTATAAAGTTTAGTCAAATAAGTCTATTTTTCTTCATCTGCTTCACTCTGTTCACTGTCATCCATATCATTTTCTTCGTCGCTGCTTTCATCTTCCTCCTCCTCATCTATAAGCTCTTCAAAGAATGCATCGTTTCTTCTTATAGCCACCTTTAGTGCCTTTGAATACTTGTAATGTTTTTCATCAACAAAATAATTAAAGTCTTCTAAAATGGTTTGATAATGTTCGTTTTGTTCTAGACGTTGGGTATATTTGAATAGTCTCATAAACAGTTGTTTAAGTCGACGCTTATAAATGGGTCAAAAGTCATCATTTCCTATTTCACGCGCATCTTCAAGCCCTTGTTCTTCATATTCTGAAACCTTTTCTTGAAATTTGGTATCATATTCATCGTAGACTTCTTGAACCATATCATACCAAACAGAGTCTGTTTCTTTCAGATTCTGTTTCTGACTCACTTTCAGAGCTGCTGTCATCATCACCCTGACCACAATGTTCCATATGTTTGAACAAAGCTTCTTGACTGTTGTATAAGGCACCACATTCTGTACAAGCATGTGCATTATTTTCAGTCATCTTGACGCTTTGACTTTCCATAGAAGACTCATCTAAAGTTTCAGTGATAGGTGTTTTTACAGGGTTTTCCATATCTATCTCCAATTCTTCTTCTGAAGTGTGATCATCCTTTAAGTGTCTTTTAAGACTTTGTGGCCAATTGTAAGATTTCAAACAAATGTTGCATTTATACATCCTTTCGGTTCAACATACACTTTTCAAATGATGAAAAAGCCTTTAAACATAGCTTTATATACAACTTGTTGAACAACATGTCATTATGACGTCATCACGTCATCATTATGACGTCATAATGGCGTCATTCGAACAGGCGCGTGCTTTATCGAAAACTGACCCAGCAGAATTTAATGCTGTTTGATATGGATGAAATGCATGTCTCACTCTTCCTTTTATGCTACTTAGATGTAATCAAAAAATGGTGTGTAACTCGTCAAAAATGCCAAACTTGTTAAAATTGCAGAGTCAGCAATTTTAGCAATTTTCAATTTCTATTAATATGGAAAGTTATAGTAGTTACCACCTCGCATTCATTCATCTCGCATTTCCTCTATTTACATTAGTCCAACAGAAGACGGCGAAGGACACTTGTTTTAATTTTGTGGAGAAAACTTGCAAAATGATTTTTATATGCAATGGCTTAATATATGAGATGACAGATGGGGTAATTAAACCAGTTCATTATGAAATTGTTTTCGGAGATTAAATTTTTGTCTGCTAAAATGTTTCTGCACAAAGACTATTTAAAACAAGTTAAACTACATCCTGCATTTGCCATCCTTGTTAGCCATATATATTCTTTCAAAAGTAATAAAACGTCATTTAGAGCTATTCGCATTTTATAGTGAAATGAAAGAACTAGACAATATCTGTCATTGAATGCATTTTTGCAATTCCTTCAATGTTTATTCATTTATCCTTTGGCAAAATACATGTATTTTCTTTGAACTCTCCACAGAATATTTTACACATGCATATTTTAATGAACTTTGAAATGTATATACAGTTGAAGCAAAATTTATGTTTGGTTTTTCCAATTTTTTTTCTTGCTTAGCTTGTGACACAATAGCTGGATATGTTAAAAATGTAGAGACAGTTTTTATTTTTTCTCACACTCTTGTTTTGTTAATAATCTGGTTTCTTGCACCATAAAATTGCCAATAAATGAGATTTATTTTTCTGTTTTTCTACCCAAGTTTGAAAATTTCCAGTAAGTATATTTTTGTTGTTTCAATGGATAGAATTATACTTTTTATGGTTGTCTGAGAATTCTGGACATCTCTATTGAAATTTTGGTCATTTCAATAATTTTACATCATAATCACATCCCACTACGAAGAATAACCCTTCGTGTTTTTCGAAAAAATTTAGACACTGAACAAGTAACGCATCTAAAATAGGTTCAGTGATTAACACCTTACAAAGTACTGAATAGACAGTATTGATCCATATCTTTTAGTACAAAATGTTTGCTTTCAGATTTGACGGCTAAACGATTAGATAATTCCAAACCTAATCAAGGTACGTTATCACTTGTTAGAATTTCACAAATTATTTCAAAATCCTGAATATAAAGAAACGCTCACGAGTTAAGAAAATGCATTTTATTGGAGCAATAGCGCAAGTGGCAACCAACGCGAAAAGTGTGGTTTTTCCATGTCACCACACATGCAATTGGTAACAGAATACGTGATACGATAATGTCTTTTCTGTGTGCTTAGTGTGTATTTTGTAAATAGTATTTTCTCTAAGTATTTTAGCAATCCATATGCTAACTATTCCTACAAATAGCCCATGGTAAGGGTAAATCATCGAATGAGTTGTACTCATTTAGAAATATTTTATTTGAAGAAGAAGATAAAATTTCAATTTTGGAATTTGAGACTATATTTTCAATTTGTACTGCTTTTTTAAACTAAATGTTATTTTTTTTAGAATGCCCCACCGAACTTCTTTTCATGGGTATAGATTACTCTATGATGGGCTATAACATACTTTATGGCTTCCCAATGGAAAGTGGAATGGATCCTGGCTTTAGACTCCCTATATTCAATAAAACGTTCGACCACGACACCTACACGCCTGACTGTCTGTACATGATTCCCAAGGGCTTCGATGCCGAGACTCCGGTGGCCTGTGTGACATCATTTACAGCAAGTGAAGTGAAAAATGAACAGGAGCTTTCAAACTCATTATCCAACGAGGTAAGTTGTGGCACTGTCAGTGAGATAAATGAGGGATTGCGACTGAGGTAAGTGTGAGAGAGTATCAACAAATGTTGTAAGCAGCAAAGCGCAAACATTTGTGGGAGTGGGCGAATGGGCAACTGATCCATTACTGACTGAAAGTACGTAGCTATGATGCGTATGTATAGGTATAACTATTTAAAACTTTAACATAGGTAGGCTTTGACGCATGACCGAAAAGCATTAATATAGAATTCAAGAATGTCAATATTATTTGAAAGCCCCGACTGTTAAGGGAGCGGGTGAGCAGACTGGACTTGCCCATAAACGTGAAGAACCCCAAGAGGGAAGAGGCCCAAAAGGGCCTTGTCCAGGTCCAGTACTCCCACTATGCGCGCTAGTGTGTCCAGGGACAGGGGCAATTTTTTGGTGGGTGGTGTACCAATTTTATATGCGATGCCCTTCATTAGCGTGGTCAGAAAGAAGTTATCTTCCAGAGGGTTTGAAAGACCGAGTTCGAGGTGCAGTATACGTATCACTGATAAATAACATTTGGCTGACTGCAGTTTGAGAGTTCTGCTTAGAATGCACAGATAGCAGAGGAGGGTAACAGTGGTGACGGGGGCGGGGCGGCAGTATAAGCAAATGCAGAACGTTTAAGGTGCGAGGAGTAGGCCGCCTTTGTCTTTCTAGTGTAGGCGGCTATCTGCATGTCCAACAACTGTGTTTGCTGAGCCACTCCTAAAGATATAAGCTCAAACATCTGCGGAGCATGTGATAACTCATGTCAACAAAAGGGACATGTGCCAGTGCATAAGTAGCATGAGTTCGCTAGGTGCGACAGGCTGTCGGCGAGTTCGTTTGCTTTAGTGCTAATATAAGCTGCTTAGATTTTGATCTCGAATCGAAGGCACCGGAGTAGGATGCCACCGAGAATGTCCGAGGCGGGGATACTTTTGATACGGTTATTGTTCAATGTGCATAGGATAGCCCTATTGTCTGTGAACTCTCTGATCTACTTCCCCATCAGCATCGGTCCCCAAGGTTGATTGTACTGAACCGGCTGCTAATTCTTTAACGTTTATGTGCTCTTCGGCGAGCTGGGGTATCTGTGTTGAAGCGGAAGTGGAGTCAAGCCACGGCTTCTTTGTTTGCCATAATGGATGCCCCCGCGGCGGTTTTGCATGTGTCGGTTACGATATGATAAGCAGGTTCAGGCAATGCTCTCTTGAGATCGAAGACCATTGAATTCGCTGCATAATCGATCTAGCATTGCGATGGCACGGCGCGCATTGGCGCCGATGCGAACCCGGTGATGCGGGCGTTTGAGTGACGTCATGTGCACTGTCAGGCGGTGCATGGCAGGGCGTATGACATGCACGATCCTGACGACCCAGTTCAGTTTGCCAAGTAGGCTTTGCATGTCGTGTTTCGATACGCGTTTAAGGGGGCTGTTTGTCCATTGTCTGAACAGGTCCTGCGCTTGACTTAGTGTGGCCTCCGGGATGGAAGGAGTGCCCTGTCGATCGTGGCACCCAAGAACGTAAGACGCCGCGTGGGGAAAACTCTTTTTCCCCAGCTTATTGGGAGTCTAGCGAGATAAGCGTATGGATGAGATATCTCATCACGGTGAGAGCGTGTTCGTACGAATGGGCGGTGATCGTCGAGGTAACATATAACTGCGTTAATGCCAGCCTGGCGCAGCATGAGGTAGACGCTCTGCGTGGTGTGGTGGAAAATGCCAGCGCTTAGGGAATCCCTGAAAAGAAGTGGGCGTCGACCATGCATATGTAATAAATCCGGGACACCTTGTAACCGGACATCTCGTAACCGACATCTCGTAATCGGATATCTCGTAACCAGATATCTCGTAACTTTTAGAAAAATGGGACATCTCGCAACCAACAAAAACATGAAATCTTACAGTTGAGAAACTGGTTATTTCTACATTTAAAAGAACACAATCTTTTTCACAATATTCACTTTATTTACCAAAGCTTGTACAACCTAATCAAGTAAAAAAAAAACAAGCAAGTAAACCGGACATACGTTATAGACAATTCAACACCAATAAACCAATATTATATAAATTACTGGTACTCTGCTGGTACTGGCTTTGGTTTTTGCCACCTATTTATATGCCTTACCTGGCTGATGTGGATTCATCCTTGCCGCATTTTCGAATTAACTTAGATTGCTTGAGATGGTTTATTTCCAATTGCCCAGCATGTGCTATAAATCTGTGTTCTGAATAGATCAGTCACTAAATTTAAATCTTAATTCGACGGGTTGATCCTAATCCTTACTTGCCGCAATTTGGCGATGATGTTGATTCAGCTAATAATCTTTCGTCTTACTACATCTATAGATTTTCTTATCCTAATCTGTTGTTAAATTTTAATCTGAATTAATTGTCCTAATCTTTGCCGTGATTTGCAAATGATGTGGATTTATTTGGTTGTCCTTTATCTCAACAGATCTGTAGTTTAACTGATGATAATCCAAATGTAAATCATGCTCAAAATTAAACAAAAATCTCCGGTCTCATATACTCATGAAAAATGGTACTTGCAATACAGTTAAATTATAAAAAAAATATAAAAAAGTCATTAAAATTTTCTGGTTACGAGATGTCCCATTTCTGGTTACGAGATGTCCGGTTACGAGATGTCGGTTAGGAGATGTCCGGTTACGAGGTGTCAGGATACCATATGTAATACTTATTCCCTAAAAGCGCCACTTCAGACCAGAAAAAATTTGCGAAAACGTACTAATAGACATTTGTGTTCGACAAGGGCCGCAACAGTGGTCTTGGTTATGTGCCTGTTCTTAGCCCTTTGTTAAATATCACGTGTCGCCTGACAGATCTCATCTTGCTCCATAGCCGTATAAATTGTAAAACCCGTATAAATTAATATGGCATTTTACTTGAGTGATGTCTCTTGAGACGAGCGGCATACTAAACAATTCGAAAAGCTTATAATTGTCCTGGCTGCTGTGCAAAGCTGAATGGTGTGGCAAGGTATAAGGCACGAGGTTTTATAGGGGATTAAGGAAGATAAGGGAGTGACCAATGGGGAAAGTGGAGCGTCGAAAAAATGGACTCCGGGGTTGACAGACACCATTTATTTAAGTGGGATGTATAACTGGAGAGAAGCCTTTTGTCGTTTAAACACAATTAATATATACATCGATTTTACTCAAATCTACAAATTTACAAAGTTCATGAGACTTTTTGTTGCAAAGTTATTAGCATTCTGACTCAGTCAGAAAGTTTTTAAAGTGCTTGAAACTTCATGATATGGTCACTTTGACAGTTGCCCATAAATTACAAATTATTCATTGTTGATAGTCTTAAGCAAAAGTGCTCGCATTTCTGACCAAAGTTATTTTCATTATCATTAAACTAGTCTCTGGCATTTGATACCAATATTATGAATGGAATCACTTGAATTGCCAATAAACTGTGGATTGCAATTAACTTGTTAGGTTCCAGTACCAAAACCTGCTAAAAATATACTGCAAATATACTGCCGCCGAGTCCAGCATGTTCAAAATGTTTAAATAGAATTGACACCAGAATTGATGCCAGAAAGTTATGGACATTGTCACCGACAGAAATAAGAATGATATGTACATAAGTCCTGTAGAAGCGGGATGCCAAAGGCAAAATTTATTTCTGAAATCAGTCTGATCTGAGTACGAAATTAATAGGCAAAGCAGGTGTCCACCCTGAAACTCGAGTGTCTTTTTGTCAGGATGTTCAGTTTTGAAAGAAAAATTGACAAATTACAAATTGAACAGATGATTAGAAATAAAATTGCATTCAATCAAATTCAGTGTCTTTTATTTGACTGCTTTCAGTGTTATCTGATCTGACAAGTCATTTGTAATTTACAGTTTCTCAACAATTTAAGTGTTCCCATATAACATTGTATTAAAGGCCGGAGAATAGTTATCATGTTTACTGATTGTAGTTTTGGTCAGAAAAAAGAACAATTTTTATTCTTTCACTCGCGACTGTCGCAATGAATGATTCCTCATTTCAAGCAGGCAGTCAACTTTTCAAGCCCCAAGATCAGTACATTTTAAAGTTCCTAAAATGGTATTTTTTAATATGTATCTTTTTCATATCAATAAATGAATTCATGTATAGAGCTCGCTGTATCGAGGAAATGGTCTGAGACCTTTCACTTTTTAACTTTCCACTTTTTCACTTGTTCACTTTTTCACACCTGAGTTCTTAAAAATACAAACAGTACATTTATAATACTGTAAAAATACGTTGTATTTTTTGTTTTTGCGTTATTGGTTTAGGTTTCTTCTGAATTCAAAGGCTGGGGATTCAGTTTTTCGGCTAGCACCTCTTACCAAGCAAAGACTGAAGATATGGCAAACTCTGAGAGCAAATACGTTTATTCAACCGCCAGATGCGACTACTATTTTGTTCGTCTGGATACCATCCAACCACCACCATTGCACCAGACATTTGTTTCCTTTCTCAAGGAATTAAACGACACAGACGATAAGCAAAAATACTTTGAATTATTTGACAATTTTGGTACACACTATTTAAAACAGGCTCACATTGGTGCGCGGTACACACATGAGTACAAGCTTACCAAGGAACAGTATGATCATGTCCACGAGAGCCAATTCAGTGTGTCCGCCCAGGCTGAATTTGCTTCTATAGTTACTCTGTCTGGTGGTGATTCATTAAGCGCAGATCAAAAACAGGCAGCAAAGGAATTCTCCAGTAGTTCCACGTCTAAGACAATAACAGTTGGGGCCACACCGGAGGGTAATGGTGATGATCCCGATGCTTGGGCCTCAACAGTAAAGGACTACCCATTACCAATGCATATCACTTTGGGATCTATTGAGGAAATATTCCAACCGCAATTTTTCACCGATTTACAAATTAATTTCAAACGAATCCAAAGTAATATCATTCGATATAAAGGGGCTTACTGTAATTACTTAGAAGTAGAGCGGGGAGTGAGACATGCTTGTGGCAATTCAAGTACACAGTCAGTATCTGGTAGGTACATGATAAGCAAACTGTAAGAACACAATATGAATACAATTGGAAAAAGTCTTGCTTTTGGTTTTACACTCAACCTTTTAATTGCTCACCTTGTTGAACGTATTTATCACATCAGCTTTATGTTTATTGTACGGAAATTTAATACGAAAAAATCATTTGAACATAATTTAGTAATTATTATATTAGCATTCAGCATGGAAGCATAAATTTTGTTGTTAGTAGCGCCTTCAAAATGTAGCACAAATGGAATTGAATTTCCTGTAAGATTTCCTTTAGGTGACATCCTTTAGGTATAAGTGCGTTATTTTCGTCAGGGTAGGAGCATGGTTAATTTTCTAGTAATATTAGTAGTATTCAGACAGGGAACAATGTTTGATGTCAGTAATTTATTTCTTGAGTGTTAATCAAGTAATTTGACACGCAATTTGGTTTAACGTAAGCACAAACACATGGCAATATCTTTCTCAAAACATACCTTTCGTGACAAATCAGAGACAAAAATTATTTTTATATTACAGTTATTTACAGCTGCTGTGGCATAGATCAAGTCATAATACCTTTTATATACATGGAGAAAGTAGATGCGTAGTCCCCGTTTTCCAGTATCGAAAACATCCTGCTGTTTACTGTTGAAAGCTAGTAATTACAATGTCGTAACGGCTTAACAGAATGACTGAAAATGTCTCAGAAAAAATACAAATACCAAATTCATAAAAGATTGTAATTGCAAGAAATATAAACAAATTTATAATAAAACCGATACATGTGTTTAGATGTATCCAAAAACTCTTCGGAAGTCTTGCGAACTGTTCGTACTCACCTTTCAGTACTGCGAATGCTTTAGGCCACGGGATGTTTTTTTAATCCGTCCAAATGCTCGTGTGATTTTATCATTTTATATTCTGATAACTGATAGTGACTTCTATCAATTGGTAGAATATTGGTATGAAATATTGCATGCATTCGCATTAAAGCCAATAATAGACCCTTTCATGTGGTAGCCATGTTTCTGTGGGTTCTCCATGGATGGGTTTTAAACAGAATTTCGAAGTGTTCCTAACCCGGAGTTCACTGTGTTTAAAATTTCCAGTTGACTTTATGTAACTTCTGAAACCTTAAAGAAACTATCTATGTTTCGATATTAGTTGTGTAAATTTGATAATTACATCTTTACCTTTTGATACGCAGTGGGTATTTTGTATAGAATTCTTTAATCCCAGCAATTTAAAGTTTTAATTACCCTTAAATACACTGTTGAATTAGACCAATAATTAGAAATATAAAAATGCTGTTATTTACAGCTTTAAAGGTTTTACATTATAATTTATATTTGAAAATATAAACTCAACATGTTGCTTTTGTTGCAACTCTGTAATAGAAAGCAAAACAAAACTCAGGATATTTCTATGTCTTCAGCTGCTTCGTCTGCAGGAGTTTCTGGTGGTCCGACGTATATCCAAGGTCAGTTTCATTTATTGTCCTTTCCTGTCTGTGTTGACGTGTGTTTAATGAAATATACTTTCTCTATTGACATGTGTCTTCTTTATTGCCATGTAGTTACTATGCTGATGTTTGCCTTCTTTATCGCGTGCATTCCTTTGATGACATGTGTTTTCTTTATGGACATACGCTTCTTCACTGGTATATACTTTTGGTACTGACCTGTACTTTCGCTGTTGATAAGCGTGTTTATTATTGATACATGCCACAGGCCACAAGCGTACAGAAGGTTTCATTATACGTTTACCCAGAAGTTTAAATTTTATCTTTTTTTAATTTAATGTTATCTTAATTTATATCATGATAAATGCGATTACGTTTTAATAAAAAAAATTAGCAAAGGTGTTCAGAATCACCTAGAAATTGAATTACCTGTGCCAGACACTGATTACACGAGTAACAAAACTTTAAAAAACTTTGAATTTGTGGTGTTTTCTATTCTGTTTACACGAGTCTTCACATCTTCTAATAAATATTGGGATTTCCGTTAAAACATCTTCGCACCCGTTCATACTTGCTTTAAATACCCCTAACTCGTTCCTTATTTCTGCTTTAAGTAGTGCGCACCCTTTTCTTGTTTCGTTTACTCTGTATTGTAAATAAAAACGTTTTCTCACAATCAAATACGCACACTTTCGTCTATTTTCAGACTGCCAATCTCAAATAACGTACACGGGAATCAGTTACATCATGATGGGCTACAACATATTTTATGGCTATCCAATGCAAGCTGGAATGGATCCCGGCTTCAAACATTCTATTTTTAAAATAGCATTTACTAACAACAGCTTCACCCCAGACTGCGTGTACAGGGTACCAGACGGTCTACAAGTAGTGTCAGCGTTAGCCTGTGTCACCACATTTTCTGCTGACGAAGTTCAGAGTGAACACGACTTTTCCAATGCCTTATCAAATGAAGTGAGTTGGAACGTTTTAAAAGAAAAATGCCATTGTTTAGCAGCAATAATAACAGAAGTGGTAATGATAGTAGTAGTGTGGTTATCATAATAATGACAATTAGTAGTAGTCGTTATAGCAGCAATAGTAATGTAAGTTGCAGTTTCGGTAGTGAAGGTAGTAGTGGAGGATGCAGTAGAGGTAATAGAGGTAGTAGTAATAGCAGTAGTAGCAGCAGCAGTAGATATAGTAGTGGTACTTTCGCTAGTATACTAAAAACATTAGTGGTTGCAGTTATAGTTTAAGTAGTAGCTTTAGAAGTAAGAGTAGCAGTGGTTGCCGTTTGTTGTTGTAGCAGTAAAATAGTAGAAGAATTTATTGTCGTGGTGACCGAAGTAGTATCAGTGCCTTTTTATAGGCTATAAGCTTGTTAAAGTAAAGTAAGCTTTGTTAATTAAAACATAATCGTATAAATCCACATTTTCCATAAAAAGAACCCCACGTAAGTTTGCCATTATCTTGCCTTTCATAGTAAGTGTGGTTTAGGTGGTAACGCCTATGTGTCGCTTCGTGAAACCTGCCCCGCCTCAGCCATCCAAAAAGTGATGTAATTTTCTATGTTTAAGGCATAATTTCTATATGTAAGGTTTATCATGCTCAATGTCACAATGTTTGTCAGAAGCGTTTACCGGTGTCATAATGCACGGAGAACGTGTTTTGTTCATGGGATAGCTGCAGTTAGGACGTATTTTCTCTCAGAGGAATTTTGCTTCAACTAATTGGACGAAATTATTTGGTTCGTGACCAAACGTTGATAAGGGGTTTCACTTGTTATTTGTTTATTAAATTATACCACATTAACATTTTTATATCTTTGTGATCTTAGCGTGTTTGATACACAGTGCAATAATTACTACATATGCAAAGAAAATTAATACACTTTTTACATTAATACATTTTTACATATCTTTTTATGGTTCTTAGGCCTCTGCTTCTTTCAAAGGCTTTGGAGTTCATTTCTCTGCTAGTAGTGGCTACAAGAAGAACGTACAAGACATGAGAAACTCCCACAGTACCTTCGTCTACTCAAGCGCTGTATGTGACTATTTCTTTTCCCGTATTGACCCGTACATTCCACCTCCTTTTCACGACAGCTTCGTGATTGAACTCCAAAAGCTTCAAAATGATACTAATAATAAAGAGCTGTATTTTCAGTTCTTTGAAATGTTTGGTACTCATTTTGTCACAGCGGCATACAACGGCGCCAGGTACACCCACGAGTATAGACTGTCAACAGAACAGTACGACCACGCGTCGCAGAGCTCCTTTAGTATCTCCTTGCAAGCAGAATATGAATCTATTTTCAGCTTGTCGGGTGGTGATAAGCTAACCGATGAGCAACAACAGGCCGCTAAAGATTTTGCGAGTCATTCCTCAAAGTCTACAGTAACCGTTGGAGCTCTACCAACACCTGGAGGTGATCCCGACGCCTGGGCCTCAAACGTTAAAACAAACCCATTGCCGATGAAATTTTCTTTGGCTTCTATTGACGGACTTTTTGAAGAACAA
Source organism: Protula sp. h YS-2021 (assembly GCA_949752745.1). Lineage (NCBI taxonomy): Eukaryota > Metazoa > Annelida > Polychaeta > Sabellida > Serpulidae > Protula > Protula sp. h YS-2021. Next base: position 53,423,911 of record OX457028.1, read on the forward strand.
TTTTTTAGAGGACTGCACATCAACTATACAAAAATCAAGACCGCTGTGCTGAAATACCTACCTGAGTATTGTCAGTTCATTGAAAATGCCACAGGTCTGACATATGTCTGCAAAGAGCAGCGTAAGTATCAATATGTTATTATCATTAGACTATGCAAAGAAAGGAACAAGTATCGATTGGTGATTATCATTACAGCTAATGATAATCTAGATCATAATGGTTATTGCTTCCCCCAGAAATTGAAGACTTTCTGCACAAACCAATAAGAAACCCCTGTTTTCTTTTTTCTGTGTTGAGATATGGAAATGTTGGGAGTAACGACAGGGGTTTAGAAAATATTGCGTTCAAGGTGTCTTCTATATTAGTCCAAAATTATTTTTCATACCGATATGCGTTTTTGAAATGAAAACGTAGGGGCTCAGATAACATAACTGCAACAGTAAAAACAGCATTACTATTATGATGAATATGCTTGGTTCCACCTTTTTATGGGAAACGTGGAGTACCAAATGAAATTTTTTAAGTGAAATCGACACCCTTCCAACTATATCAAAATTGCATATTGTTTACTTATTTAATTGCTACCTGACTGTTCTTGTCTTTGACACCAAACGTCAAATTGTATCAGTGCCAGACAAAAATGGAAGTCTCTTAACTAGAAACACAAGATAACAGGCGATTTTTAAGCTGTTATTTCCGATTCTCAAGCATCCCTACTATTTTGACATAATAAAATAGTTTAATCGATATGGAAAATTGAGTTTTTGACTAATTTAGTCGTTATTTGAATGTCATTTCTGAAAGTTTTACATTTACGAATTTCCATATAGCGCGAAAGTACTTAGTTTCAGAAAGGGCTTTACCCCTGCACAGGGGCGTAAAATAGCGTGACATATTTCGAGTGACTGAATATAGAAATCAGCAAATCTGTTTTTGTATAATCTATAGCAATGTGGTGAGAATTATAACTTACATTTTAGCTCCAAGTTGTGACCTGAATGCGCCTGGGCCTCACTCTTCGGAATGCCTTAACCACTGGTGGCTGAGCGCGGGTTGCAAACAGGATGGAACAGCATCACCCGACAAAAACGACACCACTGTTAATTATTGGAACAGGCTGAGTGCAAGAAATGCATTTCTGAACATGCGGTCCTACAAAATTAATGCCGACAATGAAGTTCTAAATTACTACTCTTTGTGTTATGGAACCAGTAAGTATCTCAGATTAGTCATTGGGCAAATCACCGTAAACAGCCCTTTCCTAAACAAAACGCTTTCTTTAAAATAGTTGTTTGACGAAAAAACGTTACATAGGTATGAATATCAAGAGCTCTCGTCCAGTAAAAAGGCAGGATTTAGGCCGATGTACCATGAAAAGCATTTTTGCTTTAAGAAAATACACATCGACACGGACGGAGTATTATGCCTATAACCATGTATGCATGGCTAAGGTAATTCTAATTTGTTACGTTGGATATGCAGAATCACAGAATGACTTTAGGGGAGGGGAGGGGAGCAGCAAAGGCCCAAAACTGTTATGGTGAAAAATCTTTCTATTTTATTTGGTCTTATTTGGTATTGGAGGGGGTGCTCTGTCCTTTACAGTTCAATGCAGGCTTAAAGTATAGAATAAAATAAATGATATTTACCTTAATCTCGAACCCACTGAGATGATGGACTGTTGCACTGGGTTGATTGTATATGAACATGATTTTGTCACCAGGCAGTGACTGCCTTCTTTACACACGTCCACCTCACCGCCTACCGTGCTTGACCACATGGTGGATCAATGCTGGCTGTGAGTTAGACGGAGCACTCTCCCCGTTGCGTCGTGAAGGCATCAAAATATGGGACACTATGGATGGATCCCAGGCAAGAATGACCATGGTGGCAGTAAGGAGGCAGATGGATGCCGGAAATGTGGGGTCCTACCAGGATTGCATAGAAGAAGGTAGATTTCTTATCTTATAGTAGATAGAAAAGGCCGGTATGAAAACACTTCTGGTTCTGGTTGCGTGAAATGCATTGTGGATAATTGACCTTGACCTGATTCCGCCAAGGACACTGGACAGTGTCCTTGAGAGAATCAGGCCAAGATCAATAATCCACAATGTATTTGATCCCACTGTAACCGGTGTTTTCAGACCCCTGTTTTTGGGTCTTGACCTTATTAAAAGACATTGTATATCAAGAGCACTGCAGAGATTAACCTTAACCTGATTCATAAACGCTGTATCCAGGCACGTGTACTTTTGACCTTGACCTGATTCACGTCAAGGACATTGTATCCAGGCATCTATAATTTTAACCATGACCGGTTTCAAGGACACTGGATCCAGGAACGTGTACTTTTAACCAAACATGTTTTCAACGAAACTGAACAAGTATGGACATACAATCAACTCGAATGAAGCTTTAAAACAATATGAGAAAGCAGTTTTTTATAACCGTCAAAATATTGCTTTAGCTATTGTTTCATGTAGAAATTGATATGAAGCGTATAGCTGAAGTAATAAAGCCATATTCCTTATGGCACAAAACACATTACGTTTTATGTGTAAAATTAAATCAGTGTGTGTTATTTCGTAAAAACCTAAAATAATGTAAGGATATGACTTTAGTTGAAGCAATTTATGATAAATGTTGGGGATTCGGTGTCGAACAATTATCATTTTTATCATATTCTGGAAAGAATATAATGGAAAGTTGTTAAAAAAGCTAGCTATGTATGCTTAATGAGAGGAGTACCTTCTTCACCCGTCTTTCGCCAAAACTCACATGTACTGCGTCACCTCATGTACTGCGTCACGAGCAGACGACAACTATGATTACTACGATGGAGAACATGATTTAATAGAATAAGAAATTAGGAGACGTAAAGAAGCAGAAAAATCGACCAAAATAATTGATTTAATGGAGAAAAAGAATGACGAAGAGCTTGCTGTTCTTGCAGTGGAAGATGCTTTAATTTCAGCATACATTAGACGAGTAAAGTTTAACCTATCCGAACGTATTTCACCACACTTAAGATTAAGGATGGGAGACTCCAGTATGTCATAAAGCCTATGACTAATAGGAGAGTATTAAAGAAGACTAAAATTCATAGAGAAAGAAGAGTACAGGCTCGCTTTTCTTTTTCACATTGTACTTGGTATGGGAATACCATACAAACAAGAAAGAGACAAATATCCTGAATTGGCTAAGCAGTGTGAGACATACTTGAGTGAAAAGTATTTCATATGTAATGGTACTATAGGATGGAGCCTAGCATATAAAGTAGGGTGTCTTCACTACTGTTGTTTAGACTGTACGTACAAATGGAGTGAGCAATGTTTGAGGAATGGATTTAACAATGTCCATACTGTCGAACTTCAGATAAATGTGTAGTTCTATATCAGATGCAAATGGTCAAGCTGGTTAAGCACACTCTTAACCTCTAGTGAGACAATGCCGTTTATCATTCCGTGTATATTGGTGTATGAATTTCACCGTCTGACACGAAAAAACCAATTCTAGCTGAAGAGGATGAAGTGTTACAGTGGATGAATATTTAGCTGATTAGTGCAACAGCAGAGGAGGATTTTAACGGTATTGAGAATACTCTTAACAAGCTAAGAGAAGACGACATTAGTTGGTCTTATCAATCAATGAACATGAACTTGATGAGAGACAGCATGCAGTACAGGAGGAGTATGCTATGGCTCTCTTGCCGTTTAATGAGGATGAGCTTAATGGTACAGAGTGTACCGTACAGGATGATATTTACTCAATTGAAGAAATAGAGCAGGCAACGGGGCCTGAGCCTGAACCATTTCATAAACTATGCGTGCACCAGACGTCAGGTAGTAAATTGCTCGCACATTTAATGCATTACGAAGAAAATACAGAAGAAGAGCAGAAGAAGAGATGGATGATACGCAGACAATTCAAAGTACAATGAGTAAAGGTGTGATGAAACACCATTTCTCCATATGCAGTTGACACTTTAGCTCTCGTCAGAAGCTAAAGCAACAGCATAGAACCAATCACCAACTCCGGACTGTGGTAAAACGTTTAGCAGTATTAAGCTTCTCGGGCATCATCGATTAATATGTAGTATAAGGAATAAACAGCAACACGTCTCATAGGTGGATATAAACTAGTATGCAAAACCATGCCAAAGAGGTGTTTAAACCTAACCATGATCGTGATATTTTAATGTCTTTGAAGGAATTGGATCCACATATGAACATCATTTAAAGGAAAAGATTAAAGGAGGAATGACGTAGTATGTCACCCTATACAGTATATACTAAAATAGTGAAAAAGAATACATTAGAAAAAACATAAAATTTATCAAGGAAGTAAAACATACATTACATTACTACCTGAGGAGATTCAAGATGCATTACCCGAAGTGTTTCAAACAATGCAATAAAGTTTCAAGAATCTGAGCTTGAGGGGTCAAGTTGGCATTTAGATAAAGTGGACAATATCGAAGGGCATACCGCTACATATGATCCACTGGCAGGTACTTCTTAGTTATCATTAACTAGACAAATAGCGAGAATAGGAGCAATTGTGAACATTAAAAACAGCCACCAGTCAGTCTTAGCACATCTTCATGCGAAACATCAAAATCCCAACCAACTGAGTCATTGCACAGGTTGTGCATATGGGCTCAAAGGATCTCCTTTCCAATACTTGTACGTGAAGTATCAACCTTGGAGAAAAGAACAGCTTATCAATAAATGTGTTTGGGTATGAAAATAACAATGTGGTACCTATTTATATGAGTAAATATAATTACGGGACACAAATTAATTTAATATTCAACAGCAAGGGAAAGCGTGACAACTATTGTTTGATATGGGATCTTAATGCTCTTATGCAAAGACGCACGAAACATAAAGGACGTCAGCACTACTGCTTTAACTGCCTCAATATATTTGGTCGAGAAGATCTGCTGGATGGGCACAAGATAGTCTGCGTGAACAATTCAACCAACGATTGACTTTTCCCGAGAAAGAAGACTATTTAATGATTCCATTTAAAGAAATTGCGAAGAAGCAAAAGATACCATTGATCATCCCTGCAGATTTTGAATACTGTGAGGAAAAAGAAGAGAATGATGTCAAGTACCAGCATCATTAAACAAACAGTTTTGCTTACGTTTTTATCAGTACGGATACCCAATATTCAAGGCTACCAATGATGTATCGAGGAGACAATATTATTAGTGTATTTTTGCAAGAAAAGATCGGATCACAGATAAATTGGAAATGGAAAATACCCATGGTTTTGAAGCTGCTACCACTTGTTTTAAGTGTCATGCTATCTTTGGATCCGACAAAGTATGAGATCATTATCTTAGATCTGACAAAGTATGAGATCTTGATCGTGTAACCGGAATGTACCGCGATGCTGCTCACAGTAACTGTAATTTACAATACCGCTTGATAAAACAGAGTCAGGGTCAGGAGGATTTCTTTATCATACCAGTTGTATTTCACAACTTGCATGCTACGACAGCCATTTCATTATGGAGACGAATGGACAGTTTGAGGAAAGTAAACTACAGGTTATTCCAATCACCATTGAAAAGTACATATCCTCCTCATTAGATAGTTTGCCGTTTATTGACTCTTTTAAATTTATGGAAGCATCTGTACAAAAGCTGATGAACATCTTAGCGAACGAAAGGCAAAACAAAATTCGAAATAATCATGTCAACCATTGAAAACATTAACCAACAAGATTTGTTGTTCAGAAAGGGAGTATACCCATAGGATTTTGTGGATGGACCTGATAAATTATTTCGCAGTACACTGAGTGAGCAAGGTATCAGTGAGGACGACTATAAACATGTACAGAATATGTTGGATGCATTTTACATAATCATACATTAGGAGAATATCCTGATTTGTTCCTAAAACAGACGTTATGTTTTAGCTTACTTGTTTGAACATTTTCAACAAGTGTATTTAACCACTTACGAAATGGTTCCAGCACATTGTTATACAGCTCCTGGTCTCGCGTGGGACGCTATGCTTCGACATACAATTGTTGCATTATTTGTTATCAATGACATGCTCTTCATGCTCTTCACAGTGACTATTCAGTATCTGTAGAGCGGCGATGTGTTGAGGAAGAGGCACTGTCTCCTTACAGTTAAGAACTCAAGAACGAATTAAATTTGAAAGAGAAACCATGTGAGAAACTGGTTTCTACTCTGCATCCTCAAGCAATTTATGTTGTATATTACCGTTGTGTTCGGACAGACAAAATAGTTAGAACCATACATTACACTAAATATAGAAGAGAAGCCAAAACTCCGTTTGAGAAGGATTTTTTACAAACTCATGAACAATTCTGTATTTGAGAAGACAACGAAAAATATGCGGAAACGGATTAATTTAGAATCGGTTCATGTTCATGTTCATGTACGACTTTCATTATCCGAATTAAAACTGTTGTTTACCGAGACGGACAATTTATGTTTCTGTATTAAAACAACTGATATGTATCAAGCTGTGTTGCAAGATGCGTGTTACTTTGTACATCCCGTTTCCTTCATTCAACTACAAACAAAAAAGTGATCGGAAAGATGAAGGATGAAACTGCAGGCCTTCCCATAGAAGAGTTTTGTAGGTTAACGATCCAAAATGTACAGTTTTTATATAATAGAATAGAAAGGAAAAGCGCCAAAGGCATCGGTCGGACACATGCCAGAAAAAAGAGACATGAGGATTACAAATGTTATTTGAAGATAATGCTGGATAACCCTTCTGGTATTTAATGTTATTTGCTATTATTAATGTTTTCATATTTGAATATGTTTTATTTATATGTGTTTGAAATAAAAGTCTACTATTTTATATTTTATTAACCAACAAACACTTGAATCATAGTACTTAGCTAACAATACGTGGCAACATTTTTAACAATACTTAACTGACATTATTTAACAAAATAGAGGTTTATAGCGATCATAAATCATATGTTGTACAATAATGTCACTGTCACTGTTCCTTAGTACTCCTATAATGTCTTCTACACTCACATCTCGAGCCCGTTGTAAAATATAATACACACAGCAAAATCCACATGCATTTGCCAACGGTTGTTGTAATGGTACACTATTCATTACAAAGTTTTTTTTCTAAAAATTGAACCAAGCGTTTATTTATAGGTGCTCTACCATATGAATAAGAATACTCTTTATTATACACAGCGAACCAATGTGGTCCAGGGTTATCCTGTACATCGGTGATAATGACATAAGCCCCCGGTTGCCATGTTGGTAACTGACCATAGCAAATACACCATGAAAAATATCTTTAGTCATACATTCATGTCTTAAAACAGCTCTTATCTGCGCACTTGTTTATCATGTATAGCCAAACTGAATATTCCGACTACCTGTGATTTCAACAATGTTATCAAACTCTGTATAAATGATAATATTTGTCGGATGGCGCAGCAAATTCATATCCAGCCTTTATTGAAGAGCGAAAAGCCTTTATCCCGGTCTTCACGCCTAATTATGCAGCTCTTGCCTCAATCCAGCCTATCAAATCCTCGAAACAACGTTTCATAGCATTGCAAATTAATCTTTTTTCAGCCATATTCGTATATATATCTGGGTACAGTTGATTGAAGTTAACGTTGTTATATAGAAAATTGTAAGGATTCTTATCTCCAGAAAATGCTCAACTTGTCACTAAACCTATCACAAATTCGTTTCGGTCATTGTCCAAGAAATGTGTTGTCTTTCACAAATGCGCGAAACCCAGCAGGCACAGCAACTACTTCACGTGTAATAGGAAATTTAGTTGGCATTCTCAATATTGCATAAGCATGACGTAATTACACGCCAGGGCTTGGTCGAACTTTATTATCAAGAAACATTTCATTAAGTGTACTCGGTACCAATGAGTGTTGTTGCTAGGTGAAATAAAACGATCATTCAGAAAAAGTTCCACATTGCTCCATAATCTATTAAACATTTCGTTAACAGGAGCCAATTAATGGTCAGGTCCATAACTAGCTTGTGATTTCTTTACAATTCGCAAGGTGACGTAAAATTTAGCATTTTTCAAATCTAGATACTCCTCTTTTGTTGCTCGTATGTAGAATTCTACTGGTGCACTTGGTCTAAGAGCAGCAACAGGCTGATATTCCACATCAGATGCTGTTTGTGCTACTAAAATGGGAAACCATTCTAATGGTGAAGTACAACATTGACACGATTGATCATGAATGAGTGACATTTTTAAAAAATATCCTTTGATGTTAATGCTTTGACTCTTTCGTTTACGGACAGGTTTGCGTGCTTGCCTGTGCCTTAACCATTTGGTATAGCACCCGCGAGGTGTGTTGTCGTTTCATGAGTGACATCTTTTGTAGTGCCTCTTAATGCTTTTTTCATATGAGGGGCAACAATTTTTGCACCAGAAGCAAGTAGTGATACAACTTTTCTAGCCAATGCGCTCAGAAAGGAACCAATGCGATATCGATATCGGTAAACCAGGCAGTGCGCTTCCACTTGGTATTGAAAATGGTTGTGATAAATATTTGGATTGTGAATATAGAGCCTCATATTGCCTTCTGTCTAAAATGAAGTTTAAAGATGACTCAAATGGTACGTTTTCTCCTATGTCGTTCTTGATATTGATTTCAACGTTGTCGAACTTGTTGGTAATTGCAGAAACATAATGTGGTTCTCCATAAGATTTGGTAATTATATCACCGTCATTTCCTTGAAGAGTAACTGCACGCATTAAGGGGACATAATTATCACCAACAACTTGCAGATCACAAACACTACAGATATATAAAGTGCAAAATCCACGGGTCAGAAGTATAGTCCGATTGGTACATCCGTTTACTGTCCACGTCAGCCTGGAATATTCCTGTGTTGTGAAATCCCAACAAGTGCATTTTTCATAATAATTCGGGCTCGTCGTGAGATTGTGTCGTATTTGAATTTTACTTAAAATTTATTTATATAGTTTCATTGGTTTCTATAAGCATTTATTAATTCTTGTGCTGTACTATAATCCCCGAGGAATATGAATTTTAGCTAACTCTTCATTTAAACCGCACCAAAAATAATCTGCATCCTTTTCAAATGTGCCCTATATATGAGGGTATTGAATTTCTGTTAATGCTACTTCCAATTTGATTTTCAAAAAAACTGTTTTTGAGATGCGAAATTGAAACGTAGAAAGCGTATTCTTGGGACAAATACCCTTGTAAGCATTGCTTTGTTAAGTAATGTAAAAACTCATTGATTGAAAGTGATCGTTTATGTTTTGGCATAACATTAGTTTCAACGGTTATGGTTTCTCACCTCAATACCCACCTCCACAATACCCACTTAAACATCGTAATTTTTTGAAAAGTTTTTGTAGGTTAGGAAGGTAATTTAATAATTTCCTGTTCCTTCTCATGGTGACGGGCTTTTTAAATATCTTGTATGGTTATACGTTTTGTGAAGTGGTTAACGAAATTGTACTGTTTGTTATAGCCTCAGTGAAGTTCTTTCTTTCTTGACTCCACCAGTGCTTCTTCAGTAAGTCTACAATATTTGAATTAGAAATGACTCTACCCGTGCTTAACACAAGTTCTTTCTGTTCAGTCCAATAAATTCCATTTTTGTTAAGTTCTTTTAAAAATAAAGTCAGTTTTTGATAATATGTTGGTGGTAAATACTGTAATATATTGATTTTCTTATTTGTCGGTATACCACGTTTTTGCTTGTGGCGTATATATTCTCCCACCAGCTGTGTCATTTTCTTAGCAGTTTCACGATTCCTTTCACCTTTTTTATGTTTTGTTTTACTGTTCAGGTCACTGCCCTTAGACTGATATTTTTACCTCTAACAACATAATATTCAGATTCTGGAATCCGCATCATTTTCTGTGTATGTTTCATCGACGTATAAGCTGTTTTAACAGGCGTTAAGGTCCCATTAAAGCCACCTTTCTGATTAATTAGCCTCTTTTTATGCTTTCGAGATACCTTTTTTATTAATATTCTCAACACGTGTTTATGACGTTTCAGCTTTTGATGAGCTTGGGCATTTACTGGTCTATGCCCTCGTAAAATATTGAGACAAATTTCAAACAAGCTGGATTATTTCTTCTTTTGTCGCTTGTTTTCATTAAAGTCTCACGCCGCCTTGGTCCACTGTATCTCAGCAAGCGAAGGAATGGTTGATTAGATTTCAGTAGCTTTGACATTCTGCTTCGTTCGATGTATAACGCAGAAATGACTAATATACTATAGACATAGCCTTATGTACATAAACGAAAGGTATGTGAGGTAAAATACCAGTGTGATTGCGAAGGTGCTCTTCCATGTTTGGTTTTAAGTCAATAAGCAAGTACCCAAAAGGTCTGGTTGTAGCGCCTTGTAACGTTTCACTCAAAAAATGTGATTTGCCTGAATACATTTGACGCGCAAGTGTAGTAGATTATCTCTCGGATTCTTAAACAAAATAATATAATTGGATTTTAAGCTATATTTCGCATTTCTTTTCCTTGATGAAACAAACTATGTACAGTAAACAGAATGCTTAAATTATTATCACTGCTTGTTACGCTAAACATTGCCATCAATAACCAAGAGATTCGTTGTTTTTATATCAAACTGGTCTTCAATGTCTTTTGGTATACCCTTATCAAAACGATCTGACTCATAGACTTGTATAAAGGTTGATCTGCGCCATATAACCATAAAATATGTTCGGAAGGAGGATCAGTTAGTTTATACTCAATAGTAGCTTTAACAAGAGATTTTTCCAATGTCAGTTGATCCAGAGCATAAAAATTTGAATGAGTGTTCGAATTGAATGTGAAAACCACTGCATGTCTGTCTTTTATCCAACTATTGAATTTTTTTGGCCAGCCCATCCACTTCACAAAGTATTCGATTTTCCCTTTCTTTTTCGTGTTTTAAAGCCTTTTCCACTTTAAATAATGAATCAGCCTCTTTTGAAGCGGATATTAATTCTTCATAAAAATGACCGTCTATGGGATAATCTATGAAGTCTTAAAGTGTGTATAAGTTGATACCCAGTTTTCAACACTGATGTATCATGATAAAGACCTCATCAGTCCATTTCTATTGATACTCACGTTGAAATACGTATTTCAGGTGGGAAATGACATGAGCCTTTATTTTAAATTTATGTGGGTTGACTTTTTAAGAAGAAAATTTAATGGTATCCATGTACATACATTTCCAATCTTTGGCTACGTTTATTTCACTAACACCAGCAGGTGATAAGCCACGCAATGTATGAGGTCTATTGTTGTAATTGCCTACTGGCTGTTGCAAGATGTCAGTATACTTGTATTTTTTTTATTTTAAAGAAAACAGCGGCACGTTAATCTGTCTACACTACGTATGACGTATGACCTCAGCATAATTCGCTTTGGTTTCATTTTTAGTTGTGTAGACATGGAAGCCTTGTTTTTCATAAATTGTTTCACCCAACGGTGAATTCTGTCCATTTATCTGATTTTAACAATTTGGGTCGTCTGTCTCTTCTCTGGAAAATATTTGTAAAGGCTTGTACACAGAGTCATGTTTTTATTAGGTAATGGTTCTATCGACCGACATGAATGGCGACTGGCAGAATATGAATGCCCTCGTTGTGTGGAGAAAGACATTTAACATCAGCTGGATCCGTATCTCCTAAATCATCTATACCTTTTGTTATAATACGCCGTCGTTTGGATTTGTAGTAATTGACTGGTTGCAAGAGTGTAAACGCGTCTTGATCACAAATAGATTTTTCACATTATGACAAGAAGTTGGTTTTCCTGTTTCTTTCAGAAGCTGATATAATGTATGTGATCCAGCAAAATAAAATGGAATATTATATTTAGAAGAATTTTAAAGGAGACACTTTATTTGATGACAGGGAAAAAACAAATTCTGACTTCTATCTCGATTCTTTCTCATACACTAATTTTACTTTTTAAAGCATAAAAACGGTAAAAAGATGAGAATGGACACATGATTGTGATGGTAAATGAAGAAGGACCAGAAGACGGTATGTGGTTGCCATGATTCAACAAACAGACGATTGATGAAAAAAGTGCGAAATAGCGATGTTTACACAGCGGTTGACGAAACAATTGAGAGAGGCAATGATGATGTCATAATGAGCCTGCTCACAGCTGATTCTACTTACTTTCACTATTTTTCTTCACTCACTTTTTTATATTTTCAAAACACTCAAAATTAATTTCAAATTGTTACAAAATTGAGACAATTTTGCTTATTCGTAAGTCTGGATGTCTCTAATAAGAGCCGGGACTTTTGTTTGCTTTTTTTTTTTTTGCTTTTTTAAACTACATCTTCCATTTGGTGAGTGTCTAAAAGCAGCGATCTTGCGGTGCTTCGGCACATCGTATGGTCATCTGTCCGATCTCAGAGCAACGCCATGCCGTGCAAAGGTCTTGGAAATACTTTTGTGTGAAGGCCATGGTCTGTCCCATCCGCGTGCCGCAAATAAAAAACAGTGTGCTTCATATTTCTCCAAGCATGCATTGGCCCAGTCTGAATACTCTTTCATGTCCTGTGTGTACAACATGGTATACCACAGGAGAAGGTGAAAGAAGAATGAAGCTCTGTATTTTTCTGTTTCTAAGGCTTGCAGGCGGGTTATTTTCTGGTGATGGTACCGCATTGCTATACTTGTCTTGTCTTCATCAGAGCCCAATTTCCATCCAGGTGGTATACCATGGCCCACCGCCTTGACACTACTCTGTCTGCCTGACTCCCTGATAAAATCTACCATCAGAACTCTGTCAGAACTCTGTCAGAATACTCATTTTTATTGCCCGTTAAATTGATGCGGACGTGCTATTTTCTCTAACACGTGGAAGTTTTATTTTTTCTTTATATACTCATATGGTTCTCCCCCTCTCACAGAACTCCAATCTCATTCGTTCCCATAACTACAACACCATTGGTTCTCTGAAATGAGTCCAATTCACGAGTGTGCTCGAGCTGTCCTAAAATTAATCCAATTCACGAATGTCCTCTACCTGTTCCAAAATAAGTCTCGTTAACTTATTCGTCCGCGTAAAGACATGATGATTCGTTCTTATAACTACAAAGCCATTGGTTCTCAACCTGTTCTGAAATAAGTCCAATTCACGAGTGTCCTCAGCCTGTCCAGAAATTAACTAATTCTGGAGTGTCCTTGACCTGTCCTGAAATTAAATAAATTCTTGAGTGTCTTCGACCTGTCCTGAAATAAGTATCTCCAATTTTATTCGTCCGTGTAACAACATGACGATTGGTTCTGATCAACATTACTGTTCTCTTGCTGTCTTGAAATGAGTAAAAATATATTCTGAGCAACTGCTTGAAGTGGTTTTTAATGGTGGTTTTTAGTGTTTTTTTATTAGAAGGCGAAGTGATGCTGAACACTGTGGTTAAAAGATCGTTAAAATCGATCCAGGAGTATTCCAGTTGGGAGAAATACATTGTTGGTAATTGACCTTGACCTGATTCCGTCAAGGACACTGGATCCAGTGCTCTTGACTTAATCAGGTCAAGGTCAATTATCCACAATGCATTTCACCAAACCGCAATCGGAAGTGTTTTCTTACTCACGTTAGCTATCTGCTTCTTATACAGAGTACGGAAGTGCGTTGATCGGAAATTGAGAAGAAGACAACTCAGAGTCACGTTTTTCCTTGAAATATATTTATTTGGAGCGAAAATGCATAAATAATTTGGTCATTCCTCTCTATGGCGCGTGTACTCATTTCAAATGAGAAAAACTGATTTGCTGCTTAGCATAGAACAAGATTGTCTATAGACAATATCCCAGCTGACGATTGCTGATGGCAGGTTCTATGACAGAAGTATAGCCTTCAGCCAAAATTTCAAGACAGTAAGCCTATCTTCCTTGCCTCACTTACACAATCCACAATTATCCAATTTTTGGCGAATTTCCAAAACAGTAATAACTATGGATGTACTTATGTCAACACAATAAGACGATATCAATATCCTCCCATGCATTGGGATCTGGTGGTTTCGGCCAAATTTTCCATCATGGTTTGGTACACTGCCAACAATTATAACTGTCAGGGAGGCCATTGTGCCCCCACTTTCAATCAGAAGGAGATATATTTTAAAAGAGTGTTGATATGAGCCAATATTTCTGCCAGTTTTGGTAGATCGTCAAAAGAAAAACAAAAGTAAAAGCCAGACAGGTACTAAAGGGTGCTTCTTTCAGCCAACATTTCAAGACAGCATGGCTATTTTCCTTACTTTAGTTAAGATTGGGTTTATTGGCTAAAAAATTGGGGAAATATTGACGAAAAACAATTTATTCGGTCAAACGCCAGGAAGATAGCTCCATTATCTCAAACTTGTAAATAAACGTAGCGGTCATTACTGTTTACTTGGATATTACCTCTTTTTAGTGACTGACCAAAATGGCGGAGAATTTGGAAAAAAAGAGAAAAATCTGACATAAAAGAAATGGCTTTGCTGTTTTCGAATTTTACATAAAGATAGCCTCAATATTAGCAATAAATGTTAATAAAACCTAATAAACAAGTTTTGCATTAATTTTTTTCTGATGTCAGGTACATAGCCTTACTGTCTTGGAACTTTGTTACAGGTATACTTATATGTCATAAATCTTGACAGCAGCATTCGTGAACAGGGACATTGTCAATGGACATGTCTCTTGCGAAGCTAAGTAATAAGCTACAAAAAGCAAAGAGGAAAACTCGCGAGAAAGCGCACATAACGTCTAAAGGTAGACGGGTTGCAGTGGGTGGCGGTTCTGTGCAGTTAAAGTAAAAGTTGCACACAAATCGTACTCTTATAATGAGTGTATGCCTCGCCCGATACTTTTCTTTCATTACTTTGAAATGTTAATATGTTAGTGCCTTGATGAAAAAAAATCTAAAATTTTCCTAATTGTAGGATAACTGTGAAGTAGAATTTAAAGGGTAAAAATAAACGATAAGAAAGCTTGAGGTCAAGATTGATATTTTAAAAGTATTCTCAAAGAAATGCTTGCTAAATAATAGTAGAATGCATCTTTAATACGCCTTTGGCTTTATGGTGATGTAGTTAAATAATTAAAATACCTTTACTTGTTAGTGCTAATCTCAGATTAATGTGAAATATGTTATAAATGACATCTGATGAATTGAGACATTTTACTATTCTGTTCATTTATGTCTTACCGTATAATCGAAATATTTTACAAATGACTAAATATTTTGGCTTTTTACTTTGATCCACTTAAAAAGTAATCTTACATCTTATCTGAGATAGAATTTTTAAGTTAAATTGGAAATGTTTCAAAATCATCAAAATAACTTAGCTTAAATATATAGGCTTTCATCTATATCTGTATTTATCACACTGTAAAAGCAACAATCTATATCTACATATTACGGCATTTCGTAACTGGACACTCAAATGTGTTTCGCGATGAACGTTCTTTAAGAATCAAAAATTAAATAAATGTTGGGAACGATTGCTCCATTGTTTTACTTGTTTTCTTTTAAACAATTATGTTCATGCAGGTACTTTTCTTTGTGTGTTTTTTTTTAAAATTTAATAGTAGATTGCAGTGAAATATCTTTGGCATGAGATTCGAAGCGTTGTAACGTAATTATATCACATAATCTAATTTGAAAGTAATTTAAATATTCAGATGGCATCTGTCCTCTCGAAGGCGGTGTCCCTCAAACACAGGACTGTTTAAACTCTTGGTGGTTCAGCGAAGGTTGCATAAAGGAGGGTACGGCTTCCCCTCAACTGAATAAAGACAACGTACGCAAATGGACTAGCATGTCAGCGGAGGACGTAAGGGCTGACATGCACAAAATCCACGCCCAGGCACTCAAGGACGATCCTCAAGGCGCCTTCAGCTTGTGCTTTGGGTCCTTGCCTGACCCTCCTCAGGTCAAGGTGAGAATTCCACATATTCTGTTGGTCATCTTTAGTACTTTGGTTGGAATGAAATGCAGTGTATATTGTTGTAATATAAGATTCATTATTTCAAGCCTCTTAAGCATAAAGAAACAAAATTATATTGTATTTAGCAGGACTGGAAATACCCATTTTGTGCTGGCGACATCTATAACTACAACAACCATTTAGCTCCTGTTTACTCGATTATATGACCAAAACCTACAGCAGACTGTTCTGCTGCTATTAAAGAATTTTCAAGAACGTATCATTTTACCATCTACATGCCATTCAAATAAGTAATTTTGGCACTTTTTCCTGTCTTCTTGTCCACTTTTATTTGTTATTTATCAGTCGGGGTACAGTATGGATTTAAATTTGTATTTTTTTATCTCTTAGCTAATAATAAAAAGAATTAAGCCGTATATTTTCCAGCACAAACTTCATAAAAACAATCCAGTCAAATTGATACTGCATGGTTTTAACGCATTTGGTGTATTATACAAAGCATCACAACTTGTAAATTTTTTAGTAATGTTCTAATTTTTTACTTCTTGGGATGGTGATGTTGTATTAAGATATATAACTCTTGTAATGTGTTTTATCAGAATATCTGATTACTTTGTTGTGTCTTTTCTTTACAGGTATACTTTTGAAAGATTTTGCTAATGTTTATTGGGTGGCCACAACACAGAAATGAAGAGATTATGTCTTGTCTCCATGCCACGCAGGAATTTTAAATAACAATTGGGAAACTTTTATTTGGAATTTAAAGAATAATTAGTAAATCTGCGTAATGACTAGACAGTTTAGATCTTTTATCAATTATTGCTATGAGATTATTAACCATGCTTTAATGATTGCTTGTGTAAAAATATAAACCAAAAATGCTTAAACCTTTATAAAAATGCATAATTTCTGCTTAATATTAGCTCGTATCCACATATATTTGTATGTGTACCGTTAAAAACGTTTCCTGCCTGAGTGTGCATATAACAAAAATGAGTGATATTAAAATAGACAACAGTTATTTCAGGTTTTTGTTTGATTTGCTGTCAAGGATTTCTCTGTAATAACATTTATGTTCCTAAGGGTAAAAATGGTTTGATCACTTAATATGGTTTGAAAATGTGATTTTATAACATGCCCAGCTTTGACCCAGACATGGGTAAAATAAATGAAGTAAAAATCACGGTGAAAATTTAATCCAGAGCTAAAAGGTCTTCATAGAACTTAAACACTCCTCCATCTTTGATGGTTGGATATCTTTTGAAGTATTTACATTTTTATCACACAAACAATTCTCTACTTAAAATTTTTTTGAAGGATATCTTGTTTCAAATGATATTTTAGCGGCTGTTATTAGTGTTCAGTTGTAGAATGTTCAAATATCTTGTGCAGTTTAGACAATGTGCGCATGTGTCCCTTATAAATCATGTTGTTAGTTGTAAGCATTTTGGAAGATCCCTGACTGTCTGCCCTATTGGTGCCATTAGATGAGCAATTGGTCAGCTTCTAACACATGTTAATTCATATCACTAGAAATAAAACTCGAAGAAAATTGTATCTTTTATTCCAGTTTCTAATTTAACACTTTTTAAAAAAATATTTATTAGTTAAATAGTATGAACTTGATAAAATCGCTTTTGCTAACACAATTAGATTTGGAACCACATAATTTACGATTCTGAAGACTTATAATTTTAGAGTTCCGAAATGCCCTTTTCAAAAGCAATTTTACGAAGCCAGTTACAGCACAACCCTACATAACAGATCTTTTGTCATGCTGTACATTCTTACGTCGAACCAACGCCGATTTGAGGTTGAGGCGTTGGCAGCACCAAACCACAAGCTGATTGTAATTTGCTGGTGATGGTCGCGACCATAGACAAACGTCTAGTCAACGTGTTTTTACCCAATTGAATAGACGTTGGTTGAGCAACACCGTTTGGCATTGCTATTGGTCTTAACTAAACGCATGCTTTTCCGACGTCTTATCAAAGCAAAGTTGAATAGAAGAAGACAAATCAACGTTATATCGACATCAAATATAGTTGTAAAGTGGTGGGGGTCACAACCTTTCAATAACCACATAAAGTCAGAAACGTTAATATGACGTTATAGATAAATAAATTTAACAAATTGGCGGTTCACTATTTGCGTATGCAAAGGTTTAATTTTCTAACGAATTTGTTTGGGAGTTATCTGGAGACCTGAAAAGGGCAAATGAAAAAAACTACGCAACTTTGAAGTTTGAATTAATCTTTTAGCATCTTTCGAAGATGAGAGAAAATAAATAACTGTGAAAGAATCATCGTGTAAATCTACCAACCCAAATAAAAAGGATCAATAGTTACTCTCTATCACTGATTTACAACACCAAAGTGTTCAATAAAGTCACATCAAAACTTTCTAGGGTATCATTGTGCAAATCTTAACGAAATAAAAAGGATCAATATTTACTCTTTATTACTGCATCAAAGTTAAAAACACAAATCAAAGGTTCAAATTGCTTTTGAAAAAGTTCATTGAAAAACTACCAATAGTTTAAGAGAATAGGTTTTAAAAAGTAGCATATTACCCAAATCAAATATTGCCCTGTGAGAAAATGCTATGCTGAGTATTTTCCAGTCAGATGTTTTCCGGATGGGCGTTGACTTGTCGGCTGCTTTGGGGTCAGGATTTGTCTTGCTTCCATGCATTATCATATATAGCACATTACACAGCACACTAAGGTTTACTGACGGCTGCTGATTTACTGGTGTGCTGTTGTGTGTCGTTTAATCACTGTGTACTAGCAAGAAACAAGCTCTTTTCTTTGTTGCCGTGTTTTAGTAGGGTCCTTAGGATACCTTTAATTAAAATTGGTTATGTGATAATGGTAACTTGGCAGGTTATTATGCTTAACTTCCTTGTAACCTAACATCTTTCTATCAAAATAAGTAAAATGGATCAAATGACGCAGTAATGATGTCACAGCGAAAAAGTACCTTACAAAATAATTCTTGCGAAAACCAAGTCTCATGTCTTATTCTAAAGTTGTAAATACAACCATTTTGGATATAGTCAGCTTTAAAGTGTTGATGAAGGCATCATAGTTCGACAATTTTGGTGGATATGGATCAAGTGGTCATCTATGATTGTGCGAAGTTTGATTTCCTTACGTCCGGGATCTTTGCAAAAATGATACAATGGAAAAGGAAAACATTTCTTGAATTCCTAGCAAAGCATCAATCTGTGGGACTGGCGTGATTTGAATCATCTGCATGGGGTATAGTGTTGCAGGTAAGAAGGAAAAGGTGTGTAGTTATGTTTCCTATCTGTTATGAAGAAAAAAAAATACATAGACGTCTGCACATACTATAGTTTTGATATGTGTTTAAAATTTTTGCAGGTGTAAAGAGAGCACGTAAAAAGTATATGCCACGAAATGCGTTCAAAGTATTTTTTTAAGAAATATGTACACAGAAATAAGTATATCTATGCTTCGTACAAGGTTGCTTTTTCACAAAAAATGGTATGTTGATCACATAAGTGGTTTATCATTGCGTAGAAACTAAAATGCATAGTAATTAATAAGATGTCAGCATATCCCCAGGATGTCAATGGAAACAATGAAAGCATAATTCTTTTAAAGGAGTTTCCTTCAAAAGGCTGTCGCTGTTTATGAAGTTTCTAGTCTTTTCTCACTGCTGTCACCTTTTTCGTTCTGTCCGGTTCCGTAATGCCCTTATATGTACTTGATACAGTTGTAATGAGTAGAACTAATAATATTTTCCAACGTTAAAATAGTAACTTGGTTATGTAAATCGCTAATCATAGCTCTGGGACTTGTGGTGTTTAATCGGAACTTTCTGAGAACTTCTCTGCATGGACATTTGTCATCCAAAGTATGCCTATTGCTGTGTTTAATCGGAACTTTCTGAGAACTTCTCTGCATGGACATTTGTCACCCTAAGTATGCCTATTGCTGTGTTTAATTGAAACTTTCTGAGAACTTCTCTGCACCATAAGTATGCCTATTGCTGTGTTTAATCGGAACGTTCTGAGAACTTCTCTTCATGGACATTTGTCACCCTACGTATGCCTATTGCTGTGTTTAATCGGAACTTTCTGAGAACTTCTCTGCATGGACATTTGTCACCCTAAGTATACCTATTGCTGTGTTTAATCGGAACTTTCTGAGAACCTTTCTGCATGGACATTTGTCACCCTAAGTATGCCTATTGCTGGGTTTAATCGGAACTTTCTGAGAACTTCTCTGCATGGAAATTTGTCACCCTAAATATGTCTATTTGCACAAAGTTTACTGCGATCCGATGAAAACTGAAAAGGGTAGCAAAAGATAAAAATTTGCTGAATGATGGAGAGACAGGTGGCAGAGGCCCCAAATGATCTATAGCCCACGGCCGTCGGGGTAAAGAAAAGCAAACTAAATACCTTAAGATGTTGTAGATTTGAAGAGCTGTTGATTAATAAATTTGGTACAGCACAGCATTAAAATATAATCATAGAATTATAAGTGATCACATATTATATTAATGTGCTAAATGTGATGTAGATAATAAAATTGGTCGGATAACTCTTTAGATTTAATTAAAATGATCAAACAAGTTAGGGCAAAAGAAACAAATTAAACAAAGGTTATATTTTTCGCTATCTATTCTTCCCATGATAAGCATTTTATTCAGCCGTTTTACGTTTCATGTTGCCAATAATGTTATTTTAATAGTAAAATTGCAATAAGTTTCGTTATAGTTAACATCATTACAGAAAATCCATTTTATTAAAATCTAGTTATACTCAAAGTAGTAGGCAAATAAAGAGCAATATTCTAGTATCAATCCTAATCTCATTCTGAACGTGGCATTATAACGCAAGGCTTTCAAATTAGTGACTTAACGAAGAGACATATTTTAGTATGGGACTTATAAGGGATAATATTGCACAGTTAATTCTTAGTGACTCCCCGTGTTATACAGTTATAATAAGCAGCATCGAAAATAGAAGGCTTTTTATTTTTTCAGCTATTTAATTGAAAGCAAATATATGGGGAGGGTACAGATGAACTTTCTATATAATATTTTCAGTGCCTAACAGCGCTATGGTGAAACAAATATCTGGCATGTATTTAATTCAACTGGGTGTAGCTATAGAAATATAGGTATAAAAACAAACACTGAAGTCGTTTCAAAATAACCATTCTTTTTGTATTTCAGTTTGATTTAATTTGAAACGCAGCATAAATGATTTCATTCTGAACGTGGGTACAAATTTTTATTTTTGAGTAGTATAATATCAAAAATATTCCTACTTAAGGCGATCTAAGAAATAACTTGAATTGACAACTTATGGGGATGCGGGTGTGATTCCAAAGCAGTCCTGGAAAGCACCGGCAGGGTCATTGTTAAGGGCCTGGGCGTGGATGGTGTGCATCTCCCGTCTCACATCCTCGGCTGCCATTGTTGTCCAGCGCTGCACGTTCGTGTGACTGTTTTGGGGAGACTGTACACCTCCAACAAAACAGCCTTCGTACTCCCACCAGGCCTCCAAGCAGTCTTCTATCTGAGGTGTACCTCCTTCCAGAGGACAGGCGTCACCTGTCAACATGCATTGTTGTCATTATTGACTTATGTAAGCTGCAATTGTTTATGTTTCTTGGTGTATCAAATGTTCTATATTTACTGATAAATACTTTGTGATAATTTCAGGCAGGAATATATATATATATATATATATATATATATATATATATATATATATATATATATATATATATATATATATATATGTGTGTGTGTGTCTGTGTGTGTGTGTGTTTGCGTGCATAATATTGTTTTGTTATTTGTACAGATGCTATTCCTTTTAGTAGCTAAAATGAGTGGTTGAAGAGTTATTTCTCCGCATCTTTCCGAAGCTTGTTTCTTTGCAAAAAATCAGTGCTTATTATAAACGACAAAACTATTTCCTTCGATGACTTATCACAGTCTTACTTAAAGGGTTGTGTTATTAGAATCATTCAGATAAATTTGTAAGCTACTTTTTCAGGTGGTCACATTCTTAAACATATCATCCCTTGCAATTCAGACATCTATATTTCTAATATTATATCTGGAAATTACACTTTCAGGTTTTCTATCGAATAAACAAAGCTAAAAAACTAAAGCAAGTAAACAACATATAATCGTGAAATTTCAAAAAACAGACTTAGATCTTTCAACTTCACATTGAGACAAATATTAATTCGAGACAACGACTTTCTTCTCATCTCCACAAGTGAGCTTCGTTTTAGGAAGCGGTCGGTAGAAATTATTCCTACAGAGCCATCGTATTACAAGAAATATCAGGGGCATAGGAACTTTGTCGTGCTTATATCGGAAGATGCTGAGGATGGTGCTGCCCCTTTCGATTGGGCACCTGCAAAGCTTAGATCAAGCTTAGATTTTGACAGCAGATTGGATCAAGACTGCCGATGCAGCTCACATTCTTAAATGTTTCATTCCTTTAAATTAAATTCTCATTCGATATCACTGATTATGTATTAGCGTCATGACCACCAAAATGCCAGCTGCACGTTTCTTCTGCTATTCAATATATATCTCTCTAAAAGTGTGAAAATAATCACAGAGACTTATGTTAACATACATATTGCTTACATAATTACATTTGAACACAAGATGTAAGTAGAAAATCGATCCCACACCAGACCTTTAATGTTTCCACTAACACAACCACACGGAAAACTACGTGGAAACATAGGCATTGGAGACACTAAGTCCTCAGTCAGAGGTGCGTACTCAAAATAAAACGTAGTATATTATTAACGTGCTTCGATTTCGATCCTGGTGAAACCTAGAGGAGTCACAATTGCTACACATTATTTCCCTGCTTGAAACTATAAAACTCTAGGGTGCACATTTAATGGAAAAGAGGTGAAAACAAAGTATATCATAGACACAACTGCAATACATATTTTTTCACTTATGAAGTTACAGAACTGTATTATAAAGCTCATCAGAAAGGTGGAGCGGAAAAAGTACGATATGTATTTTTTACGGACTAACACGGCCATGGAGATACCTCTGAATCAGTTTTGGTTGAAGGCGAAATAATTATGCAGAAATACAACAGTAAATTTCCCACAAATAAGTACTGTTTGGTTTATGACTTTTAGAGATTATATGCCCTTTTTTAGATTCGAAAGGTCTTACTTTTATCCATACAATCCATGTAGTAGTTTAAATCTCCTGAATCGGTACCTCTCCTCACCGTGACCATGCCTGCACGCACTGCCCTGGCGTTTTTGTCAAACCATATTTTATAGCCTTCTCCCTGCGTAGGGCAGAGCTCACCAGATAACTGGCATTTAGCATTGAGCCACCACGTTACCAGACAACTAAGTTTATGCGGTGGCCTGGAATAAAGACCACAGTCACTTGCTGCAACAAAACAGCAAAACACAGTATTAAATACACGGCATCAAAAATACACACACACAAACACACACACACACACACACACACACATATATATATATATATATATATATATATATATATATATATATATATATATATATATATATATATATATATATATATATATATATATATATATATATATATATATATATATATATATATATATATATATATATATATATATAGTGAATTTTCGAGAGGGAAATTTTATTCAATGTTAAACACATTTTAAGTAAAAAATCAAGCTATATGTAACTATTAAGAACACTTTCGTCTATTATTTTCTGAAAGTGTATTTTCTGGAAAATATATCTTTGCCTGATATTACATTATTAAACAGTCAGTGAATTGTCAGTTGAAATTGATAAACGCCCTAAAATTCCCCTCAAGAGAGAAAGAGATTGTAAACATTAACAAGGATGCTGTGGGAAGATGACAAGGGTTAATATTCTATAATTTACTGAATTCATTGATATTCCAAATAGCCGTAACCCGTGTTATTGGTTGCTTATATATAACAATATATAGCGGATTGATTGTAGCTTCTTATATGGCGAAACCCAATACCTCATCGATTAATATTTAGAAACACTCACAACTTCCAAAGCACATAGTGTAGTAATCAGGTACATCATTGTCAGCATTTATTTTGTAGGAGCGCATGTTCGCAAACACCGAGGCCGCATCTAGAGTGTTCCAATAACTGACACTGGTGTCGTTGCGATGCGGGGATGCAGAACCGTCTAAATTGCAACCGGCACTAACCCACCAGTGGTTTAAGCACTGCCAGTTGTGAGGCCCCGGTCCACTCGGATAACACTCCGAAACTGAAGCATGGAAGGAACATCAGTATTGCCAGTCTATTTTATGCCATCTGAAAAGCTTATATGTGTGCAAAATAAGTCATGGTTTCGCAGTGAGATGGATTTTCAAGAAAACACTCATTACTTGAAAATATATCTATTGAAAAACAAAGTGAATATATTGAAAATTTAATGAACCATTTATAGTCATTTTTGATCTATTTAAGCACTTTATAATTTTATATAATTTGCCTTTCAGCAAACCTTTCGAACTTTTAACAAAAGCTTGAACGACAACTGTAGAATAATATTATTAAGTCCCCTTTAATAAAGAGGCATTTAAAGTTCGCTCCTCTGTGTTGTTTTTATCTTACCTTCTGCTTTACATACGTTTTCTAACCCGGTCTTGTCTTCGATGTTTTTACAATACTTGGGCTTGTATTTAAGTACCGCGTCTCTGATTTTCCTATAGTCAACGGGTACATCTGTGAAAAACTGCGCTTGGAAGATTTCCTCAATAGACCCAAGAACTATTTTCATTGGAAGGGGATACTGCTTAACGGTGGAGGCCCAGACATCTGGGTCATCGCCGCTTGTTGGTGTAGCACCTACAGTTATTGTAACAGATGACGAATGCTTGCTAAAATCCTGCGCCGCCTGTTTTTGATCAATTGTTAGTTTATCTCCACCAGATAAACTAAATATAGATGCATATTCTGCTTGGCTTTCCACACTAAATGAGCTCTGCTGGACGTGACTATGTTGTTCTTCCGTCAGTTTGTATTCGTGAGTATATCTGGCTCCGCTGTAAGCCTCTTTGATGTAGTGCGTACCAAACATATCAAAGAATTCAAAGAATGCGGCTTCGTCATCAACAGAGCTTTCTAGATTTTGTAGGTATTTCACAAAACTATTGTGTAAAGGAGGGGGGAAATACGGGTTCAAACGTGAATAGAAGTAGTTGCATGTTGCAGTGGAATAGACATATGAACCATGAGACTTGGTCATCTCTTGCACATTCTTTTGGTAATTGCTGCTTGCTGAGAAATGAACGCCCCAACCGCCGAATCCAGCAGAGGCCTTAACAGAGAGAAAAGTAAATAAAATCAAATGTAATGTTCAGATGATGTAATGTTCACATAAAGGGTGCATTTAAAGTTATCGAGTCTAGTTTTGTCCCATGTTTGAATACAATACCAAACTCTTGGACAAAAAATGATATGACTTTAAAGAGAAATTGTCCTGCGATAATTTTTGTTTTTGTCCTGCGATAATAATATTAACTAAATTGCGTGGTTTATCAACCCATAATGTTATCAACATAATCTGTATCATTAAACTGTCAGATTAAACTATCTCTTGCATGTTTATTAATTCTTTATTTTACACTTGTATAACTGCAACTCACTTCATTTGACAACGAACTTGAATATTCATGCTCATTTGTAACTTCTTCTGCAGAAAATGATGTCACACAGGATAGGGCTGTGACAATCTTAAGGCCGTCTGGTACCCTGTACATGCAATCCGGAGTAAAGACTTTGTTGGCAAATGATGCGTTAAATACCGGATGTCTAAATCCGGGATCAGGTCCAAGCTGCATGGGATAGCCCGTAAATATGTTATATCCCATCATGATGTAACTTATTCCCATGAAGGTTTGTTCTGCCATACAATCTGAAATAACATAGTGTCAGTTTAACATTGATTAAAAAACAAGGAGCAATATCACATAATGGAAATATATTAAATATAGTTCATTTCCAAATGAAACGTTGCAACTTTAAGAAACTCTAAGGCATTTTCATCAATATTTCGTTTATAACAGATTAGAACTGCCATGATTGAGAACCAGACTGTCTTCAGTTTGAATTGTCTAAGCACATGTGGATACCTTAAACAGAAATTCTAAGCAAAAATAATAATTATTTATTAAAACAAACTTCATGTTACAATGAATATATGTCGTATTTCGTGTTCACCATGAGCAGAAAGCAGAATCAAGTCATGATTAAAAAGAACACTGTGTATTATATGTACATAGCGATAAAGTATACATACTTTGGTTGTACGTTGGACCCCCGTTCCATCGCTCAGTCGCCGGTTCTGCAAATATAAATCTGTTGTTCTTAACCAACAAAATAGTGTTTTCCTGCAGATTTATCTTTCACATAGCTTTTCATGTTTTTTAAACAAGAGATGCATGTAATTGCCACTTTGCATCTGAAGTTTCATGAAAAACGACTAACATGAGAATCCCTCATACTCAACTGATTTTCTTACAACATAAAACATCATTTAAAAAATCACGAACACATAATTACAATAAATTCTCGCTAAATACACAAAGCCTTAGTAAATAGTCAATAGGAATCCTCAAATAATAAATAAGAGAAAAAAGAAATGAACTTGGGCTTAATCAGAGAATTAATCAAGTTGAATATAGACACAAAGGAGCCCCTGGTCAGCAAATCATACCTTATTTATAATCGATAAAATGATGCTATTTAAACAATGACATGCACAAATAGATTGCGCAATGTTGCGCATGATTCATACATTAATTTTCAATATGCAAGTTTGCTGGGCATTTGATGTGACAACTCTGAGATATGACGAAGGAACGAAAGGTTATAAAAGTTTAAAATAAACGACGAACACAAGATGAGACAGACACATGTGCAGGCGGTCAAGCAAACGTCTCGACAGACGTTTATTATTTATTCACATATTATTTATTATCTTGTTTGCTGTCTCGGCGCTCTAACGCATGAATACGTGTGAACACTTTGTTGTCTTAATTCCTCGAAATATTATATTTCCAATCAGAACTGCCTTACCTTTGATTTGTCTTGTATTTGTCTTGATGCAATTTTTTGCCCTGTCTTCCATTGGAATATTCCAGCAGTAATACTGTCGGAACTCAATGATTTTATTCTTTATTTTGTTATAGTCTATGTCTAATCCAACGAAATATTGTTCTTCAAAGATTTCTTCAATCGATCCCAATTTAATTTCCATTGGCATGGGATAGTTCTTGACGGTCGAAGCCCAAGCTTCTTGGTCTCCACCTGGCTCTGGTGTCGCACCAACAGTTATTGTATGAGAAGACGAGTTACTTGAGAAAGCCTTTGCGGCATCTTGTTGCTCTGACGTAAGAGTATCACCACCAGATAGGCTAAATATGGAGGTATATTTGGCTTGCTCTGAGATGCTAAACTGGCTATTGGATACGTGTTCATACTGCTGTTTACTAAGCTGGTACTCATGCGTATACCTCGCACCCATATGAGACTCCTTTAAGTAATGGGTACCAAAATTATCGAAGAGTTCAAAGTACTTGGTTTGATTATTTGAGTCTTCGATCTCACGAAGGAATGCCACAAATGTGCTGTCTAGGGGAGGTGGGATGACTTGGTCCAGGCGGGCCATGTAGTAGTCGCATTTGGCTGTGGAGTAGACGAACACATTCTCTGAGTTGGATAAGTCGTTTGTTTTCTTTTGATAAGAAACACTGGAGGAGAAATGTGCTCCCCAACCTTTGAATTCAGCTGAAACCTACAAATATTTAATACATATGCAGTGCCTTCAAAGAAATTTAAACTCTGTTAAAGTGTATATGTAATGTATGACTGACATGTAAAATATTTGCGAATGTGTAAAATTGTTATGCTTTAGAGCATAAAAGAATGTATTACTGCGCAAAACTGTGAATGTTAAAACCACCCAAGAAGTTTGACAGAATAGCATTTACATTTTAATATGGTTATGTACAAAGTTCTTACGAATTTTGCAACTAGTCATGAAATCAAGCAATACAAAAGTCAGTTAAACTATTTCGGTTATTAGTTTGAGCTTGATCGTATAAAATGTCAACAAAACAGACACGTGATCAGTGGAATGCATAGTTTCAACATTAGTACAGCATCATGTGGTCTTAAATTATGTTTTCCGTAAAACTAATGCTAAAGGAAAAATGCTGTAAAAGCGCCCTAAGAGTTACATTGTAAAAGAAACATATCAGCGTCATTGTTCGAGTTTGATAACAACGTTGACGTCATTGTGAGAATGAAGGAAACTAGAGGGCATTTGCAGATGTGCAGATATTTCGTGACTTTACAAAGGCCCGTATTTTACATGGACAGTTCCATTTAATATTTCGCAAAAGCAATTGATTTTAACTAATTAATTAAATAAATGTGTCCAAATTAAGTTCAAAAATAAAGTGACGCTTACTTAAACAAAGCTAATCCTATCATGTTATTTATGTTGCAACATGAAACGCGGCCTAACTAATCTTGGCGGGTCTAAATTCTTAATGCTGTGGATTCAATTTGGATTAGCGTATATAATTTGTAACAGACTACAACGCTTTTCTTCAACGTTATGTCATTAAAATGTCGAATTTTAAACTGAACCAGGCATTCGTACTGCAGCATTAAGGATTAACTCAACCAGAGTAGTTGATACAGATTTTATGCTGCGGGTTTGCTCAAGATTAACTCGGCCAGACCCAGTTAGTTGTTCCGGAATGTGCACATTTTATACTGCGGACTTGCTTAGGATTGGTTACTCTGGTATGAGCAGTACGAAAAGAGCACAAGTCGGAGAAGCTACATAAAAATGGAAACAGATTACAATGTGAAATTTAGGGACCCAAGGGTAAAATTGCAAACTTTAGAATTTCAACCAAGGGAAGTTTCGACGATCGCGTACACCAGAAACGTGTAGCAAAGGAAGATAATATATCAAAACTTTATGATTTTAGACTTCAAACAAAACTTTGGTTGATACCGTCATAAAATCTGCTATAAAAATTAACATCTCTGGTAAAATATTATTAGAAAATTACTCTTAGAAAAATATATATATATACCTCAGACACAGAATTCCCCTCATATATACACAGTCTAATCTCCTAGCTAACGCT
Source organism: Protula sp. h YS-2021 (assembly GCA_949752745.1). Lineage (NCBI taxonomy): Eukaryota > Metazoa > Annelida > Polychaeta > Sabellida > Serpulidae > Protula > Protula sp. h YS-2021. The sequence goes on from OX457028.1 coordinate 53,453,078, forward strand.
TATTTCATCTGAAACTTACTTTCTTTAAACAGTTAGAAAATAAAATAATAGACACACTTACGTCATTTGATAATGAATGCGAAAACTCATCCTCAGTCTTAACTTCGTCTGCAGTAAACGTTGTGACACAGTACACAGAAGGCTCAGCATCAAAACCGACAGGAATCATGTACAAACAGTCCGACGTGTACATCAAATGATTAAAGGTTTTATTAAAAATTGGCATTCTAAAACCAGGATCCATTCCATTTTCCATGGGATAGCCGTAAAGTATGTTATATCCCATCGTGGAGTAATCTATACCCATAAATGTATTTTCTGTCTGACATTCTGAAAATTAAAAACAGATTGTAAAAAGGTAGGAAGTATAAAGTATATTTTCCATTTCAGTTGTCGTTTACTTAGACATTGATAGGCTGAGAGAACTTTTATTGCCAGTTCTATGCAACATTGGCTGAAGAAAACTTATGGCAAAATCTGCCCAACACATAAAATAAACTTACTTGGAGTATAGCCTTTGTCTCGGAATGTTCTATCCGTAGATTCTGAAAAACATTAATAGAAACGTTAATAGACGGGAAAATATGTGGATATTAAGGTTAACTAATTACCGAGAAAGGTTAGGTTTCATTCATCATTTACATTAAGATTTTCGAAAAACATAAGAAATTTTCCCGTATATATATATATATATTAAAAGTCAGCATAGCCATTATATATATAGCATAGTATAGTATACTATATAGTATATAGTATATAGTATATAGTATATAGTATATAGTATATATATATATATATATATATATATATATATATATATATATATATATATATATATATATATATATATATACTACGCGCTAACTACACGTTTTTCCAAAGGAAGTGAGCAGCTCTACACACAAGCCATAAAATCCTGAAGTGAATCCTGTGAGTCCAAAAAATTATAATTTATATGTTGGCAGAACGATCTCCCGCAACACAATACCATGGACCATGAACGTGTAACAATATGACAGCATTTCTTTACAATTTGTGTAAGATCAGTGAAGTGCGGGTCTTTAAAGAGACATATAAAAAGAGGCATACTATTATTTGTGGTGAATAGCGGTTTTATTTTACAAATAAAATACCCAAAGGTTCCAACAACAAGGCCTGTTAAAAGTTATTACTGGTTTACATACGGCATTTGTAAGAGAAAACGCCTTGCCCTGCAATACGTTTTCGCCCCCTCCCCACCCTCACCGATTTCAAACTCTTCAATGTGCAGGTTTCCAATTGGCTTGGCTGACTTTTAATATAAAACATAGAGAAAACCCTGGTATTTTCAAGAAAGTTGACAGGCATAATGACTTAGGGTGGCTAGCATATTTTTAAAAGGGGTATGAATTTGTTTGTTTTTTTTCAGTTTCAATACTGTTTCAACACCATGCACAATATAGTTTGGTGATGCACTGCGGTTTTTAACACAGTTATATTTATGGATAGCACATGTGTAATTTGTTTTCTGAGCTCAGAATCACAGACATTGAATTTCCCTAAGATATATCACAAAGCCAATTCAGTAAGCCATTTAATATATATCAGCCAATTGAAGAGGACTAACAGTGCAGGAGAAATACGCATATATTTGGAGTAATTATATCTAATTTCATTATAAATCTCATTTCATTAAAACTTTTCATAAAACGATATCAAACGTGTGTTGCGGGACAGAGCTTTCCCAAACCTCCCCAAGAGTTACACGAAATTCAGTGGATTACTGATAGAACAGGGAGAAAAAATGTTGACTGGTTGATTTTAGGTTGAGATGTCGATCCCACCAAACCACAACACTAACGCTTAATGCAGTTTGGTTGTGGCTGGTCGCGACAATGGACCAACACCTGACCAACGTTTCTGAAACAACGTTGAATAGACATTTTGATAAACAAAGTTGCTTAGATGTTGCTTTTGGCCGCAACCAAAACCCATCTTTCTGCGACGTCTGTCAACCTCTATGATTCAGCGTTGAATAGACGTCATAAAATCGACGTCATAAAATCGACGGACTCACAGCCTAAAAGTCACCTCCTTTTGTTATCGTTCACCGGAAATGGTAGCCATGACATGCCACTTCGAAAAAAGAACAAAACGAAGACGTGGAAACGGAAAATTTCAAGGGCGCACAGGTTTTTTTTTTTTTGCACTTACATTTAAAAAAATTCATGGAAATCGACTTCATACATATTCTGCCTGACCGGATGACCCAAGATGAGGGTGCCATAAAGAAAGGATGATCACACCATAATCTGTTCTTTTCAGAGTTTCATTTTAATTGTAAAGGGAAATGTATTAACAGTTTTTTTTCGGATAATGTTGGAGAAATCCTCAACACAGACATCACCACATGAGAAAACTGAACAACGTGAACAAGTTTCCGCGTGGCCTGGGATAGTAATCTTGAGAGGGGAATGATCACTTGATTACACATTTTACCTGTTGTCAGAAAAAAAAACACGTGGAGAAAAAGGGTAGTTCTGGGTATCAGACACGGTCTGCGCAGAGTGCTATTTTCGTATTTTTTGTTTAATGCTTTGCGTTTTTCCCATAAAAGGGGCTTAGAGATTCAAGTGAATATTGTGCTGGTGGGCAAGCGTTGATAAACGTCGAAACCGACGTCGAATCAACGTCGTTTTGTATTTGCTAAGGGAAGTCGAAATAGCGTCTACCTTCGGAAGTTGGACGGACGTCGATTATTCGACTAGGGGATAAAGATGCATAGACTAGGGAAAGCGACGTTGTGTAGGCGTCGAAACATAAGTAATCTAGAACCACAATAGCAACAACCATTGTGTCGTCATCCCTCCATCGTAATACACACACCCTTGAGTTGCCTGATCACGCAGGAGAGTATTAAGTCGGTTGGCTTGAATATTTTTCAAAAGCAGGTGGGAAAAACTTGTGCACTGCTGCAGTTTCTATGTTTTACGCCTTTCTTATTTGGTCTTTTTTCGCAGCCTCTTGTCATGGCTGCAATTAGATAGTGAGTGTCTGTATGGTTGGATCGACGTTTATACAACGCCAGTTTTAGTTTTCAATACTGTTGAGGCCTATGTCTTGTTGTATCAAATTACCACCAGATTTAATGTTCCCATTCGGTTTCCACGACGTCGGAACCTGAAATCGAGGTGTAATGGATGTCGCAGCTCTTGCTCGGTAGATAATGCAAGGTACCTAATTGTACTGAATTGAAGCTATTTCGGATAAAATAAGAGATAAATCTGTCATATGTTGTATTTCTATCATTTGTTTTTTTAAAGGGAAATGCGGGTATCTCACCCACAATTGACATTTGCTTCATACTTTCACAATTTAATGCTTTGAGGGTGAACATTCAAAACCTGAAAAGAAAAGGGGGGTCACCGATATGTTATAAGAGAAATAATGACACTGAAACGTCGCGTACTTTTACTATAGAAACCATTGGGAAAACCAAGAAATTTCAATCAAAATGCAAAATTCACACATAATCGCAATTGACAACTTGCCTCATTTTTTCCCTGTTTGAAGAACACGTCATACGAAATGTTTTAAGCAAAATAAAAAATATTTGTTACCGCATCAATAAGAGAATTATACAATCCTTTTGACAAAATCCCATTGACTCACGGTGAAAACAATGTAATATGATTTCAATTGACAATATGTTAACACAGGCCTTTCTAGGAACAAAATATCAATGCAGACCATTTCTGGACACCACCCTTTTTATCTTTGAAAAGAATTTTCCGATTTAGTAGTTATTTATACTGTGTAAACATGGATTCAAATTCAGCGATATTCAATGCAATGCGCATTCTCATCGCTAGATGGCGCAGAGATACCCGCATTTCCCTTTAAAATTAAACCCCTGCCTTTAAAGCGTCCTAGGGTTGTTCCATGTTTATACAAATATTTACCCGGTAGATGTGATGTGACCAGGCATATTTACTTGGTGTGGAAGCTTCTCCATGGGTGTTTGTATCACAACATTCACGGCTTACGTCACACGAGAAATCACAAGCGGGTTCAGTGAAAAGTCTAAAATAACTTTTGATGTTTTTTTATATATATACTGGGGTGGTCTTTTGTAAGAAAATACTGAAAATTTTTGACGCTCTTCACAAATAAGTCTAGTAATGATAATATAAGTTAAAAATTATGACATACCCTCTGATAATAGGATAACCCTGTCAATTATGAACTTGATGAACTTTAAACCTGTGCTTCTCAACACAGCCTAGGGTTTTTTCTATGTTTATACGAACATTCACCCGGTTGGTGTGAAGTGACCAAATCTCAGTCTGACTCAGCTTGTTTGAAATCTATGTCCAGTTTTTTCTGAGCGGGGTGGGGTGGGGTGTGGTGAAAGTGCTGATAATTTTAATTAAAAGTTAGAAGGGGGTATAACTATGTTGATAGCGTGGTGGAAAACATAATTAAAAAGAAGATTTTAATCAGGTAAAAATAATGGTCAAACTCAGCAAATGAGCTATTCTGAACCATAAATAGATCTCCAATGTTTCGTAGTTTTATGCACCTATTGCTAGCACTCATAAACAAACTTTTTATGCAAGCTGCCTGGTGAAAGTTTCAAGTGTCTTGTGCAGTTCTATTTTCTTTGTCACTTTGCATATTCTATTTCCTGTTTTTAAATCTTGAAAGGAATGTTTAAACAATATTTTCAAATCTTGTGAGAAACTTCTACAAAACAAAGAACTCAAAGAACCCTTTAGGATGACCTTAACAATGCGCATAGCCTAAGATATGTATCACATACAGCTATTGGATTAAAAAATGCTTAGGTGAATAATACTGACACGAAACGATGATTTCCAGTGCTTTTCAGGACCGTATTTACGCAATGACTGTAGTCCTAAAGTAGTTGAAAATACGTGCACCAGGGGGAGGTGGGCGGAGGCAGAGAAGTGGTGAGGGCTAAGGGAATAAGAATGCTCATTTATATTGTTCTATATCATACTTTCAATAAAGAAATATAATTTGATTTAATTCTTTGTGATCAACACCACCAGATAAAACAGGTTTTAAACTGATATTCACGACGGTATCAGATAACAGTACTCAAAAAAGTTAATTGTAGCCAAAACTCACACTTTAACCAGTTAATCGACCTTATGAGGTATTCACAAAATTAAGTAAGCTAACAAAATGTCTTATATGAAAAAGAAATAATTATATTATTTTCTCATATTTTAGGAGTCTGGTTGGTTGGTGGATAGTATGTGATGTGACGCTTACTGCATCCTGTACCCACTGAAATCAGCCAAACTGAGGAAGTCCTTTACTGAGATATGAATCCAGTTGGGCGTCAAAGGGGCATTCACCCAGATATATGATGCCACGAAAATACCAAAGCCGGAAAATCACCCTTAATCAAGGGGTCTTTAAGCTAAAAAAAAAAAGAAACAATATTTTTGCGAAACACCGCATATGCAATTAAATTGCTATCTTTGGATTAAACCACCTAAAAATCGGTGAGCCTATTGGGGTTGCGAGTCGCCTGTCGCCTTATTCACAAACGTTGGCTTTTACATAACTTTTAAAGTTAACCTGAAGAAAGTGACTGTGATAAACAAACCGTCGCTAGCGTATGGCCCGTATGTGGGATGTGTATGGGGAGCGTTGGGGGTGGAGTGGAGGTCGGTTACATTTTCTTATCAGAGGGGTCACTTTCTGTCGTAGCATCCCAGTATGTCATGCGTTGGATAGACTTTGCATTCGGCGTCGGATCAATGTCGGGTTTGGGCTGTTTATGGAAGTCGATCATCTACCTTCCGACGTTGAAGAGACATCGATTATCCGACGTCTAATCAAAGTTGTGTAAGGGTTGCAAATTCGAGTCGAACCAACTTCTATCTTTCTCGTTGCATAGACGTCGGGTAAGCGACGTTATAAGGACGCCAGCAAAATGCTACTCTGGCATCGCAGTCAAGCCAGTGACAGTCATATTGTACTTATCCTCCGCCAAAGTACAACAACCCTGGGATTCTACGGTCACACAGGATACATATGCAGTCGATGTCATGAATATGTTCAAAAATAGAGGGTAGAGCTTGCTTGCTCTTGAAATTCTCGTATTTTTGTAGTCTTTAATTCAAAGACATTGGTTAGACTGCGGAGAAAGTTGCATTTTGGTTACGACCAAATAACATTGATTGGAAAATTTTCAAAAAAAAAAAAGTACAGTGCCTTTAAAAAGGTATATTATGGCAAACTCTGTTTGCATGGCAAGGATATTGGTGCTAGCGTAGTCACGACTTCATGAATTTAAAATAAGCGATGAAGTATTCTAAGATTTCGGAATTTTTAAATTGTTTACTTATTTCTTGAATATTGATTATTTCTCAATAGGTGTTTTAGGATTTAACTTACCTTTTCTGGAATGACAAATAATTTTATTATTTTTACTTGGTCTTAATTATTATCATCTTCTGAAGTATGAGAAAATAATATAATAATTTATTTTTCATATGAGACATTTTGTTAGCTTACTTAATTTTGTGAATACCTCATAAGGTCGATTAACTGGTTAAAGTGTGAGTTTTGGCTACAATTAACTTTTTTGAATACTGTTATCTGATACCGTCGTGAATATCAGTTTAAAAACTGTTTTAGCTGGTGGTTTTTGACCACAAAGAATTAAATCAAATTATATTTCTTTACTGAAAATATGATATAGAACAATATAAATGAGCATTCTTATTCCCTTAGCCCTCACCACTTCTCTGCCTCCCCCACCTCCCCTCACTTCCCGGGGGTGGCCACTTGGCATGAAATTTTTCAACAAAAAATATATATAAATAAAAGGCGATCCGCGCAGAGCGCCAATTTCGTTTAAAAGAAGGGGGGGGGGTTTTCATTTGTGTTCGTTCTCTTAGTCCAGACTTAAAAATATCATAAACGTACTGCAGTTTGTTGTAGCTTTTGTGTTTAGGAATGCATAGAGGGTTGTTGTATTTTTTTTAAAGATATACTTCTAACAAAAGGCAATTAACTCATAAAAACGTGCGTATGTGTATACAGGGGGTTTCTAACTTCTTTCCTTTCCGGATTAGCCGTGCAGGTATGCGAAAGAAATATTTTTATGATCGTGGCATGCAGGACTAATGAAATCAGTGAGAAAAACAATGTTGACAGACAAAATAAACTCCAAAAGATTAGATATTCATTTTCGTAAAAATCGAATTCATTTATTCATTCTTTTATTCATTTATCATACTCATAATATCAATAAAAACGGACAATTTTCACCAGTTTCAGGCTTTTGTCTGTTATTATTTATTTAGTTAATATTACACAACAAGACTTTCTGAACAATATTTGGATTGGAAATTTGACCGAATAATGAAGTAAATTTTGAAGATGAATAGATAAACAACATACAAATTGATCCCGAAACGCAAAACAAGACTCTCAAACGGGCCAATATATAATTGAGCACCAAGCTTCCCAGTTTTTTTTTCTAATTTTAATTAGTTATCTGACATTAAATTTCGTGACAGGCCTCACCTGATCTTCACTGGTTCTTTCTCAATTTTAACCGAATTTCAATACTTTTTTTAAATCCTTTTTTGATTTTTTTTTTCTTTTTTAAAATGTAAAGATGCAGATGAACTTACCGCTGCGTTGGAAATCATCTCTCTGCTGCCAATTATGTTTTTGACCATGCCTGGCCTGTGTGGTGCTTGCTTGTGTAGCGACGAGAACAGCGATAAGATATAACCGGAAATACATGGTGCCTGCTGTCCGTAAGCGATTCCAGTGTCGAGGGGCGGGTGGTATGCGGCGTTATATAGCCGGCTGCCCATGCCCGCTGGCCTCCAAAACATGCATATTCAAAGTATTAAAAAATAAATTGGATATAGCAGCCAATAAAAATGAAGCTCCAATTTTGTGAGATTTTTTTAGTTTTGAATTTATTTAGGGCTGTTCCGAAAATTTCATTTTCGTGGGCTATGGTCTCACCCACCTGAGAGTACTTTCACCTCATTTTTGGTGACACTTAGGACCTGATGTGATGTGACGTCTAGAACCTGACAATTTGGACATGGCACTGATGAAATGCCACTCAGGGCATCACAATAAGCACCGGACAATTAGGTTAATCCATCAACCGATCTCCACCAATCTAAGATTTGCTTAAGAAATCCTGCGAAAAATCGCGAATTGCATATGAAGGACAGGAAATATAGGAAATTTATATTACTTTTGGTTTTAAATATCATACGTTGTTCATACGTATGGAATGCCCTTTTAACATTTAATGCTTATTGTTGATATCAAAATATATTTAGAGATATCAATAAATCAATTTAGATCTCATTAATTTATATTTTGCTATCAATAATTGAATTTTAGATGGCAAAAAATTATTTTTGAGATCAAAAAATCAATTTTACAAACCTAAAAAATCTTACGGGAGACACACATTTACATAAAATATAACGAATCGTTAATTAAATTTTGGAGGCGAAAATTTGAATTATTGAGATCAATAATAACAACATAATTTTTAATCTCAAGCAATGCTTCTTTTTAGTACAGTAAAAAATTAAAATAAAGATTCTGTATACAAGGACAGCCATTATTTATTTACAGATGTGCGTTTCTGAATTTTTTATTTAAAAAAATAGACTGATATTTTGATATCAAGAATCAGTTTTTGAGATCAAAAAATGGTTTGCAGATTTCAAAATACAAATTAAAAATGCATCAGTCTGAAATAATGATATCTAAAATAAATTCTCGATATCAATGTATAGAAAATCAATTAGTGAGCTTAAAATTAATATCTTGCTATCAAATATTTCATTTTTGCTATCAAGAATTGTATTTTTGATCTCAAAAATCAATTTTTGATATCAATAAATATTTCTTGATTTCTCTAAATATTTATTGATATCAAAAATTATTTTTCGAGATCAAGCATACATTGAGAGATATCAAGAATACAATTACAGATAGCAAAAATGAATTCTTGATATCAAAATATGGATTTATTGAGATCAAAAATTAATTCTTGATATCAAAAAATCAATTTTTGAGATCAAAAATTAATTCTTGATATCAATAATTCACTAATAAATGTGAAAACGGCATTCCAGATTTTATGACATAATCACTTCTTGATTAAAATTAATTCTTGATATCAAAAATTAAATTCTTGATATCAAAAATTCAATTTTTGAGATCGAAAATCAATTCTTGATATCAGTAACTGTCTAATAAATATGAAAATGGCATTCCATATTTATCAGTAGACAGTCATACAGTTTTGTTTCATTTGAATTACATATGAACAACGTATGTATGGAATGCTTACATAATAATTTTTGATATCAATAAATATTTAGAGATATCAAGAAATATTTATTGATATAAAAAATGATTTAATGATATCTAAAATTGATTTTTTGAGATCAGAAATTCAATTCTTGATGGCAAAAATGAAATATTTGAGAGCAAAATATTAATTTTGAGCTCACTAATTGATTTTCTATATATTGATATCAAGAATTTATTTCAGATATCATTATTTCAGACTGATACATTTTTAATTTGTATTTTGAAATCTGGAAACGATTTTTTGATCTCAAAAACTGATTCCTGATATCAAAATACCAGTCTATTTTTTTTAAATAAAAAATTCAGAAATGCATATCTGTAAATAAATAATGGCTCTCCTTGTATACAGAATCTTAATTTTTATGTTTTACTGTACAAAGAAGAAGCAATTCTTGAGATCAAAAATTATGTTGTTATTATCGATCTCAATAATTCAAACGTTCATCTCCAAAATTTAATTGACGATTCGTTATATTTTATGTGAATGTGTGTCTCCCGTAAGATTTTTTACGTTTGTAAAAAATGATTTTTTAATCTCAAAAATAGATTTTTGCCATCTAAAATTCAATTATTGATAGCAAAATATAAATTAATGAGATCTAAATTGATTTATTGATATCTCTAAATATATTTTGATATCAAAATAAGCATTAAATGCATTCCATAATAAAATTCCTATTGATATATAGTTACTTATATTGAACTCTTTTTCACCTTAGAAGAAATCTTTGGACCATTCTTAGTTAAAGCTTCACTGTAACCTAACTGCACTCACAGAAACATCGCGTGTGGCTTTTTCGAACTCGGGGTTTCTCTTGCTATTTTTGCGAAGATTTTTTTTGATAATTGCTCAGGTTTTTCATTGTTATGATTAAAAACTGACTGAAAAAAGTTTTAGTACACGGTCAACAACACTTGCTTTGAAATACATTTTTAGAACACTTTTTGTGAGTGTAGTCGAGCTGCTGGCACGATAACACACCGCAACAGATATTCGTTAGCCTCGTTAAAATTTTTCGCCATGATTTGTACGTAATTATAAGAGCAAAAAACACAGAGCAGCACGGAAAAAAAGAAAAACAAAGGACATCATAATATTCAAGATATGAAAACAAAACTTATTCATCTTGAAAATACCAGGCCGATAAAATAAAAGTAAGTACAAAGAAGACACACGGAAAAATCAAGGAGCGTGATTCGCACCAAAACAAAAGTTATATGGCAATTCAGTTTTAAGTTCTGAAGTGAACTCTGAGGAGGACGAGGGACGGTACGGTAGTATATGTGTACCCTGCATGCTCCCCCCCCCCCCAAAAAAAAGTAGAGATAAGGGATAATTTTGGTGCCAGAGGTGGTCCGCGCGGAGTACTAATTTCGTTGAAATGGGAACTAATTTTCTTAAGTGCTGCGCGTTCCCCAAGAAAGGAATTTGTTCCGGAACTGCACTCTACGTACAACACACAGAAAAGGGCACAAATGTGTGCACACACTTCACAACGCAAGTCTAGTCTAGTTCGCGTTCTGTGACTGCAGTTCTCGTTGAGCTTGTACTCATGCGATTTGGCGAAAGGTGTTTCATTAAGTAAATTTGTCACTCCACATTTAGGGAGTTCAATTTACAAGGGTGTCCGCGTTTTGGTTAAAATGGGGGTATTTTGTCTACCGTAGTACTCCGCGTTTAGGGGGTGAGGTGTACACATGCACGTCTATATTCTCGTAAAACTTCAGCAGTCTATGCCAATTATAACTGGACCGGAAAGCGTCATTAAGAGACTCTAGAGTAGCAGTGGGTACCAAATTCAAGGAAAAAACACCCCAAAATGTAAAATAAATTATCAACAAAGAACCAGTGAGTTCGAAATACTTGGATCATGGCTTCTATAGAATTCTGGATGATTTTATTTATATTCATATCCCTTTTTGTCGGTGGAGCCCAAATATACTGAAATACTTTCTCAACGCACCATGCAAACACTTAGTTTCTATTTATTTTCCAACTGACCCATGATCTAATAATGCAGATTAATAACCCCACGAGTCACAAAACATAATTTTTTTCCTGCCTTATTGAATTACAGAACGACCAAAATTTTACAACTAACAGGGAATATACATTTGGCAAATGTATTCATTCAAACTAGACCGAATTTCGCTGGATAGCGGACAGACCTACGTTAATAAATCACAAAAGAAAGTGATATATTATGTGAAGGTCATGATCACCAATGTACCTCTTATATAACGTCTTTTAGACCCAAACTGTTAGCTCAAAATAGGAAGTCGATTTTTATCTCAAAATGATAAAAGATAGAGCAATTTGAGCTCATTTTCTAACCTTTGGGCCCAAACCACGTTACATAATAGGTACCTCGGTGACCTTGATCTTCCTGGTCACGGTCAAAGTAAAAAACTGGAAGGTGACCATTATCTCAAAAAACGGTTAGAGCTAGAGCCATTTTGAGCGAATATTCGACCCTCTGGACCAAAACAACGTTAAAAAAGAAGGATCTCGGTGACCTTGGGTGATTCTGAGTTCAATTTTAAGCCGTTGGGCCAAAACGATGACAAATAAGGAGTATTGTGTGACTTTGAGCTTTTTGGTCATAATTAGTTGAAATGTTTTCTTTTGTGGTTCCTGCAAGTCAGTCATTCTGCCAAGTAGTGGAATTCTGTTAATAGTTACAATAACTTGTTGCTCGGGCCTGGTAAGAGAAGGCGCTGGTTCACATATGTCTTGCCAAGCGAAAAAAGAGCTATTTCTTTGACGAAGTGGGGTAGGAACGGGGGGGGGGGGTGTCTGCTCCATTAGAAGTGTTTAAAAAGGGAGAACTGCTTTCCAAACTTAGTGCAACATTTTACAATCAGTATGGGCGTTGTAATGTCACACTAGGTATCCAGGTCACTAACGGCTTCTGAAAAACGCTCCATATTTGTTAGTAATACAGAAGAAGAAAACAGAGGGTATGTGGCGTTGAAATGTTATATACTGCTTTTTTATGTGAGTGAAGAACATGTCCTATTTTCTCCAGCCCCTGCACATTAAATAAATTGCTACAGGTTTCTTTCTTCTTATTTTCAATTGACCTTCTTCCTTTTGTTATCGAGTCATATTGACGTTTTATTTTCGTAAAACGCTCTTTTACGAGCAAAAGCGCAAAATCGCGTTTTCCGCTTTCACACGGGTTTTACCGTAAAACTCTAAAAATCACGCAATTAGGAACTAAGAATTTTTCTAGTGGCTCGAATAGTCTCGTCTTTGGTCCCAGTAGTCAGCATCCTTGGTACCTTTTTACCAACCCTGATTCGAGTATTGTCCTTCTGCACCAACTACACCCAGGTCCTTGGTGTGGATGGGTGGGACATGATAAAAGTGGAGAACCCGAATTACGTACTTTACGAATTTTACTCGTAAAAGAGCGTTTTACGAAAATAAAACGTCAGTTTTACTTCGTAAAAGCTCCGAATTCGTTTATCTCCACTTTTATATGGGAAACCTGCGTTGTGAGCCAAGTTTAGAAAATTTCTCCAGAATTTAGCTTTTACTCCAAAGAACGTGCTGCGTTCCGAGTGAAGTTAAAAAGGCGTAAATAAAACACGACTAAGGATGGTTAATGTGTTTAATGTGTCTTTGATCAAAATATGATCGAGTTGGTGAACAACTCTAGCACACGAAAGAATGCCAATACTAAAGAGAACAAGCAGAGAAGACGCACCGATGACCAAGCTCTTCTCCGTTATCACCCTTGCTAACACCACCCCCTCCATACTCCCAGAGATGGTATTCCAACTAAATCGCAAGGTCGATCTGAGAATACGCATAGTAATCTCTTTTATTTGAATTGTTTACAAACATGATCGCGGAACCAAGCCCGCGTGGTTAGCTATGTAAGAAAGCAGTTGCAACGCTGAGGGATGCTTGGTGACACACAGAATGTACATCAATAAATTCATTATCATGAACAAATATGAATTCACTATAGTCAAACACAAATTGACACTTTAAAGTTTTCGAAAGTAACCAAGGACCAAGCTAGAGACTCAAGGCGGTGAAGGAAAACACAGGGCATAGGGACTTCGTCTCTAGTCTCAATAAAACATTTTGTTTTATATTTAAATTTGGGTGATATTTTTTCTTGTTGAAAATTGTTACATGACGAAACAAATGACAATATTTTTCGTTCAACAATACGCATTACAATTTTGCAGTTTGCCTAATGTATCACACAGGGAGAGTAGGGTTAGGGAGAATTTTTTCGCACTTTCGATCCCAACATCTGGGAGCACTTAAAACGCAGTTCTAAGGGTATATCCATGTATCTCAAGTAACAGTTTGAAGACCAACCCCCTTAGGATTTGATCATTTCTAGGGGAAAACCACATTTTAGCGCAAAGCTGGCTCCGCCTCGGCGGAGACTATGTCCACTGTACCGTGAGGGGTCCAGGGAGAGAGTGTTTAGGAAATGTTTGAGTAACTGCGTAAACATATCATGTGTTAGAGAAGTGAAAGATGCCCCAAACCTGCAGAAGAATACAGGGCAGATCGTGGGGTAGGGCTGGACAACAGGGTCTTTCTTAATGCAGTAACTGGACAAAAAATAGAATTGAGAATCGCAGGGATGGGAACACAAAATACTCTAGAAAAATCACTCAATGTTTTTGCATACTTTACGTTGACTAGGGCCCCTGAATTTAAAAAGATAACGTCTCTTCTACATAAATCTTGACGACAATCGTGTCAACCTACCGCTCTAGTCAGGAGGGTTGTTTCCTGAAAAAGGTGAAAAACCCCATTAAGCAGGCTGCCCAGAAGCAAGCGTGCAAACTGTTCCTGATGTCGATAAGCGGCGCGATGCGAGATAGAATCTCTATTGTCATCGGAAGGTTTTGAAGCGGTGCGGTTCCAAATTTTGTGTCCATACCCTTGAGGAGGGTTTGTAAGAAGTAATTGTTCTCTAAGGGGTTCTCGTAGCCGAGCTCCAGATGCAGTAATCTGATGGCGCTGAGATAACAACGGACTGGTTGCGGCTTTAAACCTCTTGATAGGAAGGTCACGTAGCGTAAAACTATTTGGTTCTCTGCGGGTGCGGGGCGGCAACGGAAATAAAACAGAATGCTAAGTATGTCCTGAACTGTGTTGAATATGCTTTTGGCGTTATCCGACAAGGCTTCCTTTCTCAGGGATATTATTTCAGCGTCCAGAAAGGCCTTTTGTCGTTACATTCCTGTAATAAACGAATTAAACACTAGTTAGACATGTGGTATTCCAGAGGGTAGAAAATTCAAATGCGCGACTGCATATGTTGCAAACGAGAGATTGTATAATCTTGAGATCCTATCCGCTAAGAGATTTCTTTGAGTTGAAACAAAACAATCTATCAGCTTGATATTAGATTGTAAACGCCAATCTTCTTATTGCTACAGAATGATGTCAATCGCTTAACTGAGACTGACACTATCATTAGCTCTTTAACATTTATGTGTTGTGGGTGTATTGTCGGAAAGTTTACTTTCCAGTTAGTATACGCCCAGTCAATAGCACGATTGTTTGGCAGGAGGGCTGCGCCTCCGGAAACAGAACTGCTATCCGTATAGATGCATGCAGGATCGGGTGATGACCTATTCAACAAGAATTGGCTGGTGCCATTGAATGAGCTGCAGATTTGCGTGAGCGTGGTAATATCGCTCCGCGTATTACCGGATAAGCGAATGCGGGTAACGTAATTGCGCAATGCTGTCGATAAGGCGCCGCATAGTTGGGCGAATAGTGGGGACAACCCGTGCAATCCAGTTTAATTTCCCGAGTAGGCTTTGAAGTTCCTTTTTAGTGGCCCGTTTATTTTCGTTGGTCCAGCAGACCAACGATTCATTTACTTCTTTCAGTTTATTGGTGGGAATAGAGAGGGTACACTGCACCGTGTCGATATTTACGCCCAAGAAGATGATGTTCTTGGTGGATGAAATGCACTTCCTCCAGGTTACTGAAAACCCCAGCGAAATCAAGGTGTGTATTAGAACATGCATTTTTTTGCTCGTCTGCATTCTTCGTGCGAAGATGCCGTGATTAAGAAGTCGTCGATATAACAAATAATTGCGTTGATGCCCATGCATTTGAAAATCCTGCAAACACTTTGGGTGATCCGATGAAAAATACCGACGCTAGGTGACGCTCCAAAGGGGATGCGAGTATCTACTATTTGAGTGTATTCTTTATCTCCAGAATTTTCCATTTAAAACCAGCCAGGTGCCGTGAGTAGTTACTGAGAGGCACATGTCGATACGCTTGCTGTAAATCAATCTTACGCATAAAGTCACTTTTCCCTGTCATAGAAACTGCTGTGTCGATGGAAGCGAACCGGTATTTTTAGGGGCAAGCGACACGTACAATACAGGTTGACGCACTATCATGCACTCATGTAGTATGTTATTCACAGTATCTATTGACTTACACTGAACGCACCACAATGGGCTCACTCAAGACACCGATCAGAGAGTAGGAGCACTCTTATACGACAGGTGAACCACTGCCATGTGCTCATTCAATACATGAACAGAAAACTATTAGATACACGATAAACGCACTACAACATGCTAATGTAAGATATAGATCACTGTCTAAGTGAAACCAGTTAGTCTAGGTACTTGATCCCTGAAATGACTCTAGTGGCCATGACGGACGCACCGAGGGGGATGCGCGGTGTGCTTATGTACACACCCCATCCCCCTTTTGCCTAGGGAAGATGGAGTACCGGTCTCGCAGGGGTGAGGTACCATGAACCACCGCTAACTAAGGTACACGGGTGTGTGCTCCCATAGTACCGTCCTCGGGGCACTTAGCCATTACTAGAGCGCAAGGCGCTGATGTCACTTCGGAACTGGTTGGTGTCACGACGCAGTTAACGGCGGCTTTGTTTCTGGTCCTTCTTTTACCTGCTCGCGCCGTTGCCAGAGCGCTAAAAAGGCTTCGTTGCGCTTGGATTTGCCTTTGCCCTTGGTCGTCGGTTCACTGCAACAGACAAGGGTTAATTAGAGACTACTGCCTCAACAGCTACGAACAGGCCCAAAGAGCACGAGCCCGATAGCTCCCACTGAGAGTAGTCTTTTAGGTAATATTTAATGAACGAGTTAGAGACACGCTGCGTAGAGCTCTAACTGAGTTGGCTACTTGCCTTACTTGATGACCTTTAACTTTACATAGGTCTCCGAACCCAGATTCTGCCTGGAATTTTTCGTAAGCCTCCAAAATGACTGAGCGCTATTGCTATCGGTTAGTCCGTCCGTTAACATTTGGGGTGCTATATTTTGTACGTACGAAAATGTTAAGTTTCCGTGGTCGGATCGTGTTCAAATTTAACACAGTGAAAGAATATATATTAAAGGTGTGCTACGTCAAGATTTTAGTTTGACGTTTTTGATTAAAAATTGCCGAAATTAGGACCCTCTAAACTTAGGCAAATTTTTGTGTACTGCAATGTCATACAGGCGACTTTGTACGCATCACTTCGACATGAATGCTTTAATGTAAAGCTATGAAACTTTGCGCAGTGAAAGAATATATATTGAAGGTGTGCAACGTCAGGGTTTCAGTTTGATCGACCAAGAATTATCGAAATTATGGCCTTCTAAACTTTCGTGTATTGCACTGTCATACAGGCGACTTTGTACGCATCACTTCGAACGATTTAATATAAGGTGTTGAAGATAAAGGCGCTGGCTGGGGGCTTTGCATCTCTGGTGCCTACGTTTGATGTGTTTAGAAATAGTTTATTTAGACAGAACCTTATTGAACTTGGGCATAAAGGTAATGATTAGAGCTTTTTGCTCGTCTTTCCTATAGTTCTCTGACAGCTGGAGATACTTACGCAATGCCTGCACCAGGCATAGGGACACCAGACCTGACTCCCCGTCCCTCCTTCAAAGGCTGGTAGCGTTATCTGTTCCAAGGTACAGAGACCCGCGGTGGCGATGTGTGTCTTACCAATGAAGTCTGCTCTCGGCCTAAGAAGGACTTTTTTACTCACCGCTCGCCTTCACAATTTGACGGTCAAGGGCATGAATTTCCCCTCTTCTCTTGCCTGAAGCCAGTGCTAACAGGAACGTGAATTTTTTAGGGGTGATCACGTCGTCTCCAAAGATGTCCGCCCTCTGAAGGTAACGCAGTATCAAGGAAAGATCCCACTGCGTTATATTGAAATTTGATGGGGGAGAGTTCACCTCAAAATGCCATCTTCGCTCATGAGAACATCTTCGCTCATGATCTGATCGTCGCACCACCAAGCCTTCGCTGGGTAGGCCTATTCGGAAACGGACATCACGGCCCTAGGGTGACTGCCCTGGCGCAAGGCCCGTCTGACCTCTACCTGAAACGTCCTGTAGTGACGCTTTTCTAGAGGATCTGTCTTTTCTGTTGCCACCAGACAGTCCCGAAAGCATTCCATCTTGGCCAGATTCACCCTCGAACCTTGGTTTACGGACCTGACGCTCGACAGGGTCCTTTCCCTCCGTTCGGGGTGGGGTAAGTCCTTGCCAGGCTTAGATCCCATTTTTCTCCCAAAACACCATTACCTGTTTTGGTATTAGCTCGGACTTATTGAGGTTCACTAAGAGACCTATCTTTGTTCCCTAATCGACCAGGGCTTGGGTTTGCTCACTTACCGCGTCACTTGGTCGCGATGTGCTAGGAACCAGTCGTCTAGGTATTGGAAGACTTCAACACATTCATGATTTTCGTGAAAACAAAGGGCGCCGTAGAGAAACCAAACGAAAGGCCCAAAACCAGAATTTTTCCCCTTTATTAGGAAGTATAGGTACTTTCTGGCCGACGTGTGTAAATGCACGTAAAGATACGTGTCAGACAGGCTCATTGAAGTACCCCACATACCCCAGACCAGAGAGCTCTTCATAACTTGGGCTGTGTCCATCTGAAAGGGCGTAATGTGGATGAAGTGGTTCAGGGTGGATAGATCTATGACTAACCACAACCCCCCGATTTCTTGGGTACCAAAACGACCCGGATGAAAAATCCTTTCTGGTTCCTTGGCATCTCCCTTATTGCTCCCTTGTGCACTAGGTCTTTGATCATGGTCTGTAGAGCTTGGTGCTTTAACGGGTCTTAGTCGTAGGAGGCAATTAGGCCGTCTGGGGCTTGGTCGCGCACAGGTATGGGTGGAATAGGCCGTCGTCGGTCCCGCCTGAGCGGGAGTGCGTAACCTTCTCTTAGCCAACACATTATTCTTTTCGGAGCACCTATGTCTCGCCAAGCCTGTCAGAAACTGCCTAGTCTGCCTCCTACGAGCAAGCAGTCCTCGGAGTGCTGGGAGCCCTTCCCGCCTTTTGACTTTGTAAAAGTATCTCTTAGAGACGAGGTGCTCTCCTCGGAAAATACTTGTATTGATTGCTACCTGCACTGCTGCGAGGCACGTGGGGGAGAAGCCCCAGCCTTGCTGCTCGATCTCGACCTGTCTTGGCGCCCTTGCCATGAGTGCTAAATCCTGCGATAAGTGTCTGCTCTCCTGATGCACTCTCTCTCTCTCTCTCTCTCTCTCCTCCGGGGGAAACAGCTCGTGCCTCGGCTTCTTCGGAGAAGCCCCAGCCTTGCTAAACGATCTCGGCCTGTCGTGGCGAGGCGGCTGCAAGTATTGGCGCTTCTGTGGGCGTGCAAACTGTCTTGGTGCCCTTGCCATGAATGCTAAATCCTGCGATAGGGATCTGCTCTCCTGGTGCACTCTCAGTATCTCTTCCGAGGGAAACAGTTCCTTCTGTACTAGAATCGGAGCGTGGCGCAGATCACTTAGGCCTTTGACGCTCGACCAGCAGTATTGCAGGAGGGGAGTACTACCTCGTCCGAAAGACGCAGATCATCCAAACGTTTCGTCAGGGCACTCAAAGTGTGATCCTGTAAGGCCATAATGTTCAGAGCGTGACGTGCTGAACTCTCTATGGCTTTAGCGTCCTTCTCCACTAGTGGGATATCCGAGTTCTGTCGGCACAGACGGCATCCCAACTGTACGCTTCGTGGGCTGTTCCAAGGCTTCCAGGGGTATGAGATCGTCCGAGGAGCGGTATGGGCCTTGCTTCATCGTGCAGTGCCTGGAGGGATGAAGACGTGGCAGTACCCGTCCTTCGGATGCGTCCAAACTCTTGAACTCACGACAGCGTACCGAAAAAGCGTTGGCTACTCCCTCACTGGTCGTCAAAACCACGAAGGCTTCCGGTAGGGGAGGGTTGTTGTGATGTCATTGTGGATGGGCGGATCCTCTCTATCTGACACTGGGCGTCCGTCACTGTCACTGTATACTCGCAAGCCTGATGATCTCTTGGATAACATCCCGAAATGGCCCATCCTCGGGGGCTACTGAGTCTCCTGGCGGTCAGATAGGCGCCTCCGGTTCAGGGTAGAAATCCGGTGGAGTAAGGGTACGAATCTGTCATCTCCCCGCGGCAGCTGGGTCTTCCACAGTAGTTATCATTTGCCCGGGGAAAGTATGGGGTCTGTGGAGCGGAGAGGAAACTGTACTGGGGGAAACCGTCAGGAGAGTCACCCTCAGCGTCCCCTTCCGTACCCGAGTCCTCCGAGTTCTCTTCCTCTGGACAAGCTAGCCTGGCTCTCTTTAGATCGTGAAGTATCAAGAGGGTGAGATCCTCGTCCTCATCGACGCACTTGTCAAGGAGATCTGACCCGACGCGGTAACTCTCCACACTCACTCCCCCTGACAGTCGTGGCTTCTGGGACGCCCTTAGTGTCTACACCTTGCTGTTGGTGAGCGGGGACAGGCGTAGACACTGAGGGAGGTCTGGACACTGACAGCACTAGATGATCGTCTGGTGGACGGGAGATAGTCGCAGTCTTCGTCTCGGTTCTGGTCTCGAGAGCGGAGGTTATTGAAGGTCCTGGATCTGCCGCTGAAGCTGATTGCATAACCAGGAACGAGGACATGTTCAACGCCTTCGACTGAGGCAGCGGTGGAGTATCCAGAACTTGTGAAGGAGTAGAATCCGGCCGTGAGGGATGCCAAACTCTCCCACCCGGCTGGTAAAGAACACCCCTGATTTCGCACGTGTGATTGTCACACTCTGCTCCGAGGCGGGAACGGATGGTGGCGATGTGAGGTTTGAGTCCTCCGATATGGCTTTCTCCGTTTCCAGGCTCAATCCAGAATATCTTTCTCACTCACCTCAGGTAAGTCCAACTCCGCCACTGTCTTCGACGGTGCTGTGGGTTTGACTTTTTCCGCTTCCGGGGCAAGTCAAAGTCTGATTCTGTATTCCTGTCTGCACACACAGGAGAGGACATTTGTCCAAGTACCTGTGAACCGGTTCTTGGCATATCCAATGACAGGGATTGAACCTTGCGACACACTCTCCGTTTATGTTCTTAGTGCGTACCTTCTCCAATGCTTTTCAGTCCTGAAGGGATAGATGAGCATACTCCTCACAAGTAAAGCGAGGAGTAAAGCGTCGCCCAGTGGTATTCTCTATCCCGTCTGCACCGATCACAGAGTGAATGAGGGTTAGCTGTCGAAGCTCGGTGTACGCAGGAGATCTTCAATTTGGTGTGGTGTAGGCTGGCCTCTGTTATATCTGGAACCATGCAAAATATAAGAATGTATAAGTAACTTGTTTGAAATAATTACTACACTCATTTCAGAATACTGAAAACCCACACTGAACCAAGCTATTTGCCACAGAAATGATTATATAGGCGCATTCGAGCACGCGTGAACGCTGGGGTGACGCAGCACGGTACCAAGACGCACCCAGGCTTGGTCATGCACCAAGAACCAAGAACCCTGATGGTGCTTGGTAGTACGTTGTACTTGGTAGCTACCAAACCCCTAGATGGGCCTTGGTGACCAGCCCTCTTGCTCAGAACCGAGCACCGAGATGGTACTCCGTACTAAACTTAAGCCAGAACGCAGAGCGTGCTCGCTAAGCCGTAAGTACTGGCGTCTGCACAGCAAGTAGGAGACCCATACGATTGAAAATCAACCTCTCTACTTTCAGGCAGTTTCAAGCAACTCCACTCTGCTCTGGAGTTGCTGGCAGCCTGCTAGGAAGCACCAACTGCACAGCTCGGCCTGTAGGTGACCAAGGTGAAGCAAGTAGCTTGAGATCAGGACAGACGTCAGCAATCTGAAATGATCTGTGCTCCGCTATGATTCGAAAGAAAGTACGCCCATACTAGTAAACGGTGGAGACCTACGAGTAACACTTTTTGGGAGAAAATTACGAAACCCCCGTGATGGAAACTCAGAATAGAAGCAGTAGAGCGAATGAAGGCAAAATCTCCAAATTACATGAGCCGACAAATCTTACCCTCGAAATAGCCATAAAAGAACATCAAACGCAACAAATAATAGTGTTTTTAGAGAAATTCACCTTAAAATGACGGTAGGAAAAATAAAACCTTTCCCAGCCTCAAAAATGCGTGTGGTTGGTACCGCACGCAGTAAGAGAATGAGGCTTGGTAACAAGGTACCAAGGATGCTGATTGGCTGGAACCAAAGACGGGACTATTCGAGGCACTAGAAAAATTCTTAGTTCCTAATTGCGTGATTCTAAAAGCTTAACTTTTCAGGTACTATGCGAAATGTCCGTGACTAGGTTATTCACCAAATGCCTAGGTTTAGCTTTTATGCGTACTAACTGAAATGCGAGCTAGATACCTGACAAGAATTCAGTCAACAAGCATGATGTTTGCATGTATGTTTGATTAGGCTTGTTGACTGTAACAGGATTACCAGTGAGCTCACAAAGCAGTATATATCGATATGGTATACACACACTGGACATTTTTCAATCAGACATTTTCGGACCGAAAATTGCCAATTGGACATTTTCCGACCGCGGCATTTTTTTATTTTAAGAATTTTTATTTTTTTTAATATTTATTTTTTGTTATTATTTATACAAAAATTATTCACACAAGAGCTGTGTCGGAATTGAACAGCGAGTTTTTTTTACCGAGATTACCACGGAAATATTTAAGGTGTTAAGTAGTAAGTCATTCGTACACAAATATAAAGTAGTGAGTCAGAATATAGCGCAATATTAGCTTGTTACGGATTTTCTGAAAACACTGCTGCGGGCATTTCCCGTATTATTTTTTTATTAGTTAAGAAGCTGATCGAGGCTTTGTAGATTCGCAATTAACTTTGTTGTGAATATTCGAGTAGAAGATTCTTGTAGCAAAGAATTATCTTGTTGTAAGAGCTTTCGTTTTTATTTTTATTTTATTTATTTAATTATTTATTGTAGTTAAGAATGTGGTAAAATTTAATTCGCTTCATTCACACACTCCTGCGTCCTCAAATTTAAGGCTCTTTTTTTCTGGACGAGGAGTACAGTTCAAAAAGAAGCTCTACAACGAAATTACACTCAGCGCTGGCTGCACCTGGTCCAAAAATTTCCCCAACTTTCTCTTGCTTTTTTACGGGGGGGGGGTGGGCAGTGGGCAGGCATGATAACATATAATGCTCCTAATGCCCCACTACATCCCGTGGGGTAATAGTAATTGTGCGTTTCAAAAACAATCCAGATAACGAACGAATTGTTGGATATAATGGTGATCGTCTAATATATACAAAACAGAAAACTGAGGCCCATAAACAAAACGTAAAAGAAACGAGAAAGGTTATATTGCAAAAAAGGAAAATGAAACCATATCTTTCGTGTGCTAACACTCAAGCGCAGTGAAGGGATCAAGAGTGAAACGAGAACACACAAAGTCCAATATAGTCAGCAGCACACAAGGGCAGGGAAGCTGATACATATATTATGCCTGTAGCCCCGTGGGGTTGGGGTTAGGCACTTGGTATCAGAAGCGGTCCTCGCGGGTACCAATTTGGTTTAAAAGGGAAGGGAGGAGGGGGAGATAATTTTCAGTCCGCACGTTGCGTTTCCCACAAAAAGATTATGGGGCATTATTTCAGAAATGTGCCAAGCGTACCCGCTAAACATAAGAACGTTTTTGTTTGGTTGTGAAAAGGTTAGAACGTTTTCCTAACCAAAAACGAACCTTTTTTGGTTGTAAAAACGTTATATTCAGCAACCAAATGAAAACGTTATTTTACAAACCGAAATCAAACCTAATTTTGTTGTAAAAACGTTACATTTACGAACCAAATAAAAACTTTTTTTTCCAAACCAAAAACAAACGTATGGTATTAGAACATTATTCCCACTTGCAAACTTCGTTTGCAAATGGGAACAAGTTTGTAGTTTTTCTCGAAATTTCTGCCCTTTTTTTCCCCTTTTTTTTCTCTTTTTTTTCCGTCACGGAGGTTTCCAGAAAACTCCTCCTACGCTATTTGACGTAGGACGATGAAATTTGGCACAGTGATAGAGGGTGACGAGATGTCGTCAAATCGGCAAAAGTTTTTGACCTTGACCTTGAAGGTCAAGGTCAAATTTCAGGTCAAAGTTTTTTTGACGTCAAAGTGGTTTCCAGAAAACTCCTCCTACAAGGTTTGTCGTGAAAAGACGGCATGTGGCAGAGACATAGAGGGTAATGAGTTGTCGTCAAATCCGTAAAATTTTTTGACCTTGCACCTCAGAGGTCAAGGTCAAATTGAGGTCAAAATATTTTTGGAAACACCAATTAATCAGGAAAAGTAGCCATAAAGGTGCTCAAATCCCAGTGTGAATGCATAAAACGTACTAACTAAAGGGTAAACTTTCATCACTAACCTTGACCTTGAGGGTCAAGGTCAAAGGTCACGTGACTTCACGCGTCCTAAACGACAGGCCGACTCATCTCGAAAACGGTGAGACCCTTTGGGCCTAAACAACGTTACATAAGAGGCACCTCGGGGACCTTGACCTTCTGGGTCACGGTCAAGGTCAAAAACCGGAAGTTGACTATTATCTCGAAAACGGTTAGAGATAGAGCAATTTTGAGCTCATTTTCGACCCTTTGGGCCTAAACGACGTTGCATAAGAGGTACCTCGGTGCCCTTGACCTTCTGGGTCACGGTCAAGGTCAAAAACCGGAAGTTGACTATTATCTCGAAAACGGTTAGAGATAGAGCGCTTTTGAGCTCATTTTCGACCCTTTGGGCTAAACGACGTTGCATAAGAGGTACCTCGGTGATCTTGACCTTCTGGGTCACGGTCAAGGTCAATAACCGGAAGTTGACTATTATCTCGAAAACGGTTAGAGATAGAGCGATTTTGAGCTCATTTTCGACCCTTTGGGCCTAAACAACGTTACATAAGAGGTACCTCGGTGACCTTGACCTTCTGGGTCACGGTCAAGGTCAAAAACCGGAAGTTGACTATTATCTCGAAAACGGTTAAAGATAGAGCGATTTTGAGCTCATTTTCGACTCTTTGGGCCTAAACAACGTTACATAAGAGGTACCTCGGTGACCTTGACCTTCTGGGTCACGGTCAAGGTCAAAAACCGGAAGTTGACTATTATCTCGAAAACGGTTAGAGGTAGAGCGATTTTGAGCTCATTTTCGACCCTTTGGGCCTAAACGACGTTGCATAAGAGGTACCTCGGTGCCCTTGACCTTCTGGGTCACGGTCAAGGTCAAAAACCGGAAGTTGATTATTATCTCGAAATGGGTTAGAGATAGAGCGCTTTTGAGCTCATTTTCGACACCTTGGGCCTAAACAACGTTATGTAAGAGGTACCTCGGTGACCTTGACCTTCTGGGTCACGGTCAAGGTCAAAAACCGGAAGTTGACTATTATCTCGAAAACGGTTAAAGATAGAGCGATTTTGAGCTCATTTTCGACCCTTTGGGCCTAAACAACGTTACATAAGAGGTACCTCGGTGACCTTGACCTTCTGGGTCACGGTCAAGGTCAAAAACCGGAAGTTGACTATTATCTCGAAAACGGTTAGAGGTAGAGCGATTTTGAGCTCATTTTCGACTCTTTGGGCCTAAACAACGTTACATAAGAGGTACCTGGGTTACCTTGACCTTTTGGGTCACGGACAAGGTCAAAAACCGGAAGTTGACTATTATCTCGAAAACGGTTAAAGGTAGAGCGATTTTGAGCTCATTTTCGACACCTTGGGCCTAAACAACGTTATATAAGAGGTACCTCGGTGACCTTGACCTTCTGGGTTACGGTCAAGGTCAAAAACCGGAAGTTGACTATTATCTCCAAAACGGTTAGAGATAGAGCGATTTTGAGCTCCTTTTCGACCCTTTGGGCCTAAACGACGTTGCATAAGAGGTACCTCGGTGCCCTTGACCTTCTGGGTCACGGTTAAGGTCAAAAACCGGAAGTTGACTATTATCTCGAAAACGGTTAGAGATAGAGCGCTTTTGAGCTCATTTTCGACACCTTGGGCCTAAACAACGTTATATAAGAGGTACCTCGGTGACCTTGACCTTCTGGGTCACGGTCAAGGTCAAAAACCGGAAGTTGACTATTATCTCGAAAACGGTTAAAGATAGAGCGATTTTGAGCTCATTTTCGACCCTTTGGGCCTAAACAACGTTACATAAGAGGTACCTCGGTGACCTTGACCTTCTGGGTCACGGTCTAGGTCAAAAACCGGAAGTTGACTATTATCTCGAAAACGGTTAGAGGTAGAGCGATTTTGAGCTCATTTTCGACTCTTTGGGCCTAAACGACGTTACATAAGAGGTACCTGGGTTACCTTGACCTTTTGGGTCACGGACAAGGTCAAAAACCGGAAGTTGACTATTATCTCGAAAACGGTTAAAGGTAGAGCGATTTTGAGCTCATTTTCGACACCTTGGGCCTAAACAACGTTATATAAGAGGTACCTCGGTGACCTTGACCTTCTGGGTTACGGTCAAGGTCAAAAACCGGAAGTTGACTATTATCTCCAAAACGGTTAGAGATAGAGCGATTTTGAGCTCCTTTTCGACCCTTTGGGCCTAAACGACGTTGCATAAGAGGTACCTCGGTGCCCTTGACCTTCTGGGTCACGGTTAAGGTCAAAAACCGGAAGTTGACTATTATCTCGAAAACGGTTAGAGATAGAGCGCTTTTGAGCTCATTTTCGACACCTTGGGCCTAAACAACGTTATATAAGAGGTACCTCGGTGACCTTGACCTTCTGGGTCACGGTCAAGGTCAAAAACCGGAAGTTGACTATTATCTCGAAAACGGTTAAAGATAGAGCGATTTTGAGCTCATTTTCGACCCTTTGGGCCTAAACAACGTTACATAAGAGGTACCCCGGTGACCTCGACCTTCTGGGTCACGGTCAAGGTCAAAAACCGGAAGTTGACTATTATCTCGAAAACGGTTAGAGGTAGAGCGATTTTGAGCTCATTTTCGACTCTTTGGGCCAAAACGACGTGACATAAGAGGTACCTCAGTGACCTTGACCTTCTGGGTTACGGTCAAGGTCAAACACCGGAAGTTGACTATTATCTCGAAAACGGTTAGAGGTAGAGTGATTTTGAGCTCATTTTGGACCCTTTGGGCCTAAACGACGTTACATAAGAGGTACCTCGGTGACCTTGACCTTCTGGGTCACGGTCAAGGTCAAAAACCGGAAGTTGACTATTATCTCGAAAACGGTTAAAGATAGAGCGATTTTGAGCTCATTTTCGACCCTTTGGGCCTAAACAACGTTACATAAGAGGTACCTCGGTGACCTCGACCTTCTGGGTCACGGTCAAGGTCAAAAACCGGAAGTTGACTATTATCTCGAAAACGGTTAGAGGTAGAGCGATTTTGAGCTCATTTTCGACTCTTTGGGCCTAAACGACGTTACATAAGAGGTACCTCAGTGACCTTGACCTTCTGGGTTACGGTCAAGGTCAAAAACCGGAAGTTGACTATTATCTCGAAAACGGTTAGAGGTAGAGTGATTTTGAGCTCATTTTGGACCCTTTGGGCCTAAACGACGTTACATAAGAGGTACCTCGGTGACCTTGACCTTCTGGGTTACGGTCAAGGTCAAAAACCGGAAGTTGACTATTATCTCGAAAACGGTTAGAGATAGAGCGATTTAGAGCTGATTTTCGACCCTTTGGACCTAAACAACGTTACATAAGAGGCACCTCGGTGACATTGACCGTCTGGGTCACGGTCAAGGTCAAAAACCGGAAGTTGACTATTATCTCGAAAACGGTTAAAGATAGAGCGATTTTGAGCTCATTTTCGACCCTTTGGGCCTAAACGACGTTACATAAGAGGTACCTCGGTGACCTTGACCTTCTGGGTCACGGTCAAGGTCAAAAACCGGAAGTTGACTATTATCTCGAAAACGGTTAGAGGTAGAGCGATTTTGAGCTCACTTTCGACTCTATGGGCCTAAACGACGTTACATAAGAGGTACCTCGGTGACCTTGACCTTTTGGGTCACGGACAAGGTCAAAAACCGGAAGTTGACTATTATATCGAAATGGGTTAGAGATAGAGCGATTTTGAGCTCATTTTCGACCCTTTGGGCCTAAACGACGTTGCATAAGAGGTACCTCGGTGACCTTGACCTTCTGGGTCACGGTCAAGGTCAAAAACCGGAAGTTCACTATTATCTCGAAAACGGTTAGAGATAGAGCGCTTTTGAGCTCATTTTCGACACCTTGGGCCTAAACAACGTTATATAAGAGGTACCTCGGTGACCTTGACCTTCTGGGTTACGGTCAAGGTCAAAAACCGGAAGTTGACTATTATCTCGAAAACGGTTAAAGATAGAGCGATTTTGAGCTCATTTTCGACCCTTTGGGCCTAAACAACGTTACATAAGAGGAACCTCGGTGACCTTGACCTTCTTGGTCACGGTCAAGGTCAAAAACCGGAAGTTGACTATTATCTCGAAAACGGTTAGAGGTAGAGCGATTTTGAGCTCATTTTCGACCCTTTGGGCCTAAACAACGTTACATAAGAGGTACCTCGGTGACCTTGACCTTTTGGGTCACGGTCAAGGTCAAAAACCGGAAGTTGACTATTATCTCGAAAACGGTTAGAGGTAGAGCGATTTTGAGCTCATTTTCGACCCTATGGGCCTAAACGACGTTACATAAGAGGTACCTCGTTGACCTTGACCTTCTGGGTTACGGTCAAGGTCAAAAACCGGAAGTTGACTATTATCTTAAAAACGGTTAGAGATAGAGCGATTTTGAGCTCATTTTCGACCCTTTGGGCCTAAACAACGTTACATAAGAGGCACCTCGGTGACCTTGACCGTCTGGGACACGGTCAAGGTAAAAAAAACCGGAAGTTGACTATTATATCGAAATGGGTTAGAGATAGAGCGATTTTGAGCTCATTTTCGACCCTTTGGGCCTAAACGACGTTGCATAAGAGGTACCTCGGTGACCTTGACCTTCTGGGTCACGGTCAAGGTCAAAAACCGGAAGTTCACTATTATCTCGAAAACGGTTAGAGATAGAGCGCTTTTGAGCTCATTTTCGACCCTTTGGGCCTAAACAACGTTGCATAAGAGGTACCTCGGTGACCTTGACCTTCTGGGTCACGGTCAAGGTCAAAAACCGGAAGTTCACTATTATCTCGAAAACGGTTAGAGATAGAGCGCTTTTGAGCTCATTTTCGACACCTTGGGCCTAAACAACGTTATATAAGAGGTACCTCGGTGACCTTGACCTTTTGGGTCACGGTCAAGGTCACAAACCGGAAGTTGACTATTATCTCGAAAACGGTTAGAGATAGAGCGACTTTGAGCTCATTTTCGACCCTTTGGGCCTAAACAACGTTACATAAGAGGAACCTCGGTGACCTTGACTTTCTTGGTCACGGTCAAGGTCAAAAACCGGAAGTTGAATATTATCTCGAAAACGGTTAGAGGTAGAGCGATTTTGAGCTCATTTTCGACCCTTTGGGCCTAAACAACGTTACATAAGAGGTACCTCGGTGACCTTGACCTTTTGGGTCACGGTCAAGGTCAAAAACCGGAAGTTGACTATTATCTCGAAAACGGTTAGAGGTAGAGCGATTTTGAGCTCATTTTGGACCCTTTGGGCCTAAACGACGTTACATAAGAGGTACCTCGGTGACCTTGACCTTCTGGGTTACGGTCAAGGTCAAAAACCGGAAGTTGACTATTATCTCGAAAACGGTTAGAGATAGAGCGATTTTGAGCTCATTTTCGACCCTTTGGGCCTAAACAACGTTACATAAGAGGTACCTCGGTGACCTTGACCTTCTGGGTCACGGTCAAGGTCAAAAACTGTAAGTTCACTATTATCTCGAAAACGGTTAGAGATAGAGCGCTTTTGAGCTCATTTTCGACACCTTGGGCCTAAACAACGTTACATAAGAGGTACCTCGGTGACCTTGACCTTCTGGGTCACGGTCAAGGTCATAAACCGGAAGTTGACTATTATCTCGAAAACGGTTAGAGATAGAGCGACTTTGAGCTCATTTTCGACCCTTTGGGCGAAAAAGACGTTATATAAGATGTACCTCGGTGATCTTGACCTCCTCCGTCATGGTCAAGGTCAAAAACTGTAAGTTGACCAGTATCTCAACAACGGTTAGAAAATTGAATTTGATTTATTTGTGCCTAAATGAGGTTACATTATATTCACTACGATGGCCTCGTTCAAGATAATAACCAAAAACAAACCAAAAACAAACCAAAAACAAACGTATGGTATTAGAACATCATTGAAATTGATTTTTAAAGAACCAAAAACAAACCAAAAACAAACGTTTTGTATAAGAACGTTATTATATCAATTTTTAAGAATGTCATATATTGGAGCGTCAAGGAAATGTCATAGGCATTTTAATATTTTGTAAAGTAATTTTAGATATGAATAATATATTCACAATAACAAGAATTACATCTTAGATGCGAAACATCAAATTCAGTTACATATAATTAACTAATTACTGTAAGCTATAACTAAGCATTAAGAGTGCAGATAAAAAAGCCCATAAAAAGGGAGGGGGTAGACCTTGGGGGAATTTCCGTACGGGGGAATTATTCGGGGGAGGGGGATTTGAAGTGGGAATAGTAGGGGTGGTGG
Source organism: Protula sp. h YS-2021 (assembly GCA_949752745.1). NCBI lineage: Eukaryota > Metazoa > Annelida > Polychaeta > Sabellida > Serpulidae > Protula > Protula sp. h YS-2021. The sequence goes on from OX457028.1 coordinate 53,483,398, forward strand.
GAGTTGGTTCAGGGAAATTGTCTTAGACACACATTTCAATGGATGCGCCGTGGCGTAGAGGTAAGTTCGTCGCTTTGGATGCCAGAAGTTCCCGGTTCAAACCCAGCCAGGTATGAATGTTTCGTGAAATGTTTATTGCAAAAAAATTAATGGTAGTTCTTAAAAATGAGATATGATGTGATGATGGAGCAAGATGGAGCCTCCCAGAGTGAATACTATTTTGAAGAATGTTGAAGGATATTTTTTAGATAATTTGTTTTACGCACGTTTCACGATGAAAGGTTTTCTTATGGTTGTGTATGAAACGTTTTAAAAACGCTTTTATAAAACGTTTTTAGAACGTTGCGAAAAAAACGTTTTTCGGCATTTCATACACAACCTTTAAAGAAAACATTTTTTGAAACTTCAAAAGGTTCGGGAAAAACGTTTTTAAAACGTTATTTCAACAAAATTTATTTTACGGGAATGGTTTAAAATATGTTATTTCGAAATCACCATTCATCAGCCTTTAGGGGTCGTTATAAAAATCATGGGCACGCATGGTGATTAGTTGGTAGGTAATTGCCTCCACTCCCCTAACCCCCCCCCCCCCCCCCCCCCCTCACTACCCCGGGCCTGTAGTACTGGATAAGTCAGGCCTGTGTGTTACGATTCGACAGATCAATAAGATATACTTTCTGCTGAAAACGTTGCAGAGAGATATGGCATGTAAACACGGTGACTCATACGTTGTCAAGCGACTATAATGATCAGGTGAATCAAAATATAAAGTGAAAGAATGTTCAACAAATATATGGATAGGCATATTGCGTTCATAAAAATGAAATTGACAATAACACAAGTGATCCAATAAACACACACAGAATAAAAATACGAATACATAAATACAATTGTGATGTAAAAACGTGATCAAAGAAGCTTCAAGGAAAACAAGAAGGATTGGAGCAACAACGGTTTGGAGTATTTTGTAATATATATATATTATTACCTTGAAAATAATCCTGTGTAAATTTAGAGCAAGACAATAATTATTATTGTCATTCTGTACCTTGAATGATAAAGCTGCGGCAGCGATTCGGGGATTTGGTAGGGGGGGGGGGGGGCAGGGATGGGAGAAGTTAGTTCTGACATCGGGACTGTAGGGGATGGAAGTGGTGGCTCCGACGAGACGTTGGTTGAAGGAGATGGAGAAGGAACAGTTAAGGATGGCTAGATTTATAGTTGGCGAATCGATAACAGCGTATGCTGAGGGGCAGAGAGCTTAAGGAGACTCCTAGGGTGGTCCCGTATAAAGCACTAATATAGTAGCGGGAAAAAAGATGCTCCGCTTTGTGAAGGGATTTGAATGGGATAGAAATTCTTATGGGCAAATTCTTATGAGACTTGAATTTTGGGGGAATAGAAGCAGTCGATGGCTACAGCAGATTCAAGCGCTGCAGGAAGAATATGAAATAGATTTCGATATGGGAAATGGGTGTATGAACTCTACGTGAACGACAGAATAAGAGCTAACTAGACCGAATTTCGCTACACGTAGCGAAATGACACTCACTTGCAAAAGTACAATCTATCTGGTCAAAGACACATTTTTCAGTCTTTCCACATAATTGTCACCTTCAGAATTATTATCATGAACAAGGACATCGAAGTAAATATAATGTAATCTCAAATAATCGAATTCAGTTTTCTAACCATTTTTCAGACCATGGACAACTTTCGGTTCTTGACCTTGACCTTGATGGAGGAGGTCAAGATCACCGAGGTACCTCTTATATAACGTCTTTTAGGCCCAAAGGGTCGAAAATAAGCTCAAAATCGCTCTATCTCTAACCGTTTTCAAGATAATGTTCAACTTTCGGTTTTGGACCTTGACCTTGACAGAGGAGGTCAAGGTCACCCAGGTACCTCTTATATAACGTGTTTTAGGTCCAAAGGGTCGAAAATAAGCTCAAAATCGCTCTATCTCTAACCGTTTTCGAGATAATGGTCAACTTTCGGTTTTTGACCTTGACCTTGACGGAGGAGGTCAAGGTCACCGAGGTATCTCTTATATAACGTCTTTTAGGCCCAAATGGTCTCTAACCGTTTTCGAGATAATGGACAATATTTCTCTAACGGAATTCAATATACAAAAGTCACATGACCTTGACACTGAATGTCGAGATTCCATCCATGATGTTACTGTCTACTGACACCGTACACGGGTTGAAACAAGGATTTGAGCGCTATTTCCAGCAATTTTTCGTGATGGAAGAGGTTTTTAAAAAAATATTTTGACCTCAATTTGACTTTGACCTTGAAGGTCAAGGTCAAACAAATTTGCGGATTTCACGACATCTCATCACTCTCTATCTCTGTGCCAAATTTTTTCGTCCTACGTCAAATAGGAGTTTTCTGGAAACCTCCGTGACGGAAAAAAAGGAAGGAATAAACGCCGGAATTCTTAGCAAAGCATACCCATTTGCAAACTATCTTTGCAAGTGGGAATTAAAGAACCTGAATAATGGGAAAGGGCAGTTGGAGGAGATAGTCACTGGCTCTACTTAGGGGAGAGGGAAGAGTGGGTCAAAGCATATTATGGGTGGATTGGTCGTTGTCTGGGGGGGGGGGGGGGGCTAGATGGCCCGCAGATAGGGGGCATAGTTTCGTCAAACAAGAGGAAAGATTGGGAGGGGTCTATAGCATATCAGTGTTTATGCTGTGGATCAGCACAGGAGCAAACCATGGAGCACCTAGAGTGTAGAATATGGAGCGGTGAGAGATTTGAGGGAAGCCATACTGGCCTATAATAGCACAGAGGAATAGGGGGGGGGGGGGTGATGTCCAGGCAACATCTAAAGGGACTGGTGGGTTACAGGGCTGGAGAGGGAGAAAAGGGTGGGTACGTCAGACAAGTTAGCTTACCCAAACAGTGGAGGCACATCATGGTGACTCTGGACAAACAACACAGGGGGTCCTCATTGCGGATGAGAGCGACTGTTTGTCTTGCAGTAGCGTCAACCACCCCCTCCCCCCTGAGAGGACCGGGGACCGTTGGGTCAGGTGCAATTAATCAATCAATCACTTATTATAATTAATTATTGTTATTAATTTTTGTTGGGGGGGGGGGGTCCGCTATGACGGTATAGTCGTCCAAAAAATCATAACCTACACGCTGTACAGTTTTTTTCGCAATCATGAAAATGGTCTTACGACCATTTCTATTGTCGCTCAAAGATATATATTTTACACATTTTAGTTATTGTTTATTCGCGCTCTTGACTTGCATGACATAAAAAGTGGTTCGCGAAAGAATTATTAAATATTTGTTAGTACATTGATTGTACATAAATACGAAAGCGATACAAAATACCTGTTGGAGCGCGAACGTCGCGAAATTTTTGCACAGTCATACCGCCATAGTCCACTTCCCTACCAAACTGTTAACATACATAGTAGGGGGAAAACGGGGGTTCTAAAACAGGAAGTGACGTCATAGTGACGTCACATGGTGTTTTAGAACCCCCACGGGGGTTCTAAAACAGTGACGTCATATTGACGTCATATTAACGTCATATTGACGTCATATGGTTATCATATGGTTACCATATGGTTACCATATGGACGTCATAATGACGTCACGTGGTGTTTTGATAGCCCCATGGGGTTTTTAAAACAGTGACGTCATTTTGACGTGATCTAGACGTGTTATGGAGGTGATATGGAGGTGATATAGAGGTGGTATGGAGGTGATATGAACGTCATATGAACGTCATATGAACGTCATATGAACGTCATATGAACGTCATATGAACGTCATAATGACGTAATATGGAGAGTGGGCGGCCATTCAAACGGGCGGCCATTCAAACAACCATTCAAACGACCATTCAAACGGGCGGCGATTCAAACAACCATTCAAACGGACAACCATTCAAACGACCAGTCAAACGGGCAGCCAGACAAAATGACACCCGAGCACTCGAGCACTCGAGCACCCGAGCACTCGAGCACCCGAGCACTTGAGCACTTGAGCACTCGAGCACCCGAGCACTCGAGCACTTGAGCACTCGAGCACCCGAGCACTTGAGCACTTGAGCACTCGAGCACTTGAGCACTCGAGCACTTGAGCACTTGAGCACTCGAGCACTCGAGCACTCGAGCACCCGAGCACTCGAGCACTCGAGCACTCGAGCACTCGAGCACTCGAGCACTCGAGCACCCGGACAGCAAAGGGTTCATAGAGACATGGTTAGAGCTGGCCTGCTATGTATTTTGACCCATCAATGACGTCACACAGAATTGCAAAGATTGACTTAAGCCTGCATAGAGTGCCCCGGGAGGACGGTGAGTCGTTGAGCCAGTGGCCTAAAAGTGGGCCCCCCCCCGGCTCACCGGCCCATGAGCCCCCCCCCCGGCTCACCGGCCCATGAGCCCCCCCCCCCCGGCTCACTGGCCCATGAGCCCTTTTCTCGATCTCTAACCAAGCCATTGCAACAACAATTAGTAAATGAGCACTCTTTTCCTTAAGGGATGCTGTGTTTTAACCACAGAGAGGTCTCCATGCATTGTGGCCATATACAAGCAACAATCCTTTCTTTAAAGCTTTCTCACTATTCTAACACCTATGGCAACCAAACCAACGGACACCCAGACACACGGACACCCAGACACGGACACCCAGACACACGGACACCCATACAGTCCTTTTTTTTGTTTTTTTTTTTAGTTTTTATCCCTCTTCACCCACATCAAACCAAACCACGGAAACAAGTGTTTTTAGGGCTTTTACCGTTCTTCCAGCACACACACGTTCACTAATGGATTGCCGTAGCAGCAATTAAAAATGAGCACTCTTTTTCCTTAAGGAAGAGAGGTGTCTCCATGCATTGCGGCCATATGCAAGCAACAATCCTTTCTTTAAAGCTTTCTCACTCTTGTAACACCTATGGCAACCAAACCAACGGACACCCAGACACACGGACACCAGACACGGACACCCAGACACACGGACACCCATACATACGTTTTTTTTTATTTTTATCCCTCTCTCTTTCCACACACACCAAATCACGGCAGCAACTGTTTTTTAGGGCTTTTCTCGTTCTCCAAGCACACACACCATCACTAATGGATTGTCGTGACAGCAATTAAAAATGAGCACTCTTTTTCCTTAAGGAAGAGAGGTGTCTCCATGCATTACGGCCATATACAAGCAACAATCCTTTCTTTAAAGCTTTCTCACTCTTGTAACACCTATGGCAACCAAACCAACGGACACCCAGACACACGGACACCCAGACACGGACACCCAGACACACGGACACCCAGACAGTCCTTTTTTTTTGTTTTTTTTTAGTTTTTATCCCTCTTCACCCACATCAAACCAAACCACGGAAACAAGTGTTTTTAGGGCTTTTACACGCATATCCCATCACTAATGGCTTGTCGTAGCAGCAATTAAAAGTGAGCAGCCATTGCCTCCTTAAGGGGGAGAACTCTCCATGCATTGCGGCTACGAAAACCGAACACGCACACACACACACACACACATATACAGCTACGTCGGGAAACGAACGACGAATCGCGATTTCTTCTCCAACTCGCGAAATGTACGCCAAAAATCTAACTTCGTTATTAGGGACTTTTCAGACATAAATTGTATATGAAAATCTCGGTAGATTTTTTTTACATTCAATTCCGAAAGCAAAAATATATAAAAGACAACAGATTAAGAGAAATTTAACAAAGCATGAACCCTGCGAAACGGAATATTTTGTTTACATAATTTGCATATTTTACACCATTTTATGATATCTGCAACTATAAGTTTGCTGTGAAACGAGACTGTGTAAAAAATGTAAACAAACCGATTTTGTTTATAAACAAAGGCCACGTGCTTTCTGTAAAAGGGTATTAGGGAAACACTAAATAAAAGCCAAACAAGCGTAGAGTTTGTTTTCTTTTATTTACACCATAACCCCCCCTGTAGTATTTATTTTCTTTCATTTCTATACATAAACTATTTAACATTAATTGAAGAGTTACAAAATATTGAAGAGCAGTACAAAAGATATTCAAACAGATGAATGTTTAAAAACATAGATTTATATTATACAGATGAAATGTTTAAAAACAAAATACAGATTTATACAGATGAATGTTTAAAAACAAAACTCTTTTAAAATAAAAACAAAATACAGGAAAAATAATACAACAAAATCCTTTACTGATATAACCGTGATGTGTAAATAACCAACTCTATCTTATTTTCAAGCTCAGTGTTATGTGCACTACTTAAAATTTAATGATTGGCCGAAAAAAACGTGAGGCAATGAGATATAAACCACATAAAAGCTTCCTAAAGAAAACAAAATACACAGCTGAAACTTTCAAACTAACATGCGAAATGTACGTACACAACCATGCACAAAATTTGCAAGTTTAGAGACCCTGCAACACAACTTGGGTGTACTACCCCATCTCGTGACGTTCATAAATTTAAAGTCGGTGACTTCGTATGAGAAAAATGAACTGAAAATAACACAGTTAAAACTTTCAAAATGACATGCAAAATGTACGTACAAAACCATGCGAAATGTGCGAACACCAAAATTTTTTAATCACGGAAATATCGGCAAATTTCCAAGTTTTGAGACCCTGTCACGTTTGCGCGTACGCCCTTCTCGCGACGTTCATAAATTTAAAGTCGGTCACTTCGTATAAGAACAGTGAACTGCAAATAACAGGTAAAACTTTCGAACTGACAAGCGAAATGCACGTTTATACACAATCATGCGAAATGAACGTATAAACAACCATGAATATGACACGGTCTCAAACTTTTGAAACTTTTACCGATGTTTCTGTAAATAAAAACATTTTGGTGTTCGCACATTTTGCATGGTTGTGTACGTACTAAAGTCGGTGACTTCGTATAAGAAAAGTGAACTGCAAATAACACAATTAAAACTTTCAAACTGACATGCGAAATGTACGCACACAACCATGCGAAATGTGCGAACACCAAAATGTTCTTACTCACAGAAACATCAGCAAAATTTGTAAGTTTTGAGACTCTATCACATATTATTTACTCGTACTACCCAATCTCGCAACGTTCATAAACTTTGAAATTGGCCACTCCGAACAAAGAACTTTCGAACTGACAAGCGAAATGTACGCTAATACACAACCATGCAAAATGTAGTGCAACCACGCGAAATCTACGACCCAAGTATTTCTTTTTTAAATACATCGGCAAACTTGGCAGCTTTTGTGACCCTGTCACAAGAAACTTATCCGTACTACCCATCACCGCCACTTTCATAAATTTACAGTCTGTCACTTTATACGAGAAAAATCAAATGCAAATAACACACTGAAACCTGATACGCGAGCGCACAGAGCCAAGCGAAATGTACGAACCAAAAAACTTCTTAATACCTCGGCAAATGTGGCAGGTTTTGAGATCCCGTTACATGAAAATTGCCCGTACTACCCAGCCCCGTGACGTTCACAAATTAAAAGTCGGTCACTTCGTATAAGAACAGTGAACTGCATGGAAAAACTGATACAAAAAAAAAAAAAAAAACTCCCCGCACTTGTGTAAACCAAAACAGAATCCCACAAACATGACATCACAGCGAAATGTCCCCAAAACAGTTTCTTTTTTTTTTCACGGATCTGAAGCTTCATCCGCCTTTTTATTTTTCTTGTAAAAATTTGAAAGGTATGCCCGCAACTGAACTTTGTCCCTGTGTCCTAAAATATCACATGCGAAATGTACGTCAACAACCATGTATGTAACAGGGTCTCAAACATCGAAAATTTTGCCGATGTTTCTGTGAATTAGAACAGTTTGGTATTCGCACATTTCGCATGGTTTTCTATGTACCAAAGTCTGTCACTTGGTGTGAGAAAAGTGACCTGTAATTAACGCAGTTAAAGCTTTCGAACTGACAAGCCAAATGTACGTACACAACCATGCGAAATGTGCGAACACCAAAATGTTCTTACTCACAGAAACATCAGCAAAATTTGTAAGTTTTGAGACCCTGCCACATATCATTTTCTCGTACTACATCATCTCGCAACGCTCATAAATTTAAAGTCGGCCACTTCTTATAGGAGCAGTGAACTGCAAATAACACAGCTAATGCTTTCGAACTGACAAGCGAAATGTACGCACACATCAACAACCATGCGAAATGTAGTGCAACCACGCGAAATCTACGACGCAAGTATTTCTTTTTTAAATACATCGGCAAACTTGGCAGCTTTTGTGACCCTGTCACATGAAACTTATCCGTACTACCCATCACCGCCACTTTCATAAATTTACACTCGGTCACTTTATACGAGAAAAATCAAATGCAAATAACACACTGAAACCTGATACGCGAACGCACAGAGCCATGCGAAATGTACGAACCAATAAACTTCTTAATACCTCGGCAAATGTGGCAGGTTTTGAGACCCCGTTACATGAAAATTGCCCGTACTACCCAGCCCCGTGACGTTCACAAATTAAAAGTCGGTCACTTCGTATAAGAACAGTGACCTGCATGGAAAAACTGATACAAAAAAAAAAAACTCCCCGCACTTGTGTAAACCAAAACAGAATCCCACAAACATGACATCACAGCGAAATGTCCCCAAAACAGTTTCTTTTTTTTCACGGATCTGAAGCTTCATCCGCCTTTTTATTTTTCTTGTAAAAATTTGAAAGGTATGCCCGCAACTGAACTTTGTCCCTGTGTCCTAAAATATCACATGCGAAATGTACGTCAACAACCATGTATGTAACAGGGTCTCAAACATCGAAAATTTTGCCGCTGTTTCTTTGAATTAGAACAGTTTGGTATTCGCACATTTCGCATGGTTTTGTACGTACCAAAGTCTGTCACTTGGTGTGAGAAAAGTGACCTGCAATTAACGCAGTTAAAGCTTTCGAATTGACAAGCCAAATGTACGTACACAACCATGCGAAATGTGCGAACACCAAAATGTTCTTACTCACAGAAACATCAGCAAAATTTGTAAGTTTTGAGACCCTGCCACATATCATTTTCTCGTACTACATCATCTCGCAACGCTCATAAATTTAAAGTCGGCCACTTCTTATAGGAGCAGTGAACTGCAAATAACACAGCTAATACTTTCGAACTGACAAGCGAAATGTGCGCACACATCTACAACCATGCGAAATGTAGTGCAACCACGCGAAATCTACGACCCCAGTATTTCTTTTTTAAATACATCGGCAAACTTGGCAGCTTTTGTGACCCTGTCACATGAAACTTATCCGTACTACCCATCACCGCCACTTTCATAAATTTACAGTCGGTCACTTTATACGAGAAAAATCAAATGCAAATAACACACTGAAACCTGATACGCGAACGCACAGAGCCATGCGAAATGTACGAACCAAAAAACTTCTTAATACCTCGGCAAATGTGGCAGGTTTTGAGACCCCGTTACATGAAAATTGCCCGTACTACCCAGCCCCGTGACGTTCACAAATTAAAAGTCGGTCACTTCGTATAAGAACAGTGAACTGCATGGAAAAACTGATACAAAAAAAAAAAAACTCCCCGCACTTGTGTAAACCAAAACAGAATCCCACAAACATGACATCACAGCGAAATGTCCCCAAAACAGTTTCTTTTTTTTTTTAAACGGATCTGAAGCTTCATCCGCCTTTTAATTTTTCTTGTAAAAATTTGAAAGGTATGCCCGCAACTGAACTTTGTCCCTGTGTCCTAAAATATCACATGCGAAATGTACGTTTACAACCATGTATGTAACAGGGTCTCAAACATCGAAAATTTTGCCGATGTTTCTTTGAATTAGAACAGTTTGGTATTCGCACATTTCGCATGGTTTGTACGTACCAAAGTCTGTCACTTGGTGTGAGAAAAGTGACCTGTAATTAACGCAGTTAAAGCTTTCGAACTGACAAGCCAAATGTACGTACACAACCATGCGAAATGTGCGATGACCAAAATGTTCTTACTCACAGAAACAGCAGCAAAATTTGTAAGTTTTGAGACCCTGCCACATTTCATTTTCTCGTACTACATCATCTCGCAACGCTCATAAATTTAAAGTCGGCCACTTCTTATAGGAGCAGTGAACTGCAAATAACTCAGCTAATGTTTTCGAACTGACAAGCGAAATGTACGCTAATACACAACCATGCAAAATGTAGTGCAACCACGCGAAATCTACGACCCAAGTATTTCTTTTTTAAATACATCGGCAAACTTGGCAGCTTTTGTGACCCTGTCACAAGAAACTTATCCGTACTACCCATCACCGCCACTTTCATAAATTTACAGTCTGTCACTTTATACGAGAAAAATCAAATGCAAATAACACACTGAAACCTGATACGCGAGCGCACAGAGCCAAGCGAAATGTACGAACCAAAAAATTTCTTAATACCTCGGCAAATGTGGCAGGTTTTGAGATCCCGTTACATGAAAATTGCCCGTACTACCCAGCCCCGTGACGTTCACAAATTAAAAGTCGGTCACTTCGTATAAGAACAGTGAACTGCATGGAAAAACTGATACAAAAAAAAAAAAAAAAAACTCCCCGCACTTGTGTAAACCAAAACAGAATCCCACAAACATGACATCACAGCGAAATGTCCCCAAAACAGTTTCTTTTTTTTTTCACGGATCTGAAGCTTCATCCGCCTTTTTATTTTTCTTGTAAAAATTTGAAAGGTATGCCCGCAACTGAACTTTGTCCCTGTGTCCTAAAATATCACATGCGAAATGTACGTCAACAACCATGTATGTAACAGGGTCTCAAACATCGAAAATTTTGCCGATGTTTCTGTGAATTAGAACAGTTTGGTATTCGCACATTTCGCATGGTTTTCTATGTACCAAAGTCTGTCACTTGGTGTGAGAAAAGTGACCTGTAATTAACGCAGTTAAAGCTTTCGAACTGACAAGCCAAATGTACGTACACAACCATGCGAAATGTGCGAACACCAAAATGTTCTTACTCACAGAAACATCAGCAAAATTTGTAAGTTTTGAGACCCTGCCACATATCATTTTCTCGTACTACATCATCTCGCAACGCTCATAAATTTAAAGTCGGCCACTTCTTATAGGAGCAGTGAACTGCAAATAACACAGCTAATGCTTTCGAACTGACAAGCGAAATGTACGCACACATCGACAACCATGCGAAATGTAGTGCAACCACGCGAAATCTACGACGCAAGTATTTCTTTTTTAAATACATCGGCAAACTTGGCAGCTTTTGTGACCCTGTCACATGAAACTTATCCGTACTACCCATCACCGCCACTTTCATAAATTTACACTCGGTCACTTTATACGAGAAAAATCAAATGCAAATAACACACTGAAACCTGATACGCGAACGCACAGAGCCATGCGAAATGTACGAACCAATAAACTTCTTAATACCTCGGCAAATGTGGCAGGTTTTGAGACCCCGTTACATGAAAATTGCCCGTACTACCCAGCCCCGTGACGTTCACAAATTAAAAGTCGGTCACTTCGTATAAGAACAGTGAACTGCATGGAAAAACTGATACAAAAAAAAAAAAACTCCCCGCACTTGTGTAAACCAAAACAGAATCCCACAAACATGACATCACAGCGAAATGTCCCCAAAACAGTTTCTTTTTTTTAACGGATCTGAAGCTTCATCCGCCTTTTTATTTTTCTTGTAAAAATTTGAAAGGTATGCCCGCAACTGAACTTTGTCCCTGTGTCCTAAAATATCACATGCGAAATGTACGTCAACAACCATGTATGTAACAGGGTCTCAAACATCGAAAATTTTGCCGCTGTTTCTTTGAATTAGAACAGTTTGGTATTCGCACATTTCGCATGGTTTTGTACGTACCAAAGTCTGTCACTTGGTGTGAGAAAAGTGACCTGCAATTAACGCAGTTAAAGCTTTCGAATTGACAAGCCAAATGTACGTACACAACCATGCGAAATGTGCGAACACCAAAATGTTCTTACTCACAGAAACATCAGCAAAATTTGTAAGTTTTGAGACCCTGCCACATATCATTTTCTCGTACTACATCATCTCGCAACGCTCATAAATTTAAAGTCGGCCACTTCTTATAGGAGCAGTGAACTGCAAATAACACAGCTAATACTTTCGAACTGACAAGCGAAATGTGCGCACACATCTACAACCATGCGAAATGTAGTGCAACCACGCGAAATCTACGACCCCAGTATTTCTTTTTTAAATACATCGGCAAACTTGGCAGCTTTTGTGACCCTGTCACATGAAACTTATCCGTACTACCCATCACCGCCACTTTCATAAATTTACAGTCGGTCACTTTATACGAGAAAAATCAAATGCAAATAACACACTGAAACCTGATACGCGAACGCACAGAGCCATGCGAAATGTACGAACCAAAAAACTTCTTAATACCTCGGCAAATGTGGCAGGTTTTGAGACCCCGTTACATGAAAATTGCCCGTACTACCCAGCCCCGTGACGTTCACAAATTAAAAGTCGGTCACTTCGTATAAGAACAGTGAACTGCATGGAAAAACTGATACAAAAAAAAAAAAAAACTCCCCGCACTTGTGTAAACCAAAACAGAATCCCACAAACATGACATCACAGCGAAATGTCCCCAAAACAGTTTCTTTTTTTTTTTTAAACGGATCTGAAGCTTCATCCGCCTTTTAATTTTTCTTGTAAAAATTTGAAAGGTATGCCCGCAACTGAACTTTGTCCCTGTGTCCTAAAATATCACATGCGAAATGTACGTTTACAACCATGTATGTAACAGGGTCTCAAACATCGAAAATTTTGCCGATGTTTCTTTGAATTAGAACAGTTTGGTATTCGCACATTTCGCATGGTTTGTACGTACCAAAGTCTGTCACTTGGTGTGAGAAAAGTGACCTGTAATTAACGCAGTTAAAGCTTTCGAACTGACAAGCCAAATGTACGTACACAACCATGCGAAATGTGCGATGACCAAAATGTTCTTACTCACAGAAACAGCAGCAAAATTTGTAAGTTTTGAGACCCTGCCACATATCATTTTCTCGTACTACATCATCTCGCAACGCTCATAAATTTAAAGTCGGCCACTTCTTATAGGAGCAGTGAACTGCAAATAACTCAGCTAATGTTTTCGAACTGACAAGCGAAATGTACGCACACATCTACAACCATGCGAAATGTAGTGCAACCCGCGAAACCTACGACGCAAGCATTTCTTTTTTAAATACATCGGCAAACTTGGCAGCTTTTGTGACCCTGTCACATGAAACTTATCCGTACTACCCATCACCGCCACTTTCATAAATTTACACTCGGTCACTTTATACGAGAAAAATCAAATGCAAATAACACACTGAAACCTGATACGCGAACGCACATAGCCATGCGAAATGTACGAACCAATAAACTTCTTAATACCTCGGCAAATGTGGCAGGTTTTGAGACCCCGTTACATGAAAATTGCCCGTACTACCCAGCCCCGTGACGTTCACAAATTAAAAGTCGGTCACTTCGTATAAGAACAGTGAACTGCATGGAAAAACTGATACAAAAAAAAAAACTCCCCGCACTTGTGTAAACCAAAACAGAATCCCACAAACATGACATCACAGCGAAATGTCCCCAAAACAGTTTCTTTTTTTTAACGGATCTGAAGCTTCATCCGCCTTTTTATTTTTCTTGTAAAATCTGAAAGGTATGCCCGCAACTGAACTTTGTCCCTGTGTCCTAAAATATCACATGCGAAATGTACGTCCACAACCATGCATGTAACAGGGTCTCAAACATCGAAAATTTTGCCGCTGTTTCTTTGAATTAGAACAGTTTGGTATTCGCACATTTCGCATGGTTTTGTACGTACCAAAGTCTGTCACTTGGTGTGAGAAAAGTGACCTGCAATTAACGCAGTTAAAGCTTTCGAATTGACAAGCCAAATGTACGTACACAACCATGCGAAATGTGCGAACACCAAAATGTTCTTACTCACAGAAACATCAGCAAAATTTGTAAGTTTTGAGACCCTGCCACATATCATTTTCTCGTACTACATCATCTCGCAACGCTCATAAATTTAAAATCGGCCACTTCTTATAGGAGCAGTGAACTGCAAATAACACAGCTAATGCTTTCGAACTGACAAGCGAAATGTGCGCACACATCTACAACCATGCGAAATAGAGTGCAACCACGCGAAATCTACGACGCAAGTATTTCTTTTTTAAATACATCGGCAAACTTGGCAGCTTTTGTGACCCTGTCACATGAAACTTATCCGTACTACCCATCACCGCCACTTTCATAAATTTACAGTCGGTCACTTTATACGAGAAAAATCAAATGCAAATAACACACTGAAACCTGATACGCGAACGCACAGAGCCATGCGAAATGTACGAACCAAAAAACTTCTTAATACCTCGGCAAATGTGGCAGGTTTTGAGATCCCGGTACATGAAAATTGCCCGTACTATCCAGCAACTTCTCAGAAGACGCCCTTTCAACAGCCGATTCCGCATTCGCTGAGAGTTTTGTGTCTTTCTCGCCCTGCGATGAATGTGTGTTAGCCGACTCTTCCCTTTTCACTGGGGTCTCACAAAGCTCTTTTGACATGGTATCAACGCCTGTAATGTCGCAATCGCTGTCCGAACTGCGTTCTTCGGATTGCGCCACCCCCTCCCCAACGGTGACCGTAACTTCTGTGTCACGGCTTCCGATTGCACAACTGGGACATTTTCTGAAAATGTATAACACTGGTATTACAAACGCTAAATCACTGTCAATTCGTACGACAGAGACACTGACAACCTCACATCAAGTCAAAACAGCAACTACCTTTGAAGAGACCATGAAGCGCCCAGGAATAACCTTCACATTTCATTTTCAATTCAAAGCTGAATTGTACAAAACTCTTACAATCTTAGCAGTGGGCACCGATAAGCAGTCCGTTTCGCCGACAAACACAACGCACGAAAAATGTTTTGAATTCTTTAAAACTTCAGCACCTGGTTGGCTTGACCAAATCTGCACTGGTGCTACATATATCACGATACTCCTTCCGACACATCTCAGCAACAATTCTTACCCTTTATAGATGCAAAAGCATCACTTACCCAGCAACTTCTCAGAAGACGCCCTTTCAACAGCCGATTCCGCATTCGCTGAGAGTTTTGTGTCTTTCTCGCCCTGCGATGAATGTGTGTTAGCCGACTCTTCCCTTTTCACTGGTCTCTCACAAAGCTCTTTTGACATGGTATCAACGCCTGTAATGACGCAATCGCTGTCCGAACTGCGTTCTTCGGATTGCGCCACCCCCTCCCCAACGGTGACCGTAACTTCTGTGTCATGGCTTTCGATCGCTGCAACGGGGATATTGTATGAAAATGTAAACTATTTATTCTGTGCAAGCGAAATGAACAGATGTTTTAAAATTCATTTAAACTCTGAGATTTCTTCCAATGCCAATGTTTCATTCTAATGTAACAGCCGAGTCATAAACTATAACGTCCTTATTTCATCCTTGAACAATTTAAAGCTTAGCCGCACAGGACATGCATGTTCAAAATTCTGACAACAGTCCGTTTCGCTTCAGTTTTACAAGTTCCGGTTCAGTAAAATAACGAAACTGCCCTTCGGATCACGCACACACACAAAAAAAAAAATGTCGAATGAAACGAGAAATACGCGTCAAGCAAAATATATGTTGTACATTCGTCCACCTGTAATTACCTGAAATCGGCGCAGGGATATTTTCCGCTGCTTTCTTAATCTGGCTACAGGCTTGGTTAACATCCGAACTGTCATCACTATCTTTAACCGGTCCCCCAACAATTTCACCCACAAAATGGGTCAAGTGGCCCTGATCTCTGCCGCATAACCTCTTTGCGGCTTCTGCCCAGGCCTTGATGTATCCCTTCTCGGGGTTTTTACACACTTCTTCTGCAGAAAAAAATGACGGAATGCTTGATCATTCCACATTTCATTCCATACAAGTTTAGACGCACATAAATCATTCCCAAAAACCATGCGAAAACACACTGTGCGTAAAGGAAAACGATACTTTTTTTATCATTCCAAGGCGTGAGCACAAAAATGACACGTACACAATGGTAATTTCAATTTCTATTCCACGCAAGTTACAGAGAGAACAGATACCGAAGAGAAAATTTAAAAATAGGTGGTATACGAATAAGTAAAATCTCGCATATACAGTCCGTTTAGCAATGAGAACGTGCAACTGGCAATACAGGGATTCAGCACTTCATCTAAGATACTGAAAAATACAAGTCCTTTTGGGTCTGATGCTTCCGGCTAGATAATCGAACCTGCAAACTTATGAAGCACTATCATGCAAAACTCAACGGAAACGGAGATTTGCAAACCATAAAACGACAAAACAGACATTTAACCCAATCACAGGGAAGGAAAAAAATCTGTCATTTCTTAATAACATATTACCAATTCCCACAGCCATAGGAAACAGTTTGAGCTTCCTGGGATCGGAAACTTTCTCCGGACTAAAAATGAAAGAATGTTTTGAAATCATGCATCACTCTCAGCTGCTGTAAGGACGTCACTTCTGTCCTTGTCAAGTTTTTTTCAGTTATTACAGGAGCAAAAAAAAATGTTACGATACACTGGTCTTTCAACTCTACAAAAGTACAATTTCTGCGAATAGGACGTCATCATTCCACAAGAACACGCAAAAACAAAAGGGAATCTAAATCAACCTGGTTTTACAGGACCTCCACGACCTGGAAAGGAAAGCAATAGAAAAATGTTTAAGAACTTACGCAAAGTCAAAACCGCAAAACGAGACTTCTATACTTCTGTCAGGGTCCCGGCCTTCCACACGTGCACGCCACCACTTCCTTCTGTACATGTGAAGCACAACGTCACCTGTTCTGTAGCGCTGCAGATCAACGAACCTCTCTGGGACCTTTTTAATCCACCCTTTTTTCCGCGGCATCTGTGAAAGCCATAGGAGAATGATCATTAGCTGAATATATTGGGAATTTGAAATAACGACAACACAATCAATAAATCTTAGCGAAACTAACCGACCAGTGACCGGATACATTTTGTGTAGCATTGTGACTTTCTATCTTTTTTTTTTTTTACTGCTATGGCCGTATCGGGGCCCCCTGCCACATTATTCTGATATGGGGCATTCACAATCTCTCTAACCCCTGTATGTGGAGTCCCTCACGGAGTAGCAAGAAGGAACCCCAATCTTAGGTATGACCCGACAGCATAAGCTATAACTGCGCGAAATTGACCGATTTTTTTTTTACATTCTAAGAGATCATCCATGCCGTTTTTTCTTCTATCATTACATCCTAATCTCGCCTGAATTCAGCCGAAACGCAAAAATTTTCCGCAAAAGTCTAAGTGTGAATTGGCTTATTCTTTTAAGCGTTCAAGGTGGAGGGGGGCCAAAGCATCCGGACTGCGTTCAGGGTAGGGGGTTTAAAATTGGCAGAAGTCTGTGTACGTATTAACAGGGCTGGAAATTTGCGGGTGTCCGAGACCCTCCTTTTTGGCTACCCAGAGTCCGACTAAGCCGCAAAAAATCAGGTCTTCTTGCGCCCTATGTTATCTTAACACGGTTTGGATCCTTCCTAAATAGCTTTGGACCCTCCTTTTTCAAAGACCCGGGTCCCAAGGACCCGGATCAAAAAAGCTAGTTGCCAGCAGTGGCCACTTACAAAAAATTGTAATCCAAGAAATCCAGGAAAAGACAACATCGACAGCATTTTCAAGCGAAACTGAGCAACAATTTTCTGAGCGAACATTTCTAGACACTTAAATCCGTAAAATGAAAAGATATGTTAGCTCAGAATTTGACGCCCTCACAATTAAGCCTGTATTTTTACAGCAGCATCTTACACATTCTTAAAAAAAATGACACAAATCACATCAAACACGCTAAAATAACATTTTTTCGTGATTCACAAAATAACCGCGCTTTTAACACGTGTGTATTTACCTTTCAGGCATATCCTCATTAACTTTTTATCCACTTTTAATTTTTTCAAAAATTATCCACGTGTAACCTGGACGTTTCTGCATTGAAAGTGATGCCACCAAGAACAAAGCCGCGCGCATACACCTCGTGACAGGTTAATTTGCATACTGAGTCAAAAAAAACAAACATTCAAGTTCATGTACACAGTGTAGTGTTTCGCAGATAATTTCATTCCAAACCTTACCATATTTTTTTATAAACTAACACAAACTAAATAATATCACCAAACAAGCATTTTAATGGCAGAAAACCTTTACAAAATAACGGATTATTTTGCGCGTAAACAGTAACAAGGCAAGCCAATCATAAAAGTAGTGCTCACACAATTAAAACAGCGCACAATAATATACAGTCAGCCTGTCATGAGCGTGGGAATCTCTCGCTTTTAGCCCGTTCACAGATCAAAGCAAATCTACTGCGAAATAGAGCTTCTGATACGTGTTTGAATTGGCAATTCCGCAGTGAAGGAGGACGGGGGTGTGGCAGGAGAGGGGGGGGGATCTGCGAAGCATATATGGAAGATAAATATGACATTTTTCGCGTGTAAATAGCAACAAGGCAAGCCAATCATAAAAGCAGTGCTCAAACAAATAAAACAGCGCACAATAATACACAATCAGCCTATCACATGTGCGTGAGAATCTCTCGCTTTAGCCCGCTGACAGATGCAAGCAAATCAACTGCGAATAGCCGTTTCGGTGTGTTTATCAACTGTCAATTTCGCAGTTGGCGTACACAAGAGAGGAGGAGGAAGGGTGAGGGGGATCTGGCCGGCAATTTTTTTACCAGTGCATTTCGCTTTTTGGGGAAAGGGTGGGGTTTACCCCGAATGCCCCCAACCCCGTTGTTGCACCAATTTAACAGTACAAATACTACAATTTTTGGCTCGAAAAAAAAAGCCATTTTGATGTGCCAAAACGCAATGGCAACGTGAAACGAATCGATTTCTCTATCTCTCTCTCTCTCTCTTTTTTTTTTTTTAAATAAAGCATACTCAAGATTAAGGACAGTGAGATAGTGAAACTCAGTTAAAGCGATAAGGGAGGGGGAGGTTTGCACGTCATTGTCTCCCACCAGCTACACTAATGGAGCAATAAATTTTTGAAGGATTGCGTCCTGCAATGAATAAAATAAGCCCATTTTAATGCGTTTATCAACTACCAATTTCGCAGTGGTTGTGTACTGGAGAGGGGGGGGGGAGTTCTCGCCTGCAATAATCTTAAGTTTAACGGTGTTAAACATTTTTTTATGACTAATAGGCTTTACCATTGCATTTTGCTCTTGGGACGGGGGGGGGGGGGCGAGGGAGCAGTGGGGGAGGTCGCGCACCCTCTCTATTTGCGCTAATACAAAAATGCACTTTTGAAGTATTAGTTTCAGTCAAAGTGAAATAAGTCGAATTTGAAAAAAAAAAAGACAGCACAATTAAGATTAAGGTCACCAAGCAGTGAGAAACAAAACTCAGTTCAGGTGATATTGACGGAAAGACTGAGTGAATATTAAACTTGTACGCACATGACACACGCTTGTACACCCCAAAAATATAAATGGCATCACACAAGAAGCTGCCTCTACACAGCGAAACCAGGCGAATTTGGGAGAATTTGGTGAACACAGCACTCAAGTTTAAGGGCATCAAGTAATGAGAGATGAAGTCAATTTCAGCGATAGCCACAGAAAGATTGAGTGTAAATAAGACATGTACGGACACGAAACACGCCTGTTCGCACAAAAAAAGTTATAAATTGCACTGAGAGTTTACAGTGACTGCAATTCACACACAACACGCGTACATGAGGCTTGCGAAACAGACCGGCTTACATAAAGAAACCGAGAATAATATGTCAAACAAATGACTTGGTTAAAAAAAAAACAAGAATCTACGAAGAATAACAAACTCTAACGATTGCTTAATAAAATATGTGACACTTTGCTTCAGTTAAACAAAAATATGTACTTTAAAAAATGAAGTGGAAACTTTCTGGTATTATCGTCCACTACCAAAAGGGGTGTTGCCTTGTTTACCCTCAACTTTAACTTTGATTTTTGAGATTTATAGGCTACAAACAAAACAATAAATAACTTTAAAACGTATTTGCGATATTATTCTTCCTGTTTTAAATACAATTCTACGGATATGCCACCCGAGAATCTATTAAAATGTAGGCCAAAAAGTAGACAACCACCCGGGGCCGGGTCCATTCCAACACGTGGTCGCGCTCCCCTGACACATGTGCTAGCACCTGATTGGCTGAAATGTGATATAAAAATAGATTTCACACAGATCGTAAGATGTGTACGCCTTCTGATTGGCTCTCGTTCCACGTGCTTTTCTCACACAGAGTTCATGGTAGGTAGCCACCTATATGTTGGTGTGAGAACTATTTTACACAGAAATTTTGAAGGTCTCTGTAAATTTCTGCGAAATAGGCATGTGGTCTCAGGTGAAAGGGCACGTCCTGTTTCGCAAAATGAACCCCTAACACAGATTTGCGAAACGGACGACCCGACCAAAATGCGAAACGGACCGAAATTCGGTCCGTTTCACTTTAACATTGCAACGTGATACACACCAATTCGTCTTGTTTCCCGACGAAGCCGCATCCACACACACACACACACACACACACACACACACACACACACACACACACACACACACACACACACACACACACACACACACATAGACACACATAGACACACATAGACACACATACATACGTTTTTTTAAATTTTTATCCCTCTCTCTCTCCACACACACCAAATCACGAAAGCAACTGTTTTTCTGCCTTTTCTCGATCTCTAACCAAGCCATTGCAACAACAATTAGTAAATGAGCACTCTTTTCCTTAAGGGATGCTGTGTTTTAACCACAGAGAGGTCTCCATGCATTGTGGCCATATACAAGCAACAATCCTTTCTTTAAAGCTTTCTCACTATTCTAACACCTATGGCAACCAAACCAACGGACACCCAGACACACGGACACCCAGACACGGACACCCAGACACACGGACACCCATACAGTCCTTTTTTTTTTTTTTTTTTAGTTTTTATCCCTCTTCACCCACATCAAACCAAACCACGGAAACAAGTGTTTTTAGGGCTTTTACCGTTCTTCCAGCACACACACGTTCACTAATGGATTGCCGTAGCAGCAATTAAAAATGAGCACTCTTTTTCCTTAAGGAAGAGAGGTGTCTCCATGCATTACGGCCATATACAAGCAACAATCCTTTCTTTAAAGCTTTCTCACTATTCTAACACCTATGGCAACCAAACCAACGGACGCCCAGACACACGGACACCCAGACACGGACACCCAGACACACGGACACCCAGACAGTCGTTTTTTTTGTTTTTCTATCCCTCTCTCTCTCTCTACACATATAGCAATAGCCACAACTGATTCAGCGTTATATTTCTCAAGCCTGGGTATTTTTTTTTAACCCAGACAGTGGCTTATTTCTCTCTCTCTCTCTTCACACACATAACACAGCAGACGGTCAGACAGACAGATTTAGCGTTCGATTTCTCAAGCCTGGATATTTTTAACCCAGACAGCAAATTCTTTTTGCTTTCTCAGACAGGCAGACGGACAGATTTAGCGTTTCATTTCTCATGCCAGGGTATTTTTAACCCAGACAGCAATTTGTTTTGCTTTCTCAGACGGGCAGACGGACAGATTTAGCGTTTCATTTCTCATGCCAGGGTATTTTTAACCCAGGCAGCAATTTGTTTAGCTTTTTCAGACGGTCAGACGGACAGATGGAGCTATAAATCAATGATTTATAGTCCTCTTTTTTTTTTAGCATTTCCCACACTCTCATTCATACTAAGATTGTCTGATGAAGCGTTTCATTTCGTAATAATGGGAGGGCCGCTAAAAAGCGGCCCTGGAGGGATTTCCGTAGTCTGGTCCTGGTCACTGCCTCTTGTCATCAGTTCTCCTACCGCTGTTGCTGCCTCCCGCCATCGGTTCTCCTGTCGCCGCCACTGGCGCCGCCGCTGACGCCACCGCTGGCACCGCTGCCGCCACCAACCTCGCCACAGCCACACTTCCTCTTATGCGCTGCAACCGCGGACCTGCTCGAGGTGAATCCTTTGCCCTGGACACTACAAAAATAATATTGGGACTTCAAAGCCTCCGGGCATTGCTGCTCATGCATTCTCATTGAATATTCTACCGGATAGCCAAAATGGCAGAATTCACAATATTTAACATTATCCAAAGAGCCCAAGATTTTCATGACCTCCTGGAAATCTGACTCTTTTCTAGAGACATCCTCCACTTTCATCTGAGCAGGTTCGTTGTTGCGGTCAGTGTTTGAAGGTGACTGTATGAGGCTGACTGTATCCGAAATACTGGCGACAGCGATTGTAAGCTCATCGTCAGGAGCTGGTGGCGGACTGTCCGGTCTTGTAACGGTAGCGCTTGGTGCCGCCAGCACCTTCCGGACAGTCACATCAGCTTCCTTTTGATTCACTTTCAACGGGGTCGTCATCGTTGACGCAGCGACTTTGACAGGAGTCGCTCTGGCAGGAGGAGTCTCTGTCATCGTTGCTGCGATCACTCTGGCTGGAGGAGTCTCTGTCATCGTTGTCGCGGTCACTCTGGTCACTCTGGTCACTTCCTGGCAGGGCGGCAGGTCCCTGGACGGCGAACGATGGCGTAGTCGCTTATGGCTCTCCTCCGCCGCCCTGCCAAACCGGTTGAACTGTTCCTCCGGTCTGTTCCTAAGGAAATCCCTCCACTTTCGAAACAGAAAGGTCTGGTACTCAATAAAAATCTCCTCCCAGAGGTTGACATCCTTCGCTGATAGAAAGTAGCGACCCCGAAGCTCATCCGAGAAAAACTCGTCCTTGTACTGCATGATTAAATTTCGATGTGTTCGCTTCAAAGGTTCAAAGCAGACTGACTGACTGCCCCTGGCCAGTCGACCTGAAGCGAGGACCCCCCCCCCCCCCCGCCCAGCTACCTAGTGAGCCCCCCCCCCCGGCCCAGCTACCTAGTGAGCCCCCCCCCCCCCCCGGCCCAGCTACCTAGTGAGCCCCCCCCCCCCTCCCGGCTACTTTTTACGCCGCTGGCTCACGGCTCACCGTCAGTAGTATAAAAAGGTCGGGTTGACACCACTCTAATCATTGCATTGCCAAACCATCATGGAGACGTCTCGAAACGCAGCAACGGCTAACAACATGGAAATCGATAGCCTTTTTAGCAATGAAACAATGGCTTTTACAGATGCAGTTTTAACTGCAGAGGAGACTGCTGCCTTCCTAAGTACACTAACAGAAGCTGAAAAAGCCTTGGAGGAAGCATTAGGGGCTCCGTCAGCCGTGTCTACAGTACAGCAAACTAGGCCTGAAGAAGTACAGCCAGTACAGCAAGCAATGCCCGATCCCGAGGGATCTGACTACCCGTTCTGGGTTGCCAATGCGCTTGTAAATGGTAGCGCCAAACCACTTAGTACAAAGTTACAGGCTCATCTAGAGCATCTTGAGGAGGAAGAAGTGGTCATGTCAAGCGATGACGACGGTGACAACGACGATGACGACAATGGCGACAATGACGACAATGACGACAGCGACGACGATGAAAAGCAGCTCAAATCTAAATTCGAATTGAGCAAAAGTATTCCTGTTACTGAAGAAGACGTCACGCTGTTGAAACGGAACTTTCAAGCAGTGATTCCTCTGATAGATTGCAACATTTTATGGTGCTTATGTGAAGAAGGCTTTTTCGACCAACACACATACATATACCTAACGGAAGAAGTGAACACTGTCATTCAGCTTATCTACATGCTAGAAGGAAACATAGAGCATGTTCCCGCGTCAGAGCCACAGTTCTCCGAAGCCATGACCCGACGTTTCGTTCAACTTATTAGAAGTCTTCATGAGGAACTTTTTAAGACATTATGTCTACCGGCGCCAAAGTGTGTTGACGAGGATCGCGATTCCAAATGTGCAAAGGTTATGCTACATGGCTTCAAGTACCTTGAAGAACGTATTAAGGTGTACGAGATGATGGCCTACCTCTATGAAAAAGGATATTTCACCATGTCAATGCTCTTCCAATGGATAATTGGAAGTCGCAAACGAGGAGATTTTTTAGTGATCGTCATGAGACAATCTCTAACAGACGGTTTACCAACAGCCTTTCTGGATGGTTTCAACGAGATCACTCCGCGATTTTGCAAACATCTCATGAAAACATACATGTAATGTCCATATAAAAGGAGTGAGGTGTCAAGTGCAGTCATCATTCGACGCGCAGCCATGCAGAAGACAAGCAGCTTTAAAATTAGTGCAAACTGAACAATTACTGTGGAGCATGGACAATTTGGATTATTTCTTCGAATCAAACGTGGAGAGAGATGGCTTGCTTTATCACCATCCTTGTGGAAGATTGTGTGTCAGAACTTGACAAGATTACGTGACATTGGCTTCAAACTGTACTTAACGCAAACGAAATGGCTTGAAGTCATTTCATACTTGGACATGCGCTATGTGAGTTTTGTGCAAGCATCACTGTTTGAAGGGAAAGAATACAAGTTTTACATCAACATGAATGATGGTGAATGGGGGACATTGCTTCAGGAAATCCATAGCATAACCTCAACCTTATTGCCATGTACGGAATGTCATGGGAAGAAAACTCCTGTTAAGCTACAAAAGGACAATCGGATGAAAGTGTCAAAGCTATCCAAGAAAAGACTGGCTGAAGTTCAATTGGAGAATATGGATGTGCAAAATCAACTTGGACTTACCTGTGAATATTGTGGTGCTTACGGATATGCTGAGGATTATGATTGTCACTGCCACAAGTACAATTGCAAGTTGTGTGAACCAGACAACTTCTGCAACAAGTGCGGCTCACTAACTGTTTCTGCGGAGTAAGACTGAGAGTCATTTGTTTGCCAACCGTCAAAGTGTGCAGACGTGTTATATGGATATGTGAAAGATGGATGTAGAAACGTGTTTCAAGGACAAGTATGTGGACTACATGATAAGTGAACTGGCGCGTTTTGGATCTATTCAACAACAACTGCAACACTTTGACATTTATTGGGAACTTGCGCATTCCACGTTAAGTGTACCAAACTTACGTGAGGATTTCATCAAAGAGTGTATGTTTTCAAACATTGACGGAGCTGAGGAGTTTGATGTGGAAGCAGCATATCACTTCGCTCGATATGATCCAAGACTGTTTGATGAAGTGAGAGAGTGGTTAATCTACATTGCAGTATAATGACAGACATTACATTGAGACAATATATTGTGCAAAAGACATATTGTGAAGAAATGTTATTAGCTGTAAAAAAGTTTGCATGTTTAGTATGTCCTGCTTGTCAAAATGAAGAGTGTTCAGAACATACTTGTCATTCTGCATGTGTCTATACATATTGGAATGAAGCTAAATATTACATTCATTTAGATAAAGTGTTAGATAATGCAAATCAACGCTGTGAAAAATATGGTGTAGATGCTATCACATTTGATGAATTAAGTTGTTGGTTAATGTTCATTGAAGATCAATGGACTCCAATTATTCACACCATTGTATCAATACTTGATTTGTAAGATATGTTGATTGAGCTTTTATAAAATTTAAGATATGTTGATAAAATTTAAGATGTGTTGATAAATGCAAGATATGTTGATAAAATAAAATGCAAGATATGTTAACAAGTGTTGATCATTTATTGTTAACATGTCGACGTGGAAAGACTACTTAACCAATATTTACTTTAAACCTGGTCAACCCGGGGCATTTGCTGGTCCTTACAAACTATATCACATATTAAAAAAACATGATCAACCAGTCACTCATTCACAAGTGAAGAAATGGTTACAGGATCAAGATGCCTTCAGTTTACTACAACCTGTAAAATACAGGTTTAAAAGGCAACGTGTCATTACACGTGGAATTGATGACATGTGGGATATTGATTTAGCTGACATGGGAAACAGCTTCCTATAATGATGACATCCACTTTTTATTAGTTGTCATTGATGTGTTTTCCAAATATTTGTGGGTGCAGCCAATGCCTAATAAATCACATACCAGCGTCATAGAAGCCTTTCAAAAGATTTTTCATGAAACACAACGAAGACCACGAACTCTAAGGTCAGATAAAGGAACTGAATTTAAAAACAGATGGGTAAAAGCATTTTTGAAGAAGGAGGGAATACATGCCTATACGACAAAGAATGAAACCAAAGCCAACTTTGCTGAGAGAGTCATTCGTACTCTAAAGGGAATGATGTATCGATATTTCCTTCATAATCAAACGTATCGATATATGGACATCCTTCCAGACTTAGTGTATACTTATAACCATAGACCTCATGGCTCCCTCCCTAATAAGTATGCTCCTGCAGATATTCGTAAAGACATAGAATCGAAAGTGTGGAAGTATATGTATGTAGACAAATTGAAATTAAAACCAAAGAAGAAGAAAAAACCCTAAAAATTTAAAATTGGTGATCAGGTTCGCATTTCTCACATGAAATATGTATTTCAACGGGATTATCATATAAAGTGGACGCAAGAAGTGTTCATTATCACACATCGTTGTAAGAAGCAAGGAATACACTTGTATCGTGTGAAAGACTTTTTGGATGAAGATATTGACGGACATTTTTATGAAGAAGAACTGCAGAAAGTGACAAAAGATATTGAATCAGTCTACAGAATTGAAAAGGTCTTGAAAACACGAAAAAGACGAGGTGTTAAAGAATTATTTGTGAAGTGGTTAGGTTGGCCAAAGAAGTTTAACAGTTGGGTGAAAGAAACAGATATTCGAAAATGAAGCATCCATTCACGTGTTTGGTCTCTGGACCTACAGGTAGTGGTAAAACTTCTCTAGTTAGAGAAATTCTGGAACAAAAGTTAATTAAACCCTCTCCAAAAACCATTTTATGGCTCTATGCAGCAGATCAGCCTTTGTATAAGGGAATGAAAGGTGTGGAATTTTACCAAGGCATTCCAGATAACATTGAAGAGCGTTTTAACCCGAAAAAACCAAACTTACTCATCATTGATGACTTAATGACCAAATGTCATAGTGATGAACGCATGACACGTCTATTTAGTGTTGGCAGCAGTCATCAAAATCTAAGCATTATTTTTATTGTGCATAATTTGTTTCATCATGGTAGAGAAATGCGTAATATTAGTTTGAATACACATTACATCATTCTGTTTAAAAATCCTAGAGACAGTCAACAAATAAGTACATTAGCGCGACAAATGTATCCTGGAAAATCTCAATTTCTCATAGAAGCCTATCAAGATGCTACCAGCAAACCTCACGGCTATTTATTCATTGATTTGAAGCCGAAGACAAATGATCAACTACGTATTCGTACAGGCATTTTACCAAAAGATATACATTACGTATATGTTGATAAGGTGGCGTATGAACAAGAACCAAGTCACTTGACCATTCGCAGCCAAGATGTCTAAACGTATTCAAGTGAATCAACCTTTCCTTCACTTGCTTGCACGCAGCGGGCCTAAACGACGTAAATCCTTACTACAACAAGCTACTAAGGAGGAATTAACTAGCTTGTTTGAAATTTGTTTGAATATATTGCGAGGACATTTACGCTTAAGCTCAAAAAGGTATAAGTTATTCAAGCGTGAACGTCATACCCTACGTACACTAGCAAATAAGAAGATATCACTTCGAAGAAAAAAGAAGTTGGTTAATCAGAAAGGAGGATTTATTGGAGCTATTGCTAAATTTGCATTACCCTTGTTAGCTCAGTTGCTGTTAAAATGAAACATACTTTGAAAATGGTTCTCATTCCTGAATATGAATATAAAATGTTGTTAGAAAAGAAGGGAAAAGATGTTGAAATCAAAACGAAAGTGAATAAACTTTTACGTGGGAAACGAACTCGTGAAAAAGCAATAGAAATGTCTCAAGTGCTTGGACGTCATTTACGAACAATTCAATCACAACAACAACAACGACAAAAGTCTGTTACAGCATCTAATGCAGAAAAATCAGAAAAGTCTCAACAGTTTCTAAACCATTTTCAACCCATTTATCATGTAAAACTAACACAACTTCTGGCAGAACTTAAGAAATATGGTACGAGATGGACAGATAAAAATGAACTTGTTTTAAAAACAGGTACTGTCATTACAAATTCTAACATTATTGATTTGTTGAAAGAAGCATTGGTTGCTACAAAAAGAAAAGAACGACGAGAACCACCGCGTGGTTGGAAGCAGTTTATTGAGGAAATTGTAGACGCTAATATTCCAAAAACTGTTTTTGGCAAAAAGACAACTCGTGAAGATATTACAAAAGAGCAACAACAACGTCAACAAAGATTGTTTCCAGAAGGATGGGAAACTTTTTAACATGGATTAAAGAGCTATGGTGTTGTTGTTGTAAAGAAAATGGAAATAAAAATACTATTCCTGTAAAAATTAGGTGTGTTAGTGCTTGTTGTCAGGGAGAAGTAGTAGATACCAATTTAGATCATGTAGATAGCAATTTAGACAATAATGTAGACAGCAATGTAGAAAGTGAGGATGAAGAGTGTCAAACATGAAGTAATGTATATACACATCTAGTCTATCTACATCACATAAACGATTTAGCTGCCATGGAGTCAACAAGTTTTTACATTACTTTACCCAGCAATGCTAGTATGAACTATTATCCCAACAACAAGACTTCGAATTATCAAATTCGTATGCCTCGAACCATCTATCTGAACGGAAAATATGAAGTGGCTTTAGCTGAAATTCAATATCCACATACATGGACAACCATGAGACATGGAATGGACTATTCTATTCAGTATCGACAACAACCACTGAATAATATTGTTCTTGACACAATCAATATTCCTTATGGTTACTACAGATCCATACAAGAGATATGTCAGGCAGTCAATAAAGAAGCAACTAATTCTATGAAAGATGACCTTAAAGAAGCTATTCAGATAAAGTATGATAAAATTAGACGACGTGTTTTTCTATTTCTAAATTACGGCTTTGAAGTGTCATTCTCCACTGGATTAGCTGAGATTTTAGGATTTATCCCAGATCAATGGTATACTGAAACGTGCACAGCTGAACATAAAGCCGATGTGAAACAGGGATTTTATACACTTTATGTGTACTGTAGTATTTGTGAGCCACAAGTTGTTGGTGATTATTATGTTCCTTTGCTACGTTCTGTTGGAATACAAGGACATGATGGAGACATTATCATGAAAACTTATGGAGAACCTCATTATGTTCCTGTAAACACATCCAAATTTGACGTGATAGAAATGAATATTAAGGACGACACAGGCCATAATGTTCCATTTCAAACTGGAAAGGTGATCTGTAAACTTCATTTTCGACCAAAAGCATTATGAAAGCATACACACACAATCCATCTATTTATCGCAACCATTTTCTTCGTCAAGTGGGTGGAGAATTACCAGGATTTAAAGGAGCGCGAATACAATATGGAGATGGTATTGGTTCAATACTGGGATCATTGGCTCGAAAAGCTATTCCACTGCTTAAGACAGGGGCTAAAATCGTTGCACCACATCTTAAAAGGGCTGCAAAAGATATCGCGAAAGATGTTACAGGTCGAGTAGCACAACGTATGTTTGGTGGTGGGTTACGAGGACAAAAGAGACCGAAACGAGCAAAACGTGTCAGAAGGCGAAAGGCAGCTAAACGGATAACATCAAAAAAACATAAGAAAGATATTTTTTAATCATGTCTTTAATTCATAATCATTCTTGTGAATGTAGCCTTTCTCCATTAGAATGGTTTCACATACCACCAACGCAAACTGCTGTAGAAAAAAGTTATAATGTAGACTATCAACCAATGACTACCATTAGAGAGGGTGCTCCAATAGAATTCTACATTCCTGCGAGTACAGAAGAATATCTAGATTTAAAGAACAGTAAACTCCATATTGTATGTCGCATTGTCAAGGCTGATGGAACACTGTGTGGTGTAGATGATAACGTGTCATGTATCAATGATTTGTTTAATGGGCTATGGTCTAATATTGAATTATTTCTAAATGATCGTTTGATATCACATAGTAACAATACCCATGGTTATACTAGCATCATATCTCATCTCATTCATGACTCGGAAGAAAGTCTCCATTCTGAGCGATCTATGCGTCTCATCTTTAAAGATACTGCCGGATCAATGAATACTTATGAGGTGAAAAGACCTAATCATGAAAGATATGTATCAGGTTTTCATGTAAATATTGAAGGTGGTGATATAGCTGAAACAGGAAATAATGGTTTACATAATCGCTATTTGTATACACGTCTAAGCCGTGAGTTTGCGCTTACAGGTGGTTTAAGGGTAGATTTGTTTGAGCAGGATCGTTATCTTCCCAATGGTGTTAGTATGAAATTACGTTTACATAGACAAAAAGATGGATATGTATTAATGGCTGCAAATAATGGTTTTAAAGTAGAAGTGAGAGAAGCGTTTTTAACCATTCGCAAAGTGAGGGTTAGTCCAGGTATTCAGTTGGGACATGCAGATGCATTGATGAAAAGTCCTGCTAAGTTTATTGTTAATAGAAAAGAATGTAAAGTTTTAGCTATTCCAACTGGATTTCAATCTTTTGTGAAAGATAGCATCTTTTTAGGCCAATTACCAAAACGTATTGTCATTGGAATGGTTCATAATGAATCCTTTGCTGGAACAGTATTGAGAAATCCATACAATTTTGAACATTTTAATCTTAACTTTATGCAGCTTTACTCTGATGGTGAACCAGTCCTATCCAAACCTCTCAAGCTTGATATAAGTGAAGGCAAATATCTTGATGCTTTTGAAACTCTTTACAAATCTTTTGACAGATTGGATGGCGAGAAAAGTTCCATTATAAAACGGGAAGATTGGCCTAGAGGTTATTCGTTGTTTTCTTTTGACTTAACACCTGATTATGATGGTGCTGATCATTATGCCCTTATCAAACATGGGAATTTGAGACTAGAAATGAATTTTGCTGGTGCCTTGCAAAATACAGTCAATGTTATAGTGTATGCTGAATTTGATAACATTGTTGAAATAAGTGCAAATCGTAGCATTCAATTCGACTACCAGTCATGAACACGAAGCAGATAGAAGCCATCCTATCCCATGATGCCACGACAAAAGACTTGTTTCAAGGTGTGTTTGCCATGGACCAGTTACCATCTTTACAACGCGGTGCCTATGTCATCAACACAGACGATCATGATGAGCCAGGAGAGCATTGGGTGGCAGTATATTATGACGAAGACCCTGCAGAATATTTTGACTCTTATGGACTTTTACCTATAGACAGTCGTTTGAATAAGTTTTTAAAGTTTAATTTCATTTATAATTCAGTTCCATTACAAACACCGATATCCTCTACATGTGGATTTTATTGTGTGTATTATATAATTCAAAGAGCTCGAGGACATAGTCCTTTTGAAATCATTGATGTATTAAGAAGAAGTGATGGTGATTTTGTTGTAAAGGATTTTGTATATAGACATTATAAACCATTATTTTATTGATGTTGTATTAGTTAAGTTGCATTAGTTAAGTTGTTGGTAATTGTGAATTGTATTATGAATATTGTAAATAAACAAGACAGTTTTATACAACATTCTTTTTTATTGTGTTATACATTATTTACATTTCACAATTATTTCACATTAAGCTTTTATTTTACAAATACATTCAATACATCAATAAACACATGCCATTCATACCAATCTAAATTAATATATGTATCATAGACATTACATCCACGTTTGTAAATGCTATGAAAACTAGCATAACACTGTCCATTACCAAACTTTATTATTTTAACATCTTTGTGTTCAGACAGTTTCAGTTCATATCCATGATCATTCATGTCAATGTTCATCACCATAACACACATGGGATGCGTCAGTTCAATGGACTTGGTGCCTCGCATGAGTTGCACTCCTTCCTCTTTGAATTCAAGCGTCAGGTTCTTTCCAATCCAATGCTTGTAACAGAGCGTGCCATTCCACTGTGTTGAGGGTGATGTAGTCGTAGCATTTTGTAAGCTCGTCATATTGGCGAAATCGTACAAACACGTCTAAATAGTTCTCAGTCACACGCACTTCTAAATCCTCTGAGAGTTTCAGGAGAAAGCCAGGTATCCTCAGCTTCTCTAGATGGTCTTTCAACACAGATTGTTCGTCAGTTGATAGAATGATATACTTTCCAAAATGTTTGTGCACGATGTCATCATATACGTTTCTCAGATATGCGAATCCATGCGTAATGGGTTCATATTCCGATAAAAAGTCTTCCATCTCGTTCAACAGTCAGATGAACTATGAGCTGTCTCCTTGTCTGCAAAGACGTTTTTTTATGCTCGCAAGATGGCAAAGAGTGGATGTTGTATCACTTCTAGGAATCGTAAGACTGCGCGCCAGTTCTTGATATCAAAGAGGATCAAATCTGTATATGGTGTATCTGGCACAACTCCTTTATAATCCTCTGGATAATCCTGTAAAAGATTTCTACAGATTTCTACACGTATGTTAGAATCATATTCAGCCACCGTCACTTCCACTTTATTTTCAAGTCTACGTTTAAACCCAGGTTCAAGTGGTATGTTTTTAAAGTCTTTCCACACTTCAGGTTTAAACCGATGATAACTTCTCTGAGAATCTAGTATCACTTCATTCCTATCATTTACAGTAAGGTAAGCACCACCGTTCAGCATGAGTGCATTCATGTTTTTACCTTGTTATGAGCCACCTTCTTGTCTGCGAAGCCTTTTATCCACTTCTTTCACCTGCTTCTTCAGCATTTTCCATTCAGGTATTGTCAGCAAAATTCCCTTTTTCGTTGGACGGTTTTTTCCAGTCCCCTCATCTCTCAGGTACTTGCGAATGTTTACCACTCCTTCATTGCTTTGTTTCATAATCTTGATATACTTTCCATTTCCTAGAGAAAGCATTCCATCCCACGACTGTGGTGTTGGTGCTGTCTCCACTTTCAATTTCTTGATGGTAGTGGTAGGATTTTTCACTTTTAAGTCTTTAACTGCATCTGCAAGAGTATCCATATCAGTTGTAGATCTCTTACGACATTCACGTTCCATGTTAACACTTCAATGTTCACACCTCAAATAACTCTTCCGTTGGAGGACCTCCCCCTTTTATACCACAGCCTTGTAATGTCCATGCGCTAAGGTGGAATAGCCATCATTCAGCACATATCGCTTGTCGTCATATGGGGAGAGGGCTACTTTCCTCAACTTCTCCGAGAAAAGCTGGTGACTATGACTTCGGATAATGTGTCCTGTAGCCATCGTTTGAGTTTTCTTGAACAAACTGTCTCTATACTGCACATGTTTAATGCGTCTTTGACAAGCTCGAGTGATGCCTTTAGCTGTATGTTTTTCTTTCCCACCGCACAATAAACTGTACATTTTCGGTCTGAGTCCAACAAACTCTTCAATGGGGACGCCGGCCGTCTCATCCTTCATTTTCCCAAGCACTTTTTTGTTCACGTTGGAATGTAGGAAATGATCCGGCGGATAGTCACTTGTGTCGAACAGGTCAGCATCCTGCTGCATATCCTTGTAGATATCTTCCGTTTCTATGTCGTAACATAGACTGTCGGTGTCGCTGAACAATAACTTGGCATTGGGATACTTGACCATGATGTAGTTGTAATGAAAGTTGAACATAAGCACTTTGCTGAGGTCGAGAATGGTGAAACCAACTTGAATGGGTTTATCCAGAAGCAAATCCACTTTGCGTAAATGTACCGCGGTCAAATCTTCGTTGAAAATTTTGAATTTGTGGAAAGAAGGTTTGGCTACAAGTTTCTTGAACCGCTTTTCCTTGTGAACAAGTTCAACATTGATTCGCTTTCTCACATTTTCCATGGTTTTGCCAAACACCGAGTTGTTCATCAGTTTGAAGAA
This sequence comes from Protula sp. h YS-2021, assembly GCA_949752745.1. Lineage (NCBI taxonomy): Eukaryota > Metazoa > Annelida > Polychaeta > Sabellida > Serpulidae > Protula > Protula sp. h YS-2021. The sequence continues at coordinate 53,517,409 of OX457028.1, forward strand.
GTCTTTCTCAAATGGGTTCTTGGCCAATTTTCTCTTTTCCGTGTTCAAGGCAATGTATTTTGCCAACCATTTGCTCTGTTCAAACATGATGGCGCGATGTACTTTAGTGACTTTCAACCCCAGTGAGACGTACTGTTGCAAATTCCTGTAATGAAGTACATATTTCTTCTTGTCAGACAAGTTAGGAATAAGCTTTTCACTGGGTTTGCCTTTCATGTTTAGATCTTTCCGCAGCTTCTGACTGTACTCTGATAATTCTCCAAATTTGACACATTTCCGTTCTGGAGCCACTGGGTAGTGATTATGATGATCATGGATTGAATTTGGATATTCTAAATCCACTTCCAAAATGAATCCAATGTCGTCATCTTCATCCACATCCATGAAGTCGAGGGATTCTGGCTCGCTCACCCACATAAATCCTCTTTTTTTGTGGCATGCTTTGTGACATGGCCCAGCCATACAAGTTGTTTGCGTCGAGGTACATCAGGTAGTTGTTTGGTATCTCAGAATTGTATTCTGCTACGTAGGGATTATTCGCTTTCGCATACTTGTGTGTGATCACAGATATTCCTCCACGTATGCCTTGCTCAACCATTTGGTACATGTCAATGTCATTGATCAATTCCAACTTCACCTTTGTCGCTTTCAACATTGCATCCCACGACAGTCCTGGTGCTGTATAGTAATGAGCAGGATCCAATTCATACGTGTTGAGGCATACTTGACGAAAGTTTTCAAACACGTCAGCTAGTAATAACACATCTGATTTCAGGTACAGGTCGTGGTATTCACCAAATGTTGTACAGTTGAATGTATCCCACACCTTCTGTGCATGCGCATAATCCTCATCGCTAATGTCCTCTTCGCTAAGCTGACTATAAAACTTATCCTTTGATGGTAGCTGTGTTTCAGCAAACTTGGATGGTTCGTCCACGTAATCATAGGGGTACACACCCTTTCTCAGCAGCAAATCTTGTTGATCACTATCGTGAATGTGAGAGGTCATGTTGTAGAAGTTATCTTTCCCTTCTGCTGCAAGGTTGGATACCAACTTCTGTAGAGAGGTACTCATGAACTGAAAGCTGTCTGTAAATTTCAGATTGCTCAGGGTGAATGCAATATATTTCTCAATGGTGTTGGGAATGACTGTAATCGTTTCACCTTTGAATTTCCCAATTTCCTCCATGATAAGGTGACTGTCATAGCCTCGCAAATTGTGGAAAAATACGGGAATGATAAAAGAATCTTGATCCCCTTGCTGATCTTTTCTAAGTCGGAATTGTAGGTTGCATTCATTGTGTGCTGCTCCACGATATTTGCCATTGATGTGGTCATGATCTCTCACACGATCTGCTCCTAGAGGTTCATGACAAATGTAGCAATCAGTGGCGTTCTTGAAATTCTCTTTGTCTTCACGAGTCATCACCATTTCCTTTGGTTGCTCTAAACCACGTACAATACGATCGCGTTCATTCACCATATGGTCTAAAAAGACCTTTACGGCATTGTCTCCTCGATACACAACTGGTGCACGTGTGTTGTTCTGGCTCACAACCACATAGGCAAAGCTGTTTGGACGATGATGTTGATACTTGTCTCCTTCTTCATGCTTTTGCGTGAAACATTCAAAGTCAGCATAAATCACAAACGGTGCTCGCTGTTGTTTAGCCACATTCTTGAACTTGATGAATGGTTCCTTGGGAAATGATAAACGTTGTGCTCCATTCTTGTCACACACTTCACGATGCTTATCTAAAAGCTCTTGTCGCATAAACCCGTGAAGACAGTTGAAGCAATAAAAATGTGCACACTTATGCTTTGATCGATAAGCCATAAGTCTGCTAAAACTCTTGATGAGGCAGTAATGCCTTGTCTTGTCATTGCTAATCAGAAGTAAGTTGATTTCTCTGACACTGACGTTTCGACTAAGTTGTATTGGAACAACTACATCTTGTTCGTATCCAAACACGTTGATGGCTACATCGTTCTCCTTTTCAAACTTTGGAATGTCAGTAATTGGTGTCGGAAATGTCATACCCTCTACCTTTAATTCCTTCTCAAATGGTTTGTAGTAATTCACGCGATTTGGGTTGTCGTCATGAGGGTGAAGGTAAGCCAATACTGACCATAAGAAACACTTGTTATCATCATTCTTAATGTTTATCACACCCTTTGTTTTCTTCACTTTCTTCGGCAGTGGAATAAAACTACTCGCTTCTAGAGGTATCAACGTAGCTGTATGTACTTCAATGTATAGTATGTTATCCAATACCCAGCCAGAGCCTTGTCGCTCATGTTCGTCAAACTTAGTAAATAATTCTTTATAGGCTTCTGGCAAGTCCTGTTCAATATCTGCTGGATTGTATGCTGTATATGTTGGACTGCTGATAAATGCATTATCCACTTGTTCTACCATAACACCTTCAGCATTTGCTGTCAGTTTCTTGAAACGTGCATGCACGACAATGTACCATTTCATTCCATGGTTTAAGGTCTCCAACAAATGTGCCTTGATACGGTTCTCTTGCTGTCGCATTTCAAGCAGTAAATCCGATCCATCCTCGGGCTCAAACCGTTTTTCCTGCGCGTTTTCACCAAGACTAACCCTTCTACCTCTCCCTACTTGTCCTGTCTTTTGTTTCTTTGAAACATGTTCTTGAGACACATTTTCCATCTCAGCTGGTTTACATGCATGTGCCTCAAAAGTATCCATAGATGGAAACTCTTCATTGCATTCCGCACACTGGACTGGACCGTATGGCCAAATGTCATCTTCTTCCATCTTTTCTCTCTTTGCTCCTTTCCCTTCATGTTTCACTAAAGTTTTCATCTCAGCTTTGCATGTATGTGCTTCAAAAGTATCCATAGATGGAAATTCTACATTACATTCCCCACACTGGACTGGACCGTATGGCCAAATGTCATCTTCTTTCATCTTTTCTCTCTTTGCTCCTTTCCCTTCATGTTTCACTAAAGTTTTCATCTCAGCTTTGCATGTATGTGCTTCAAAAGTATCCATAGATGGAAATTCCACATTACATTCCCCACACTGGACTGGACCGTATGGCCAAATGTCATCTTCTTCCATCTTTTGTCTCTTTGCTCCTTTCCCTTCATGTTTCACTAAAGTCTTCATCTCAGCTTTGCATGTATGTGCTTCAAAAGTATCCATAGATGGAAATTTCACATTACATTCCCCACACTGAACTGGACCGTATGGCCAAATGTCATCTTCTTCCATCTTTTGTCTCTTTGCTCCTTTCCCATGCTCTTCACGTTCCATCTTAGCTAGTTGTTGTTACGTCAACTGCTGAAACTAAAATGCTGAAATGTAATCTCAAACATCCCCCTTTTATACACATTCATACATAGACAGAATTTGCGTTTTCATTTCATAACAGAGGATGGCCCTTAAAAGGGCCGAAAGATGTTAGTAATTTGACGCTTCACCAGCAAGTCGGATTGCCACAGTCGCACTGGTATCTGTAAAACTGTTCCATGGAGAACGGTCGTCGCGAGCACTTGAACGGATGACGGTTATAGTAGCCAAAGTTTTTTAGTGTCGCTCCACACCACCAGCAGTCCGTGCATGGCTGCGGTCCTGGCAATCTCGCAGTAAACTTGTACCAGAGCAGTCCACCGCAAGTTTTGCAGCAGTAATGTCGTGGTGCATTGTGGTGCACCGGGCAGTTGTGTGGTTGACCTGGGTACTCCAACCATACCCAACACTTATAACACTCAGTCGTTAGCGTCACTGCCTTGCCGTTTCGCATCACTGTGATTTTACGATTTGTTGACATCTTGCTGCTTGTGTTGGATAATGAAGCTGTAACCCACCTTTATATACTACTAGCGAACATCCTCGCATTATATGCTGATGGGGGGGGGGGGTCCCGAGTTTAGCTCGGCTAGGGGGGGGGGTCCTGACTTTAGGGCGACTGCATGGGGGGGGGGGGGGGTCCTGAGTTTAGGTCGGCTAGGGGGGGGGGGTCCTGACTTTAGGGCGACTGCATGGGGGGGGGGGGGGTCCGATCCTGACTTCAGGTGGTATATAACCCATGCTCATTTCAGTTTGGGCTCACACTCGCTTCCGTCAACATGAAGTGCTTCTTCGGGTTACATGATGCTCGCACCATTGCTGAAGTTAGAGAACTTCACCTGCCTGTCACACAGCCACAGACACCGCCAGAAAGAGTCTACTTCTTCCAGCTGCTGCCAGACCCGGTTCATGGATCCATCATGTGCGTGCCCGTCCTGTACAACCGTCAAGTCACGATTGGAAAGAGGCTCAGAGATATAGAGGCTGGTCACTATGAAGAAGCGTTCTTTAGAACGATGATGCTAGGGGAGTCAATACCTTCGCGGATGGAAGAAGAAGAGTACCCGGCCTGGGGGAGATTCTTCCTCCAGCAAGACTTGGATATTTGCCCAGGATGTGGGTGTATGATCTCCCCAGACCGGGTGCTGTCTGAGTGCAACCATCAAATGTGCCTGGTCTGCGCGGCGCACTGGACTCAACTGCTGGCGCTAAATGACCGCTACTCTGTGAGGTGCTTTACCTGCGGCATGCGAGGGGACCACTTTTTGTTCAACGGGCAACAGCTCACACATTGCAGTAGGCCAGTGCAGGACATTGTGACATTCGTTTAAACCGGGACCGGCAGCAGCAGGAGAAAAACTAACATCTCCTGGCTCTTTTAAGAGCCCACCACTGATACTGAAATAAGCGCTAATCGTGTCATGGTGTTAGTATGTATGTGTATGCATGAGAGTGTGGGAAATGCTTAAAAAAAATGGTTGTTTGAATGGCCGCCCACTCTCCATATTACGTCATTATGACGTTCATATGACGTTCATATGACGTTCATATGACGTTCATATGACGTTCATATCACCTCCATACCACCTCTATATCACCTCCATATCACCTCCATAACACGTCTAGATCACGTCAAAATGACGTCACTGTTTTAAAAACCCCATGGGGCTATCAAAACACCACGTGACGTCATTATGACGTCCATATGGTAACCATATGGTAACCATATGATAACCATATGACGTCAATATGACGTTAATATGACGTCAATATGACGTCACTGTTTTAGAACCCCCGTGGGGGTTCTAAAACACCATGTGACGTCACTATGACGTCACTTCCTGTTTTAGAACCCCCGTTTTCCCCCTACTATACATGCCCATTACGTTTTACAACTACTCCGGAGTGCTACTTTTTGAAATAATATGCCCCTTTCCAAATCAAAGACGGATTACAGTTCTGAAAAAAACTTTTGTAAGAAATGTACTAAATGAAAATTACCCCCCATTTCAACGAGTCGCAGTCCGCGCGGACCGCTCCTGTCCTCAAAATTGTCCCTTTTCTCCGCATTTTTTGCCAGGATGACATCAGAATGACGTATCCTAGCTATGCAGTCGCTTTGCAGTCATCAAATTTTGAGGAAAGTGTCGTAGAGAGTAGTTGTAACATTTGGAAAAAAAAACCCATTCATTTACGCAGTGAATGGCATTATATAGGAAATGAAAATAGTGTCATTGTATTTTTGGAATCCATAGTGACACTACAGGAAAATGCGTATTGTGGTTATGTGAAGTACACTGAAGTGCTATTAGGCACTTTTTTTCGGTGACATTACTTCAATAATTGGTATATGTGAGTACCTGTTTGCATATGGTTTTCAAATATCAGTTTTTTTTTTCTTGTCAGGATGTCGTGAGAGTGGGTTTTCTTGGACAAGTGTGTGTGTTTTTTTTCTGTGGTATAACGTCAAGGTTTTGTCTATGCCAGCAATGATTGGCATGGTATACAGTTTTTGACTGTGTCAGCATTCGCGTCATTTCGTCTTTTTCCCAGGATCACGTCAGAATGTCGCACACTAGCTACTCAATCGCCATCCTGAAGTAACAGAAAGACAGGTAAGACAAGATAGGATTTTTTTGGGTCTATTTGTTTTTCTTATTTATTGCGAGGTTGATATCAAAATAATAATTATCCACCAAAGATGAGCAAATGTCAGTCCTTCCTAAATTTTAGTAGCGATGTTTTTTTTAAATGAAGCTACCACTTTTTGGCGATACTTTTGATACTTGAGTAATTAGATTCCTGTACCCACTTCCACGAATTGATCATTTGTCTTGAATGAAAGAGTGTGCTGAGTTCTTTAATTTTAACTGCGGTTAAGAAAAGGCACCTAAAGAGCATTTTTCACCAATGCTCCATATTCAAAATGCCCTCTATTAGCTTTAATATCAGTAGTAGGAAAACACCGTTTCTAGCGCACTTTATGACGTCATACTGTCTGGACCGGAAGTGACGTCATAGGCGTAACCAAGGCGTAACCATGGTGATAATGACGTAATCAGTCACGTGACCAATGAAAAGCCAATGAGATCAATGAAGACAATGAAGCCCCGCCCACTTTCTGTCTATCATACTGTCTGGACCGGAAGTGACGTCATAGCGTCTGGACCGGAAGTGGTGTCTGGAGCGGAAGTGTTGTCTGGAGCGGAAGTGTTGTCTGGAGCGGAAGTGACGATAAGCGTTAGGATAGGCGCGGCCATCCATGAGGTTATAATGACGTCATGATGACGTCATACTGTCTGGAGCGAAAGTCTGGAGCGAAAGTCTGGAGCGAAAGTTGTTTGATAGTGTTGGCCGAGTCAATCATCATGAAGTCAACGAACTCCACCTGTCAATCAGTGTAACCATGGCAACAGACCCTAAAAAGTGATGACCCCCCCCTCGAAATTGTGATTTTTGCATATTTATCCGTTTCAGACGATTCTGAACATTTTTCATTTTTTTCGGTCGACCACCCCCCCCCCCCCTCGAAATTGTGATTTTTGCATATTTATCCGTTTCAGACGATTCTGAACATTTTTCATTTTTTCGGTCGACCACCCCCTCCCCCTCGAAATTGTGATTTTTGCATATTTATCCGTTTCAGACGATTCTGAACATTTTTCATTTTTTGGGTCGACCACCCCCCCCCCCAACCCCCCCCCTCGAAATTGTGATTTTTGCATATTTATCCGTTTCAGACGATTCTGAACATTTTTCATTTTTTCGGTCGACCGACCCCCCCCCCCCCCCCCTCGAAATTGTGATTTATGCATATTTATCCGTTTCAGACGATTCTGAACTCAGCAGTACAACTGTAAGTGAGACATTCATATACATAAGTAAAATTCTGCTGAGTCAGCAATTTTTGAACAAAGTTACACACCATATTTTGATTACATGGAAGTAGTATAAAAGCATGAGTGAAACATGTCAACTAGTCAACTAGTAATACATTGTGTGACGAGAAAAGACTTCACAATGTCAGCATTACTTCTTGACAGATGTATGACTATGGACGACGTCTTCAAAGTGAATTATACTAACTATGTGTTTTCAAAGCTTCCTACTTTTGAATGGGATTGGATGCAGCAAGTGAAGAATTTACATCTGCATTGGGAAGCTGTCGGAAAGACTATTCCAAGTGATTTCATCGACTCGTTTCTACGTGACTGTGAAGATCTACATATACTATCAACTTATAACATTGATTTAACATTTATCATATCAACTTATGACATTGATTCAGCATTTATCAACGCGAATACAATTTGGGCAGTTGAGCTCATGTTAGTTGTAGCTGCAAGAATCATTTTACTTTATGATGATGATGTTCCATTGACGACGAATGTATCAGACCTTGTTCGGTTCAACCATGGACGAGTTGAAGTGAATTCAAACGTTTGCAAGAAGTTTGAAAAGCTTGATTCAGCAGATAGTTGGGTATAAAAGGGAGTGAACTCAGCAGAGTGGAGTCATTTCTCTGATTACATGGAAGTAGCATAAAAGCACGAGTATTGAATAAGTTTGAACAAGTTACACACCATATACCATCAAAGTTTTATAAAAGGAAGAGTGACGAGAAAAGACTTCACAATGTCAGCATTACTTCTTGACAGATGTATGACTATGGACGACGTCTTCAAAGTGAACTATATTGACTATGTGTTTTCAAAGCTTCCTTCTTTTGAATCGGATTGGATGCTGCAAGTGAAGAATTTGCATCTGCATTGGGAAGCTGTTGGAAAGACCATTCCAAGAGATCGTTTCATCCGCTCGTTTCTACATGAATGTGAAGAACTGCATTTACTATCAACTTACAACATTGATTTAGCATTTATCAACGCGAATACAATTTGGGCAACTGACCTCATGTTAGTTGTAGCTACTAGAATTATTCTACATTATGATGACGATGTTCCAAATAATGTATCAGACCTTGTCCGATTCAACCATGGACGAGTTGAAGTGAATTCAAACGTTTGCAAGTTCTTTGAAAAGGGAGCTGACTCAGCAGATAGTTGGGTATAAAAGGGAGTGAACTCAGCAGAGTGAAGTCATTTCTCAGCAGACAGTTGGAGGGAGTGGATCATCAATACATTGTTGCAGCCATGGAGAACAAGACAAGCAACGCAACGCAGCGCAGCAGCAGCTTTAAAATTAGTGCTAACTTAACCATTACTGTGGAGCATGGAGAATATGGGCCATTTCTACGCATCACACGTGGAGAGAGATGGTGTGCTTATTCACCATCTTTGTGGAAGATTGTGTGCCAGAGCTTGAAAAATTTACGCGACATTGGCTTCAAACTATACTTAACGCAAACGAAGTGGCTTGAAGTCATTTCATACTTGGATATGCGTTATGTGAGTTTTGTGCGCACGTCACGGTTTGAAGGGAAAGAATACACACATCACATCAACATGAATGATGGTGAATGGGAGACACTGCTTCAGGAGATGGACAACATCAACTCAGCCCTATCACCATGTGAGGAATGTCATGACAAGAAAACAATCATCAAGCTGCAAAAGGATGGTCGGATGAAGGTGTCAAAGCTATCCAAGAAAAGGCTGACTGAAGTTCAGTTGGAGAACATGAACGTGCAAAATCAACTTGGACTTACCTGCGACTATTGCGGTGCTTGTGGATATGTGGAAGATTATCATTGCCATTGCCACATGTATAATTGCAAGTTGTGTGAACCAAACAACTTCTGCGGCAAGTGTGGAGTACTTAAAGTCAGTGAAGCAAAGTAAAAAGCCCACAAGACACTGAAACAAGATGGACGCATGTTTTAAAAATGCTTATATTGACTTGATGATTGCTAAACTTGCTTGCTATGGCACTCCAGACTATCAACTTTATCATTTGGATGCTTTTTGGGATGTTGTACATCATAGTCTTGATGTGATTGAACTGCATTCAAGATTTCTTGGAGAATGTCATAAAATTGGAATAGAAGAAGATCCTGACTTTGACTTTGATTCTGCACTTTATTCTGCTCGTACTGATGTTGAAGTATATTTCACCGTAGTGGATTATTTGAGAGATTGTTGTAAAGAAGAAGAGGAAACCGAGCAGCTTTATCAGGTAAGAGAACCTTTTAATCATCTTTGTAACAACATAGTGAATTGATAACAATGTTTTTCTTACTAGCAAATTTAGTTTTATGTGAGTGGTTTCAACGTAAACAAAGAAAGAACATGATAGAAGAGGCAGCAACTATATTAAAAGATATATTATTACAGGAAGAAACCGACATGTCAGAATAAAACAACAGAAACAAAGTCAACATGGAGAATCTTGTGCTATTCAGCGGTCATAAGGACGTTCTTTCAAACATGTTTCCAACACGACTTGAAAAGTATGGACATATGTTCAACTCAAGTGAAGCTTTGTATCAATATGAGAAAGCAGTGTTTCATCACCGTCAAGATATTGCTTCAGCCATTGCTTCATGTAGAAATGGATATGAAGCAAAACGTATTGCTAAAGTGATAAAGCCATGTCCGTTATGGCATACAGTGAAGAGAAGCAAAATGCAAGATGTTTTACAAGTCAAATGGAATCAGTGTGTATTGTTTCGCAACAAGTTGAAAGAATGTAAAGACAAAACTTTAGTTGAAGCAACGTATGATCATTGGTGGGGAGCTGGTGTGAAACAAGTGTCATCTGGATATCCTGGTCAGAATATTATGGGAAAGTTGTTAGAACTGTTGTGTGAGACTTTATGTGCAGACGTGTGAACATGGAGAAGTGTGTTAAGTGAACAGCAACTGGAAAAAACTTGCTGAACTTGACAGACTTGTGCTACATTGCCGGAGCAGCATAACTTGCTAAACCTGACAGACTTGTGCTGCAAGACTCACAAGACTGCATAATGGCGGACATGACACTGAGACAATATATTGTGCAAAAAGCTTATTGTGAAGAAATGTTATCCGCTGTAAAAAAGTTTGCCTATTTAGTCTGTCCTGCTTGTCAACATGAAGAGTGTTCAGAACATACTTGTCATACTGCATGTGTTTATACATATTGGAATGAAGCTAAATATTATATTCATTTAGATAAAGTGTTAGATAATGCAAATCAACGTTGTGAGAAATATGGTGTAGATGCTATTACATTGGATGAACTCAGTCATTGGTTAATGTTCATTGAAGACCAATGGTCTCCAGTGATTCATACCATTGTATCTATACTTGATCTGTAAATATATGTTAGTTATAAATACATGTTAGTTATAAATACATGTTAGTTAAGTTACTATGTTAGTTAAGTGATGTTGGTTGAGTTATAAAATAAAAGCTGTTCTGTTGAGAAGGTGGTTTTCATTCATCATGTCGACGTGGAAAGACTACTTGACCAATATTTACTTCAAACCTGGACAGCCTGGAGCATTTGCTGGTCCTTACAAACTGTATCACATCTTACGAAAACATAATCAACCAGTCACACATTCACAAGTGAAGAAATGGCTACAGGATCATGATGCTTTCAGTTTACTCCAACCTGTCAAATACAGGTTCAAAAGACAACGTGTGATTACACGTGGCATTGATGATATGTGGGATATTGATTTGGCAGACATGGGAAACATAGCTCCCTATAATGATGACATACGCTTTTTACTCATTGTCATTGATGTGTTTTCCAAATATGTCTGGGTACAGCCAATACCTAATAAATCACATACCAGCGTCATACAAGCTTTCCAAAAGATTTTTCATGACACACGACGAAGACCGCGAACTCTAAGGTCTGATAAAGGAACAGAATTTAAAAACAGATGGGTTAAAGCATTTTTGAAGAAAGAAGGCATTCATGCTTATACCACAAAGAATGAAACCAAAGCCAACTTTGCTGAAAGAGTCATTCGTACTCTGAAGGGAATGATGTATCGGTATTTTCTACATAATCAAACTTACCGTTACTTAGACATTCTTCCAGACTTGGTGTACAATTACAACCATAGACCTCATGGTTCTCTTCCTAATAAATATGCTCCAGCCGAGATTCGTAAAGACAACGAATCAAAAGTGTGGAAGTATATGTATGTTGACAAACTGAAATTGAAACCGAAGAAGAAGAAGAAGTATAAATTTAACATTGGCGATCATGTTCGTATTTCCCACATTAAATATGTGTTTCAACGCGATTATCACATCAAATGGACGCAAGAAGTCTTCATTGTCACACATCGTTGTAAGAAGCAAGGAATACATTTGTATCGTGTGAAAGACTTTTTAGACGAAGATATTGATGGCCATTTCTATGAAGAAGAACTGCAGAAAGTGACCAAAGATATTGAATCTGTGTATAGAATTGAAAAAGTCTTGAAAACACGTAAAAGACGAGGAGGAGGTGTGAAAGAATTATTTGTCAAGTGGTTAGGTTGGCCAAACAAGTTTAACAGTTGGGTGAAAGAAACAGACATTCAACAATGAAGCATCCATTTACATGTTTGGTCTCTGGACCTACAGGCAGTGGCAAAACGTCTCTGGTGAAGGAAATTCTAGAACAAAAGTTAATTCAACCCTCTCCGAAAAACATTTTATGGCTCTATGCAGCAGATCAGCCTTTGTACAAGGGAATGAAAGGCGTGGAATTTTACCAAGGCATTCCAGATGACATTGAAGAGCGTTTTAACCCGAAGAAACCAAACTTACTTATCATTGATGACTTAATGACCAAATGTCATAGTGATGAGCGTATGACACGTCTCTTTAGTGTTAGCAGCAGTCATCAAAATCTAAGCATTATTTTTATTGTGCATAATTTATTCCATCATGGGAAAGAGATGCGAAATATTAGTTTGAATACACATTATATCATTCTGTTTAAAAATCCGAGAGACAGTCAACAAATTAGTACATTGGCGCGGCAAATGTATCCTGGAAGATCTCAATTTCTCATAGAAGCCTATCAAGATGCTACTAGCAAACCTCATGGTTATTTATTCATTGATTTAAAACCAAAGACAAATGATCAACTACGTATTCGTACAGGCATTTTACCAAAAGATACACATTATGTCTATATTGATAAAGCAGTGTATGAACAAGAACCAACTCATTTGACCATTCGCAGTCAAGATGTCTAAACGTATTCGAGCGAACCAGCCGTTTCTTCATTTGCTTGCACGCAGTGGGCCTAAACGACGTAAATCCTTGCTACAGCAAGCTACAAAGGAGGAATTAACAAGCTTGTTTGAAATTTGTTTGAATATATTGCAAGGACATTTACCCTTAAGCTCAAAACGGTTTAAGGAATTTAAACGTGAACGTCATACGCTACGTACTCTAGCAGATAAGAAGATATCCCTTCGACGAAAAAAGAAGTTGATTAATCAGAAAGGAGGATTCATTGGAGTTATTGCTAGATTGGCATTGCCCTTGTTAGCCAAACTACTGCTAAAATGAAACATATGATGAAAATGGTTCTTATTCCTGAATATGAATATAAAATGTTGCTAGAAAAGAAAAATGATATTAAAACGAAAGTGAATACACTTTTACGTGGGAAACGAACACGTGAAAAGGCTATAGAAATGTCTCAACTTCTTGGCCGTCATTTACGAACAAGTCAGTCTAGGCAGCAAAAGCCCTCATCATCATCATCACCACCTGAAAAGCCAGAAAAGCTAGTGTTAAGTCATTTTCAACCTATCTATCATGGAAAAGTAACACAACTTTTAGCCGAACTGAAGAAATATGGTGTTAAATGGACAGAGAAGAATGAACTTGTGTTGAAAACGGGCGATATTATCACAAATTCCAACATGGTTGATTTGATGAAAGAAGCATTGGTGGCGACAAGAAGAAAAGAACGAGTCAAACCACATGGCTGGCATCCGTTTATCCAGGAAATTGTAGATGCGAATATTCCAAAAACAATGTTTAGTAAAAAGACCACTCGTGACGACATTACAACAGAAATGAAACAACGTCAACAAAGACAGTTTCCTGAAGGATGGGAAAATTTTTAATATGGTTGAAAGAGCTATGTTGTTGTTGTCAGGAAGATAAACCAACTATTCCTGTAAAAATAAGATGTACAAGCGCGTGTTGTGAAGGAGAAATAAAAGACCATGTGAATGAGGATGAGATTTGGCATACTTGGTTGAATGACGCGCGCTATCGTGAAGTATATAGACAACGTCAACGCACCTATACCATTTAGTTCCCATCATGGAGTCGACAAGCTTTTACATCACTTTGCCTAGCAATGCGAGTATGACCTATTATCCCAACAACAAGGCTTCGAATTATCAAATTCGTATGCCTCGAACCATTTATCTGAATGGAAAATATGAAGTGGCTTTAGCTGAAATTCAATATCCACATACATGGACAACGATGAGACAGGGCATGGACTATTCTATTCAGTATCGACAAGAACTATTCGATGATCCTATTCTTAGCACTCTCGATATTCCTTATGGGTACTATAGAACCATACAAGAACTATGTGAGGCAGTCAATGAAGAAGCGACTAATGCTCTGAAACTTACAGAAGCTATTCGAATAAAGTATGATAAGATTAGACGACGTGTGTTTCTATTTCTCGATTATGGTTATGAAGTGTCCTTTTCCGCTGGATTAGCTGAGATTTTAGGATTTATCCCAGATCACTGGTATACTGAAACATGTACAGCTGACCATAAAGCGGATGTGAAACAGGGGTTTTATACACTGTATGTGTATTGTAGCATTTGTGAACCACAAGTTGTTGGTGATTATTATGTTCCGTTACTACGTTCTGTTGGCATACAAGGCCATGATGGAGATATTATCATGAAAACGTATGGCGAACCGCATTATGTTCCTGTAAACACATCCAAATTTGACATGATAGAAATGAATATTAAGGACGACACAGGCCATAATGTTCCATTTCAAACTGGAAAGGTGATCTGTAAACTTCATTTTCGACCAAAAGCAATATGAAAGCTTATACACACGATCCGTCTGCATATCGCAACCATTTTCTTCGTCAAGTGGGCGGGCAATTACCAGGATTCAAAGGAGCGCGAATCCAATATGGCGATGGTATTGGTTCAATACTGGGATCATTGGCTCGCAAAGCTATTCCACTACTTAAGGCTGGGGCTAAGATCGTTGCGCCACATCTTAAGAAGGCTGCAAAGAATGTCGCGAAAGATGTGACGGGCCGAGTAGCACAGCGTGTGTTTGGTGGTGGTGATGTACATAAAAAGAGAGTGCAACCGACGAAACGTGCCAGAAGACGAAAAACAGCCAGACGGATAACATCAAAATATCGCAAAGATATCTTTTGAAATCATGTCTCTCATTCATAATCATTCGTGTGAATGTAGTCTTTCTCCATTGGAATGGTTTCACGTACCACCAACGCAAACTGCTGTAGAGAAAAGTTATAATGTTGACTATCAACCACTTACAAGTATTAGAGAAGGCGCTCCAATAGAATTCTACATTCCTGCGAGTACAGAAGAATATCTAGATTTAAAGAACAGCAAACTTCATATTGTATGTCGCATTCTAAAGGCTGATGGAACAGAGTGTGGCGCAGATGATAATGTCTCTTGCATCAATGATGTGTTTAATGGGTTATGGTCTAATATTGAATTGTTTCTGAATGATCGTTTGGTTTCGCATAGCAACAATACTCATGGTTATACCAGCATTATCTCTCATCTCATCCATGATTCGGAAGAAAGTCTGCATTCTGAGCGCTCTATGCGTCTCATGTACAAGGATACTGCTGGGTCAATGAATAGTCATGAGGTGAAAAGACCTAATCATGAACAATATGTATCCGGGTTTCATGTCAATGCCGACGGTGGTGACTTGGCTGAGCAAGGCAATAATGGCTTACATCATCGTTATTTACATACTCGTCTTAGCCGTGATGTTATGCTCGCAGGTGGTTTAAGGATAGATTTGTTTGAGCAGGATCGTTATCTTCCGAATGGCATCAGTTTGAAATTACGTTTCCATAGACAAAAAGATGACTATGTATTGATGGCTGCAGATAATACCTATAAGGTAGAAGTGAAAGAGGCATTTTTAACCATTCGCAAAGTGAGGGTGAGTCCAGGTATTCAGTTAGGACATACAGATGCATTGATGAAAAGTCCTGCCAAGATCATCATCACTAGAAAAGAATGTAAAGTCTTGGCCATTCCAGCAGGATTTCAGTCTTTTGTGAAAGATAACATCTTTTTGGGTCAATTACCAAATCGTATTGTCATTGGTCTGGTTCATAATGAAGCTTTTGGTGGATCAGTATTGAGGAATCCATACAATTTTGATCATTTTAATCTGGACTATATGCAACTGTACACGGATGGTGAACCAGTTCTATCCAAACCTCTCAAGCTTGACATTACACAGAACAAATACCTGAACGCTTTTGAAACGCTTTACAAATCGTTTGATCGGTTGAATGGTGAGAAAAGTTCCATTATAAAACGGGAAGATTGGCCTAGAGGTTATGCTTTATTTTCGTTTGACTTAACACCGGATTATGATGGTGATGATCATTTCCCCCTGATCAAGCATGGGAATTTGCGGCTAGAAATGAACTTTGCTAGGGCTTTGCAACCTACAATAAATGTCATTGTCTATGCTGAATTTGACAACATTATTGAGATCAGTGCCAATCGCAGCATCCAATTCGACTACCAGTCATGAACACGAAGCAGATTGATGCCATATTGAGTCGTGATGTCATGACCAAAGACTTATTTCAAGGTGTGTTTGCCATGGACCAGTTACCGTCTTTACAACGCGGCGCCTATGTGATCAACACAGACGATCAAGATGAACCAGGAGAACATTGGGTGGCAGTGTATTATGATAAAGACCCTGTGGAATATTTTGACTCTTATGGACTGTTCCCTCTCGATGATCGTTTAGACATGTTTTTAAGAAATGACTATATGTATAATTCTATCTCATTACAAACGCCAATATCATCGTCATGTGGTTTTTATTGTGTATATTATATATTGCATAGAGCTCGAGGTCAGAGTATGTTTGATATTGTGAATATATTAAAAAGAAAGGATGGTGATTTTATTGTAAAGGATTTTGTATATAGACATTATAAACCACTGTTTTATTAATGTTGTTGTTGTTATATTAGTTAAGTTGTAGTTAAGTTGTTATTGTTATATTAGTTAAGTTGTTGTTGTTAAATAAAACAAACCAAGTTTTCAAACAACTGTCTTGTTTATTGTGTTCTATTTACAAAGTTTACAAACACTATTTACAAACTCTTAACTACAAACGCTATTTACACTATTTACAAATTCTTAACTACAAATTCTATTTACACTATTTACAAACTTTTATTTACAAATTCTATTTACACTATTTACAAACTTTTATTTACAAAGTCTATTTACACTATTTACAAATTCTTAACTACAAAGTCTATTTACACTATTTACAAACTTTTATTTACACTATTTACAAAGTTTACAAAGTCTATTTACAATCACATTCATTTTTCAATACATTCATCAATGCATGCCATTCATTAGAATCTAAATTGATATAGGTATCATAGACATTACATCCGTGTTTGTAAATGCTATGAAAGCTCACATAACGCACATCACCAAACTTTATCACTTTCACAGTTACATGTTCAGACAGTTTCAGTTCATATCCTTCTTCATTTATGTCTATCACGCGCATAGGTTGTGGCAGCTCAATGGATTTGGTACCCCGCATAAGTTGTATTCCATGCTCTTTGAATTCAAGCGTCAGGTTCTTTCCAATCCAATGCTTGCAACAGCGCGTTCCATTCCACGGTGCTGAGGGTGATGATGTCGCAGTCTTCTGTAAGCTCGTCATATTGGCGAAATTGTACAAACACGTCTAGACCGTTCTCAGTCACACGCACTTCTAATTCATTTGAGACTGCTAGGAGAAAGCCGGGTATTCTCAACTTGTCTAGATGATCCTTCAACACGGATTGGTCATCAAGCGATAGGACGAGATACTGTCCAAAATGTCGTAGCACAATATCATCACATAAGTTTCTCATGTATGAGAATCCATATGTTATGGGTTCATAATCCAACACATAGTCGTCTTCCATCTTTCTTATACTCGGATGATGTCGAACAGCGGATGTTGTATCGCTTCTAGGAATCGTAAGATTGCGCGCCAGTTCTTGATATCAAAGAAGATCAACTGTGCATAGGGTGTGTCTGGCACAACTCCCTTATAATCCTTTGGATAATCCTGTAAAAGATTTCTATAGAATGTCACACGTATGTTAGAATCATATTCAGCCACCGTCACTTCCAGTTTATTTTCAAGTCTGCGTTTAAACCCAGCTTCAAGCGGTATGTTTTTAAAGTCTTTCCACACTTCAGGTTTAAACCGATAAGCAGAACATCTCCGAGAACCCATCATCACTTCATTCCTCTCATTAACTTTAAGGTAAACACCATCGTCCAACATGAGTGCATTCATGATTGTTACCTTGTTATGACTTGTCGTCTTGTCTGCGAAGCCTTTTATCCACTTCTTTCACCTGCTTCTTCAGCATTTTCCATTCAGGTATTGTCAGCAAAATTCCCTTTTTTGTTGGACGGTTTTTTCCAGTCCCCTCATCTCTGAGGTATTTGCGAATGTTTATCACACCTTCATTACTTTGTTTAATAATCTTGATATACTTTCCATTGCCTAGAGAAAGCATTCCATCCCACGACTGTGGTGTTGGTGCCGTCGCCGTCGCCGTCTCCACTTTTAATTTCTTGATGGTAGTGTCAGAATGTTTCACATTCATGTCTTTCACCGTATCTGCTAGAGTATCCATATCCGTTGTTGCAGATCTTTTCATGTTGACGCTTCAGTGTTCACACCTCAACTGACTCTAAAGTTGAAGTGTCTCCCCCTTATATACTGTAATGCCCATGCGCCAAAGTGGAATAGCCATCACTCATCACATATCGCTTATCATCAAAGGGAGAGAGAGCCACTTTCCTCAACTTCTCCGAGAAAATCTGGTGGTCATGACTTCGAATGATGTGTCCTGTAGTCATCGTTTGCGTTTGGTTGAACAAACTGTCTCTATATTGCTGATGTTTCATCCGTCTTTGACACGCGCGAGTGATGCCTTTAGCCGTACGTTTTTCTTTCCCACCATATATCATACTATACATTTTCGGTCGAAGTCCAACAAACTCTTCAATGGGAATGCCCGCCGTCTCATCTTTCATTTTCCCAAGCACTTTCTTGTTCACGTTGGAATGCAGGAAATGATCTGGGGGATAGTCACTTGTGTCGAACAAGTCAGCATCTTCCTGCATGTCTTTGTAGATATCGTCCGTTTCTATGTCATAACATAGACTGTCGGTGTCGCTGAACAACAGCTTGGCGTCGGGATACTTGGTCATGATGTAGTTGTAATGAAAGTGAAACATGAGCACCTTGCTGAGGTCGAGAATGGTGAAACCAACTTGAATGGGTTTATCCAGAAGCAGATCCACTTTGCGCAAATGTACCGCGGTCAAATCTTCGTTGAAAATTCTAAATTTGTGGAAGGAAGGTTTGGCCACAAGTTTCTTGAACCGCTTTTCCTGGTGAACAAGTTCCACATTGATGCGCTTTCTTACATTTTCCATGGTTTTGCCAAACACAGAGTTGTTCATCAGTTTGAAAAAGTCTTTCTCAAACGGGTTCTTGGCCAACTTTCTCTTTTCCGTGTTCAAGGAGATGTATTTTGCCAACCATTTGCTCTGTGCAAACATGATGGCACGATGCACCTTCGTTACTTTCAATCCCAGTGAGACATATTGCTGTAAATTTCTATAATGAAGCACATATTTCTTCTTGTCACACAGGTTGGGAATGAGCTTTTCACTAGGTTTACATTTCATGTTTAGATCTTTCCGTAGCTTCTGACTATGTTCTGACAATTCTCCCACTTTCACACATTTCCGTTCTGGAGCCACTGGGTAGTGATTATGACGATCATGAATTGAATATGGGTATTCCAAATCCACTTCTAAAATGTATCCAATCTCGTCATCTTCATCCACAGCCATAAAGTCAATGGATTCTGGCTCGCTCACCCACATAAATCCACTTTGTGGCATGCTTTGTGACATGGCCCAGCCATACAAGTTGTTTGCATCCAGGTAAGTCAAGTAGTTGGTTGGTTTCGTGGGATCGTAATCTGGTACGTAGGGGTTATTTGCTTTCGCATACTTGTGTGTGATGACAGATATTCCTCCACGTAGGCCTTGTTCAACCATTTGGTACATGTCAATGTCGTTGATCAATTCCAGTTTCACCTTTGTCGCTTTTAACATGGCATCCCACGACAGTCCTGGCGCTGTATAGTAGTGAGCAGGATCCAATTCATACGTGTTGAGACATACGTGACGAAAGTTTTCAAACACGTCAGCCAGCAGCAACACATCTGATTTCAGGTATAGGTCATGGTATTCGCCAAATGTAGTACACTGGAATGTCTCCCACACCTTCTGCGCATGCGCATAATCCTCATCGCTAATGCCTTCTTCACTAAGTAGACTGTAAAACTTGTCCTTGGACGGCAGTTGTGTTTCAGCAGACTTGGATGGCTCATCCACGTAATCGTAGGGGTACACTCCCTTTCTCAACAGTAACTCTTGTTGGTCACTATCGTGAATGTGTGACGTCATGTGATAAAAGTTGTCTTTCCCTTCTGCTGCCAGGTTGGAGACCAACTTCTGTAGAGAAGTACTCATGAACTGAAAGCTGTCTGTAAATTTCAGATTGCTCATGGTGAATGCAATATATTTCTCAACGGTGTTGGGAATGACTGTAATCCTTTCGTTTTTGAACTTTCCAATTTCTTCCATGATCAAATGGCTGTCATAGCCTCGTAAATTGTGGAAAAAGACAGGAATGATGAAAGAATCTTCAACATCCTGCTTATCCTTTCGAAGTCGAAATTGTAAATTGCATTCATTATGTGCAGCTCCACGGTATTTGCCATTGATATGGTCATGATCTCTCACATGATCTGCTCCTAGAGGCTCATGACAAATGTAGCAATCTGTGGCGTTCTTATAATCCTCTTCATCTTCATGAGTCATCACCATTTTCTTTTTCTGTTGTAAACCATGCACAAGACTTTCACGGCATTGTCTCCTCGATACAGGACTGGAGCGCGTGTCTCATACTGGCTCACAACCACATAGGCAAAGCTGTTTGGACGATGATGCTGATACTTGTCTCCTTCATGCTTTTTCGTGAAACATTCAAAGTCTGCATAAATGACAAACGGCGCTCGCTGTTGTTTGGCTACATTCTTGAACTTGATAAAAGGTTCCTTGGGAAATGATAAACGTTGTGCGCCATGCTTGCCACACACTTCACGATGCTTGTCTAACAGATCTTGCCGCATAAACCCGTGAAGACAGTTGAAACAATAAAAAGTTGTATGCTTATACTTTGATCGATAAGCCATCAGTCTGCTGAAATTCTTGATGAGGCAGTAATGTCTTGTCTTGTCATTGCTAATCAAAAGCAAATTGATTTCTCTGGCGCTGTTGGCGCTGGTGTTTCGACTGAGTTGTATGGGAACAACGACATCATGTTCATATCCAAACACATTGATAGAAACATCATTCTCCTTTTCAAATTTTGGAATGTCTGTAATCGGTGTGGGAAATGTCATGCCTTCCACCTTCAATTCGTTCTCAAATAGCTTGTATTGATGCACACGGTATGGGCTGTTTGTTGAAGGGTGAAGGTGAGCCAATACAGACCATAAGAAACATTTGTTGTCTTTATTCTGAATGTTTAACACCGCCTTTGTAGTCTTCACTTTCTTCGGTAGTGGGATAAAACTGCTCGCTTCCAGTGGCGCTGACGTAGCTGTATGCACTTCAATGAATAATATGTTATCCAACACCCAGCCAGAGCCTTGTCGCTCATGTTCATCAAACCTGGTAAACAATTCTTTATAGGCTTCTGGTAAGTCCTTCTCAATATCTGTTGGATTGTATGCTGCATATGTCGGACTGCTGATGAAGGCATTATCCACTTGTTCTACCATCACGCCTTCAACATTTGGTGTCATTTTCTTGAAGCGTGCATGTACCACAATGTACCATTTCATGCCACGGTTTAACGTCTCTAGCAAATGTCTCTTGATTCTATTCTCTTGTTGTCGCATTTCGAGTAGCAAATCCGATCCATCTTCAGGCTCAAACCGTCTTTCCTGTGCGTTTTCACCAAGACTCACTCTTCTACCTCTGCCTACTTGTCCTATCTCTTTCTTTCTTTGTTCTTCATGAGACACATTTTCCATCTCAACACATGCATGTGTGTCAAACGCTTCCATAGATGCAAATATCTTTACACATTCACCGCAGAGGACTGGATCAGGTCTTTCAACATCATCTTGTAAGGTCTTTCGTCTCTTGGCTTCAATCTGCTCAACAAGCTCTTCACGAGCACGTTTCAACCTAGCTGGTTTACATCTATGTGTCACGAACACTTCCAGAGATGGAAATGTCACATCGCATTCATGACAGTAGACTGTTGCCATCGTTGTTGTTGCTGTTGCTAGAACTGAAATGAAGTAAAATATACGTTTCACTCTTCCTTTTATACCACTTCAATGGTGTGTTAACTCAGCAGAATGTATCACTAGTTGACTAGTTGACATGTTTCACTCATGCTTTTATTCTACTTCCATGTAATCAAAATATGGTGTGTAACTTGTTTCAAAAATTGTTCAAAAATGCTGACTCAGCAGAATTTTACTTGTGTATATGAATATCTCACTTACAGTTGTACAGCTGTACTGCTGCACAGCAGAGACATCTAGCGGTGAAGTTAAATAGTCTGCCAAATGGTATTCATCCGCGAAGAAGCACTGTAATGGTGAAATCTTTAGTCAACTATAACGAAAGTTATAACGAAAGTTATCACAATTTTAAGTTAAAATGGTGGTAAAAATGCATACAGCCAGCTGCGCAAATAGCCTGTGATCATGTTAAAACTTTACATAAAACTGAATCAAATGGTGAAATTTTCATATAAATCGACTAAGTATAACGAAAGGTATTGTTTTACAAATTTTCAATTATGTAAATAAGTCAAGTTTGTTTACAAAGTTTGTTTACAAAGTTTGTTTACAAAGTTTGCTTACAAAGTTTGTTTACAAATTTTCAATTATGTAAATAAGTCAAGTTTGTTTACAAAGTTTGCTTACAAATTTTGTTTATAAAGTTTGTTTACAAATTTTGTTTACAAATTTTGTTTATAAAGTTTGTTTACAAAGTTTGTTTACAAATTTTGTTTATAAAGTTTGTTTATAAAGTTTGTTTATAAAGTTTGTTTACAAAGTTTGTTTACAAAGTTTCAATTATGCAAATAACTAAAGTTTGTTTACAAAGTTCACTTTTTATTTATAAAGTTTCAATAAACACTTACCGAAATAGTTGTCACTGGATGCCATCCCTTGATCTGATGTGATCCAATTGTAGTTCTACAACTTGTACTTCCTTGCTCCACTCACCGAAATGACTGTCACTGCTGTATGCTCATCCCTTATATACCCCTCTGATGGAACTGAAGCTGACTTGACAGAATGTTGCTCGCCTGGGGGGGGGGGGGGGGGGGGGTCGGTCGACCCAAAAAATGAAAAATGTTCAGAATCGTCTGAAACGGATAAATATGCAAAAATCACAATTTCGAGGGGGGGGGGTGGTCGACCGAAAAAAAATGAAAAATGTTCAGAATCGTCTGAAACGGATAAATATGCAAAAATCACAATTTCGAGGGGGGGGGGTCATCACTTTTTAGGGTCTGTTGCCATGGTTACACTGATTGACAGGTGGAGTTCGTTGACTTCATGATGATTGACTCGGCCAACACTATCAAACAACTTTCGCTCCAGACTTTCGCTCCAGACTTTCGCTCCAGACAGTATGACGTCATCATGACGTCATTATAACCTCATGGATGGCCGCGCCTATCCTAACGCTTATCGTCACTTCCGCTCCAGACAACACTTCCGCTCCAGACAACACTTCCGCTCCAGACACCACTTCCGGTCCAGACGCTATGACGTCACTTCCGGTCCAGACAGTATGATAGACAGAAAGTGGGCGGGGCTTATTGTCTTCATTGATCTCATTGGCTTTTCATTGGTCACGTGACTGATGACGTCATTATCACCATGGTTACGCCTTGGTTACGCCTATGACGTCACTTCCGGTCCAGACAGTATGACGTCATAAAGTGCGCTAGAAACGGTGTTTTCCTACTACTAATATCATCTTGTAAATTTGGCAAAACTTGCCTAACTGGGCTTGATCAAAATTCACATTGGTCACATGTTACATGTAATTTGCAATTTCAGTTTCTGTCATCATTAGAAGATTGAATTCTTCGTAAGTCTTATCCTGGGACCGTACAGGTTTCCTATTCTAGTTTTTTTTTTTTCGCTTGAAACGGACGGACACTAATGATACCGAATGGTCGCCGGGAAATTTATACTGTGATAACTATTGAAACAGGTGTTTTCAAACACAAAAGCCTTCATGTAAGTTTCAAGTTAGCTTGTAATGTTCCTTTTCAAGCTTTCAATGCAAGTCTAATGCGTATAACCATATATATACGTTAAAATAAACTGCTTATGCAGTTTCTCAGTGCCAGTTAATATAACGACAATAATAAAATAACCAATTAAACACCTCATTTATCATTTTTCTGCCAATCATGCTTATTATTTCACACGTCAAATCATTTTTCATCATCAATATAGCTGCAATTGGAGCGATCGAATGCTTTTGAAAAATATATCCTATCTTTTCTATGTCCGTAACATATTATGCATTACCGCGGTTGGTGGTGTGCCGCACATGCGTCCCAACGAGGTTACACAAGTAAAGCACAGCAGACCAACGCAGCTACCAATGGTAACACTGTGGAAATTGCATTGGGAGCAACAACTTGTGTAACACGCGTGCCAACAGGAAATTCGTAGTGATACACAATTTAAATATACTGACACGAAGCTGTGAATCCACAGAATGTCGTCTGCGGGAGCACCGCGCAGAACAGCCATTGGGGAGATCCAGGTACCCCACTGCGGTAAAGAACACGTCCAGAACTCGTGTGCCAGTTGTGTGTCAGAAGGAGCGAAATCCCGCTCTCCCCTCCTCCCACCTTCCCCAGAAAAAAACATCGAAAGCACAAGAGCAAAAAAGACAGAGAACTCCCAGCCAGTCAAGGTGTCGAAAACAGCGTACTTGTGTCCCGTTAAGACCTAACGCAGGTATCAGTCACAATTATAGCGCTGGAATCAACAAGCGTGACGCAGGGTACGGAAGAGATGTTGATTAGCCCGTGACGCAGGGTACGGAAGAGATTTGATTAGCCCGTTACCCATGCCACCAACCATACATACTCGATGGTCACCTGGACTCATGCTGCGTTCACCAACATGAAAGAAACACCGCTGGCTTCACGAACCTTGGTTGATCATGCAGCTCAGTTTGGAAGAAATCCTACGCAATGCCCTGCAGCAACAGGGGCAATGATCTCCCAGCAACTTGCAGGCCTCCAGGTGCAATCTCCAAGCGCAACGATAACGCAACAGGAGCAGGCAGGGGCACCCACACCCCTGACTGAAACCTGCGAACAGCCCCGGCACAGCAGAAGGAAAGAAGCTGCTGCAGAGTGCGGACTTCAGACGTGTTATGCGTTATATTTCGGGTTGGTTACAGCCCCAATGCATTTAAGCAAAGCAATGCTCAATATCAAGTTGTGGGAATCACTCAAGCTCCTATTCCGGTAGCTGGAAATTGGTTGAACGCGGGGGGGGGGGTACCCAGGAAGCGTAGCACAAGAAACTCCACTTTTGCTGGACAAAAGCGCCGAACTGGAGCCGTCATTAAATGTCGACGTATCAGAGATAGAGCCAAATCAGAAATTTGAATTCCTGGGGACTGTATTGGAGGCGACGTGAATACCAGTAGCGCTGGCAGACACGTTGCTAGGGCGAAAGCTAGCAACGGAGAAGACGGAGCAGTCTCCCCAGGCAAGAAATTCAAATGGTGAATGGACATGAACAAGCTGAGGCATGGAGCCCTGTTGGTACCTCAGCCCAAGCTAGAAATGGAGATTGTTGTTTAAAAGGTAGGGTTCGGGAGTGCACTTCCAAGACAGGTTACAGCGATACCGGCACAGCACGCACATCAGTACCTTAACAATGCTAGCGGTGAAAGATGCCTTACCTTTGGCGGAAACTGCTGGACAAAGCCATAGAAAATACCACCAGGGTAAGTTAATCAGGAAGAAGGGAACGAGGTCACCCATCCTGATGTAAGCGACCACAGATATGTGGCAGGTGGCGATGCAACACGAAGTAACACTTCAGCCCTACAAGCTTCCAAGGAGCTCGAATGTGCTAGCGAATATAGCCTCCAAGGAAGGGTAGGTTCTGCAGCAATTATCTCAATAAGTAACCGAAAGCTCGATATTCTATCCAGCCTGTCTCCAACCACAGTTCTGAAACGTTTTGCGGAAAGACTGTGAACGATGGAAAATTTCATCTTTTAGCACTAGTCCGAGCAAACCCCATGTCACCACTGTTTCCGCTGCCACGGCGATGGGCCAAGGAGGCGCCTCGCCCGCGCCTATTGCATAAGCGTGTTCTAAATCAATCACATGTTTTGCACTAGCACCTCCACCCGCACGCAATGAAGCTTCACCTGTAGTCACTAACGCGAACTGGCTGAAAAGCAGAGCTTCTCGGCACAAACCGTGGTCAACTCGCTCGGTGTAAGGCTCTCTGGATGGTCCAGTGGAACGGTCATCTCAAAACCTCATGCAGACTTCGTGTGGAAAAAACACATCGTGACGCACGGTAAGAATACATCCTGAAGGGGAACCAAGTGACGCACGGAATTTTCTCCTACAAATTAACAGGTTGTAGGGAAGCCGACCATCTGAAATTACATTTGGAGGCCCGTAGCGGCGATCTATGAAGTGACGACGAAACACGATTGGGTTCGACTAGAATTTAAGATGTACCGCAAGAGTAAGACCAGTCGCCGGCTCCTTAAAGACGATGATATTGACTACCACGGAGGAGAGTCTACGAGCAGGTGACTGCCAGTCACCGAACTCATTAATTTTTTACAAGCGCGACTTCGTGTGCAAATTGTGCAATCTGCCGTTTGTGGCAACTGAGTAGAGTAGACAATAGATATCGTATACAAGTAGTTCTCGGGTCATTATTACGACAGGCAATGCAAACATTATAAGACAGAGAATGCAAAGGTAGGGGTACCAAAAACCACCGTATTGGTAAGAACAACTCATCAAAGGGACACGTTAAAGTTGGAAACACCTAATCACGAACTTACGTGAGGGAGAACACCCATGTCCTAGAAGTCTAACGTCACATAGGCAAAACGAGAGGGGTGCATCGTGGGAGGGGCGGGAGAGGGGATTGGTGAGCACAGGGAGTGCATCGTATTGGAAGGCGGGAGGGGGAGTGGTGAGCACAAGGGTAAGACGGCGTGATAACGGTGACGTCTTGGCTGCAATGGAGGCTGCACCTTGGAACGCATGTGTAGTAAACGGCGGTTGAAGCAGCAACGCATGCCATAGGCGGTGATCATAAGAGTTTTCATGAATTGTGCACCTGTAGGGCGTTGCAAGTTAAGGGGGTTACGTGTGAAGGCATGCCGTGGGCCACATAGCGTAAATTTTGTTTCAGTACATTTTCATGAAATATTTTAAGTTGTCTTAATACGGTAGTTAAGTAATGCTTGTCAAGGCTGCGTCAAAGCTGTTCAAGAAATAGGGAAGGTGGATTCGTTTCCGCTGAAGTCTGCACCACCAAGGCTAGGCTACAAGGCTAGCCAATAGACCTGACACCAGCAGGACAGACAGGAATAAAACAAAGGAATAGTTATGTTGGATTTTTATTATATCTGCTAAATTAAATTCAGGGCATCATGCGCCCGAAGGGTGTAATGCCCGTGCATTGCCATCCCTCTTCTAGGCTAATCTATTTCAAAAGCATTGGACCGATCCAGCGGCACCTGCAACTCCTTTGTATAGTCAAAATGTCCATTTTAACATTTCATTAAAATGGCTGTTATTTCGTACAAACGTTGTAGCTGTATAGCTTGATCGACCCGATGCTTAGAACAACCAGACTCGCTTTCGACGCCTGGTTCCTGAACCCTGCTATTCGGTGGCGAGATGAAAAGTGAACGTCGAATGCCATAGTTGGTTAAACAGTTGGGATGCCGAACACTGGGAGCTAACCATAAAACTTTATTTCAGTGAAATTATTTCTAATTTTGATCAGAAATTACCTTTCAACTATGTTACGGGCGTAGAAAAGATAATGTTTTTCATAAGCTTCTAAATGTACAGCTAAAACATTTTTAAGAACAAATATCCATTTTAATGAAAGGTGCAAGTAGGGCATTTTATTTATTATCATATAATTGGATAATTCAACAATGTGAATGCATATAGTTCACGGCTCATAACATACACTGAAGTGGCTTTATGCAGAAATAAACTTTGATATAAGAGCGAAACCATGTGGTCGAAAAATCGCTTTTACTGAATCTCAAAGGCAAATATTTATAAATAAGTAGCTAATGAATTATAAAAATATTTTAGATTGTGTAAATCTGCCCATTATAGAACTCATTGAATAACTATTATTGACAATATTAGTTATAACAGTATTTGTTTTATTTTTCCAGTCTGACGTTAACCAAAGTCAAAGATGGTAAACATTGTGATTTGCGGGCCACCGAGGAGCGGTAAAAGCCAACTCGCCAAACTACTACTACGTTACCAAAGACTACGCAACCATGTCCTTATTGATAACACGGCAGACGATGTCCTAGAACGTCACGCCGTGCGTACTCGTGTAGATTATGACAGAGATGACTCGCGATACAAGCTCATTCAGGAAGAAATTGCAAGGAAAACATGCTCTCGAGAAAATGCAATAGTGACATCAAATAAACATTTCATCAACGCTAATAGCCTTATCGAGCCTCTGGTTTTGTTGAAAACTTGCCTGCCAAACAGAGGGGGTCATGAGGAACTTTTAAGTGAAGATCAAGTGAAGGAAACTGTGCAGAGATACAGATGTTCATTAGTTATATTACTGGATCCCATAAGCTTTCCATGGGACGATGGTCTATGTTTAGTTCTCTCGGAGGACGACTGGAGAAACATGAAAGCACGATATATGAGCATTCTGGTGCAAAATAAAATTCCTTTCACTACTGTAGATTCTAACAGTTTTGCCGATTGCGAAAGCATTACTTTGACAGCGGTTAAGGGAATTATTCCTGTAGTTGACCCCTCACTGTTTGTATTGAAATCCAACTCTGGTGAAAACCACCCGGTCAATTTTTCTTTTTTCTTGGATACCCCAACAAAAACTAATTGCATTCATATTCCAACGATTGTTGTAAATACAGAAGGCTATACTCAAACATGGACATCGTATGAAGCGGGAAAAACCTCCAGGTTCATAAAGAAACACGGATATTGCAAACTGATTTGCTTACACTTTTACATCAAAGTGAAGTCCCTCAAGGCACAAGGCCTGCTACTGAAAGGTATAAATGTCAATGGTGAACAGTACGCCTTTCTTGGATGTAGCGCTTCAGGCTTACGTGACCGTAAATGCTACATGCTTAAAGGCACCGACGAAGAGGTTGAACAAATTATCAAAGAAAACGGCGATTTTTCTCAAATCCGGACAGTCTCAAAACGTTTGGCGCGCATTGGACTTTTGTTCTCGGCAGTTACCTTAACAGACGTTTGTATTGAGCCTAAAATGATTAAAAGAACAGACGACATTGAAAGAAATGGCTTTAACTTTACCGATGGATGTGGAAGTATTAGCCTGGCTTTAGCAAAGGAAATTAAGGAAACATTGTGCAAAAACACCGGAATTGCTTATCCATTGAACAGTAGTGATGTGCTGGGATTTAACAGCTTAGAGAAGGATTATCTTCCGAGTGTCTATCAGATTAGACTTCAAGGTTTTAAAGGTATTTTAGCCTTGAATCCTGCATTAACTGGAAGGAGCATAGAGGTGCGACCCTCAATGGAGAAGTTTGAGACCAAAGAGCACCCACTGTTGGGTATTTGTGACATATCGAAGCATTACACGTTTGGTCACTTAAATCTACAGTTCATACAGCTGTTGTCAGGATTGGGAATCGAAGACCATGTGTTTGAGGAAAAATTTCAACAAAATTATGATGCTCTTGAGCACATGAACGAAAACTCTGAAATGGCTGTTCGGGTGTTACAGTGGCACAGCCAGTTTGCACATGCTCAGTGTATCATTAAATATGGCAGCATCGAGAGAATGCCCGATCGGATCCAAGGGGAAATAAAAACAAAGCTGAAAACAATCCGGCAACAAGAGATGTCAAAGCTTGAAAAACTTCGCATACTTGTGCCGGAGTCCCGAAATATCTTCGGTGTTTGTGACCAAATTGGTGTTTTGGAATATGGACAATGTTTTGTTCGTGTAACAAAAGATGGAAAGCCCGTGAACATTCGCGGACAAGTAGTTGTGTGTAAAAATCCCTGTTACCTGACAAGTGACATAAGGGTTCTTAAAGCGGTTACTGATACGGAAAATGTCAACCTGCGAAAACTCAATCACTTGGTTGATTGCATTGTTTTCCCAACAAAAGGTAAATGTCCCCATGCCCACGAAACAGCAGGTTCTGATCTGGATGGAGATCAGTTCTTTGTAACATGGGACAAAGAGCTGATACCGCTGAAAAGAAAACCTCCCTACGACTATCCAGCGTTTGAACAAAAACCTGAAAACATCACCAAAGAAAAGGTGTACCATTATTTCTCCAAACAGAACGAGGGTCATGGAATTATTGCTAGGCTGAACAAACTTTACAACTTGTGGGCCGATCGCAAAGGAGTTAGTTGCCTTGAATGTGAGACACTTGGTAAATTATTTTCCCGTGGAGTAGATGCCACTAAAACTGGCGATGAGATAAAAATTCCATGCTCTATAACGAAAATTGGTGAGACAGAAAGTCTCAGATGCTCAAATGAAAACAGTGCTCATTCAGAATTTGTTTGGGTTAAAATGAAAAGCGAAGCCAAACGAAGAAAAGAAAAATTTGCAAAGAATGAAATTCAAGACAACGCTATTGGCAAAGATATCATTTCTGAGGAATTTGTTGAGGATCTTCTAACTCAAAATTACGGAAACATTTCAGAATTTGACAAATTTGAATTACTGTGGCAGTGGTTGCAACAGACGATTCCAGAAGATGAAATGGTAGATGAAGTAATGGCACACCAAGAATATATCAACTTCTCCCTCTTCACGGTCGAGGAAAAGGCCGAGGCGACACGCTGTGGTATACCGGCAAAGTTTCTCATGAATGCTCTGAACAGATCCCGGATATTACAAGATGATGAATTGGCTCATTTTAGCATGGACAGATGCACCAATACCTGGAACTTCTATTTTCATCGTAACTATGAGGATTTCAAGTGGGCCGATTTATTCAAAGCATTAACTGAAAATGATAATACGCTGTTTCTACTGCGATTAGAAAATGATGTCGTTGTAGCGCTGCAGATCTTAGCGAAGCTAGACGAATGCAAGGAACAGCCTCTCGAGGGGGGTGTAGTGTCGTCTGTATTTTACTCAAGACACTTTGGGTTTAAATACCACTATATGCTTGGCAAAGAATACAGCATTGACTTTAATAGAAACGTGTTGCAATTATACCGCGATGGCACGAAAACAAAATCATTCATCTGGTTGAAAGGGGCAGATTCTAGGGTTCTAGAGAATGTAAAATCAAACAAGAAAAATGAGCAGAATCACGCTGTGAGTGTTGCCTTACAGCTATTTAGCACAACGATTCGTCAGCACAACCATCCTTTAATTACAAAAAGCCCTTTCGAAGAAATTGAAGTGTTTGTGCGCCATGTTGACACAGACTGTCCATATTTTGATATCTACGATGGCAATGATAGCTTGCCGGTGAGTGACCATGACGAAGAAGAAGTCGAGACAGATGATGATGTAGAATTAGATTTTGATGATTTGTTTCCGAAAGAAATATATAAAGGCGATATTTTATCAAGCGAAGAATGTAGTAGACTTTTATCCAAAGTGGGACCCGAAGGTAAACCTTATTTTTTTGACACTGTGCTGCAAAAAACAAATTGGTTCACAGAAGAAGTTGTCTTCGTTTTCGACAAATTATTGGAAACGATGAGTAAATATGTTGTGCCTATTACTCTACCATACGAACTGAAGGAGCTATTAACTTCAGCTCTGCTTAAGGTGCAACCATTATTTAACCGTGTTGCACCCGCTGTAGTGTTATCCATAAGCTCTTCACTGCATCGACTGGGCCTAGATAGTGTTAATGAGTATCTGGTAAACAGTATTACAAGACTTACAATTGAGGAATTTCTGAATGCGATAGTCAGGTGGGAACTTTTCTATTACCTAGATTATGGAGTCTCCACCTATTTCATAGAGCAGCTTGAGATGGCATTTAATCATACCATACATGAGGGTCAGTCAGAAGCAACAACCACAACTCTGTACCTTTTTCGCATGGGAAAACTCCACATCTTGCATTTGTTAAGGCAATTTGAAGAAAGCAAGAGTTTAATGCTGGAAACTGGTCAACCAGAGGTACCACGAAAGAAACAAGCATCAAACTCATGCCTCAAGTTTCTGAAATTTGATAAGACATCAGAAATGGAGAATGGTATAGTAACTTTTCATACCAGCGCACATATCGATAAGTCGCTGCGCATAACTAAAGGTCAATATGTTACTGTTGCCAGGCAGAGAGATATTCGGAACAAGCAGTGCATTATCGCTACTTGTTGCATAGCACAAATTCAAGACATTTGTATCGCGCCATGTTGTGTAGAGCTGAAAATTATAGGGGGCGTTCCTGATGTTCTTCACAAGATGACAAAATACGAGGGGATAAGGCACTGGCAAATTGATCTGATTGGAAACATTATCACCTATGAAAGAATCACTGCAGCGTTAAAACTACTTATGGAACAAAGAGAATCATCCACAATTTTGACACTCCTCTCCAAAACATATACTGAAGAGACGGCAGGCCTTGTTGAAAGCAGAAACTATGTTAATACATCCCATAACTCTACGCTGAATGAAAGTCAACTACGCGCAGTTGATGTGGCACTTAGTGGCAAAGTCACCCTAATTCACGGACCGCCTGGCACGGGCAAAACAAGTGTAGCATGTCATTTGGTGGCTCGGTATCTTAAAAGCCTTAACGAGCCTACAGATAAAATACTGCTTGTTGCCGAAACAAACGTAGCGGTAGACAATGTCGTTAAACGACTACGTAATGAATTCAGAGTGGTGAGAATTGGGCCACCAGAGGGAGTGGACAGGGAAGTATATGATGTGTCTTTAGAAGGGCAAATGAAAGCCATAGAAGAGCGCGAGGCAAAGCGAGTGAAATTGCGAGATACACAAGGGAATATACACAGAAATACAACCATCATGCATCGCGTTCTGAACTCCGCTCAAATCGTTCTATCAACCTGTTCAGGCGCAGGTGACAAGTGCTTGGAGTCGTATAATTTCCCTCTTGTTATTGTTGACGAAGCAACACAGACTTTAGAGACGACGCTTCTCTGTAGTGTAGCACATGGTGTGCAGAAATTGGTCATGATCGGTGACCCACAACAGTTAGGACCAATGGTCAGTGCAATCGATGATACAAATATAAATGAGCTCTTGAAAACAGCATTTCATAGACTGTATGAAACCAAAACCACTCCGATTTGCTTCTTGGATAAACAGTACAGGATGCATGAAGCTATTGCTGCTTTTCCTTCAAAGCAGTTTTATAATGGAGAGCTTCTCACTGCAGAATGCACAGCTAAGCGATCGACTGTTATTTTTCCTTGGCCCGACCTAAACACTCCATTTTGTTTTATCGATGTTCAAGGCAAAGAACAACAATGCGGAACGTCATTCATGAATAAAGAAGAATGCCAAATAGTTTCTTGGGTAGTCAATACTTTGCTGAGCGTTTCCCAAAACAAAAAGGAACAGCGAATTGGTATAGAAGATATTGGTGTTATTAGTCTATACCGAGGTCAAGTGAATGAGCTTAAAACTTCAATACAGAAGGGAGTTAAGGTAAGTTCTGTGGACGGGTTTCAAGGTCAGGAGAAAGAGGTGATTGTTGTGAGTACTGTGCGAAGTAACGACCGAGGAAATCTAGGGTTTTCTGACCACAGAAATAGAGTGAACGTATTGCTCACCAGAGCCAAAAGAGGACTTATTATTGTAGGCAACAAGCGAACGCTGGGGAGGTCAGAACTTTGGGCTAAATGGCTTTTACAAGCCCCAAATTTGTCGACAAATGAGCTTTGTGTCCAAAGGAGATGAAAGAACTAGGCCATAAAGCTTGTTTAAAAACCTAAATACAACAATATAATCATTACATCCGTTACCAAGATACATAAAATTCAATTCAACGGTCTGAAGCTTCTCGATTATTGAATCTGTTAATAGTCAACTTCTGCCATGTGGTGGCGAGCCGTATAAAGTTTAAAAGTACAATCTGATCAAGGTAGGACCGCATGTGATTTCATTACGTAAAACATTTATATGTTGTCAAACAAAATGTTTCGATAACGGATATTTTATATGGGAAATTCAGTAAGATGCATGACGTCATTACGTTAAAATAGTAGGCGATATATTTGCAGTCGATGAATAAAACCACTACCTTTCCCATTTTGTTTGATCTTTTGTTAACTAAGCACCATGATTAAACTGGACTGCAAATACCTTCGTTTTACAAAAGATTCTCGAATATTCCTGTATTCCTTATACTTGGAAAAAGTTACAGAACAGCTGTGGATCGATGTTCTTTGACTCTGTAATCGACATTTTGGTTCATTACTCACCGACAACTATTTCACAACATGTCACTCAGTCAGGGGTCAATATCAGTTGCGTTAGGTTAGTAGGCCTTTATCTGGTGTACCTGGCTGTAATATATTAAAGACAAAAACGAGGTGGGTTTATGCTATAAAATAATTACAGGAGGTGTTTGAGGAAACCATGAAGAAAGAAAACATTTCTGATATAGCCAAAAAGTACCCTGCACCCATTTCTTCACCTAGACAGATGAATAAGTTTAATAGTGTGTCTGTTTTTAACGTTTGGTACAGGATTCACGAAGTGGGCTCTCGCTGAAGATATGGTTGGAGGACACTTGTATTTTTTGAGGGGAGGGGGGAGTGGTAGCGCGAAGGACGTGCTATGATTAAAAAATATGATATCATTTTATATTATAAATTTTTGGAAGATTTTAGTGGCCATTTCCGTGTATAATTTTGTGTATTCTTTGAATTTTTGACAATTAATTATGGTCATATTTGCTGAAAAACTAATTATTTCAGTGACAGCGAAAATGGGGATTGGGCATTGGATAACTATGGTAAAATAATAAAAGAAAAAAATACTTGTCAATTGACAATATGTGGCGCATTCCTATAACGTGATGTTTTGTATGCACTGGTCGCTCGAGTTTTTACGTTTATGGATTTGTAGACTTGATTATTTTCTGGGCTGAAAAATGCGTCAAAGAGGGACGGTTGTTTTACTTGGTCACTTATCTGTAATGCTTCTAAAGCACAATAAAACAGTATGAAAATACTGAATATATATTAGCAAGTTCTGAATGAGGATGCAGAAATGCTAAATTAGAGTTAAATCTAAATGATATTGGCACAGTTTTCGTATTGATACCAAATGTACTAATATTCCTGAAACGACGTTTTGTTATATGAAATTTTAGGTGTTAGATTTTCAGCAAAGTACGGAGAATGTATTAAAAAGATAGTCTAAGCAAGTCCACTTTAACCTGTAGAAGTTATAATAAGTAATGCAGTCTTAATAAGCTTTCATTTTTTTATCTAACGTGTATAAATTATTTTGTCAGTATTTTTGTCAATAAAGAAGTTAAGCAACAAATATCGGCTATTATATCCAAATAGTCTATTTGGATAGTGATTTTGTTTTGTTAAAACCAGCTAGATAGTAGAAATGATTTTCAATGCTGTTTTTCTGTGATGTGGAATGTAAATTTGAAATGTAACAAAGCTTTTTTAATCTGAAATTGTTAATCTAAAAGAGTCCTGGAAATAAATAAAATTACGTTTTAAACTCGCAGATTCTTATAATCAAGTACTTTTCCTTTTGCCTATTGTTTTTTCCATGATCATAAATAACACAAACACTTGAAAACTAATTCCCAAATTAGGTATTAACGATTACAATCATTAAAACCAGTGTTAACATTCCAATATGCAGCCAATGATTGTGCGACGTGGATTCACTACATCCTATTTAAGTTATATAATGTCTTTAACACATCCTTGAATAGATACGAAAAGACGTCATACTTTTAGACAGACCTCAAAATACCCCAAGTTTTAAAGAAACATTTAAATTTCAGCGAAATGACAGTGTTATTTAAAATGAAAGCCGGACAAACTACATCACAGTAAAGTACAGGCTCAGAGACAGCTTCTCTTTTATTGGTATTTAGTTCACGTGACGCAGCGGTGGGTTGGCAAAGATCCATTTCCCTTCCGATTTTTCTTCTCGTGGAAGTTGGTATTTGTATGTTCGAATTCTTGTTGTTCATCTGGATGACCTTCGGTAAAAAATTAAATAACGTTATGAAATCGAGATCGAGTTCTTGAATTATTTCAAAACAGTTATTGTGTCATTTGAGGCCAGCCACATGCCCCTCTGCTATCTGAACTGTGATACAAAGTAATACATACATGCAAATTAAATCTTACACCACTAGATCATATTTTATGCTATTTATATACATTCATGCAGACTTCAACAGGACAACATTTTGTTGATACATTGCCGCTTGTTACTATGCTGTGCACATTTTGTGTCGAGGTAATATTTCGCGTAGAATAAACGTGATGGTTAAGGTAAACGAAAGGTCTAAATCATGGTTAATATATTTTTAATAGTGTATTCTATCACTATTCTAATCCCTAACTGAAAAATTCTACGAGCAGAAAGTTTTACTCTTTGTTTTATACCAACTTGAAACTGGTATATAATTGTCCAAATGAGGCACTATTTCATATTTCAATGTTTTACAATATAAAAAATAACAATAATAATAAACCACACAAAGTGATGTTTTATATGTTAATTATAATGCAGGAAAAAAATATCAAAATTTTTACTTTATATGAAATACGTAATTAACTAGACCGAAATTCGCACAGCGAATTAGCCCCACTTGGAATGATAACTTTAAACGGAAGGTAGATGATATTGCAGTTTGTTAACAATTTTCACATGTCTGAATGTAGAATATCCTCCTAAATGCTACTAACTATACCGGTAAGGTCAAGGCCAAAAATTTGCTCTATCTCTTACCGTTTTCGAGATAAAGGCCAACTTCCAGTTTGGGGCTCGAAAGTGACATGGAGGTCAAGGACACCGGAAGTTATACCTTACGTATCGTCGTATAGGGGGTAGAGGTCGAAAATGTGGTCAGAATTGCTCTATCTCTTTCCGTTTTCGAGATAAAGGCCAGCTTCCGGTTTGGGGCTCGAAAATGACCTGGAGGTCAAGGACACGGGAAGTTATACCTTAAGTATCGTCGTATAGGGTGTGGAGGTCGAAAATGAGGTCAGAATTGCTCTATCTCTTACCGTTTTCGAGATAAATCATTGTTTTTCTTAAAAAGCGTTATTGGCGATTTCAAGGTCAAGGTCAAGGTCAAAAACTTTTACCGGCTACTTCAGATCACATCGCCCTTTATATATGTGCCAAGTTTGGCTTTTCTAGCTTCAATGGCCTTGCTGTAGATGTCTGGAAACCGATTGATTTTTTTCACGATTTGACCTTGACCAGTAAGCTCAAGGTCAAAAATTTTTATCAGGTGCACCACTTCAGATGACCCTCCATACATGTGAAAAGTTTGGTTGGTCTAGCTTCAGCGGTCTCGGAGGAGATGTCTGGAAACCGATTCGGCGGGAAAAGAAAAAAAGGGAGAAAAAAATAGGTGAAGAATTCAAGGCAATCCTTTCCCATTTGGTATTTTCAATACCAAGTGGGAATAAAATCATACGCACACCAAAAATGTTTATCATATAGTAGAATAAATCACTTAATCACAGGATGCAGCCACACACACATATATAATATATATATATATATATATGTGTGTGTGTGTGCATCCTGTGATTAATATATATATATATATATATATATATATATATATATATATAGAGAGAGAGAGAGAGAGAGAGAGAGAGAGAGAGAGAGAGAGAGAGAGGGAGAGGGAGAGAGAGATCCAAACTTGGACGATGTAGAATTGATACTGTACATCAAATAGCGCATAGGAAAAGCAAGACTACTCCAAAAAATGCAGCAGAAACACACGAAAAAAAACACACACACAGGATATGTAAAACTTGAAGGACGATAAGGGAAAAGAAATCTAACACACCAACCTCCCACACCTCCTCTTAACAACCACCATCACCATCCAATATTTGTTGCATTTGGGCAATTAATGTCGACGAAATGTACCAAAAGCCGCCATAAATAATGTCACACTGAGATAAAGAGAGGAAAGGTATTTTTGATTTCCCTCAATGCTTGGGATCGTAAACGATATGATAACATTGTGGAACTTCATAATCACGTTAGCGAGAGAGAGAGAGAGAGAGAGAGAGAGAGAGAGAGAGAGAGAGAGAGAGAGGGAGAGAGAGAGAGCGAGAGAGATTTCCGAGTCAGTACAGCATAGAAAAGGACTTACCTACGATGACAGCAATATGATATATATATAATCGTCTCTGAATTAAAGAGAAGTGCGATAATAAAATCATACGCCCATCCCCCGCCAACTTCCGGTTTGGGGCTCGAAAGTGACATGGAGGTCAAAAACACCGGAAGTTATACCTTACGTATCGTCGTATAGGGGGTAGAGGTCGAAAATGAGGTCAAAATTGCTCTATCTCTTACCGTTTTCCAGATAAAGGCCAACTTCCGGTTTTGGGTTCGAACGTGAACTGGAGGTCAAGGACACCGGAAGTTATACCTTAAGTATCGTCGTATAGGGGGTGGAGGTCGAAAATGTGGTCAGAATTGCTCTATCTCTTTCCGTTTTCGAGATAACTCATTGTTTTTCTTAAATAACGTTTTTTCGCCATTTCAAGGTCATGGTCAAGGTCAAGGTCAAAAATTTTTATTGGTTGCTTTAGATCACATCGCCCTTTATATATATGCCAAGTTTGGCTTTTCTAGCTTCAACGGCCTTGCAGTAATTGTCAGAAAAATGTTTGACCTTTTTCGCGATTTGACCTTGACCAGTAAGGTCAAGGTCAAAAATTTTTATCAGGTGCACCACTTCAGATGACCCTCCATACATGTGCCAAGTTTGGTTGGTCTAGCTTCAGCGGTCTCGGAGGAGATGTCTGGAAACCGATTCGGCGGAAGAAGAAAAAAAATTAAAAAAAAGCGAGAAAAAAAAGGAAAAATAGGTGAAGAATTCGAGGCAATCCATCCCCATTTGGCATTTTCAATGCCAAGTGGGAATTATTCTAGTTTTTATGGCACAATTATTAACACTCTATGACTAAGATATATATAAGCAACATAAACGAGACAATTCATGAAAATTTTAAAAGTCTTAGCTCTTAAGTAGACCCAAAAATAAAGGGGACTAAAAGTAGGTCTCCTTTATTTTGGGGCTTCAAAAAAAGTATTAAAAAGACGATTATAATAACAACGCAGATAGATAACTATAGTCATTATTTATTTAATAACGGTAAAACCTATTTTTTAAATTAAATGATGAAATTTTAAATCAATTCTCAACTGACTTCCTTGTTTATTTTATAAGTGTAAGAAAGCACTCTTACAGAGACCATTTTAAATTGCGTTTAAAGGACAAAATAGAGTGCTTATTACACCAGAAAAATTTTTTGGATGTTCTGTATTTCTTTCTGCGTCGGATGATGTGATTTTTGAGCATGATCTCCTTATGCCTGAAGTTAGGAATATATATATGCTGGTAAAATTATTCAAGTCAGGGACTGGGATAGTGATAGAATATACTAGTATAAATGTATCAACTTAGATTGCGACTTCCTGTACCTTAATCGTTAATTTTTATTGATATCTGCATGAATATATATGTATAGACTTCTAAACGAAAGAACGAACGAAAGTCTAATTCAAATGTAAGAATGAATTATAAAATTCTAGAACGAAGGTCTAAATCAAATTTTATACGTTTGACTGGTATGTCTATCTTTATTCTGATATCTCACTTGAATAATTTTATCAGCACAAAGTTTTACCCATTCTTATACACCAGTTTGAAATTGGTACATATTTTTCTCATTCAGACACTATTCTGCATTTTAAAGTTTTACGATATAGACCAGAACAAAAGTAAACAAAAGAAACTTACCTTAAACTTACCTTAACTTTAAACACGCTTATTCGCGAACTACATTAAAAAGCCATTGCGTAAGGATTAAGGGTGTACACATGTGGAATTCCTTACCTCCAGAATTGAAAACTGTTCGTACGGAAAGGCTTTTTAAGAAAAAACTTAAACACTATTTTATTGATACTTATGGAAAGACGGAGTAGCTTTTTTTTTCTTAGTATTAACTCTCTTCTTTTTATGATCGAGTCGTCTCATATTAAATTTTGTGCTTTATAACACTCTTCGTTCAGTGCAGTTAGCACCATCCAATAAATTCTGAAGTGTATATGATGTGTACAATTGTCACTTGAGAAAGGGGCAAGCATTGTCACAAGCATTTGCTTTTAGCTTGTTCCCATTTCTGTCCTCCTTGAATTATAAATTACTAATGTTTGTTCTCTTAGTAATAACTTCTGGTTTTGAATTCAGAAAATAAACTTTGATTGATTGATTGATTAATATCTATTAATTGTCATATCTAGGAAGAAAGGACATAAATTTTAATAAAGATGTACATTTACATTAAATATGTAATGAATTATTCAAGTTTGTAACTTGGAGATTTATTGTGCACCTTTGTCATTTTACACACAGTCATGAATACATAATGCTACAACATTTCAACTCTTCAAAAGAGTTAATCAGTAGCGGTTTCTCACGAAGGTATTCCTTTCACATTGTAGAGGACCGCGGAGCTAAATTTCAGTGAGCTGTAAAAATAAAAGGCAAATACTTTTGTCCCATTTTTGAGGTTGCGAATAATTTTTCATTTTAGATTTGATTGCATGTGAACATTTTCAATTTCATTTTAAACAGCTTGACGGTTTTCACATTGACAGAATATAATAAGCAAAGGTTGTATGTTTTACTAGGAAAGCTATTGTCGCAACTATGTGAACCGAGACAATGTGTGCGCAGAAGAAACGCATGAATGAACAGCTGGGAAAAAACATTCGAAAACGAGATGCATATCAACCCAGCGAACCCGACGTTTCCGACGTCGGACTGACGTGCCGGTTTTGGTTGTATATGAAATGGAACCGACGTCGAGTTTTCAACGTCAGAATGACGTCGGGTTCCGACCTGAAACTGACGTCGGGTTTACCACCTTGAAACGACCAGTCTTAGACACGTCTTACAAAAATAGTCTAGAGTTATATAATTAATAGATAATTAATCATTGAACTGCTGTTGTGAAATACATACGAAAGCATTTTCCATGTAAATTTTTACAATCTAGGAAGAAAAATACCGGACGCGCCATCAAAATTATAAAATTTTCATGTAAAAATTACGTTTTTTCGTCCTCTTTTTCAAAATGACTTCCATTTCCGATGAGTGTTAATAAATGTTCATCGCTTTTTGGTCGTTTTTGCAACGTCGGAACGACGTCAGAAAACCGACGTTTCCTCGACGTCGGAAAAAGTCGGGTTTTGGGAAAATAGGTCGTGACGTAATCCTACCCAGTTTACAACTTTATTTTATTCAGAATATGGTTGTAAAGTGGTTGTGACCAAAGTCAAACCTCTTTTCAACCAAAAAAGACGTTGGTTGTTTGCTGGGAAGGTGATTGACATGCGACAATTTTTGCCGTGGAACAAATCATCTTGTTTCTCATTCCATTGTTGTTCAATTGATCCGGCCCCCTGATGGTCTGTTTTCTCCTCGAATAAAAATGGGCCCGGGAGGGGTCAAAACCTTATTTTTTAACGGTTCGGTGACCCGACTTGGCCATTTTTTCGTTTTCGCGAGATATTGTTAAATATTTATATTTAAAACTTCAGCAAAATTTATAACAACGATATATATTAGAGTATTATACATTAAAATACTAAATTCTGCTATTCTAAAACACTAAATGCTACCTTTCAAAAAATCTTCAAACAATCAGCATCAGTTGAAGACATTTTCAGAGTTCCGAGACTTTCCCTTCACGAGCGATAAAAGAAAGTGGGAGGAAAATTCACAAGAAGTCACAATAAATGAGAAGTGGCTAGAAGTGTTTAAACGCCTCTGCCAGCAGACAGAACTATCTGATCTTGATTCAGTTCCAACTTGCGTATCTTGTCAACACCTCCAAAATTTAGTTGTGTTTTGGAACCTCGGGAACATAGATGCGTTCTATCTATCTTTTTTATTATCAGGGTGGTTTGCTGTGGTTTGGGAGTCTTCACAGTCAATTACCCCTTAGGGAAAAAGACTGCGGAATGACCTCAGCACCCTGCTTTATTCCTGAAAGTCTTTTTCTCTGCTGTACAATTCTTCTTTCGGCAAGCCCATTCAAAATGGTTTATTCAGCCACAGAATTTGTATTTCTTCCCATTGGGGTTGGACGGCTTCTGGGTTTGTGAGTTTTAAGGCGTTGCCACAAGGAACAACTAGGCTTCGATTTGTGAACTTGGTTTATGTTTATTCGTATAAGTTTTAGTTTTCAAATATCCGTATCGATTCGGCTGCAGTGAACTCTAATGCACCGCATCCATCTGGGTTGTTCGTTGTATGCTTGCTATTTGAATTCTCTGCAGTTCTGATATCCTGTATATCTTAATTGCCTCCAAAAGCTTCATGTGTACTTTGATTTCAACTTTTCTCAGCATTATCTGTCGATGAGTCCCACCACCATTTTGTCTCATATGTTTTCTTCTTTAACGGCACCCTTAAATCCATGTCTCAGCAATCTCATACAAGGTTCTGGTATATGTTTCCATGCTTTTACATTTTGGGTGGTTGCATCCAGAGAATTTTTGATCTTATTCACTGCTGGTGAGAAGTATGCCTTGAACCTCTCCACAGCTAAATTGTAGTTCTCTAGTCAGGTGACTGTGTTATATACTACTTGTGTAGGACCATTGCATAAATGAGACTTGCTACCTGCGCTTCTTAACCTTCGGTAGCGATGTAGAATTTCGACTATTTTTACTTTCCATACTAGCCAGGTCTGTGCTTTGTAAAATCAAAATTAAATAACAAGCATTGTTTCCTATGACGACTTGCTCATTTTCTTTTACCTCATATGTATTTGTACGCAACATTAAATCATTTTTCCTCATGTTTAACGGTTCCCATAATTCTCCGGCGTGTGTCAGATCGTTTTTGCGACTTCCT
This sequence comes from Protula sp. h YS-2021, assembly GCA_949752745.1. NCBI lineage: Eukaryota > Metazoa > Annelida > Polychaeta > Sabellida > Serpulidae > Protula > Protula sp. h YS-2021. The sequence goes on from OX457028.1 coordinate 53,560,449, forward strand.
GATTTTTTCACACGTTATTTGCTCAAATTATTTTAACCTCATCGTTTTAAAATGAGCCACCAGTCTGAACCTGGTCGATTCATAGCCAATTACGGTTTTTTAACAAGCGAAAATATCATGTCGGAATTAAGCCGTCATTTTTTCGAGGCCAAAAGATTGTCATTTTTGGACGACATTGTATAGCGTTTATATTTCAATATTAAGTAATTCTGTACAAATTCGACGTTTAGTACAGACTCCTGATTATCGCCCAAAAGGGCACAACTCGCATGAGCCAAATCACACTGTAGGCGTTCCGAAGAAAATGTGCAAAATTTGACGTTTTGAATACAGACTAACCGGGTAAAAATGAAAGAAATTATAGAGAAATTTTCGCCTAAATGTGAAATATCTCTGCACGAAAAGGCAGTGGTGTTTATTCGCCATTTCGCAATGATCAAAAGACTTGTTTATGTACAACTCAGAACGAGGCTCGAATGTCCACAGCAATATTTTCAGGGTCTTCTGCATTCATTCAGCAAAAAAATGAGACGTATAAAATAGAAACGTAACAGTATTTTGCAAACATGAACTATTTGTTTATCTTTTTCATCCCGGAACATTTTTTTACGCAATATCTTACAAAACTACTTCACTTAAGTTGTCTATTACGCATATTTAGTCCTTTGACGGGGTAAAAATGAAGGAATAATAGAGAGAGCTCGTCTAAATATCAGATTTCTTTTGCACCATAGAGTTATCGGGTTTTTTTTACAACCCGTACTCTTATGCTATTTTAAAAATTAATTAAAAGTTTTAACACAGTTTCAATTTCTTTTTATGTTCCAAGTATGAGCTGTTTTGCGATATTTCTTCTATGGGCGCCCAAAGTGTAATTTGACTTATTAACCGGTGTGCTGTTTTAAGAACTTGTTAACAACTTTAACAAATAGTTTAGTGTTTCAGTTTCTTTTACATTGTGAGTACGAGTTTTTTTTGTTTGTTTGTTTGTTTTTTTTTTTTTTGCAATATTTCTTCAGTCATTATTTTTTTTCATTTTTACCCTGTTCCTTGAAGTCGAAATGCAAATTTGTTGCGCATTTTATTCGAAACACCCAAAATGTGATTAGGCGTATTAAAGAACAACACTACAGTTCCTCCCGTCTTCAGTGTCCGTCACATTTTCCGGGCAGTTGATAACCTTCTAGCATGTTTATGTTTCCCAAGGTTTGTCCCAGAGACATGGTTAAGGTGTTACCTTATCTTAGGATACCTTAGGATGGTACTGGCACCAAGTTGCGAAACCTCTATAGCCAGCTCAGTTTCATCACTCCATGGCTTAATATTTCGACCAATGCTTTGCAAGTACAACGGAGATCTATAGTTACAAACTATTTCTTCACTTTCAAAGAAGTTATCAAATCTGTTCTTAAATGAATTTACACTGTGTGAGTCAATCACGGATTGTGGAAGAGCATTCCATATGCTGACTATGCGCTGGGTGAATGATTCATTCCTGATGTTCTTTATCCGCCGGGAACCGGACGGATATAGTTTTCATTCTGTCCGTCTGTCTGTCCGTCCGTCCGTCTGTGCAATTTCAGTCTCACGCGCCTACAGCCCGCATTAGTGGGTGGATTGATTTCAGATTTTACCACGGGGTGCTCCTAAGCATCCCGCAGTGCAGTGACCAGGATTCGACGGGATCGGAGCAAAATTGCCAAAATGGCAAAACTTTAAAAAATTGCAGAAACTGAATAAGGACTTTGCATAACACACATCAGTCTCACGCGCCTACAGCCCGCATTATTGGGTGGATAGATTTAAGATTTTACCCATGGCTGCTCCTAAGCATCCCGCAGTGCAGTGACCAGGATTCGACCGGATCCGAGCAAAATTGTCAAAATGACAAAACTTAAAAAAATGGAAGAAATGAATTAGGAATGAGCATAACACATATCGGTCTCACGCGCCTACAGGCCGCATTAGTGAGTGGATTGATTTAAGATTTTACCCATGGCTGCTCCAAAGCATCCCGCAGTGCAGTGACCAGGATTCGACCGGATCCGAGAAAAATTGCCAAAATGGCAAAACTTTAAAAAATTGCAGAAACTGAATAAGGACTTTGCATAACACACATCAGTCTCACGCGCCTACAGCCCGCATTAGGGGGTGGATTGATTTAAGATTTTACCCAGGGCTGCTCCTAAGCATCCCGCAGTGCAGTGACCAGGATTCGACCGGATCCGACTAAAATTGTCAAAATGACAAAATTTTAAAAAATGGAAGAAATGAATTAGGAATGAGCATAACACATATCGGTCTCACAAGCCTACAGGCCGCATTAGTGGGTGGATTGATTTAAGATTTTACCCATGGCTGCTCCTAAGCATCCCGCAGTGCAGTGACCAGGATTCGACCGGATCCCAGCAAAATTGTCAAAATGAAAAAACTTTAAAATTTGAAGAAACTGAATTAGGAATGAGCTTTACACATATCGGTCTCACGCGCCTACAGCCCGCATTAGAGGTTGGATTGATTTAAGATTTTACCAAGGGCTGCTCCTAAGCAGAACCGGACGGATATAGTTTTCATTCTGTCCGTCTGTCTGTCCGTCCGTCTGTCCGTCCGTCCGTCTGTCCGTCTGTGCAATTTCAGTCTCACGCGCCTACAGCCCTCATTAGTGGGTGGATTGATTTCAGATTTTACCACGGGGTGCTCCTAAGCATCCCGCAGTGCAGTGACCAGGATTCGACGGGATCGGAGCAAAATTGCCAAAATGGCAAAACTTTAAAAAATTGCAGAAACTGAATAAGGACTTTGCATAACACACATCAGTCTCACGCGCCTACAGCCCGCATTAGTGGGTGGATTGATTTAAGATTTTACCCATGGCTGCTCCTAAGCATCCCGCAGTGCAGTGACCAGGATTCATTTCATCTTCTGCCAACCTCGTTTGAAGCAACAATGCCATCTGGTCGATGTATCGATATTATCTTCACACCAAATCAACCATGTTCCACTGGCTCTACAAACCTCTACTTCACTGACCACAAGGCTGTATGGTGTTCTTTGGAACAGTTGTTCACAGGAACATCATAATCAGGTATACAATTTGCGCGAACCCGGCGGATTCATGCTTCTCGAGCATCTAGTTTTGGACCTGCATTTTGCTAGTGTTTGACTGTGACCACGTAGTTTTTGTTGACACTCTTTCGACCTTCGTTTTAAGCCAGGAACGACCTTACTATCATAGATACCATTCATTATTTTGTATGTTTCTATCATATCCCCTCGTAATCTTCTATAGGCTAGGGTTGGAAGCTTTAGTTTCCTAAGCCTCTGTTCATATGTTAACTCTTTCATTCCTGGTAAAAACCTTTCAATAGCGTGTATCCACTTCACTTTGTACGGAGCCCAAACACTATTTGTATATTCGAGATGACTACGAACCAGTGCTTTATATAATGGTAAAAATGTTTGTTCATTTAAAACTTTGTAAGATCTTCTTATCAACGCTGACACATAGTTGCTTTATTGATTTTGTCGTTGATGTGCTTTTCAAAGTCTAAGTTTCGATCGAAGATCACTCCAATATCTTTTTCGTGTGCTACATCCTTTATTTGATACTCAGAAGTTTCACTTTTTAAGTAGTATTTATAGCCAGGTTCACTGTTTATGCTTAGAAGCTTGCATTTATCTTTATTGAATTTTAACAGCCACTTGTCACTCCACTTCATAACTGTATTTAAATCCTTCTGTAATTGACTTTTATCATAATCATTCTTGACAATTTGATATAACTTTGTGTCATCAGCAAAAAGCAAAATTTCGTTGATAATGGAGTCACATATGTCATTAATATATATAATAAACAACAGTGTTCCTAGGACACTTCCTTGCGGAATCCCGCATTTTACTTCAAACAAGCTATTATTTAAAATAAGAATATGTCAAGCAAATAAGAAACCCTGTTTTTTCTCAGAGCAATTGGTTATTGGCAATTAATAACTGATGTTATAGTAAATTATATAAACGTAAAACCGTAAGTGAAAGTGATGTGTAAAATTTTTGTACTTTATTTAGTGGTCTTATATACACAATTTTCGGTAGTATATACACGGAATATACGACTTAACAACTTGATAATGTTCGGTCGTATATACATGGAATATACAACTCTCAATGTTCGGTCGTATATACACGGAATATACGACTTTTAATGTTCAGTCGTATATACAAGGAATATACGACTTTCAATGTTCAGTCGTATATACACGGAATATACGACTTTCCAAATTGTGGTTGTGGTAAGGACGCAATATAATATGAATTTCGCCCAGGACTGAAATATTGATTTTTTACATTATTACAATGACTGGTGTCAGCCGTACAACTGGTCCAGTGGCGTGGTTGATAGAGCGTGGGACTTCGAATCGTTTGGTCTGGGGTTCAAGTCCCATCGAAGACTTTTACTCGAACGTTAAAATTTTGTCATTTTGACTGGGAAAGCTACGTTCAAAACTCATGAAAGTCGTAGAAAACTATTTAAAAAATGATTTCGTTTATAACTCAGGCGCAGCATGCTTTGTAGTTTTGGTATTTATTAAATTTTTAGGCATATAAACAGTATTTTTACGATTAAACGGCTATTTAAAACGTGTGTTTTGGCGGTTCTGTGAAAACCAGAAGTAATTATAAAACTATTTTTAATTCAATTTTATGATTTTTAATACGTTTTTTGTATTTCATATGCCGGAAATAACTAAAATGGGTATTGGAAAATATTACACGACATTTATTTTAGAAATTAAGACCGTTTTAAGGGGGAAATTTTAAGTTAAAACTATGGGTGATAATTCGTGATAGCTGGGATTCGTGACCAGCTGAGGTTCTAATGTTTATCTTAATTTCTCGTTTAATTTACCAAATTACCTTTTTTATGGTACGAATATAGTTACTAAATTTAATAATATTGTCGTTTTCAGCTGTGGGAGGTTTGAATAACGTCCCAAAACCTTTAAAAATCAAATGCATATTTAATGTTCGCTTTTGAAAATGGCGGTTGTTTACATGTTGCCTTGGCAGATGCGTAGGAATTTATTCACAAAAATAGGGGAGAATGGCTAATTTTTAGCGTTTTGAATGTAGTTATTGGTGAAATATCAGAAAGTTGGTATTAAAATAATTGTTAAAGTTTTATATATTTCAAAGTAGTGTTTAGTGGTAAAAGTACTGGTAACGACGTGAACTAGTTCGGGTCGTGGAGGGTTACGACTGTGTTGCTAGCGTTGTTTATGTTGACACCAGCGCAAAAAAGTCCAGAACGTATTAGGCGCTTACTTGTGCAATATCAAGATCATTGAAGTGTAGAATTATTTACTCCAGTGTTTGTGCAATAATTTTTAAAAATTACACTTAACAACATTTTACACACCACAAACACGATAAACCGATTCGTATATAATATTGTACCTATCAGTTTGACTTTGTTTGCTAATAAAGTTTAGAAAGATTGATTTCTTCATATTTTTTAAAAGTTATGAGTCTTATAACCTTTCTTATGTGTACACTCACTTCCTCAAATTAAAAAAGTGATGTTATAAATTTGAAAAGTTGTATATTCCGAGTATACACGACCGGAATTTGAAAAGTAGTATATTTCATGTATATATACTGCCGAACATTGAAAGTTGTATATTCCGTGTATATACTACCGAGACGGAAAGTCGTATATTCCGTGTATATACTACGGCAATTTGAAAAGTCGTATATTCCGTGCATATACGACCGAACATTGAAATGTCGTATATTCCGTGTATATACGACTACAAAATGGAGTGGGCTATTCTGACACATCACTTTCACTCAAGGTGTTAAGTTTAAACAATTTATCTTAACGCAGCAAACAAGTAATTGCGCTAAAAAAAATAATATTTCTTATTTGCTTGACATATTCTTATTTTAAATAATAGCTTGTTTTCAGTCCATTGCGACCCTCACCCGTTAACAATGACTCTCTGGGTACGATTTGTCAAAAAATATCTTGTCCAACCAAGGACAGGATCCTTTATTCCATAAGACTTTATTTTTGTCATCAAACGATTGTGAGGAACACGATCGAAAGCTTTCATGAAATCAAGATACACACAGTTTATTTCATAGTTGTTTTCAATGGCTTCCGTCCACGAATCCATAAGTTTTAATAACTGGAGCACAGTAGACCTTTTTGGCATAAAACCAAATTGGTTATCACAGAACAAGTTATTTTTCACCATGTGATTGAATATGTGGTCTCTTATTTCTTTTTCCATTGTTTTACACACTATACTCGTCAGACTTACTTGTCTATAATTACTAGCAACTTTGGCGTCTCCCTTTTTATACAATGCTGATACACTTGCCATTTTCCATTCTTTTGGTAATGACATTTCCCGCAGTGAAAGATTCATTAATTCTTCTAAGGGCTGGCTAAGCTCACCAGCGAGTTCCTTTAACAGTCTAGCATGCAGACCATCTGGGCCACACGATTTATTCACGTCAAGACTTATAAGCCTTTTATATATAGCTTCACTACTTAAATACAAGTTTTGCATTTCAAATTTTACAGCTATGTCATTTAATACTGGAAAAGTATCAGTTTCATTTTCGGGCTCTTCAACAAACACACTTGCAAAAAATTCAGAGTGTTCGCACTACGAAACCTTGTATTGAAACTACTTGTATTGTTTTTGAGAAACATGACTTCCAAATTTAGTCATTCATGTGATCGAGTGATCTCGAGACCCCATGCCTCTATTTGATGCGAAATGACGAAAATTCCAATTGGCCAAATCCCAAATATTTTTGGTGTTTTTTATTTTTCAATGGTTAGCTCCGGTTCAGCTGGTCCTTACACTTACTTGGTATATCTGTATGTCAGAGCTACGAGACCATCCATTGTTCCACTAATGGGGGTCAAAAATATTTTGAATCAAAATAAAAATAAACATGTCAGTTTCAAAACAATTAGTTTTTAATCTTTCTTCTCATAAACTTACCGATCCTCAATTTGCAGTCCTGTCTAAAGGCCTGTCCTTTTGTCCAGCTGCTGGGGAACCGGATTTGGGTGTCATGAGGAACGATCTAGATAAGTTCCATATGGATCCCAGGCACAAATGTTTTGTTAAAAATAAAACAAAAGCCAAACTTAAGGAGGTAAACTTGTCGGACTCTTCCTCTGAGGAGTTGTTTGGTGATATCGACTGTTACACAGATTCGGAGACTAAAAATTCAAATTAAAATCAACGTGGAATCCGCCTGGTTGTAGGGTTTCAGAAGAATTTATTAGTATGAACCTCGACAGTTTACGAAACCAAAAGGTTTTCGCTCCTTCCAAGAAAAATCTGACAGAAAAAAAGAATTTATTGCTATTAAGGAGTTATTTTCAAATAAAGATATCGTAATTAAACCCGATGATAAAGAGGGTGCGGTTGTTGTTTTGGATCGGGATGATTTCCTAAAGGACGGTTATACCCAACTTTCTGACAGTAAAGTGTATAAGAAACTGGATGGTTGTAAAACTTTCCATTTTTATCAAACCATTAAAGAGTATCTAGAATACTACTTTAAAACTGAACATGAAATTACCATGGATACATTTACATATCTAACTGAGTTTCAGTCGCGAACAGCACGTTTATACTTATTACCCAAAATCCATAAACAAACTAGGCCTGTCCCGGGGAAACCAGTTGTTTCCGCTAATGGCTCTCCTACTGAGAGGATAAGTCACTTTGTGGATTATTTTCTCAAACCCTATGTATGCTCTACAGATTCATATATTAAAGATACAAATGACTTTTTGTTGAAATTACAAAAACATCAAAAACTACCCCAAAACTGTATCTTGTTTACTTTAGATGTGGTATCTTTGTACACTAGTATTCCGACAGAACTAGGTTTGTCTTATGTCGAAAACTTCCTAAATGACCACAGAAAATATGGCGAAAAATCATGTAATAGTATGCTAATTAAATTATTAGAATTTGTTTTAACAATGAATGACTTTGAGTTTAATAGCAGGGTTCGCGCTGGGTTCTCAGGAAATTGAGTCAAAAAAGGAAAGTGTGACTCAGTTGGGTCCAGAAAAACTCGGTGGTTTCGTAAAAAATGCCCACAAAGTGAACAAAAACCCCGCCAACGCGAACCCTGAATGGGGAGTAGTTTCTCAAGTTGTTTGGTACGGCAACTGGTACGAGAGTAGCGCCGTCTTATGCAAATTTAGTCGTGCAATTTTTGAAAAAAGTATGTGTATGTTTACAAAAAACAACCTCTATTATGGTCGAGGTTCATTGATGACATCTTCAGCATCTGGCATGGAGACCTTGAAGTCCTTGGAGAGCTTCGTGGGAGTACTTGAATGCACAGGTTAAATCTTTGAAGTTTACCCTGGAATATAGTTATACTCAAATACCTTTTTAAAATGCAGAAAAGTTCCGTACTCAACTGCCAAATATTTGTTCGCGTTCCGTCTTTTAAATGTGACGTGGCCAAAGTCAAAAGGCCAGAAATTTAAATCAAGGGGTATAGATTATCTGTAAAACTCGTACTCAGATAATTATTATTACCCCTCGGCCAAAATTGGCCGAAGGGTTATTGTCATCGTCGTGGTGTCTGTCTGCCTGTCCGTCTGTCTTTCTATCTGTCCTTCACGCTAATCTTGTAAACAGGATAGCTTGAAAAGTACTTGGTGGATAATCACGAAATTTTGTGCTGGAACAAATCAGGTAAAGATCTAGGCTGGTATTGATTTTGTGCCCGATTTGGCAATTCAAAATGACCGCCCGGCGGCCATCTTCTTTGTTGACACCATCTTTTTGTAAACACCATAGCCTGAAAAGTACTTGACCGATCATCACGACATTTTGTGTAGGATATATTCAGGTAAAGAATTAGGCTGGTATTGATTTTGGACCCGATCGCAAAAATCAAAATGGCTGCCGGGCCGCCAACTTGAATTTTTCGTGAAAAATCTTCCCAACAGGATTAAGTGAAAAACTACTCTGCTGATCATCACTAAATTTTAGACACACATTTACCGGGTCATAATCTCGGATAATGTTGGTTTTTGGCCCGATCGGAAAATTCAAAATGGCTGCCATCCGCCATCTTGAACTTTTCGTGTAAACACGATAGGTGAAAAAATACTTGGCCGATCATCACCAAATTTTTATATACACATTTACCGGTCAAAATATACCCTTGAGCAGACCGGTACGTGGGCCGTGGGGTATTGCGTTCACTAATGGCTCTTGTTGATTGCTGCAGAATTAGGCATGAATTTATTATGTGCATCCACAATATTTAACTATTTTCTTCCATGTTTCGGAAATATCAAATCAAAAGGTTTGGTGGATAACTACAAAGTTTATTGTCAATTTTCACTTAATAAGCCATGCTCTTTGTATATAAATAAATGTCCATCACAGGAGATTTGCGGTTATTTCCATATTCTTTTCTTTTAAAGAAAGCGCAACAGAAAAGTTGTATATCATTGCCGTTGTACTTTGAAAGCCTTTAGTAAACGGCAACAAAGACTTACAGGTCGTTGAATCCCGAACAAAATTGCCACACAGGTGTCTCAAAGCGAGTGCAGTTGACTTGCATATCGTTATATATCGAGGAATTGAAGCGGTACGCCGAACCGTGTTACCGATCCGCTTTTTGTAGCTACTAAAGGGCTAGTTTGAACGATTTAATAAAGACTGTATTCCCAGCAACGTTATGGAAGAAGCCAGATTTTGAAGTTCTATAAAGAAACATTAGTAAATTAAGATTGGAGATTGAGAAGGATGGAAGAATGGGAAATTTTTACGTATATAGACCGGAAGCAACTTTATTCATTTTCTGTAGTAAATCCCAAGCAACATACTTAAAAAAGTTTATCTCATTATGTTTTTTACCTTGTGCCTTCTATTGTCTGTCCACCAGGAATTTGCTGTGTTTTAGATAGATAGATAGATAGATAGATAAGTACATAGATAGCCTTAGCAACAACATATATACATCTATATTCCATAGTGTTACTTAAGGTAGACATATTATTCTCCATACACGTGTTTCCAAATAGATGAAGTCTGTTGCACGCTTGATTGTAGTGTATTTATTGTTATCTCGTTTTGTGAATTATTCAGACGCAGTGTAAATTAAAAGACGAGATTTCTTAAAACCACCTTGCATGATTTAATATTCAAGAAACTACAAATCATACTTGTCCTCTCATATTAAGACACACCCATGAATTGTTTCAGTATATTGTGAGATGTTGTTTGTAATTTTTGAATAGTACCTTTTTTTTGTAAGAGTGCCATAGATGAGCTGTATACATATTTGTGCAATATGTTTTAAACAGTGTTATTTTAACATCAAGACTATAAATACCAAACTTTCGTATTAGCATATTTCCATGAGCATAGAAGGCGCGAGTTTGTCGTTTAAAATATCCATATCATCACTCGCGTCATTAGTTATTACACACTCTAGATATTTATATTCAGCAACCTCTTTCAGTTCACATCCATTTAAGTGGAATTAAGGAAATCTGAGTTCATCATGTTCGATCGTAATATCATTGTAACAGTTTTTTGTGTATTGAACGTAGAGTCTAATTGCCCAGCACTATTTTCGCCTATACTTATTAATAATTTTATTCCCTTTAAACAGAAGCCGCGATAAGCGTCATATCACCTGCATGCATTATGTGATTGAGTAGTACTGCGTTTAAAGTACAATATGTTTTACATTTGCTCAGTTTACTACTTAATTCATCAATATAAACATTTAAGAAGTGAGGTGACAATATTCCTCCTTGTCTCACTTCATGTTTTGATTTTAAATACTTTCGAGATTGCACTGCCCCAGTTAATTTGAAATACTTGATTACTGTACCAATATATAATTAATCGTAAAATATACCCATGTACACCTTTCTTTTCTAGTATTTCATAAAGTTTAACCTGATTAACACGATCAAAAGCTTTGCTAATGTCAAGATAGCACATAAATACACTAGCGTTAAGTGATTTATGCAGGTCTACAAGAGCCCCTCGTTAATTCGTCCTCGGTTAATTCGTACCGCCGGTTAATTCGTACCACATTCATCGGTCCCAAGTTGACAAAGTCCTCAAGCTTAGTTGATTGCAAATAAAAGAGTGACATTATACTATAAATTCGACTTAATTGCGCATGTGTAGTGAAGAGTTCTACACCACCCACTCAACAGTCATGTGTCGTGCCCTTGTCATTACCTACTATGGAGTAACACGTGGCTGCAGCTTCTATTGTCCAGGGTCTTGTGTGTCACTTACTACAATACCTACTACGGAGTTTTCTATAAAAACTGAACATTACTCAAATATTTACATCTCAACTGTGAAAATGGCATCGAAAAAGCGAAAATACAATGATTATTCAAGAAATACAGAGTATTAAAGCAAATAACGAGTGGTGCTAAAACTAGGACACAAATAATGACAGAGTATGGGGTACCAAAAAACACTCTTGCATCATGGATAAAAAACAAGAATAAAGTTATAAGTCAGGGTTCGCGTTGGCGCGGTTTTTGTCCTCTTTCCGGCATTTTTTACAAAATGGCTCACTTTTTCGGAACCCACCGAGTTTTCTGGACCCAATGTCACAATTTCCTTTTTTGACTCACTTTCCTGAGAACCCAGCGCGAACCCTGTAAGTGATGTAGAAAGTAGCAAATTTGAGCGGGACAGAAAAAGTTCCAGGCTCGCCCATGGCATATACATGTTTTTGTGTTTTATTTCACTCGGTCAGAGTAGACAAAAAATGTAATAAAACTTGTACAGTACATATTTGGTTTTAGTAATTCCAAAAATTTGACTCGGTTAATTCGTACTTTTTGGCTCGGTCCTGACAAGTACGAATCAACGAGGTTCTACTGTATATACATTGATCTGTTCCGTGTTTTTTTCTTAAATTCAAACTGATTTGAGTTTGTTGTCAATAATTGCTCAATTCTATCATAAATAATTATTTCCACTACTTTACTCATAATAGTAGCCAACGCTATTGGTCGATAGTTGTCAGAAGTTATAGAAATATATTACGTTTTATTCTTAATTATGTGTATTGGCATGACTTTTAACATGTTATTTGGCAAATATCCATGCTAAAACATCAAAGTAAATAATAGGCTTAATAGTGGAAATAATTATCTCAAGTAGTATTTAAGTGTTTTGCGTATATACTGTGATTTCTGAATGATTTATTATCTCTTGTGTAACGAGGGGGTACAAGTTTCAGCTTGTCCGTCTGTCTGTCTGCTTTCTTGCACCCTCGTGTTCGGGGTATATCTCCGAAAGTATTTGTGGTATAGTTTCCTCCTTTGGCATACGGTTAGAACGTATATTGAAGGTGTGCAACTTTATTTTTGAAATCGGCCAAAAAAAAAAAAAGACTTGTCAAAAATGGCTTATTTTTCAGAAATTTTGTTGCCACGTAGATGGGTTTTGTCCAGACGAGTTCTAAAAAGCTAATCGATCCAGCGTTTTGAAATTTTATTAAATTGTCAATTGTTAATTACTTGTAAAAATACGATTCTCAAAAATATATATTTTTTGTGCAAACCTGTTTGCACGGAGAGTTTGTCCAGACCTTTTACCCGAACCTTTTTGATCTAGCGTTCACAAATTTTTTGCAGTGAAAATCTATATATTGTAGATGTGCAACGTCATCTTATTTTTTAAGTCGGCCAAAAATTGCTAAGCATTGTAGGGTTTTCAGTTTCATTGAATCTGCTAACATCCAGTGACATTATGTGTTACACGGGGGACCCTGCCTCACTGAGCTTCTGGTTATCAGATATTGTTTTTTCTACATCTTCCATCATTACCATTTTCTCGTCATGTGTACTAGATAACGTATACTTCTGGAATTTATAGTCACTCTTTACACCATGGAACGAATTCTTATAATTTGAAATAATTCTGCAATGTGTTTTTCTCCTGTAGTGCCACCAGTTGATGTAGGAAATGAAGTATTAGTTTTTTCGTAGTTTTTTCGGATAACTTTTAAAATTTTTGGTTAAGCTGTCTTTTCTCAGCTGATTTTCGTGTTTCTTAATGAAGCACCAGCCTCGGTGGCCTAGTGGTTAGAGTGTCCGCCTCGAGACTGGAAGGTCGTGGGTTCAAACCCGGTCGGGTCATACCTAAGACTTTAAAATTGGAATTTCTCCTTGCTACCCTGTGAGACACTCCACATGTAAGGGTTAGAATGAGGGCTGGAATGCCCCATTTCAGTATAATGTGGCAGGGGGATCCCGATGTGACCATAGCAGTTGAATGGGATCTGAAGAACAATACAATACAATTCTTACTGAGGCGTCGATCGTATTTAAATCTTGTCTTGGTTTTTCTATAGGTTTCATGTACAGTCCCTTGTTTTGGTTAACCTGCATGTCTCCATACTTCATGCGTGTCTCTTGATAATGTGTATAGTTCTCATACGTAGTCAGACCAGCCTGGCTTGTTATACATATACGTTTTATCATCTGCTTGTTTCGTTAATTTCATTGCAGACGTATTAAGGATATCTATAATTTGGTTATACATGGAATCAGTTTGTTCATTGTGCAATGGGTCTCCTTAAGGTCAACATTTTCACATCCTAATACGTCTCTATCAATGCAACTTTTGATAATTCTAGATCAGTTATTTTCCGTTTTTGTATGTGTTTTATATTATGTTTTATATTTGCAAAGTCTGGTTCGACCTGTGTTTCACTGGTGCATATTTGTTCCGTGTAACTGAAGACATTTCCCTAAAATCAAAAACCCAGAATTTTATCCAGTTACTATAACCTACTTGTACAGTAAAATTTCTTCAAGTGAACACCCCTATTTAATGACCTCCCCCCCCCCCCCCGATAATGAACATTATTTCCCGGTCCCAAATATTCCTATTGGCTGAACTTTTTCTCAAATTTAGGCCTATTCTAATGACTGAACACCCCGATATTGTGAATAATGAATGCGTCCTCCGATCCCGACGCCAAGTTTATCTGTGCATAAGCACTACTGATAACTGAGCACAAGCAGGCATGTTTACCAATCGGGTTAATTGCATTGGTGAAGTCATCCAGAGGATTAATTACTGATGCTCAGCCAGAGTTCTTTTTGTGATGCGCCCCCAAACAGTGGAGTATTTAAACCATATGCAAAGATAAGCATGTCTCCGTGTACATAATGTAGCAACGATACTTGCCGGTGTGACATTAAATATTCACCCCCATGAAATGTTCACCGGGGGGTTAGAATTTCATTATGAATTTCATAGAATACTGTCTGAATAACAAAAACAAACACCTTTTTTTAAAGAAAATCCACACTTTTATTCCTGTTATGCATACATTTCTATAATCTGCGCCAACTGAAGAGTATCTAATCATGCAACTGCCAATTTTACTACCAACAACAGCTTTTAATCACACAGCAACATTCACCTTCTTCTTCACTTGCTTCTCCTTATGAACAACTGTCTAAACATGAACAAATGGCTGGAAATGGGCATACATATTTGAAATATAAATGTTTTCATCGCTTAAATCGAACGAGCCAATGGCATCCATGTACTGGTCAGGTTCGTATCTCAACCACTTAAACTTTGGTAACCCGTCAGGGTGTGTACCACAAGGATCGTTTTGCTGTTTTCACATCTTTGTTGGATGAAACACTTTCCGGCTTCCGGCTGTCAATGCGATTTAATACTTACTGATTACTGATTGCAATCATAGTCATAAGTAGCTTCCTGTTATCATTGCGATTTAATACTTACTGGTGTAATTAGCCTTCCCTATGAAGTATGCAAAATGCAACCGTGGCTCTATTGTTCTATTAGTTCAATGGATCAAGGTCGCCAGTTGTTAAACGTGACCGATTTCGTGTTTATCTAAATAAATCACTGTTTACCATTTTTATTTTTAATCTGAAAATATATTTTTTGCAAGATTTTAATTATTTTCTGCATTTACTTTTATAAAGGGGGTGACGATTTAATGTGTAAAATTCACCGGGGGTGTGTTTTTCATGCTATCAAATATTCACCCCCGGGAGTGCATATTTCATAAGGGGGCTGGATAGTTCATAATGTAATATCCACACGTTAAAACGATAAAACACGTTCGTTGTTGTTTACTGATCAGAAAAAGAAACCCACGTATCTTACAGACTTCTTCGCGTTAAAGAAACCATCCGAGTAAATTGTGCATTGTGTAGAAACAAGCTGGACTATCTAAAAAAATAGTTTTGAAGACTATAGACAGCTCTTTATTTTAAGGACAGAAATTACTTGGTTTCAATAAGCAACTGATAGAAAATGTGAATTAAAAGGTAGTCATCAATTGTGTTTTTAACCTTTGTTTTGAAAGTCCGATCGTAAAAGCAAAATCTCTATTTAATGAACACCCCCGTATAATGAACATTTGTCCCGGTTCCAGAAGTGTTCAATGAACAGAGATTTTACTGTATATGCTAGAGGTTGGTTGTGTTTTTGATTAGCAATATGTGGTTTGACACCCTGTGTCAGTGGTGTGTATTTTTTCCGAGTAATTCAAGGCATATTTCTGCAAAATCATTGAAAGCCAATAACTTTCTCTCAATTAGTGTAGATGTTACACCTAGAAAGTGTATTGAGTGTTATCGCATTGCTCAGCAGACACCGTTTTAAAAATTGTCGGTATTATCCCCAGTGTAAACAAAGGATATAGTTATGAGCATGTGGACCAGCCTCGGTGGCCTAGTTGTTAGAGTGTCCGCCTCGAGACTGGAAGATCGTGGGTTCAAACCCCGGTCGGGTCATACCTAAGACTTTAAAATTGGGACTCCTCCTTGCTACCCTGTGAGGCACTCCACATGTAAGGGTTAGAAGGAGGGCTGGAATGCCCCATTTCAGTATAATGTGGCAGGGGGATCCCGATATGACCACAGCAGTTGAAAGGGATCTAAAGAACAATACAATACAATATGAGCATGTCTGTGTGCCATGGAAGCTCATGGTTTTGTTCTCGCAAGTTCTCAAAAACTATTTAAGGTACGGTTCTGATTTTTATACAGTGAAAATGTACAGTGCTGTGAAAAACCGTTGAATATTTTGTTCAGTACTCTAGTATGCCACGAATGTAAGTCCCTCCATAGCAAACTATTTGTTGTTTAATCATTTGGTCATACAAAACTTGTAAAATGCGGAAATCTGTTCACGATTGGCATCGCTGTGCTTAGTTAAACATCCAGGGGTCACTTGATTTAAACCTTTTCGGGAACGTGTGGAATTTGTCAAAAAGAAAGCTGTCTCGCAGCTGTCTTACAGTCTTACCACAAGCGTCAAGATCTGTGCTGCATTCTTATTCAAGAATAGAATTCCTTACTACAAAGGGAAAGCAATAACTGCATTGCTTCCAAATGAAGACGAGTTAACTCGTGCATCGCACAGCCAGGATATTGCACGAGATATTGACAATTTTTGAATTTTGAACATATTCCCACGTGTGTTTGTGAGATCAGAGCAATAAAAGTAACTGGTGAAAACTTTTTTTACTGTGTTTGCCAAACGAACATTTTTTCCTACATATAATTTCGTTTCGATTAAAGTGACTGTAGAGTACGACAAAAATGCTGCAAAACGTAATATTCCAAACATTTTCACAGCACTGTATATATTGTAGATGTGCAGTGTCGTATTATTTGTGAAAAAGGTGACAAAATAACAAATTGTCAAAAATTGACACTTTGTGTATACCACCTCGCATGTAACCATTTATGGTAGTGACCTGCAACCTTACACAGTAAAATATTGGGACCGAGACAAGTTATCCTTCGTAGACGTTCACTACTGAGACGTTTTCAGTAATGGAGGTTTTACTGTATATAATTTACCTTGCGCCATCTTGTCTCGCTAAGACTCTGGTTTCGTATAAAATGCACCATGTTTAAAACACCTCATGAGGACAATATGCGGGATATTGTCTCCAATATTTTTTTACAATGTTTTGATTTAACTTTAAATGTCGTTCATACTTTGAAATAGTCAATTGAAATTCTTGCGAAATTACTCAAGTTTTCTCTCATAATTTACATAACAAAGGATAAAAATGCAAAAATTTAGAAATTTCTAAAAAAATGTTTTCGGAGCAATTTTCCAAAGATTTAGAGCAGTAAGAAAAATTTTGTGTTGCACTCTCTAATTAAGAGTTAATTTTTTTTTTGCTTAAAAATGTTTTGTCTGTGTTCAGAATAATTGAAACAATGAATATAGTTAAAGTTTACGAAGGGCTGTACTCGACACTTGCAAGGCATCCGTCATCCGTTATTTGTGTGTTTGTAAACCAGTTTTATGCGCCGGTCTGACAAACGTCAGGAGGGGCATTATGTTTTTGACTGGTCCATCCGTCATTCTGTTCGTCACGTTATGATTGTGAACATCAGATCTCAAGTTCTACTAATCCGATTTCAGTCAAAACTGGTACGTAGCTTCTACCTTACGCGCTGTAGAAATGGAACGCGTTTGTAAACGATATTTTGCTGAACCTGTAAACACGTGGTTTCGTGCATTTTTTTCACTTTGGCAGGCTATATCTCCAAAACAGTTGGATTAGGCTGAAACGTGGCAAGAACAACAAACATATAGTGCAAATGTTTACTGCGAAGTTTTTCTTCATTTCCGCTGAAAACGTATTTTTGGCGAATTTTTAAATTTTTGAATTTGAACTTTTTTTGGCCATGTTGTTGCGATATCTCCGAAACGGTTTGTTGGATTGGGCTGAAACGTGACAAGAACAACACACATATAGTGCAAATGTTTACTGCGAAGTTTTTCTTCATTTCCGCTGAAACTGTATTTTTGGCGAATTTTTTAATTTTTGATTTTGAACTTTTTTGGCCATATTGTTGCGATATCTCCAAAACGGTTTGTTGGATTAGGCTGAAACTTAGCAAGAAGAACTCACAGAAAGTGTAAATGTTTACTGCGAAGTTTTTCTGCATTTCCGTGGAAAATGTATTTTTGGCGAATTTTTTAATTTTTAATTTTGAACTTTTTTGGCCATAGTGTTGCGATATCTCCGAAACAGTTTGTTGGATTAGGCTGAAACGTGGCAAGAAGAACCCACATATAGTGCAAATGATTATTGCGAAGTTTTTCTTCATTTCCTTTGAAAATGTATTTTTGGCGATTTTATTTTGAATTATTACTTTTTCGGCCATATTGTTGCGATATCTCCGAAACAGTTTGTTTCATTAGGCTGAAACATGGCAAGGAGAACCCATATGTAGTGGAAATGTTCACTGCGAAGTTTTTCTTCATTCATTTTCTGTAAAAATGTATTTTTGGCGATTTTTTAAAATTTTTTGGGCTCGCCAATGTTGTACTTTTAAGCAAGGAATTTTTTCCACGTGACTGATTGGGGGGCGGGGGAGACATATTCGTTTTTGTTTTAACAAAAACACTGGCCAATCTAGTATGATGTGGACTTATAACTGGTTTCCGATCGTGGATGACTGGCGGACATCAGAACGTTTAACATTCGGATTTGTGTATTATCTACTGGCTTCAGCGTGAGTGAGTACGCGAGTTTCAATTTTAAGTGCGCAACTTAAAGCGTGGACTCGACAGGTCTATTGATATGGTGGTTGTGAGTATGACAAGACGGATGCGCCAAAAATTGACCAATGTAATCCGCGAATCGCGTCATTGAAGGCACAGTGCATAATTCAACTGACCGCTGACTAAATAAACTTCAGAGGGGATATATACAGAAGTTAACTACAGTTAACAAATTCCGTTAGCTGCACATGTAGCAAACAGAACTTAAAGTTAATGGGTAAATGTTACTTTAGTGATGAAGAAAATTCTTGTAAAAACTGTTTACGTAAAAACTCTTTGCGTTAAAGGCTGTTAGCTTATATATATGTTATACAGTAATCCCTCGTTATCTCGAACTCGGGTTATCTCAAAGTCCCGGTTATCTCGAACCTTTTCGAAGTCCTGTTTTTCCCCATATAGTTCTCATAAAATCCCTCGTCATTTCGAAGTTGCACATCCATGGATGTCTCGAATCTTTGAACTTTAAAGAAACATTGTATTTTTAGCTGCGAAAGTGTTTAAAATGCAGTTCAAAGTACACATAGGAACTTTGATTGTTTTTTATAAAGGCCAAGCAACACTCCATGTCCTTTTATTATGATACAAAGACAGGGTTCGCGTTGGCGGGGTTTTTGTCCACTTTTTGGGCATTTTTTACGAAATGACTCACTTTTTCGGAACTCACCGAGTCTTTCTAGACCAAACTGAGTCACACTTTCCTTTTTTGACTCACTTTCCTGAGGACCCATCGCGAACCCTGAAAGAACAAAAAAAAACAAAAAAAAAAAAAAAAAAACAACAAAAACAAAAAAAAACTCTACTCAGTAGATCAGAGTTATCTCATTGAGTATACTGAGTAGCAGTCAGCCGGTAACAAGTCCTTTTGTATAAAAGGTGCCTGTATCCTTTTAAGGATTAGGTGTGTTTATATAGAAGTTCTAAAAATCTCAGCAGTGTAAGGTCTGAACCTACCAATACTTGGGCGGTGTAGAATGGTAGGTACACTGTTATATCAAGGCCATACAAACTGGAATGATAACAGCACCTTAACGCCGGACATCGCACTAGATGTGGCTATTGTATCTCATTGGTTTGGTGCGCGTCTTACGCGCCTTCATATCGGGGCTATGACCAACAGCACCCAGAATGGCCATGGCACATGACAGACATGCCCACAGTTAATACAGCTGTAGGTTAGGCAAATGCATTCCTTTTTCACATTTTCTTCAATGCAATTTTTTTCATCTTCTAAGTTTCTAACCCTGCTTTAGCATTTTTCTTTGGGGATTACCAGACCAGCGTTTTACCAAAGTGGGTTAACCATCACACCATAAATTCCCCTTGTGGTACATTTGTTTTCTTTTTTTTCAGATTCCCTGCCTAGACCTTGAAGGCCAGGAGCGGTTAATGCACAACACTTTCAATCACCCGCTATGCGAGAAGTACGGCCCGTCCCTGTCATACCAAAGAGCTTTCTTAAAGTACGTCATAGGTAAGGTAAGTCCTTTGTTATTATACAACACGGTACAGCCTGGTCATTTGATTGTTCTGTGTTCACCATTTCTTATTGATGTGTATAACATATGTTTCAATAGTCTTGGCCTGTGGGGAAGTTTGGCTGATCTGTTTGTATGATCTGTTAAGGCTGAGTGGCTTCGGCATGAAATTTGTTACTGCGCAGTAGTTCCATCCTTAGTGTCAAACTCGGTTTGCGGTCGATATTTTTGCTTTGCTGAATACTAGTGCTAGGTTTTTGGTATTACTGTTTCGAGAAATCCTGTCCATAGAAAAAGTTTGGTCCAATCCAGATCGAAGAAGGAGGCGGCGAGGTGAACGAGGAAATATATGAAAAGTATATAGAGCTCATCGCAGAGCCGGTTTCAGCAGAAGAAACCTGTTTCAAAACATATTTTGTGGTAAGATTTTCATAAAGCAAAGAAATTGATAACAGTTTGATACAGCTCTCCCCCTACCTCCCTTCCGCATAAAAGGGAAAAAGAAGAAAGGAGTGGTGGCACAGTTTTTACGAGGTGCCTCAAAAATATTAAACACCAGAAAAGCAACAGGGTTATATTCTAAAAAAAAACAAAAAAAAAACAAACAAACCAAAAAAATGCATGTCAGTGAAATAGACAGAAGTATTGGTCAAGAATTTCATTTCGTTGTTTGTTTGTTTGTTTATGTATTTATTTATTTATTTATTTTTTTTTTTGCAACTTTTTCCTGGATTGTTGAGATGATCTGTTTGGCGATTTTACTATTCGAAGCATTGGCCGCAAGAAATAAACGGTTTTAAGTGCTGATTTAATGTTTTAATCCATATTTAATTTTTAACAGGACGACGAGAAGCGTATCACTCTTCAGGAGTCGACAAGCCTTATATCCCACGGGACTACTGGCATGTGCACGTGGCAGGTACGTGACTAGGTGTAGAGTGCGTAGTCATGTGGCAGGTACATGACATGGTCAAGGGTGCGTTGTCATGTGGTACATGGCGTGGTCAAGGGTGCGTAGTCATGTGACAGGTACGTGACTAGGGCAAGGGTGCACAGTCATGTGGCAAGTACGTGACTAGGTCAAGGTGCGTAGTCATGTGGCAGGTACTTTAGTAGGTAAAAGGTGTGTAGTCATGTGGCAGGTACTTGACTAGGTCAAGGGTGCGTAGTTATGTGGCAGGTATATGACTAGGTCAAGGGTGCGTAATCATGTGGCAGGTGCATGACTTGGGAAAGGGTGCATAGTCGTGCATACCAGACCCGGATGAAAAGGCTTACCCATAACCTGTCTCTAGTGACCACCTTCGAGACACAGATAAAACACCTGTACCTTATTCAGATACACTTCTATAAGATAAAGAGTCTTATTATTTTGAAAATAGCACAAACTTTTTCAAATAAAACTTTGTGAAAGGGCTGTCCGGATAAACATTTGTTTTTTGTTCACAAAAACAAAAAGGTAAAGCCTGGCTTATAACAGTATTTCTCGCCTTCAGATACACTGCTATTAGTGAGCACTGGCCGCTCTAGTTTATTTTATTTTTTAATTTTTGACAGTGAATTATGAATATGTTTGCAGAAATGAATCTTTTATTTCAGTAAAAAGAAAAATGGAAACTGGTTATTGGGGAATTATGGGTTTAGTCGGGGAGAGATTTATTTTTGTTTACAGAAACATGAAACAAAATAGGTGTCGATCCTTGTGATATAAGCGTATACTTTTATGTTTTGTGTGCACTGGCAACTCTAGTTTTCATTTCGAAATCTGCCGCCAAGGCCATCTAATATCAGTAAAAGTTTTCGTCACATGAAAATAAACATTACTAATCTGTGAATGCCTACTTCTGTATTCTTCGAGTCATAGCGATATTTAAGGCATGGAATTTAACGGTTTCATTCAGTTATTCGTTTCAGCTTTGTATCACCTACGCTTTGTAAACCTATCTAAGTTTTATATTATCATTCACTTTGCAGGCAGCGAAATTTTTAGCGGAATGGGTTGTTGAGAATAAAGAAACAATTAAAGGAAGGTAACTAATTTGTCGTCCAAATATAAAGCTTTGAAAATAATGCATCAATATATACCTCCTTCTACCTCTCTGATATTGCCCTGTTACAATCGATGTTAAGTAAATGAAGTGTTAATTTATTGTCGGAGGCAAAAATCATTACCCCTTAATTTACGGATCTCGAGCATCGGTCTCTGATTGCCTAATGTTCTTCGATGTTGAGTTCCGCTTGATTCATTGATAACATGTCTCGTGTTCTTAAATATCTTTGTTTTTAGGAAGCATCCTCAGTCGTAGACGGGGTCTCACTATAGTGCATCTCTTGAAAACGGGGGGAGAATCATAAATGAAATACCTTTTTCAGTATCAAGAAATGTATTTTAATGGAATTGGTTGCTGCTCATATTCTGCTTCTTTCAGGAACGTTTTGGAGCTGGGGAGTGGCGTGGGGTTGACGGGACTGGTGGCGAGCACCTGCTGTTCCCCCGCCAATTACGTGTTCACAGACTGCCACGGGCAGGTGCTCGAGCTCCTACGTCACAATGTCATCCTCAATTGCCGACTTGCACAAAGGCAGGCCAGGCTGGAAAGTTGTGGTGCAGAAGGCCAAACCGAACTCGACGGCATCTGTTGTGTCAATAGCCAGACCGGACTGGAAAACTGTCATGCAAATAGCTACCACATGGCGCGCTTCGGTGACGTCAGTGGTGTGATAGATGAAGAGCAGTCACCTGTTGATACCGGAAGTGTTCATTGGAAAGATGAGGCTGAGAGTTGTAAACAGTGTGGAGACTGCAGCGGTGTCGGCGACAATGCCACACAGAAAAAGGACTGTACCGCAGAAAATGTCCCCGACGGGCGTGGGCAGGGATGTGTTCAAGGTCACTTGCGCAATACTAACACACTAAAATGTGATGTGTGTCTACAATCTTGCTCTGTCTACAGTTCAAGTTATGATACTGCAGCTCGAGTGAAACATTCTGAAAATGGTGACTCATGTTCAAATGATGCTGGCGATAGACCTTGGCGGAGTGATATAGAGAAATCGTTTTTTCACACCTCTGTGTCAGAACTAATTTCGAAAGTGCAAAGTACGTGCGTGGATGTTTGTGACATGTACGTGTTAGAAATGGACTGGGAAACAATAGAAGAAAGCGATTTGAAAGCACTAGCGAAAAACACGGACGTTCTACTCGCAGCAGGTGATTTTAATAATAATAATAATAATAATTCAGTTGCATTTATCTAGCGCTTAATCTACTTAAAGCTATAAGCGCTTTACAATAGCACCAGAACATTATTATATAACACCTGAAGCTGAAAATTACAACTTATTAAAACTGCTATGTACTAAAAATAACTTACAGAATGGCTAGAGGAATATACCACAGAATCTAAGAAAACATAGACTAGAATACCTACTCACAGGCCAGAAGCAGTAGTTTATATTATCAAACTTTTTAAATAGATAGGCTTTTAATTCCTTTTTAAAAACACAAATAGTTTTGTTTCCCTCGTTTTTCGTTTCAAAATTCTGACTCTTGTTAGATATTAAAGATGCACCCTGGATATTAAATATATTGAACTGAACGTAAATTAAATGTCTGGGTTACAAGAATAGTGTAACATTATAATGTGGCTGTGAATGCAATGAGCCACAGGTTTGTCACCGTTGTCCAGCTTTCAGCTTCTCCTTTTGTGCCTCAGAAAAAAAAGCGATGTGCTTTGGTGGATGGGCTTTACTCATCACTTGTGGGATATCCGTGGCCCGTTATGTGTGTGTAAGCAATTTCTCAGCCATATTTCGGGTTCAGCCTGTTACGGAAGCGTTGTGGCTTGCGAGTCACGAGGTGGTGAATCCAAGCCCTTTTTCATCATCTGCCTTCACAAGTAGCTATTTCAGGTCATATTATACGCTAAGTTACGCTAATCATCTGCATACATTTTAAAAATTGAAATTATATGAAAATATCAGCACATAATATCTCTTCTTTTTCTTTCTTTTTTTTCATTCTTAACTTCCTCCCCTTCCTGCCAAGCAGATATTCAGTGGAGTTTTTTTTTCTTTCATTTTACAAATTTCTGTGTTAAACCGAATGAATATAACAGAGTTTTAATCAAATATAAATAATTAAGATTATGTAAGTGTCTGTAGACCCACATTCGAACAGAAAATAACTAATAAAATAGCCAGTATAGGTATAGACAACTTCTAAATGATATCGTTCACTTCTGACTGTAGACGTGGTGTATGACGTCAGCATCGTGGCGGCGCTGGTGCGGGTGATAGGCACGCTCCTGCGGCACGGCGTGTCTGCCATGTACATAGCATCAACCGTCAGAAACACCGACACGAAACACGCATTTATCACCGCTGTTGGTGAGACTTTAAAGTTGCCTCAAGTTTGTTAATATTTGTTTTTTACTTTTTTAAGTGTCTTTCTTTTCGCCTAAGTTTACCAATCTATTTGATTTCTACAATCAATACATTGATCAATACGAAATGACTTGATAAAATATTGTTAAAATGTTTCATTTGTTTTTTTATTTTTTTTTATTGTCATTTCACAGCACGTTTAGTGCCGGTCACTTTGTTACATTTTCTTTACCACAAACTAGAGCGAACAATATATGATTGTTATATTGCTTAAGGAATATGTTTAAGCCTGACACATTGTTTTTTCTTCAGAGATTTTTATTATTGTTGTTTTTTTCTCTAGAGGCGGCAGGTATGTTTCACAAGCACCTTGCCGGACCGTGCCTCTCCTTGTTTGACTACGAGAAAGCGACGCCAATAGAATTGGTCAAGATTTTAGCCTCTCAACTCGAAACCGGCCCAGAATAATAGATCACGAAACAATATCTATTTTTACAGTCAAGTTGTTTCGATATATATATATATATATATATATATGTATAAGGATATCGGCCGGTTGGAAGCAAAAAATACATGTAAATGCCAAAAGTGATCTTCCTGATGACAAAATATTGTAAAATTGTGCGTTGTGCCTTATGGAGGGCGCATGTATGAAAAGCTTCTTGTTTTAACTCAGTCAGTTTGGATCGGCGGACTTCTCCGATTGCTTTTATCGTGTGCGTGTTCGGTGCCTGCGCGTGTGAACCTCTTCAACTGCTTTACCACAAACAACGCAAGCCCAATGCGCTGACATCAACTTGAAAACTCGCACTTTGTGCCTATTATGCCTGCGTGACAACAGTTAAACGCCTAACAAATGCTTTTTAGATCAGCCTTTTTCACAAATGATTTTCTTCCAATATTTCTGGTGCGATTGTTTTAAAATTTGGCAGGAATGTTCCGTGGGTAATCCTGTACTCAAATTTGGGAAAATAATAAAAAAAAAAATGCTACTCTTCCTGCAAATCCGGCCCGATTGCTTTGTATCTTGACAGGAATGCTCCACTCGAGTTCTACATCGTGGTTGTATTTTGTTTGGCGATTTGACTAAAACTGGCCAAACGGTCATATTGTATGAAAAAAAAAATCGCAAGACGCTCCTACTTGATAATTCGTCACCGTTTGCCTCAATAGCTGAGGTGGTAAGGCACAGGACTGATAATAAGGAGATCCCGGGTTCAAGTCCCGCTCAAGGCGAATATTTTTACTGCCTCCATTTATGGGTTTTATAGGCGAAAATTATAATTCTGCCTCCCATACACGGGCATTTTATCTGTGTTGGTTCAAATTGTATCGATAAGTTAAATAGTAAAAAACATGATTCGGGTTTATTATATATATATAACGGCATTTTTCGTGTTTCTCTTAAAGCTTATATATATATATATATATATATATATATATATATATATATATATATATATATATATATATATATATATATATATATATATATATCTGGCGATTTTCAGTGCCGATAGTTTATTGAATTTGTATTTGTACGATGCGATAAAGTCTTTCTGTCTGATTCCCTTTTTTCCTACAATTCTGTTCTTACGCGAACTAGTCTGCGAGGGTTAGGCAGAGACCAAATATTGCAGACATATACTGCAGGATGTCCAGTTGGTCCACCACAATGTTTTTTTGTTTTTTTTAAATTTATTTACATTTTGTATGCAAAAACGGACATTGCGATTTTGAGATGAAACTTATTCGTAAAGCACACGCTATGGCAGCTCACAGTATCTACAGTCTCGGGTTGTTAACCGATTAGCTGTGGTCAGTGAGTGAACAAACATTGTGTGTATGTGGTTTATGCAGTAGCTTACCATCCGGCTAAACAGCAAATACTTTCAACTGAGATGTTCCCACATGTGAATGTAATAACATTTGCTTTTAAGTTGTATTCACATTATAAGAGAGTGAAAGTTATGAAAATTTGTTTTGCTAGCTATCTCCCTTTAATCCTTTATTTGTTGTTTTTCATGTATTTATTTAGTTTTGTCTTTATTTTCAAAAGAGGTTTAAATATATTTATAATGCGAATTCCATAACTCTTTTCTTTCTTTCATTTTGGATTTTAAGGATGCCACTTGTCTTGCTAATAATTAAAATGTTTTTATACGCCGTACATTTGTTACAAGATGGTCGCGCTATTTATGTCACATTAATAGTGTAACATTATTATAATTTATTCTTCCCATTAAACATTGACGTTCCATCATGTCGGATTTTCGCTGATTACTGAAGTCTACATGACAAAATCGGTTGATAGAGGGCGTCCTTTTTTCTGCAGTTGTTTAAATATGGAGGGGGGGGGGGGTAAGCGGGGGTTCCGCCCACTAACTTCATAACGTGTACCTACCGACGTTACTTTTAGACGTCGGGAGAGAGATATCGTATAGATGTAGCGAAAAAAATTATCAAATTACCGCCTAGACAGGTGTAGTGGTCATCTGGATGTAGTGTCATCTCTGCGGCAAAGACCCTTTGGTCATCCGGTAATGCACGAGATGTATGAAGTTAATTTCTCAAACGTAGGCGGGAAAAACTTCCGTCGATTTTCAAAGCGATCTGCGAGCGTTCATTGCACTGCAAAACACTCGACCGAGACTGCCTTGGTAAAAGTTTTTGATTACGTACTGCATGAACTTGATCCTGACAATGTAATTTATTTAGCCATATTAGGTTTCACAGTTGACAACTGTCTCCACAGTTGATTGCGAAATACTTCTTCAGCGTTTGCATCGTACTTTCAAAATATTTTGTCCCGCATTAAAGTGGATATGCTCATACCTAAGTCATAGGCCCACCGATGTTTGCGTACAAGGAGCATATTCGGTTCCTGCAGCTTTAGTTTGTTCTGTTGCCCAAGGATCAAAGTTAGGTCCCCGCATGTGCAGTATATATGTATATATTTTCTAATGAAAAATTGACATTGATCATGCTCATCTTTTACCATCTCAGTTGTAGGAGTCATTCGATCCGCCTCATTTGTCAAGATTTCGAGACTGTAAACCATCTCGAGAGCTGTATTGTTGAAAATCTGAAGTGGATAAGTAATAACAAATTTCGCCTAAACCATAACACAAACGAGTTCATGACACTGGCCAACAAACATATTATTACGTGCGTCACAGTCAACAGTTTTAACCTCCAAGGTAACATTGTTTAGGCTGCACCAGTCGTGCGCGACCTTGGAGTACACATATATAATGATCTAAGTATGGAGCAACACATTGGATATATATAAAAGTTCTGTTACCGGTACTGCCAATTAAACTGGATCAGAAACATACGGGTATATCTATCAAAAGACTGCAAAAGACAGTCTATGTTGGATTATGTAAGATTCTCACAACCCGCATCCAGCAAATTATGCGCTCTGCCTCAAAACTAGTGGCTCAACCGCGTGTACGTCCTAGTATAAACAATGTCTGTAGAAATGTGCACTGGTTTTCTGTACTTTTAAAGAGTTTAAGATGCTGTGTTTGGTATACAAATCACTAAATGGTTCAGCACCGATTACCTGCCTGAACTTGTCACCAGGTCGAGATTTTCGATCATCTGATACCCTTCTTCTAAGAACCAGCAGAAAAAGCTTTCAGTCACGCATGGCCTTCTTTATAGAACACCCTTCCATAGAACAGTACATCGGCGCCAACCCTTTATACCTTCAAGAAAAGCTGACGACCCACTTGTTTCGCCAGGCTCACAAACTGTGTGACATTCTGGTGAATATTATAAAGTTTTTAGGTAAAAATACTGTTCTGTTTTATTGCTGAATTGCAATGCTAGTTATACATTATTGATTGTCGTATTTTTATTGATAAGTATTTTATTAGTCTGTGCCTCAGTTTTTGTCACATACTTGTAGTGTAGTCTGTCGGTGTATCGTATCGTATTTGTTGTATTTAGTGTTGTTTGTACTTGCGTGTATATATTGCTAAACTATATAAGCTATAAGTGATAATATTATAATAATGAGGTCCTATTTTCTTCAGTTGTGAAGCGGGCATGTTTGCGATGCCGACTTTTTGACGTCTACCCAAATTGTCTATTTTTCGAAATCTATTCAGCGCTGCATCAAAACCGTTAATTAAGCGTCGGAGGAAGTGGGTATTTGGCGGCCAAAAGCAACGTGGCGTCTGCAAGGCATTTTTATCCAAAGTGTGTGCAACGCATTGCCAAAACATTGAGAAGATGTTAAGCTACGGTCACAACCAAATTGCAACTAGATTTATTGTTGGGAAGATTTTGCGATCAACGTCTATAGTTCGTGGCTTATCCAACATCTAGTCAACGTTGTGCCAAAGACATTGATCTATGCCTGCGACCAATCAAAACCACATTACTGTCAAATTTAATATTCCTATATTGTCGGCTCATTGTAGCAAACTCAAATAGATGTTTTGTCGACCCACTTATGTTTAGAGGAATGTAGCCTGTCCAAAGCAGTGCATTGTAGAGTGTTTAAACAACTGGCAACCTGGCATGATTTTTGTTGTTTACTCAAAATTTTTATATGTTCAGAATTGCTTGTGTGGTACCAAGTGTAATTTTCGCTGCTAGGTAGAGAAAAATGCCTAGTTTAAACAAGATCTTTTGTGAAAATATCTCGGAAAGTCGTATCAATTTCAAACCTCGTGTGGGCATGTCTTGGGTCAATTGAACGGCTCTTTCAACTTTCTACGCATGTGGCGAAACTTGAAATGACGTATGACATCATAGAAATCTTACTTGCAAGATTTATCGGCCGCTAAACATCTTTCTTAAAAGTTATACATCAGTTTCTTTTAAGATACTTATCGAGCAGTGCCATCTAAGCAAGCATTTTAAAGCAAACTTTACTCATTCAAAATGATTTGCTTAGCACAAAAATTACACCAGCTGAATGGTTCTTTTAATCATGTTTACTGTAATTTGACCGCTTCTATGACTACATATTAACTTAATCATAAATTATTGTAAACGTAGCACCTGTAAAACAGAACTGTAAGGAAAAAAAACACTATCAAATATGCTTTCTTTAAATTAAATAACATCGTAATTTTAGCAGTTACTCTGAAATAACTTAATTAACCTGAACCACACATAACCTCAAAGTTCGTGCTCGAATTGGTACTCCTTGAGCGGTCTTTGCTTATTTCAAGAGAACATAGGCTCTGTAAGAAAGACTAAGTATTCCCGCCCCGGCTATCAGACTCAGAGCAACAGAAAAGACACTAACAAGCCTCGTCTCTACAAAGGCATAACTACGCCATAGTTTCATCAAAACACAATTCACTCGTCACCATTTGTATAATACGTGGTACTTTAGTAAGTCTTGAAAATCTTGAGAGTCATACCGTGCGTTTACGTGGAGCTTAGCTAGAACAAGAACCGATGACATGCGCAGTGGCAGTTCTGGTTCTAGTTATGCCCTCCAGATAAACTGGTGGTTCTGAATTTAGTTATGCTTATAAACTTTAAGTGCAAATCAATTGTAAACAAAGACGAATACACAAATATCATTTAAAATACGTTAACAATTACAAACACTGAGTTGAAAATACTTTGATATAAAGCATTTCACTCGTTGATTATTAAAATATATATCTTTGAAGACTGTCAATCAAAACAGCAGTCGAAACATTGATGCCAAATATAAAACCACATTCTTTAAGAGTTTCCTGTCTTTTTGTTTAACTTATCATATTTTACAACACAAATTATCATGTATTGCCACTTTTTATGAGAAAGCTAATGACTTCAAATTTTAAAATGTTGTTTATAGTCTATTCAAAAAGGTCAAGGGCGTACCCGAAGTGTGGCTAGGGTACGATTTTCTTCACGAGAACCGGTTACAGTTGGCCAGATAAACGGCAGTTCTAGACCCGGTTATGCGGTTCTGGAACCAGTTATTGCCCACGTAAACGCACGGATACAAAATCCGTTTATTTTGGGGCCAAGTTTATTTACATCCAACTGAACATGTGCGCAGTTTGTCACTGAAAAAATATAACACACCAATTATAACCACTTCGTGTTGGACCTTTCCCTTTTTGTCCTAGCTAAAAATCAAAATCTCATTCGATTTGAAAATGATTTAAAGTTCCCAACTTTTATAAGGTCGCCGAGTAGATACTGCATGAGAGTCCCGTCAATTGCATATTGTTTATTTGTTATTCCACTGCTCAATGTTGTCGCAAAGTTGCCTGGTGCTTTCTGTATTTGAGAGCCACTTTTATTTTGCTTCCAGCCCAGCTTTTCCATTTGAAACGGAAAAGACATACAAATCGCTGTTCACATGCTTCAGTGTTTCAGTTATTGATAAGAATATCTAATGAACAAGTGTCCTTCATATATTTCTATAAGCAATCAGTAACTGTAGTTTGAATGAAAAAAAAAATGCCCTGGAAATGGGTCAGTTTATACAGATTTTCTCGTTAAATAGCCAATTAATGGGTACATTCTTTTTGATCTTTCAGGAAACTGAGAATTTACTCTCCAAACAGACCAGAGAAGCTTCAGAGACAACATCCAAAAGAACACGTCTAAAAAAAAAACAAGAAATAAAAAGCACAAATGTAGTTATTTGGTGCTTATTTCAGATAAATATGTCATTTATATGCCCATAAATATATCCTGTGACAATCGTTAGTTGGGACATTGGTTGAAATGTGATCTGTTTTACCTAATAAAGCACCTATCACTTCAGCAGCAGTATCAACAGTGATGCAGATTCGACCTCAACCTATAGTTATTGAGGTTAAGTCTTTGGGTCCTCTTGTATTTCGCTATACATAGTGCAATCACGTCTGAAATCTTCCTTGAACTAAATTTCTACTCTTAAATATCTATATTTCATGTGCATTTTGGCAATTAAGTTGTAGAAATGCCTTTGTTTACATTTCCGCCATCTTGTATCTGACCTTCTCGAGAGAAATTTTCCGAGACAAAAGCTGTCTCTAGATCACGAGAAATTATCCAAAAGAACACCTCTCGATTTTCCGAGAGCATCTTGATTTTTCGAGATGATCCAAGAGAATGTGGCCAATATCTTCAACACTTTTAATGAGAAATTTAAAATATTTTTATGCAATAACACGACAATCTATGGCAACTAAACGAGTAAAATTAAACAATAAGGAAAATCTGGTTTGGGTTGACCTTGAAGTAGGTTTAAACTGATGTACTTGCGGAATATTGTATTATCGCCCGCGTCATGTCATGTCAAGCCATTTCGTACTTTCGGATCTTTCCGATAGATGTGTCGTTTGGTCTGTAATTTTTTGGGATACGAATAAATTATAAAGAAATGATAAGGGAACAACGTCAAAATTTTAATTTTCTTTCAACATTCACGTTTTCGAATCTAAAAAAGCTACGAGTACCATATATATATATGGTACCATGTGACCTTTTAAAAAATCTTTTACATACCTGGTATTATTTAACTCTTTAAGAGCCAAAATTTTTCTGGAAAATGGAATTTTATTGAGTTTGCCATTCTGTCATTCATTTCTATCCTTGTCCCAACTGAATTCAGTGAAAACGCAAAAAACTTTTCGGCAAAAGTCTTAAGTACGAGTCCGCTTACAAGTCTAATAAACAGTTGGGTGTTTCGACTAAAATGCTCCAGAAAAACTAAAAGAAATGGTAGAAGAAAAATATAGCAAAAACAGCTTTCACCCAGGAAACAAAAGAAATTAACACTTATAACTACGGTATTTGTTATTCGTAAACCTGACTTTTACGAGTAGGCGAAATCTCTCTATCATTTCTTTCATTTTTTTATCCTTTTAGTTTGTATTCGAAAGTTTTTTGCGAATTTAATTCGGAACGCCCACGTTGTGATTTGACTTATAGTTCGACTTAGTCGGAGTGGCCATAGAGCGCGGTAAGCCAGTTCGTACCTTTGAACCGTTCTGATCAGGGTATCGTTTCGATCGCAGATTTTGGATAAATTATAAAGAGAGTTAACGGAAAAATATCGTATTCCTAATTTTCTCGAAACGCACTTTTAAATTTAAAAAGCCATCATATGAGCTTTAAAAACTGTTTTAGTATTCTGCTCCTTTTATAGCCGACTTATGAATATGTTTCAAGTAAAGGGGAATTTTATTGTTTTTTTTTCTGTCATATCGTTATACCATTTATTAGGCCCCAACCCTTCGGATTGGGGCCTATAGGTTTGGGGTGTCCGTCCGTCTGTCCGTCATCGCTTTATACCCCTATGAATTTGGGGGGCGGTTGGGGCCTGCTTGTGTTTCACAAATACTTACTTGTTCCAACATAATTCAGTCAAACCCCAAAATTCTCGGAAAAATTCCGAATACGAGCCCGTTTGTTATTTCATACACCGTAGACGTTCTGTGTAACATATCGAAATCTAGAACTCTCCACAATCAAAAACATACACCAAGTCATATGTATTTGACCTTTAGAAGAACAGAAACAACTAAATGGGGTCTTTCGATTAGACTTTTTGCTTTGATGATTGGAAAATAGCAGCCGCTGTCTTCTGAAATTTTACTTATTTTTAGAAAACCTTTTGAAGCCAATTAACATTTCACAGCCATTTTGTTCTAGTCTATACGCCAGTTTGTAGTTGGCGGAATTTTCGATCGGGACCGTGTTTCTGCTGCAAGTGCGTTGGTTAAAGTAAAAGAAGCGATAAGAAAAAGATCAGAAATCGCATTTACTTTGCGTACATGGGAATCGAAATGTGATAACCTTGATACGAGTTTTGTTAAAATCAATTTTAGTGTTATTCGGCATGTATTATAACCTGTTTGTGAATCTGCTTCTAGTAAGGTGCAGTTTTCTAAAAAATTCAACCTATTCCTCTCCTTTCTAGATACGTTTAACCGAACATATTGCAGTCGAAACGTCATCATTTTTCTGTAGTGTCCAGAGTGCTTATTTTCACAGCATTGCCATAATTCAAGGTTATATAATAACACACATAGTGCGACACTAATTTTTACCCTTTACTTATTTTTGTTCCACCAGAAAATGTAATTATTGTCCGAAACCCAGTCCCAACGAACCCCTGTCTTCTTAGGACAGAAAAGATAAAGGTCCGATAATATGTATGGTCATAAATGTCAAATATACAGGCTATGGATCTTCCGGCGCAAGGTTTAAGGCACAGAGATTCAAAGCAACAGACATTTTCTTGAACGCACACTGATAAGAACCATGGCGTATTATTTTCGACTTCACCGAAGCTCCCAAACTTGAGCAATGAGTACTTGTGGAACCATGTATATATTTTTGCTGTTGGCTATAAAGACAGTTCGACACCTGAACCCAAAGAGCAAAATTAATTGATAATATGTTGCCCTGGTATATATTTGTATGAATTTGCCTGTCTATTCGAAAATTAAGCGGGTTCTTCGGCACTTGATAGATCTGAAGGATTTGACAGGATTTAATCGGACGAAAGAAGACTCCTTATTTGACTGCTACAGTGACAGACTTTGTTAATACACCCCATGGGATGACTTGAAATTGATTATAAAGCAGGATTGCGGGCTGTATTTGTTGCCAGATGAGTGGGTTAAACGTGGAGAAAGATCACATTCTGGAATTTGCTTGTCTCGTCACAGACCAGGAGCTCAACATTATAGCAGAGGTGTGTCTTTGTAATCTCGTTTACATCAAGTGAAGTCTCCCTGATCCATGTTGAATAAGTTCAACCATACCATTGATTAGCACAAGTTTCGTATTGAAATGTCTTAGCATTAATAATAATGTCGTAAAAATCAATAATAAATTCTTAATGAAAACAACTGTGCAGTTGACACAGCGGGCTTTGTTCTAGGGTCCCAACGTAGTGATAAAGCAGCCGGATGAAGTCCTTGATAACATGGATGACTGGTGCACGAAACATCACGGCGAGGTATGTATTCACATTCTAACACCTTCAAACAGACATCATTTCTGTTCGTTGTTAGCCCAGCGGGCTGTTCGTTGCTAGCCCAACGGGCTTGCGTCGATGGATTAGTCCTATGGTTTTTATCAATCGCCTGTTTGTTATTGTCTGTGTGGCCTGCATTTGTGAACAATGTGAAAATGCTTCTTTTCCTTTAAATTTGGTTCTCTTTAACTTGGTGTGTTCTCAAGGCAAACATGCTATTGTTTGGTAATGTGACCAAAGTCTAGTGACCACTCGGCGACTTTTTTGACAGCTTCAACTTAAACACACAACATGTTACTTTTTCCCTAAGTATTATGTTTTGTTTGTTTTTTTTGTTTGTTTGTTTGTTTTTTTTTTTTGGTTACACTATACATAACTTTTTAAAGCTGTTTTTATTTAATAAAATATCAGAGCATTGTGTTATGCGTATTGTCAACAGACATTTATTTTTTACTAAACATCAGCTTAGAACTGATGTCGGGCATTTGTGTGATTCGGTTTATATGTTACAACATTGGTCTTTAATCCCTTAACCGACTAAAGTTCTCAATTCTCAGTGTGCATTATTTACGAGTCACCTTTTATGCCGCTGGACTGTTGCGTGCTGTGTTTGAACGAATAAAAAATTGAACCACAAAAACAGTAACGAAGTGTTATATGTTATTAAATTCCTCTTGCGGTTTGCAACATTGTTGATTTTTTATCGACTATTCAACCCCTTCGTGCACGTGAGGTCCCCCCCCCCCCTCACCTCTCCTAAGCATATGGCGAGTGCAAGCGTAGTGTAGTGAGGATGTGTTTTCAAATGTCTAAATGCTCATATTGTAATGATTGTGGTTGCAGTCAGGCCTGACGCAGAATGTTCGTGACAGCACGATCTCATTGGCTGAGGCCGAGGGCATGGCCTTGGCCTTCGTGCGTGAACACACACCTGCCGGCAAGTGCCCTCTAGCGGGTAATACGGTGCATGTCGACAAGCAGTTTCTGGCCAAGTACATGCCCAAGTTCATGGAGCACTTACACTACCGGATCGTAGATGTCAGTACAGTTAAGGAATTGTGCAGGTTAGTTTCACGTGGTGTGATGTGTGTCACGTGGTGACTCACATGGCGATATCACGTGTCGTGTGATGCATATGAGCTGTTGTGGTCCCTGTTATATGGTGTCTGTCACGTGGTGTGATGTATGTCACGTTTTGCGGTACCTGTCACGTGTGGTGGTACCTATCACGTGTTGTAGTACTTGTCACGTGTGGTTGTACCTGTTAGGTGTGGTGCCTGTACCATGTTGTGGTACCTGTCACGTGTTGTAGTACCTGTCACGTCTTGCGGTACCTGTCACGTATTGTGGTACCTGTCACGCGTCGTGGTTCCCTTTCACGTTTTGTGGTACCTGTCACGTTGGGCGGTGCTCTTCACGTGTTGTGGTACCTGTTATGTGTCAGATGACGGTCACGTGTTGTGGTAAGGCACGTTTTGTTGTGTATATCACGTATTGTACTGCCTATCACGTATTGTGGTACCTGTTACGTGTTGTCGTGTCAGTTATGTATTGTGATCACTCCCGTGTTGTGAAATCTATCACATCTTGTGATACTTGTCACGTGTTGTGGAACCTGTGTCTTTTTGTGGTACAAGTACCGTATCGTGGAACCTGTCACGTGTTGTGATACTTGTCACGTGTTGTGATGCCTGTCACGGGTTGTGGAACCTGTGTCTTTTTGTGGTACCAGTACCGTATCGTGGAACCTGTCACATGTTGTGGTACTTATCACTTGTGGTACCTTTCACGTGTTGTGGTAGTGTCACGTGTTGTGGTACTTGTCGCGTATTGTGTTACCTGTTATTGTGGTACTTGTCACGTGTTATAGTACCTGTCACTTGTTGCGATATCTCTCACGTGTTGTGGTACTTGTCACGTGATATGTTGCCTTATATAAACAGACATGTCGCTGGCATTGGGATGACTTTATAGCAGAGGAAATAGAATGCACGTTCTTCCAACGGGCAACGGTTCATGTCGGCTGGAAGTTTTGCCAGTGTCATTGTTTTTCTTGTTTAAAACTAAAGTGTTGCGTTATTTTAGCAGAATATTTATAAGTGAAACTTTTCATGAACGCTTTTGCAGACGCTGGTATAGACGGGAATTTGACGATAGTCCACCGAAAGCCTTAAGTCACAGGTGATACCAAATGTCAAAAGTCGTGCTTTTTCGTCACGCCGTCCCAACTTAAGTATTTCGATTAACAGATTAAACTACTGTTCGATTTTGTGACAAGTGAAGCGTCGCTGGCAAAATAGCTCTGTAACCAAATAAATCCTAATTGCATCTGATGTTGGAAGCTTTAGCTGTACAAAAGCAGTAGTATTGTGATAGATAAAGGAATAATTTTCATTAGTTCTTGTCCAAAATGGTAGTGGTCTGAGAAACATTGAAATCTTCACAAGTGGATACTTCCGGCTTGGCGATGTAAGGGTATGACTTGGTTTCGTTACGAATACTTCTTTGCCTTTACACAGAGCCCTGGATGACATCAGAGAAAGCGTAGAGGAGCTGCGTTACTACAGGCAAGCCATTTTTAAAGAAAAGCCACCCAAGACAATCCGAGTACATGGTGGAGATTCAAACAACACCCAGGAGTCTGACAAGTGACGCCGTCGCCTGGGACAGCCAAGCTGTGGGCCTGTAGTTAGATAGGTGTTGCCAAGGCGATGCGATGGTGTGTGACGTCAGACAGTCACGTGCTGTGGGTGGCGCAGTCATGACGTCATGTATAAACAGTGACACTGTGTATCCACCGATGCGTGTTCCGAGAAGGATATAGGACAAAAATGAAACACGGAATGAGTTGTGTTGATTTCTAAAATAGAATTTTTTTCTGTGGAGTTTAGATGATTATCCCCTGCGTAACGAAGGGATATAGGTTTCAGCTTGTCCGTCTGTGCGTCTGTCTGTCCGCTTTCCTGCACCCTCGTTTCCGGGCTATGTCTGTCGTATAGCTTTTTCCTTTGGCATAATTTTAGGATGTATGGACGTGTTCTTTTGGTCTTACGAAAGCTTACGAAAGTGGTAAATAAAATATTCGGAACACAGGCTATTTGTTTCCGGGTTTCGTCAACTGAAAAGGACAGGTTTGTTTACAAGTTTCGTGAAAAAAAGGGACTTCAAAAATTAAATCTTTTCCACAAGTCGTTACGAATATCTATCAAATTTTATAATTCAAGAACCATTCATTTATTAAAATTTTATTGCTGGCTTGTGTTATGCTTAAGAATAATTACTCAGTAGTTGTATATTCACAACCTTTATATTTGAAACAAAAAATGGTCCCTCAAATAAATAATCCCTGATGATGTCAGTGTGAATCATCTTTTCCCAGTCTTAAAGAAATATAGACAATATATTTAATAAATATGCGAGCTTTAATTAAATTTGTCCGGTTGACCCTTACCTCTGATGTTGAATAACCTTATCCAAGGTCAAGGCCGTAAGTTACCAAACCTTGCCCTTTTGTTAAATAAATGTAAACAAAGAATACCGGAAGCACGTTTGTTTACAGGTTTCGTAAGCAAAAGAACACCCAAAAGCACGTGTTTTCGTAATTCTAGTTAAAACCGTAGAGAAAAGAACACCAGGAATATCGAAGGTGTGCAACGTCGTACCATTTTTTAAATAGGCAAAAATGGTGAAAAAAACGACTTGCCAAAAATTTGCTAGCACGGAGATAGGTTTTGTCCAGACGAGTCCTGCAGAACTATTCGATCCAGCGTTCTGAAATTTAATGCAGTGAATATATATATATATATATATATATATATATATATATATATATATATATATATATATATATATATATATTTATATATATATATATATTGTACATGTGCAACGTCGCATTATTTTTGATATCGGCCAAAAATTGTCAGAAATGTGTATTTTTATGGAAACTTGTTTGCACGGAGATAGACTTTGTCCAGACGAGTTCTCCAATACTATTCGATCCAGCGTTCTGAAATTTTATGCAGTGAAAATATATATATTGTAGATGTGCAACGTTGTATTATTTTTGAAATTGGCCAAAAAGTCTCAAAGTACGACTTGTCATAAATATTTATTTTTTATGTAAACCTGTTTGCACGGAGATAGATTTTGTCCAGACACGTTCTCTGAAACTATTCGATCAAGCGTACTGAAATTTTATGCAGTGAAACTATATATATTGTAGATGTGCAACGTTGTCTTATTTTTTAAATCGACCAAAAATTGTCTGATTCAATGTAGGGTTTTCAATTTCATTGAATTTACTACCATCCAATGACGTTATGTGTTACACGGGGGATCCTGCCTCACTGAGGCTCTAGTTTTAAAAGCCTGCCGCTAGTCCGATAATGCATGAATAACTAAAAGAAGTACCAAAAAAAAAAACTTGATTTGCTGATTTGCGTTAGCGAGAAAGACTTCAAGAATCACATGCATGTTTTTAAACATGGTCGTGTTGTTATTTTGACTCAACAGCCTTTATTAATATTGTTAAATATAGCAAATAAAGGAACAAAAGTACGAAAGCTAAAAATAGAAAGAAAAGTAAACAAAGGCTTTTCTTAATTCTTTAATATTTTATGCGACTCATTTCATTTAAGTGACCTCCCCTCCCCCACCCACCCTCCTCCCATCTAGCAATATATAAACATAATTTAAGTGCGGTAGACTCCGAGCTGTCTGGTTATTAAAGTTAAGGACCTCTTATTGTAACTGAGATGCGTTTCGAAAACCCCATTTGTTACAGTAGAGCTGTATTAATTATATAAATGTCAACGTATACTCTCAATGCTTTGGCTTGAAATGTCATCTTCCATAGAGAGCTCGGTTCCTGCCAAACAAAACCCCGCAAATTATTGTGGTGCATTCATTTTATTTCGAGGCTAGTGTCAAAAATCGCAAGAACAGTTGAAGGCTGAGGTAAATAACCTCGATGATATCCTAACGGGGCGATGGCGGGGGGGGGGGGGGGGTAAGGTCAGATATATTCCAGTGATTGAGACCCCAGTTGGAGGGGAGTTACTTTACCTTGAAATTTTTTCAGAGAAGATATAGATCTCTAATGGAAGTATGTAAATGGATTGGTGTAAAAATATATGATGAAATACTTACTGTCCATTTTATCCCATTATAAATCGATATATTATCACAGATAGTGTCCCGTTATCTGTACGAGTGATGGTGGCTGCTTGTACAGGCAAAAACCATGTGTATAGACGGTATGTGCATCACAGATCAATCCGTGGTTTTGACTGCTGATCTGGGTTCGACCCACTGGGTGAGAGGAGGGAGCAATATGTGAAGTACATACGCAAAAATGTCGGACCTGACCGCTGCCTTCCCCCCACCCCCCAATCCACTCACCCCTCCTCACGCCATTTTGTTTTGCCACGTCGCCAGTTCGCAATAACATTAGAATAGGCACAACCTCAGTCGTTTTCGTCGTGACGTTGGATAGACGCCGGGATAGAAATCTACCCTCCTCCCCTCCCCTCTCCTCTTGACGTTGTGTAAACGTCGAGGACACACCCAAGATAAAGCAAGTCAAAATTATAATATAATATATAATTATAATATAATATAGAATCTTAGAGGCTTGGAGGTCGGCTCAAGGATGGGCGGTACTTTGAACAACGGCTTTTTCCAGCGCCTAATGCATCGTTGCTCTCCTAGAGTCTACCCAACGTACATATATATATATATATATATGGTCTAGGAAAACATGTTGTTTTGAGTTTCCGACATAGCGACATTCCGACGTTGATCCAACGTCTGGTCGGAACGTTGATCCAGCTTCTATCCAGCGTCACATAATAACTGAGAAGTTACTGGTATATACACGCACCATCACATTTTGTGATGAGTTGACGCATGTATTGATTGTGAAGAACTGAATAACACGATTCAGTTATCGCTCTGTTAGGTGTTGAAACTCCTTGCGGGTATTTTGAATTTTAGTATTTACCTTGCTTTCATTGGCAAAATTGTAGCGAATATGATTAGAATTGAAACCGGATAGCTGTCCCGTTCCGTATCAATTCTGTCACGTGGAGGCACGGAACAGAAGTGTAGCAGCTGCCCCGTTCCATATCAATCCTGTCACGTTCCACGTGTCATGTATGTGGTGACTGAATGGAACGGTGCTGGGTAGGTTGTCCCGTTCCGTGTTCCGCATGTCACGGTACACCGTGGAGTAGAAACAACCAGGATAGCTGTCTCGCGGCAGGCCCACCCCCCCCCCCCCCCCCCCTCAGTAGGCACTGTTACTGAACAGGGATAGCTCTCTTGGTTTGGTCGTACAGTTTATTATGATTTTTATCAACACTTTTTTTAGACACGAATAAATATCGAAGTTGTAAGACAGCAATCACAAATCGACGTCTGATCAACGTCTTTGATAAACAATGAATAGACGTTGTGTCAGAAACGTTGTTTAGCCTTTGATCGCAACCAAAACGGAATATCCTCCGACGTCTGTTCAACGTCTTCGGTGAATCGTTGAATAGACGTGGGAAAATCGAGGTTGGATAGGTGTCGAGAAATCGACGATGTGTAGACGTTGGATGCACAACAAACAAAAACACAAACTCTTCATGTTATCGCCCACCGATAATGGTAGCCATGACAGGAGACTTTGTAAATAGACCGAAACAAGGACAAAAAATGTGAGAATTATATGAGTCAGCAAGTTTTTTTGAGACCTACTTCTGAAATAATATTGACGAAAACCGATTCCTGCGCTACCGGATGACCTAAGGGTGGCGTACTGTGAGGTGGGGGGGGAGGCGTGATCACAATATGATTGTCGCTGCCAAGATTGCGATTTTAGATTATTTTTCACCCGATAGTAGCTCTCCCTACGTTTTTTTTTTCGACTTCCATTTTCAACCTTTTCATAATGCTGACTCATTGTCGATTATCGACGTCTGTCTAACGTTGGACGATAGGCGTTGTTTCGACTTTCATAAACATCAAAAACCGACGTTGCTGTGACGTCCGGTACATCTATCCAACGTTGATCCAACGCCGCAGTGTTTAATGGGATGTATCGTAAATATTCGATAACTCAAAATTATTGGACTGAATAAATGACCAGGGAGAAGGGGGTAGGAAAGCGAAGATGATACACAGGAAAGCAAAATAGGAAAGGCAAGCCGTCGTCGAAGGTGCAGATCCCAACCGGACACAGCAAGTCACCATTTTGGCAATTTTTTTTACCGATTTGAAAAATAACACGACGTTGCACAACTTCAATATAGATATATATTCGCTGTGCAAGATAGCATATGCTTAGGATAAATAGTTTCGGAGGACTCGCTTGGAAAGCATACAAGTCTTACATTGCAGCTATCTCAAAAAATCATAATTTTTGACAAGTCGCCATTTTGGCATTTCTTGGCCGATTTGAAAAATAACACGACGCTGCACAACTTCAGTTTATATATTTTCACTGTACAAGGTTGCATATGCCTAGTGTAAATAGTTTCGGAGAACTTGCGTGGAAACAAAACTGACAAAAGTATGACCCACGGACCTACGGACAGATGGCAATCCTATAGACCCCCCCCCCCCCCCCCCGGGCTCGGGTCTAAAAATGTAGGCTTTCACACACAGCTTTTGGTTTGATGTGCATTGGGTGTATTTTTTTGGTAGTGCCCTTAAACGGGATTCACTAGACAAGATAACAGAGGGCAGGCACACCCAGTAAACATTAAGACGTCAGAAAGACGTCGGGTCGACGTCGTGACCCGACGTTTCCGACGTCGGACTGACGTGCCGGTTTTGGTTGTATATGAAATGGAACCGGCGTCGGGTTTTTAACGTCAGAATGACGTCGGGTTCCGACCTAAATCTGACGTCGGAATTAAGTCGGTTTTAAGTTGTATATATACTTGGAACCGACGTCGCATTCCGACCTGAAACTGACTAGAGTTATATAATTAATAGATAACTTATCATTCAACTGCTGTTGTGAAATACATACGAAAGCATTTTCCATGTAAATTTTTACAATCTAGGAAGAAAAATACCGACGCGCCACCAAAATTCTAAAATTTTCATGTAAAAATTACGTTTTTTCTTCCTCTTTTCCAAAATGACTTCCATTTTCGGTGAGTGATAATAATGTTTTATCGCTTTTTGGTCGTTTTTGCAACGTCGGAATGACGTCAGAAATCCGACGTCGCCTCGACGTCGGAATAATGTCGGGTTTTGGGGAAATAGGTCAGAATCTGGTTGTGAAATCGTTGCGACCAAAATCCAACCTTTTTTCAACCAAAAAAGACGTCGGTTGTTTGCTGGGCAGAGGCGATCTCGTGTACTTTAGACCGCTGAAGCACTTGTGTCGTCTCTACGAGTATCATGGTCTAGATCATGTATGCACGTGTTGATGTTCAAGTACATTTGTGTGTAATGAGCGTTACCAAAGACCGCATCGCACAGCTGCTAACACTGCTACACCCCTCCCCCCCCCCCCCCCGCCTTACTTTAAATGGCAGATCCTTTGGGGCAGGGGAATTGCTCTTCACTTTGAGCTTAATGTATTTTAATCGGTCGTTGCTGTGTGAGCTGTATGTCACAGTGGTAAAATAAGACCTCCGCAACCCCCCCCCCCCCCCAACTCCCCTGCCTCCGCCAAGCAAATACAAGCAGATCCGCGTACCCTCTCCCCACCCCACCCCGGGTAGACTGTGTATTTGCGATTTTAGTTACCTAGCCGAGGGTAAGTAACAACAACGATTGGTTTTTCCTCACTTTAAATGCATTAAAAACAAAGAAAAAAGAAGCGTCCAAGTATCGTTTGTTGTGATGCGTCATATCTGCTGTCACGTAGATAAAAGTCAAGCACACTAAACGAACTCGGTTTCTTTTTTCTTTTTTTTTTTTTTTTTTTTAGGATAAGACATGTTGAGTTTAAGAAGAAACGGATGATAACATAGCTGTGATTTATTGATTATAAACAAATGAAGAGAGGAGACAGTCTCACGGAGTCGTTATTGTAGTTTAAAACTTATTCAGGAATTTATAACGCCGTCATAAAGGTCAGGTCCAGAAAACTTGGAACAGCCCGGTGTGTGGATGCATTTGGTGAGCTGTTGAAACAATAAACACCAGACACAG
This sequence comes from Protula sp. h YS-2021, assembly GCA_949752745.1. Taxonomy (NCBI): domain Eukaryota; kingdom Metazoa; phylum Annelida; class Polychaeta; order Sabellida; family Serpulidae; genus Protula; species Protula sp. h YS-2021. The sequence continues at coordinate 53,604,056 of OX457028.1, forward strand.
ACAAACACAAGACATACGTGTCCCGTTAGCGGCGAGCTAAAGAAAGAGCTGGATCAAGAGAGTTCTTTTTCCAAGAAGATCCGATCGACATGGGATTGCTACGCACAGTTTTGATCTCTATAGTGCTGACGTTACTATTGTCTAAGTATCTGAATCAGGAATACCCACCGGGACTTAAACAGCCATTCCTGACCAGGTGCTTTGGAATGGGCATTAAAGTCCTGTTTGATCAAGTGAGATATTATATTTCATTCCATAAGATCATGTAATTTGTTAGTTTCATGGATCAGTGGATTGACCTGTTAAACATTGCACGATCTAAAACAACCACCAAATCAGATATGTTGGACTTTTAAAAGAACAGAAATTACTATATATATATATTTTTTTTTTTGCAGTTAGATTTTTTGCTATGCTGATTGGAAAATAGCAACCGATTTTTGGATAATTTCTGCTTGAATTTTACTGATTTTTTTAAACTCATCGCCCATAACCAGTATTGTTTTCTAATACAATTCAATCTATTGGGATTATTTAAAATATATATATATATATATATTGACTGTACAGGTGATACATAATAATTCATTTATCGTGGCACTGCTTTTGTTTTCGTTCCTCACGTGTTTATGTTGTACCAGAAAATGTAATTGTGGCCCGAGACCAAATCCAGCTCGAATGCTTTGAACTTTGATAACAGTGTTCCCCGCTATAGGAGCCTGAGAAGCACTTGGTTTCATATATGTTGCATTCGTGTCCAAAACACTCGGAGAAAGGGGGTTATTTTGAGGCCAGAAGGGGTAATTAATTTTCATTCAGTTTACCGCGTTTCCAACAAAATGGTGGTTCTTTCGAAACTGCACTCCACATTTTAAATAGTCATAGGCACGCATGGTAAGCAATACGTACAGTGGGCCCACGAGGTCCTCTACTAAATTTATATATTTTGTGTTGTGGATTTCGTGCTGTAAGTTGATGTGACCTTTTTGTGTTACACACAGGCCTGGGTGGGACATACTCTGAGTGTGAACGGACCGGCGTGGCAGAGACGTGTTGTGGATGCCGCCACAGTATTAGGTTCTTATATATCCCCCACACCGAAATGCTCGCACACGGACATGCGTATTGAAGGTATACCCGTGCGCATGTACCAGCCACCAAACAAAAGAAAGGGAGAACTGCTGAGAACTATAATCTACTTTCACGGAGGCGGGTGGACTGTTGGTAGCATAGGTAAGGTATGGAGGAAAAGATGAAGTAACACAAAGCGAAAATGACTGCTAATCTAATTGTTAAAAAAAATTAAAAGAGCTTTGCTTAAGCAAAACGGCATCCTTTTGTTTTGTTGTTTTTTTTTTTTTTTTGTGGGGGGGGGGGTGGCTTAAGTACTCTGTATACGATTTCTTTGCAGACACCTATGCGGTAGTGACGGACCGTCTGTCTCATGATCTCAACGCTGTCGTTTTTAGTGTAGGGTAAGTCTGCTCAGTCCTTGACGAAAGCTAGTAATATTGTGTGCCTAGCCATAAAAAAATGCCTTTTGTACACTGTGTTTCTTCTTTCAATTAATTGATTACGCTCAAAGAGTGATTTTGGGAAGAATGTTGCTGCTATGGGGAGGCTTTTACACTGACTCTAACTGGAAGCAGACGCGCTGTGGTCGATATCTTTAATCGACATTTTTTAAAACCGACCGAGTTAGTCCTTTCCTTATGTGTGATTTTAGTCACCCGTTCTGAGTACAAGAGGCAATTTACCCCAGGCCAGGCAAAGTAACTGGTTATGCCCCCATGTTCAAATTAACTTTGAACTGGAAACAACTTTAACACCTTCAGAAAACAATTCTTCTCTAAATCAAGCAATATTTACTAGTCAATATGTTAAAACCTATTTCTACGTCATGACTTGGAAAAAAAAAACAATATCTGTGTTTATTCGTTAATATACAAAATAAAAGGTGTCACGAAAGACGAGGCAAAAGATCAAACAATCAAGCAAAATATGTTACTTTAGCTTTTTCTTCTGTTTATGAAATTTGAAAAGCAGCTTTTTACATGTAAGGTTAAGAAAGAAATAACCTTGTTTCTCATCCTCCTGCCTGCCACCACCAACAAGAACAAAATAACAACAAAAACAACAACAACAACAACAATAATAATAATATGTAGTTTCAACGCTTTGCCAGAGCCTTTCCCCGCTTTTCGATGCGGACTGTGCAAATGTTGCTGATGCTTGCTTCAGGTACAGGCTGGCCCCCGAGCACGTATATCCGGCAGCCCTGGATGATTGCGTCACCGTGACGAAATACGTGGTGCACAATGCGAAGACGTACGGTGTGGACGCCATGCGTATAGGCGTTATGGGTGAGTAGTTCAGCTGTGTACATCTGTGGTCATGTGGTGTACAGCGCTACGGGTGGAGGGAGAGGGAGTGGACAAGGGTCTTCCTATTTTGGTGTGCGCGAAGTGACAGTGTGATGTAGTGTGTGCGGAACTGTGGTCAAGTAGTGTTGTTCTCCAACCACAGTGTACTGTTTTTCAATATAATTTTATACTTAAAAAGAAAGATTTTTTCATTACGGTTTACATTCAGGTTTATTGTAAGTAAATCATACGTAAGAGAAATAAACTTCGTTAATGTGCGCGCAAACGGCATTGTTTTGTGCAAAGTCGATTTGTGTGTTATTCAGATGACTTGTGTTATTCCGATCACTTTTATCGTACTCTCGCGATCACGTGATTGACAGGTGACAGTGCAGGCGGGAACCTGGCAGCGGCAGTATCCCTCAAACTCCGCGATGAGAAGTTCAAGCCCATGCCCAAGGCCCAGATACTGATCTTTCCGTCGTTACAGTTTGTCAATTTTAACACGCCGTCGGTGCAGTTCAACGCTTTCGCTCCCGTTCTCACCAAACGTTATATGGTGGAATTCGGCGCAAATTATATATTCGGTCACTGGGATCACATACAGATCATGCTAGCCAATAACCATACGTCACCGGACATGAAACGGAAGTTGAGCGAAACTTACCTCAATCCGGAAGTACTTCCACATGACGTCATACGCAGACAATACGAACCGCAGCCACAGAATGCCGGCAACGCGAGCTTCTGGTCTGAACATGAGTCAGCATTTTTGGACCCATACCTGAATCCACTCATGGCGGACAGTCTGAAAGGTTTGCCGAGTGCCTACCTATCTTCGTGTAAGCACGATGTGTTGCGAGATGATGCCTTCTTCTACGCGCATCGCCTAAAGCAGGCCAAAGTACAGGTTAATCATGTGAACTTGAACGCTTGTCTGCACGGGTGGCTGTTTGGGGTGTCTGTGATAGAAGACTTTGATCATTATTTTACTGATATGGTGGGATCGATTGCACAACTTTTGTAGTTTCCTAAAATAAAAAATGCACATAATTTTGAGCCGCTTCTCCATCCTGTGCTAGTGGGTGGGTGGGTGGGGGGGGGGGGGTGGCAGAATGAAATCCTGAGTTGTTTTGCTTGTTATTTGTATCTAGGAATCATCGATGCAAATACTGAAGCCTTGGAATTCCAGTGTCAAGGTTTACCCTACTGCCGTAAAGGGAGCATATAAACCCTCTGGTCTGAATTGTCTGTTTTGTATGTAGCTAAAAGCATCAAGAATATAGCGGTCAATGAAAAGAGATAAAGGTCCTGACGTTTTTACTTTTTTTAACCAAATTTTTAGTGATGACGCCTATTCTGGGTACGTATGCTCGTAAAATTTTATGCGTATTTTTAAAGGCAGAAGTTCTTATTTTAGATGTGAATTATGTGTGCGCACCCTGCGGTAAGGGTTGAAGGATCTTAACTGTGATATGCACACAAGCATGTGATATTTATGCTTCGGGGAGGGGGGGGGGGGGCATGTCAAATCGTAACTAGGACTGAAACAAAACCCCAAAAGAATTGTGCTCGGATGCTAATAACAGCTTTTTTGTAACATGTTTCACAATATTTGTGAAAAATATGCACATTTCTTGCAATTTCTTTTAAGTGCAAAAATCGTTCTTAGTCTGTTGTATAACTATACAATGAAATAGACCTGATTTCAGTGTTATGTGGGATTTTGTTTATATCTGTGCATTAAAATTTTCTGCATATTGATAAAATAACAAACTTGATTAAATTTTCGCTGATATCCTCTATAGTTTTTTACAGGATATAGTAATAATTTTCATATAAGCCGATTATAGCCAAAAATACAGGCTATTGAGAGTGGTTGAATTCTTTTTCTCACTGTCTCATTTTCAGTTGTTGCGTAGAAGGTGGAATTTTTGTTTTCATATGTTATCAGTCTGTGCTTTTAGACACTATTGTTAAATGCAAATGAAATAGAATACAACATGGAGTAATAAAGTCTTCTAAGTTTCAGACTTTCTGCGTCTTGTGGTTTGATGTTCAACCCAACCCTGGTCATACTAGTACTCAGGTCTTCAAAATTCAAACGCTTAACAATAACTTTTGTCTCCAATTTTTGAAAAAAGACGGGAAAAACGAAATATATTAAAACAATATATAATGCCGTGAATTGTGGATTGCCGTTTTAGCATTTATTGTGATTTATTTCAAATCAGTTAAGCTATCACCTATAGCTAAAATTAATTTAATGTATGCAGAATTGTGTTTTTTTTGGTCAATATCAATATATAAATAATTTTGAATGTCTTAAATTCGATTTAGTTGTAGACTTAACATGCACTGACACATTATAACCCGCTAAGGGTCTGCCGTGTCATTAAACAAATCGTATAACTAACAAACTCACTCACTCACTCACTCACTCACTCAATTTTAGATAATAAAAATTGATTTTACTATCCCAAACTTAATTTTATATTGAAAAGTCTTTAATATCTATAAAAGAATAGCATATATCACCAACTGAATTTTAAATACATATTAATTGAATAATAGACATAATAATAAACCAGCATTGCTATTGATTTATAAAGTTATAAATGTGAAAATGGCATTCAGTATATAATTACGGTAATATTTGTATCAGGAATTTGTTTTCTACCATTATAGCAAATTGTGTATACACATAAGAAGATGAATATTTCTGGGCATTAAATGCAGAATCCTAATTAATTTCGGTTTGCTTGAGTAAATTAGGATTTAAACCAGTGGTTGCATTCTTATTTGAATTATAATTTCAGTAGTTTTTATTGTGTAATCCTTACTTTTTTCGCACTTATATAATTTGTTGGGCAATTCGCAATTGGACAGTTTTACTCTCTGGTGAAAATTGAACTTAAAACCTTTGAAAAGTACAAATACAAAATATTGATGAATACATATTTTTGTAGATACACTAGAGTTCTTTTCTGATGTGTACATACATGACAACGACATCATGTGCACGGTCACGGAGTGAGCCCAATACAGTACGTTTACAACGGCGAAACAGCCAATCTACGATTCAACCTTTCTGTTCTACTGAGCGATCGCTTCTAAGATGGGCCTTGAGCGAAGAATTAGCCCATGCCCTAATGCTGTTTATAAACATTTGCAAAACATTTGTGTTCACTTTTATAGTTATTGCTTTAATTTTTTTTTCTCTATTTTTGCATATTATATGGTCCATCTGAATTTGTTTTTAAAATGTTAAAAAACAACAAACAAAAACAAACAAACTGACAAGTGAAGTAAAACCTTATTTGTTCATGCGAACAAGTAGTGTTGAGGACACGTTTGATACTTACCACGACATAATGAATAATATTTTATGTGGCTGTTTTAGCCTAAACTGTATGCACAACACCTCGGAGGTCACGGTGCCAAAAGTTCCGCTACTTTTTTGTTGTCCTGCACCACAAATTTAACAATGTGTTTCGGAACTCTTCCTGTAAAAATAAAATTAGACAATAAAATTTACAAATAGTTTTAATAGAACAACCCAGTTTTCTAGAATTTGCATCTGATTTAATATTTAAAATTGCATAACCATTTTTTTAAATCCTTTCTTTTAAATTGTATGAAAATGATGAAAACATATTTCATGTCTGTAGAACGATACTGTCAGCAAAATGTCAGCAGACAGTGCTAATTATTGAAACATCGACTGTCCCTAAACACTGCATGTATTGAGTATTACACAATCCTGTTGTTTATAATGCCTAAATGAGAACAAAAACAAAACCAAGGTCATATTAATTCTTTTTTTTTTTTATTAAAATCTAGCACTTAACAGCAATATTTTCTGACAAGTTTATTATATTGCCAACATATACCATGATATACGATTTTTTTCAGTTTGAAGTTGAGTAAATTTAAACATAAATATATACCAGATTGTTGCAGGATATGTTAAAATATAATTATTCAAGCAATTTGACCATTAACAAAACATGAACTGAAGCAATAATTCAATATAAGTGCCTTTAAAGTTTTACTTGGTTAAATCTGGTACTCCAGATACTTCGGTATTGCGTCCTTTTACAAGATATTGTTAAATTAGAACGTTTTTTTTTCAAACAAACTGACAAAGCAAACAAACAAAAACAACAGATCCGCTCTCCTACTCACTTCTCTGCTCACTTGCTTCTCTGGCTGTCAGTGACGCCAACCACTTACCCAAACATTAATTCTTTATAATTTTATATATATATATATATATATATATATATATATATATATATATATATATATATATATATATATATATATATATATATATATATATGTTACAGTCAATGTTGGAAACCCGCCATTTCACGAAATGGCAAACCGTGTTGGGTAAATTCGCGTAATGCCTAAAATCTTTTGCCATTTCACGAAATAACCTAAAAGTTAGGTTCTTTCATGAAATTACCTAAATTTTCGGTTTGCCATTACGTGAAATGGCAAACTGTTATCTATAACAGGAGAATATCACAGGAAAAACGGCTTAATTCTAGAGTAGGTAAAAGCAGACGTTTTAGTATGTTCTTTTTCAGAGTAGGTTAACGGCAAATCGGTGACTAGTTCCTGAGTACATCATCTTAACCCAGTTCAGTGTGTTTTTCTGAAATTTATCCTAATAGCAATTAAATCAATCAAACAGGAACACTTGTGTGCATTACCATGAATTACAATTCATATGATCGCGTTAAAAGCTTCTGATCAGTTGCAATCAACTGTGATGGATTAATTAAAGGAACAAACCAAATTGATGCATTTGTTACAGCGAATCTGTAAAACCAGCGAATCTGTAGATTCGCTTACTCACTTAGCGAATCTGTAGATTCGCTGGTTTTTCCCCTTTAAAATTATTCAGATTCGCTGAAATTGCCTGACCAGTCATCTTTACCGACAGGATTACTTGTGTTGGGTGATATTTGAAATTTAATTGCTTTTATGTGGCTTCTTTACTCCAGAGGTGTTTTACACAACTTTTTCTTGTTTTTTTTTCTTTTTTTTTTTTTGGGGGGGGGGGGTGTGATATATTGCAATCGGAACATGTAAAATTGCACATATTTTTATTTAACTAGCTTTAAAATGCATTGTTGAAATGCGAATTTCTAGTCTCAAATGAAAAACAATATTGGAAAGCGTTTGGAAATATTTGCTATAAATATTCACAAAGGCTTAAATTAACTTATTGTTTTTGTGTTGTCGCCTTTCAGGAAAGTTATCACAGCAAATCTAAATAAATTGCAATCATTACTCCCCTTCTGAGTATCAGTCAAATTACCGTTAGCCAAATTGCAATTATTTTTCCGTGAGTGCAACACAAAAATCTCTTCACCTCCGGGTGATATAAATTGCAATTGGATTACGGTACGCTTATCCAATCAGTGTTAATTTTCGATGCTCCGCATACTCATAGTTTAATTTAGCAGAAACTGATAGGACAATGATTTCAACGAATAGAAATTTTATTCCGGTGTGAAAGCATATAATTGCTGTATTTTCATCAAATGACTAAAAAAAACCTCAGCTACATGAAATGAGTTAATAGCAATGGAAACAGAGAATGGAGCCCGATTTTAATATATTCCCGTCACACAAACCAAGAAAAAGGTGTGTAAAATACATCAAGTGATCATGTCGGGAAAGATGACCGAACTGGCAATTTCAGCGAATCTGTATAATTTTTTAGGTGAAAAACCAGCGAATCGCTAAGTGATTCAGCGAATCTACAGATTCGCTGTAACAGATTCATTGTATTTGAAAACTAAAGTAATCTTATTGCAATTATAAAAGATAAAAGGCACAACATTGTCACGATTGTAAGTAATTTCGAGCAAAAAAGCTTATTTCACAATTTTGCCTGATCTTGGTTTGCCAATTTGTGAAATAAAATGTAAGATTTTTAGGTAATTTCGTGAAATAACCTAACTTTTAGGTTATTCCGTGAAATGGCAAAAGATTTTAGGCATTACGCGAATTTACCCAACACGGTTTGCCATTTCGTGAAATGGCGGGTTTCCAACATTGACTGTAACATATATATATATATATATATATATATATATATATATATATATATATATATATTGGAACCTCGGGATCGGACCACCTCCCTCTGAATTAGGGCACATTTTTTCGGTCCCGAATGCGCTCCATAGGCTTTAATGGTTAAGAAAACTCCCAACTTGGACCACCTCGGATCGGACCACTTCGGGCAGCTTTTTTCGTTCCCGAGCCCTCAAAATGCCTGAGATCGGACCACTGTCGGTCAGTGGGGAATCCACTGTATTTTTGCGGCACATTATGTACAACACTGAGCATGTTGCCGTCTTAGAGATTGTTGCTAGGGATTATAGTAGCAATTGTGTAACCAGACAGGGCTTAGTTTTGTTTGTCTATACTTTTGTACCTTGTCTAAACAATAGCGGCTGACAATATACAAACCCGAGACATCTTAACTTATGTGGTGCCTATTCTTTTAGTATTTAAGTTTACCCAAATGCCACCGAATTCATAATGACAATTAAATATCAATTTAAGCACATAAAGGTAATTTAAATAAGAAAAAAATTGTTAACACTTTCTCAAAATGGAAAGCAGAGAAAATGTTAATAGAAAAAGAAAAGACATTAGTCTCAAAGATAAAATTAAGACAATTAATGACAGTAAACTGATTGGTCAAAGAAAATTAGCTGAAAAGTATGGAATTAGTAATTAACAAGTCCAAAGACTATTAAACGGATAATTGAGTATGTCAATGCCTATGAGGAAAATATAATAGATGTTATTATAAATGAATATTACCTCCTTTGTGTTTGGACATTAAACTTGAATCTGCGGTCAACCTGCAAAATTTTACCCAAGTAGGACCAAGTCTCCTAAATGGGACCACCTCTGAAATAAGGCACATTTTATCCGGTCCCAAAGGTGGTCCATTTTCAGAGGTTCCCCTGTATATATATTCTAGGGTGTCTAAAGCATTCCAGAAACATTGCAATTCTGAATTTTACTGAAAATCCAAAATCTTGTTCTTATAGTTCTGTATTTATGTAATTATGAGCTGTTTAAAAAACCACCAGTTTCTCTTACTATGTGAAGTAAAAACAAAATAAAGAGATTTCGTTATATATACACTTCTGTTAGATTTTTAATTCTGTTGTGTTCAATAATAAGGCACTTGAAGCTTGCTATTAAAAAGGCATGTCAATAAATATATAAAAAAGTACAATTCTGTACAGTACTAATATTCTTTCCCGATAATCAAAGAAAATGTTCCTGGCTTCTTACTCTAACGTTGTTGATAATATATATCATGCTTTCACTGAACGGCCGGAAAGTAAGATGTTATGATTCACGTATTTGTATTTTTCAAGCCACTTCTCTACAGACCTAGCACTATGAATGTGAAGCTATGAATGCATTTAGTTAGCTATAGGTTCTATTATTCAAGTGCATACTTCTTGACTAGTGATCTCACAATATATTAACTAAGGCTGCATCTGTTTAAAGAAAATCGAAATTACTTTTTACAAAAATCGATGTGAACATTAATTAAACTTATGAGATTTTTATCGTGTCCAAACTTATATATTTCGACAAATCTTAGCAAATTCGGTCTAGTTAAAAAAACAGTGAATTTATTGCACTTAACTGGAAACATTAAACAGCTGCACGATGCTTGTTGCTATGATGATTTTATAAGTCTGTTTTACTTTTTAATTAATTTTTAGAATTTTCCTGTATGTAAAGTCCAAAACAAAATGTTAATCACGCCTATAAAGCTTTGAAAATATAATTTCAGAGACTTTAACAAGGGACATATATGAACTAAACTGTCCGTGATTTTGAGCGATTTTTTACCCTAAGGCAATTAAAATTCCACCATGTGACCCAGATATAATGTTTACCCTTTTATCACACACCCCATTTAAGTTACAGTTTCAATGCACCATTCTAAACTGTTTTCTGGCACTGAAATGTGCTCGTCAAATGTTTTCTGTAAATTGTTCCGATTAAATCCTACCAGTAAAGGCTTGTGTTTGATTAAAATTGTTATGGCTGACGGAAAGACGATCTCGTACTAAAACCATGTTTGGTATATTTCGTACATTTAAAGTTTCATTGGCCTTTCTAATCATTTTCAGTAGTTTTCAGGTAATAAAGTTGAGCAGCCTGAAACCAATTTTTACTTTTGAGATGACAAATTTCAACATCTTGTTGGTTTGTTTTGCGGTCTTTCACATTGGACTTAATTAACTGAGGGCCACGATTTGTGACTGATTTGTGCCTTGCTCATTATGAATCTCGTATATTTGGTGCGCTTTTTGTTGCTAACATTTGTGTTTTTACGGCTGGGTGTAAAATCCAAAGGGTCTACTCACGAATAAACAGGTTAATATGAATGTCCATAACTGTGTAGAACGACCGTTAAACTCGCAGTACCAAGTTTGAAATACATCCTTTTTAACCAAATGGAGGCCCCTCCTTATATTTTACCTCCACCCCATTAATCGCGGAGTACTATATTTGTTTATAAAACCTCTTTTCCTCAAATGATGTATATATGAGTACAGACGCAACTAGGACGCAGTTTAATATACTGACAGACCTAAAATGACACAATCATAAGAAGTGTGTTTAATTGTTGAATCACCATTCTTATTTTTGTTGGACGCGGAATGCAGTTCGGAAAGCCCTTTTTGTGGCGAATTGATGACAATTTCGTACTTTACCGAAATTGGCATTCCACATGGACCCCAGATTCTCCCCTCTCTCCTCGTTTTTGCACACGCAAGGTACCGTATGCCTCTTCCAGGGATGTAAAAGATCAAAGGATTAAAAGTTTTCGGGTTTCATACAGCTATAGTGGGTAAGACCTTGTAAATTTATTTTTATTTGAATGTGTGAAATTCAGCGGTTGTGGAATTTTTGTTTTTAAAAGTTTTCTATATATCTTCGTTAACTATAATATTAATGACATGTCAGTGAGGTAGCATGTTAAAACGTGACATTGGCTTTTGATAGAATAATTATTTTAAATACAAATCACACTTTTTATCCGCACAGTATGCTTGAAACTTTTTAAAATGGACGCAGAAGGTCATTGCTGTAATAAATTTTTCTTTTGACTTTCTTGTCAGTTACACATGATGTAAAATACGTCATTGACAGAGCTTTCCTTTAAGCATTCACCTAATATGCCTGAAAATTCTGCCATCCGCTAAGAAACATAAATAAAGACATGTATGGAAACCTAAACTGACAATAGCACAAATCAACTATTTTTTACTTAAAACCTCTTTATTACGTTTAGGACAAAGACACAAGATGTAGCTACGGAATAATACCAACTAGATCAACATTGCTTGCTGTGAAATTAAAAGTAAGTTACGAGTACAATTAAAAGTGAATGGAAACTCAAATACAATAAAAATTTGAGGTTATGTAGTTTTTGTTGAAGTATGTAGTTTACTGTACATTCCATTTAAATTTTATTTTTTACAAAAGTGCATACAGGAGAATACATGCATTAAAGTAGTGTCTACAGGCCATCACAAACATTGTATCTATGCCGATCTATGATCTATGATGTTGGACGGTGAATTAAAAACTCCCATTCAATATGCTGGTTTTTTTAGCTGGCCGTACATTTTGTATCAAAATCGATAAATTTTATTTACACTATGTGGATTTTAATATTATATGAGCTCAACTAAAGGTAAGTTGCTATTTTGTACAAAACATTATGTTAACATTTTATTTCATCGGTGCCATCTTTGGTTAAACATATTTCTGTTGTATCAATCCGAGTTGCAAAACTCTGAAAGTGCTTATTTGAACTCAAGATGTTCACGGTAAAGGTACAACAAATCTCATCAAACTTAACATTTGTATTAATTTTTTAAAATTACATGCTTGAATACTATGACGACTTCGAAATCTCAATAAACTGGTCTTACTCGTGTATGACACCACCCGTCATGAATGGGTTTGTTATATTGAACAAAGACAAATAAAATATTTACCTTTATGCTGTAAAATGATGTTCACCAAACAAGTCTTAAAGTATCTTACTCATCCATTTTAATAAATCACTAATTGGCGTAAATTGCTATATTTAAATAACTATTTAGCATAACTTTTGACATTATAAACCACGTATTGTGCACAGCAAAAATAATAAAAACATGTAGATCTTATTAAGGCTTTTTAAAAATTTTTATCTTTTGGGATCTTGTGTGTCATCCATATGTCTTGATTAAGGCATTAAGTCGAGAGGCCGATAAAATAAGCTTATAAGCTATTGCGTACCAGCCTTTTTACAATAAAAAATGCCTGGTACAGTTGCGTATCATTTTAAGGCCTCGCAGTTCAGCTCGAATCGCTGGTTGCACGCAGCCCAACAGGGCTCGTTTTCCATGTTCGGCCCCAGTCATTGTGATGCAGTTTATCTGCTGAAATGAGCAGTAGATAAGCGAACAGGGATTTGACTTCGCGGTTGTCATAAAAAATTACGTCATGATTACCGCAACACGAGTCACTTGTCATAAAATTTTCCCGCAGGTTCTTAGCCACAAAATTCTTCATTTTATCCATTGCAATTATAATTTATTTCATTAGTTTATTAATTATTATTTTTATTATCCCTTCACTGTAATATGCTTTACATTTTGATCAAGCTTGGGGGGTCGAGTCCAGGTTGGGAAATTTTTACTTCTTTTTAATTTTTGTCTACATATAATTATGCATTTATTTGCTTCACGTTATGAGTAAATGTCTTGGATGAGACCCAGAGAAGAACATACTTCCAAAGCATAAATCGTTAGCGAGTTTAAAGAACTCTTGTATATTACGCATTTTACTGGACTGTCATCGCGAGATACCAGGAAGCTCACTAGGTAGGGCTTTTGACTTGGAATCAACAGGTCTGAGTACTGAGCTACCAAGCACCAATATGCAGATACAGAAGAGCAAAAAAATCCCATACCTGCCACATCTGTCAAGAAGAATCTTCTAAACTATTCAACTGAAAGAGATACACAACAAAATATAATGCGCATACTTGTAGCATCTGATATATATCATCAGAGGTTATCAACCATATTATTTATGAGGGGAAAATGCCTTCCAAATTTCACTCCGGTTTCCATTTTTCTAGCAAAAAGACTGCGTGATATTTACTCATATGCAAGAAGAAAAGACGCTCTAAAAGTTACAGTAAAACCTGTGAACTGAAAAAGTCGGGTAGGTATAATGTTATAATCTTCAGATTTTACTTTACGGAGAATATACTGAAATTGTGATTTTGAAATTTACTCCTTAACATTTAACTTTTTTGTTTTAGTCGCATGAATAACAAATTTTGATTCACGTGGGATTCAATGTCTTTCTGAAGTTTTCTTTGAAAAAGTGATTTTAAATCAGCCATTCACTACCGTGTGCCAAATGATGACTTTAAAAAGACTTCATTTGCTAATGTAGTACAAAACGACATAGAAGACCTCCTCCATTTTCGCTAAAGGGTTTGTTCCAGGAAACAGCTCTCTCTTTTATAACAATTAAAACAACCTAATGTTGTTAACTATGAATTAGTTGTGCCTTTTGTGTGTAAAAATAATGCATACTTGTAAAAACAATGCTTTCTCCTAAAAGATGTTAATTGAATAAAGGGTAGACTTACACCTTTAAAAAAACTTTGATCTTTACAGAGACCTATTAAGGATTAAAGTAATACTTAATAAAGTAAAATTAAAGTTATCCCACAATGAATACACTGAAACAAGTTCTTTCTACACTGAAACAAGTCCTGGCAATAAATTAACAATCAACATTCATATAAACAGTTTAATTTCTCCCGCCGTTCTACATTATGCCTTGCATATTGTCATTCACTAAACTACATTTTCTATTTGTGTCAGACCGAGCTCTTTCTTTCCTTGCTGGGAGGCCCTTGTTCTGCCGTTCGTTCCTCATTTGCAGCCTTTTTGGTAAGCAGGTACTGTATTAATTGTAGAATTTTATTTATAAGTTACACAAACAGATTTTGCTGTATATATTCCGTCAAAATGTTTGAAATGTTATTTTAGCTGCTAATTGTTGGTAGCTCAGTTGTGCCGAATAAAAGCAAAGAAGTTAACTTTATCGATCACTCATTCGGATCAATTACTTTGCATTACATCTGTTGCGTGCGGCTTAGGTCAAAATGAGGTTAGCTACAAAGTCAAGTGCAATTATTACAGGGAGAAGTCTTTGGATTTGTTTTGGTTAGTTCTTTTACTGCGTTTTGCCATAATTTTGCATCTGAACCATCTCATCAAAAGGTATCCGCGACCCATCCATAAATGGTTTAATGGCTAGGTCACTGATGCGTTTTCCGGTATCTTAGTTGTTATCCATCGTTTAATGTTGATAATGAAAAATTATCTATGAAATGGTATGTCCCAGTTAATACTGGCAGTCTTTTTTCGTTGTGATTTGCATGTTATTATTTCATTCGTTGTCGTAATGACTAGTATTTAGCATCCTTCTATTGTTTCATTGTATTTGCATGTCGTATTTGATGTGCTGTATTCGGGAACTACTGTTTCTGTATTCCTTGTTAAAAACTATTGTGCCTTTAGATCTTGGAAGTGTTTAGTGTTTTGTGAGGAGGACAGGGACCTCGGGAGAGCATTTATTAAAGGATATGACAGCAGTAATTGCGTTTTGTACACAGTTTGACTATGTCTGTCCGTCGCAGACCAAAGAGTTATGTGGTGGCTTGTCGCTCGTGGGGTTCACAATGTCTGTTCAACCGTGTGAGCTGGTTGATATCATTGCTTGCCATCTCATCGTGGAGAATTTATTGGACCTTAAATTAAAGTATATAAATGTCGTGTAATGTTAATTTTGATGATTTGAAAATAAAGGTATATTAGCACAAGTCATGCCATAATTAGCTCGTTACTTTATCCTACTAGATGCAATACACACTCGACTGAATAGTAGTTAATAGCTGGAGGATATCGCTGTCACTTGATGAATGATTGCTTGTGGGTGTTAGTGTGGAGATGTCTGATTGGTTAATCAGTGTTTAGGCGATGTTAGAGAATCGTTGTAGTCACTTGTCTACGCACAAATTGCCGCTAGGGAGGAAAGGGTTTTTCGGGTGTGACTTTATCTAATCTGATTTGGAGGATTGTGATATGATGTGAGCTACAGGAGTCAATTTTTCAGGCTTTGTGTTTCATGCAATTTCCTGTTTGTGCACCTCGTGGGTTGTGCGGAACTGAGGAACGCTCACAGAACACCACTGAGTGCTACCCTTCTAAGGGTACCGGGTGGCATTTGAAACGGTTGCTTTCATTTTATTGTGAGTTTGTGATGCGGAGGTAGTAACTCCGATGGTCATTTTAAAAATTGCTAAAATTGCTAAAAAAATGTGTGAAATTACTAGTGAATTTTGGAATGTTAATGTGCTTTGTTTTGAGAGACTGTGTTCATGAGCTAGTTAATAGATATGGTTTATCAATGGGTTCATGCCTACTAGATCAATATCGTCTATTCACTTATAAGCGAGATAGAAAGTGCTATGTATCATTTAGTGATTATCGTGTGTTGCAGATTGTTTATTTCTGGTATTAGAAAGGCGTCATTAGGACATCTTGTAATCTTTACTTACAGTGTTCAGGATTTGCATTAAAGTTGCCACGTTTTTAAAAAGTAAGAGCTTAAAAACGTTTAGTTGTATTCATAAAAATCTGAGTAAATTTAAAAAGCGTGACCGAGTTTTTCAGCTGGATTAGAACAGTGATACACCGGTTACGGAATCGACGATAAATTTGTTCCAAGCTTCCAATAAATTATTATTGCCTTAGAATAAATAGAAGTATTTAGGACAAAATCGATTAAAGATTGATGACTACTTAAAACTTTGCTGTAATTTATTAACGTAAATATAACTGTTTCAAAACGATATTTTTATTAAAATAAGCAAGATTAAATACATCAGTGAATTTTATTTCTAACGTTTAAAATAATTATTGAAAAACTAAAAGGTAAATTTTGTTCGCTGTTGAAGGAAAATTTTGAGAAACAAAAGATTCCATATTGAATAAAATTAAATTTTATCAAGACAAATCGATAAAAATGAAAGAAATTGTATTATGATAATTTATGCAAATATTATTTGACCGTATATTGCAGAAATTGAATGACATGGCCATGAAGTTTTGTACTTACGTTCCATATGGCAATGAATGCTTATTGACATATGGTGAGAACGCCTCTTTACAAAATGAAGCTTTCAAACACGGAGTGCTGTTTGTTTTGAGGGCATTGGGTAAGTATTTATGTTGTATCTCAATCTTTATTACTAATTTGAATAAAGTGCTGAGATAAATAATTCCCAATAATAAAATGTTTATATTTTCTACCAAGTATTTGATATTTAGAGCACATTTTGTTTGGTGCATAAGACATAATGATGGTCTTTTCTGAGAGTTTTTCATTGCTTATATTAGCACTTTGATAATCCTATCAAAATTAACAAAAGAAGTGGATTTATATAATGTGGATATAGATATTCATAGCGGTCAGACGATACCTTTAATTGAGATACACTCATTTCAAAATTCGTTGGGGCATATTTCTCCAGGGTTGTTTATATAGAAGTGATGCAAAATTTTTTGCTCAGGCAATTTATTTCTTTTTTAGTTAGTTACTAATAAATGCCGGCATTACTTATCATCAGTGGCGTACCTAGGGTGGGGCAGGTAGGGCACGTGCCCCGGATGCCGCTTGAAGGGGGCGCCAAAAAGCATCTCAATATATTTTTAGCTTATTCTTATTATAATATTTCTTTTATTATAAGTATTATAATACTCTTTTATTTTTAGCATGGATTCATAAGCTCATAGAGAAAATTAATGCACGAAATTGTGACTGTAGCTCTTCTGCATGTGTTGCTAATAGGCATTTTATGTGAATGCCAGCCATATGGTTATTTCAATGCTGAGTTTTGCAATACTGTCTAGTTTTGGCTGGAGGATCAATAAACCTGAGCATGGATGGGCTTAAAGATGCTGCCTGGGGCAACCTCCGAGTATTTACTTATGTCTCTTGTACTCGTTGTTTAAAGAAGAAAAGAATGCCTGGAGAAAAGTCAGAAAATCTTCGAGTCTGTGTTCAGATCATGCTAACCATAGCAGTGTCCATTGCCAATTGCGAGAGATCATTCAGCGAGTTAAAACTAATTCTTTCTTATCTGAAGACTTCCATGGGCCAGAACAGACTGTGTGATCTTGCCCTGTTGAGTGTAGAAAGGGAAGAAATTGAAAGTACATATTTCGAAGATATAATATCCCAATTTGCAATTGCGAAAGCAAGAAAGATAAGTTACAAGGTACACAGTTATAAGGTCCTATGTGACTTGTTCGGTCCTATGTGACTTGTTAAATATGATCCCTCTGGACTTATTTTTTGAAAGTTTTTTTTATTCCTCCACGGTAAAGTATAAATGTTAAATGTTTGTTTTTTTTACGTTTTTAGGGGGATGGGGGCGCAATTTTGGTGCTTGCCCCGGGCGACATTTGACCCAGATATCCCACTGCTTATTATTTAATTATCTTTAGGGTGTTAATTATGCTGCTAAGTTTTAGCAGCAGTATTCAAACATCTCAAGCAGCAGGTACTTTTCAGAAAACATTCCGTTTGATACGAAGTGTAGATCTCCTTTCACAATCGCTGACTACGGAACGGCTGACGGAACTGTTTCTATGGAGCTTATTTCACAGCTTATTGGTAAGAAATCATTAGAAAAGTTTAGTTTCATTCCATCAGGAATTTTGAATAAGCCCATGTCTGTTGAAAAATATTCATTAAGCAATTGTAATTTGAAATACATCATTGTTATTTTTAGTGTTTTGCATCTAAAAGTAATATGCAAATAAATAAACATAAAACATATCAGCAAAACTTTTAACATTTTGAGAAATCATCTAATCTTTAATCTTTAATCAGGTATCCAATTGAGGCCTGATTAATACCTTGTGATTCGGTTTTAAGTTTATGCCGTTAATTTTGTAGGAATTATTAAGGACAGGTATGGAAAAGAACAGGATATACATATATGTTACGAAGATCAACCAATTAATGATTTTCAGCCTCTTTTTCTGAAACTAAACGGTAAATAATATTTATATTAAGAGATTAAATAACAAACAATGTAACAGCTATATTTATTTCTTTAATTTCTCTTGTTTACTCTGTTCACCTTGAGTAAAAACTATAAATTCTTTGCCAAACGTATATTTTGTAGAAATGCATAACTTGTCTTTTTCGTAGCTACCAATATTAATCATTATTGTAAAACATAATTTTGTGGTAACAATGATATCTTAACAAGATATTTATTAGTCATTACATTAAATGCTTTCATTCATGATTGATTAAAAAGTGTTAAATGACACACGTGTTTTAAGCATTTTTGCGTCTAAAATATCGAATGCATTGCCTTGATAATAAATATTAATGAATAACTCAATGTTTTACGTAGAAAAGGACAGTTATCTACGCCAATACACAGGCGTCTTTGCCTCAGCAACTGGCACTTCTTTTTATGGACAGTGTTTCCCGTCTAATTCTGTACAGCTAGGGATTTGCTCAATTGCGATTCACTGGTTGAGCAAGAGGTAATGTCTTTCTTCTGACGGTATCTTGTATTGATTTTTTTCAACGTAAAAAAGAAATGTTCTTTTTTGCTCTTAATAGCAGATTACTTAATTTTCAGTGTGAATATTTAGCTTTCAGTGTTTTATTAAAAATGCAGAAAAAATTAAGATTTTGATGAAAAAGACTCTTTGACGACTTTTTAAGTCACAAAACGCAGACGACACTGGTGTCTCATTGCCCATGCATTTTCTCAAGAATAAATATCCTCTCCAAGTTGATTTCGAATCTGCTCATGAAGAATTTAAAGGCGGCATGTCGGATGCACTTTTACAGAGTATACGTCAACCTTTTGTCATGTAACGCTTTTATTCATTTTTTTGAACTTTTTATTCATTTAATCAATAAACAACTGAATGCACTACGTAAACAAGTTAATGTATGAATTCAAGTATCGACTTGAGCTGTACACATAATTTGTTTGTAGACCATGCGTTTTGAAATCTGCTGTACACCCCAGTGTCAGTGAGGATGAGTTTGAAAAGTCTGCATACGCAGAAAGAGCATCTCAAGACTGGGAAATGTTCCTACTTTCACGCGCAAAAGAGCTTGTTCCAGGTACACTTGTTCCTCTTTAATCAACATCTGGAGGGGTGATCCAGGACATTGTAATATCCCTCTTATCAAAGAGAAAAAATGCCACTTATTAAATGTATCTGAACAGATTAATTAGCCGTTAAGTTTGTGTGTATTAAGACCCCAAATGAAAATCTAAATTTCAGCATAAACAGATGGGTAGTCTAACTATATATATTCTCACCCAAGCTCGCGTGATTTATTTCAATATTTTAGCAACATTTAAAATTAGAAAACTGTAACTTTATAAGATTTTTCCTCATAGCTATTAATACGATGATATCTAAAATTCTAATTTCTCTTTCATAATAAAACATGCCTTATTTCATGTCTCTTTTTTAGCCGAATAAAGTAATAAATGCCAAAATGAGTATAGAGGAAGAACAGGCCGAACCCCCCCCCCCAGCCGAAACCCCCCGGTTCTAATTCGTCAAAACGCCTCCGACTAAAACCCCCCGGTGGCCTAAACCCCCGACCCAAAACCCCCCTGTTTTCAAAGAAAATGTGTAATGGTAATTTCTTCATTTATTTTCACTTTCTCCTAATCGCTTACACTTCATGACACAGCTAATATTTCAACTCTTCAACTACAAAAGCTGAATTCTCGAACCCTTTACTGAAAATTACTGAAAATACTCAAACTCTTTACTAAGAAAGTACTGAATGTATCGGACAGCAGGCAACTGGTGTGATGCATCTGAAACATTAAAGGAAAAAGCCATTATCATATAAAAAGTTATATTCTGATGAAATTTCAGATAAAACTGAGTGTCATATCATATTAAAATTACTACCTGCCCTCAACGTCTCGCTACATGTTGCAATTATCTCGTGCTGGGTCTGTTCCGTCTCTAAGGCTCGGCCTTAATGGCTTCTTTTGCCTTTAACATTTCGCCAGATTCGGGAGCATGGGTGTGCTCATTTGGTCCAAAAATGACCTCGTCACCTCGGACTCTGATCTTAGCTTTACATTCTCCATGAAAAGCTTTGTTCTGTCGCTCCTTACGAAACATAGCCATTTACTAGATTTTTGGTACAATATCTTTGGATTTCCTTTAGCAGATGTGATGTATTCCATGATGGTTGTATGATTTTCACAGCAATCTGGGTCATTTTATACGTTCCTCCAAGCTTCTCCGGAACTCGGAGTCGATGAACTGGAGCTGATCCCTTTAGGACTTGTTAGCATTGAAGCTTTCCACTAAATTACCCATTTAAGTGAATCACAATGGATATAAGTTACATCAATTGTAATTTGCAAACTCGACTGATCTCGCAACTGGTATATGAATTGCAATTCTCGCCGTTAATCAATCGCAGAAGTAATTGCAATTTTTAATGTGTACACACTCATCAATCGTAAGAGCAATTGCAATTTCAAAAATTGAGTGCTATTATCAATAGATGTATGAAGTTTCTTCCATAATGATGATCAATTCCTTCAGTGGTTCAGAAATTGCAATTTTAAACGCCGTGTGATCTCTTCAATGGGTATTTGAAGTGTAACTTAAAAAATAATTATAATTCTTTTAAACAAGATGCCGTTGTTTACACTGGTCTTTCTCGGATATTCCAAAACTGAGGTATGGCTGCAATTTAAAATCTATGAATTTGAGCAAATAATCGACAAAATATATTTCTTCTATGTGTTTATAAAACACATCGTAGTGCTATTGAGGTCTTTCACTGCTTTATGACAGCTCAATTCTACTGAGCATATCCGAAATGTCGATGGTTGCTCCCTTCTTATATATAACTTTTAATTTATATTTCTGAAGTTATAGCAGCATTCTTTGTAATATCTTTAGAGCAGAAAGAAGACTTTTGCAAAAGATCGTCTCCAATGGCTTGTAATCACTGTCTGCCGTTGTAACCTGTGGCTTACAGGCCAGATATTGGTTATACTTGTCACATCCAAAACATATATGGCCGAACACTGACGTTCGATGGATGTGTAGCGTTGCTCGGTATGTGTCAGCGCTGTAGGCGACACTCTTGAAAGGCACGCTCGTGCGAGCTCTCACGGTGTCATTCTACATTCTAAGTTCTTTTACGCATGTAAGTTCTAGCACACTGATATCACTGATATCTTGTCAGAATCTGCTTTCACGCAGTCTGGTTTCAAAATGTGCCCAATAAATTTGATTTTGCTTAGGCTCAGTCTGACTTTCTTCTTGTTCAACTTTAAGTTGGCTATGCGACCGCGCCTCAGCAAGATGCGTAAAATCAGGTCACCACATCCCTACCACAAGGATGCTGTCTACAATCACACATCTTTTACCCTCCAATAATGCTGGTGTTCTTCAGATGCTGGCTTAATACCAAATGATATGCGCAGCCTTCTGTATATCCAAATAGCTGCTTTCTACGTCCAGCTTTACATGAAACCTATCGCGAGCATTCAACACTGAAAAGACTTTTGCCTTAGCCAGACCAGGTAGAATGTCTTCTATCACTGGCATTAAGTAATTGTTTCTTTTCAAAGCCTTGTTCAAATCTCTTGGATCCATATATATTGTAATTTTGTCTGGCCTTTTGATGACCCCAACAGATGAGATCCAGTCTGTTGGCTCTTCGACTTTGTTATGTCATCTGTCTTGATCATCAGATCAATCTTTTTTTAGCT
This sequence comes from Protula sp. h YS-2021, assembly GCA_949752745.1. Taxonomy (NCBI): domain Eukaryota; kingdom Metazoa; phylum Annelida; class Polychaeta; order Sabellida; family Serpulidae; genus Protula; species Protula sp. h YS-2021. The sequence goes on from OX457028.1 coordinate 53,626,382, forward strand.
CACCTTCCATCGAAATTGGCACCTTGCTAGGTGCATGTCGAATACTGTCCGATCTAGTTCAAGAGGCAATTCTCCTAGTAATCTCTGAAGACGTCATCATTTTCAATAAAGTTGATAGTTTTTCTTACCCGTCTGCTTCTTTGAGGGCTCTTGCGTCTGCTGCGAGGAGAGTGGCGAGGTAGTATGTTAATGCATCCCTTTCTTGAACGAAGTGCTCCCCCAGAAATGATTCCTCTCTCCGCACTGGAAACACATTTTACCATTAGCTGGGGAGTGTTCTTTGCCCTACTGGTGCCTCTTAAGACAGAACTTGCAAGATTTTTTAGCGTTGGTTGCTGGATTCTTCCGCAATCATTTTGCAAAATTCACTGCCTCTTCTGAATCGACTTTATCAATGATGCGTATTGTGATGTGGTGATTTTCCTACGTAGCATATCATTTGCACCGTTGAAATTCAGCTTTTTCTCTCGAAAAAACCTTACTCGCGCCGACTTATCTTTCGACCCCTTCACTAATCGGTCGCGAAGTAGACTCATTTCTGACTCCAGCTCGAAATTACACGATCTGATGAGTTGATGCAATAATGTCACCCAACAGTTTCGTTAAGGTTCTGATCGCTCGTATAAAACACACACCGCTCGCAGATTTCATTCCTTGTTTGCAGTAATTTTTCCAAACATTTCTTTTAATTTTTGTCTTCAAAGATGGATAGGCTCTTAAATATGTGCAACATCTTTACGCTTGACGGCATCTTTGGCGTTCCAGCCCGTTGCAATTTTGTAGTATTCCCACTGGTCTTTGAAGACCTCCCAGTTTGTTACTAAGACACCTTTTACTCGGTACAAGAAAGTTTCTCGTCATTTTCTTATCTCATGAACGATTAAATATATCTACAATATTTGTATTCTCATACATGTGGCTGAGTGCAACCTTTTTCGGCGCTTCGCAGTTTTACATCTTTTTCAATACGTGTTTTTACGACACACCTACACTACTTTTGTCGCTTTGGTATCTTTTCTTCTTTTTAGAATTTGTTTTATCAAAAAACAAACAAGACCACATCTGACATCATATTTCTGTGGGCATTTAAAGATTTTTTAAGAATGAAGCTAAGACGACTTATATGTTTCTATCTTTAATTCTAAATTTCTGAAAAATATACGTGTTTACTCAAAGCCAGTGCAACTTACACTGACAACAAAGAAAGCAAAGAGATTTTACAGGATAGCTTATTTATCGAAATGTGGTGAGACGATCCAGTACAGTATAGCTCATTGATCAACATCTGGCGGGGCTAGCCAGGACACTCTGTTTCAGTGTATATGAATTGTAACAAAATGCTGACCTAAACCGATAGATACAATTTATTAATTGTACAATGTCAATGCTAAGAAATTAATTAATTTAGAGTAAAGGTAAACATGTATATCATTTGTGAGCGACATTTAGTGTAATTCTAGATAAAAATCGTATCAGCTTGCAGCTGCAATAGCATAACAGTCTGATAATACAGTATAAATTTAATAATATATGCACTCTTTAGACAATATTTAATTAACTTCAGAACTGTAAATTGTTTTATATGCCTTCTAGTTTATAATAATTGTAATCCATTGCACAGAATATTATTATACAACAATATTTAGAGATCTTCCATTATTAATATGTAAAGTAAGATGACTCTTGACAGAAACATTCACTGTGCTTATTTTAAATTATTTCGGCTGATGAAAAATCAACCCGGTTCATAAACTGCTGAGATATTAAAAGGACCTTTATCTATAATACTATAATTTTTACAAAGCACATGACATTCTAGGTATTTATGCTTCAGTTCATTGCACAGCGCGAGTTGTTTATATTTTTTGCTTGTATTCCATGCTAAGGTGGCCGTCTTATCGTCATCACGCCTACGATAGATCAGAAAGGGCAAACCTTCGGAAAGACGTCGCGATTGAAGTATTCCATTAACCACAGGCTAACACATTACTGGAAAAGTCTGTGTGATGATGGAATTATAACAAAAGTAAATTCTTTTCATTTTTAAATAGTTACAGTATTCTTTTTCTGCTACTGATAATTTTTAAACTTTAAAAGGCTACGAAACAAAAACTTAATAAGGCTGATTAAATTATTTCTGCATTCGTTTGTACTATATGGTTTAATAGTTATACAGGTCCAGCAAATATTAAATTTTCCATCAAACATCAAAACAACTTTTACCTAACTAACGCTCCAGGTAGTATTTCTACAAGAAAGCAATCTACTTGATTGTTTTGTTTAATAAAAATCGCTATGTGTCTTTCAAGTCATGTTAATAAAATCGAATTGTCTTACATGTCTTAATATTGGTATTTCGTATTTGATATTTTTAAACTTGTCGTTTGATTAGCATCTGCAACAAGTAAAGGCCTTCATTTGCTAAATCTGCTATTAATTTGTATTTTTTATGTTTTGCTTATTTTTTCTAAACTGCGAAATTGTATTAAATTTGAAATATATCTGGTAAAACAGGACAGTAACAATTATTGTTTACTTATTTTGTGTTATTTACAGGAAGAATTTGAAAACACATGCATAAACCTTTACCCAAGGACTGAACAAGAAGCAGAAGAGCCTTTTAGGAAGAAAGATTCCCCGGTGTACAGATCTGGCCTTCGGCTGGTTTCTTTAGTCACTCGTGTACTTTTTGATCCCTTACACATCACATTTCTTGCCAACCATGAACAAGGTAAGTTGAATGGTGTTGATTAAAGACCAAAATAAAGATTCTGAGTTAAAGCTTTACATTATAAAAAGTCTTCACAATTTTATGAAATGTTGTTGCAAAATGTTCTAGTTAAAACCTCCTTTCAATATATCAAAATAATTAAATAATACATATATTTGAAATAAAATATATATAGTGTAGCTAGATACAGAAGTACAAATATCCCATTGTGTCTTAAATGTCCAGCATAATTTCCAGCATCTTCATTTATTAATGCCATGTTAATGACAAATCAATTAGTATTTGCTAATCTATGAATAAAGTAATGTTACACTACCCAGCCACTTCATACTTTAACTGAGTGTTCATTAGACGGAAACGAAACATAGTGTTCCTCTTGACAGTTGACGGAGCCAGAACAAAAATATACGCAGACAAATTCATAGATATGATTCGAGTGTGGGCAGATTCGTCTTTTAAGGCTGATCTGAGACGCGACCGCTCAGAAGAAGAAAAGAACGAAATTGTGAATGAATTTTTTCGGCGTTATAAAGACGGTGTACTTGAATCACCGTGTGACCACGCACATGATGGTGTTGCGTTGTACATAGACGTGAGAAAAGAACTATAGTTTCTATTTTAAATATAAACTCCTCATATAATGAGCTGCAAATCTGTACTAGAATTTCATCCAGCCATGTTGGATGAAATTCACTTCATATTTTGCTGTTTTGTTAAAAGCTTGATGAAATATAAAAATTGTGAAGCTTTTTTATAATGACGTGTAGAGACATAAGTACACATACTGTGAAGACGCGTTTTCTTCTATTAATTGATAAATAAATGTTTCAACTTCCACACACACAAAAGTGAACACATACACACAAACACACACAGACAAATATATATATATATATATATATATATATATATATATATATATATATATATATATATATATATATATATATATATATATATATATATATATATACACTTTAAATTCACATGGTGGCTTCAACAATTTGGTGATTTATTGCCGCTTTTAACAAAGCCCTACATTAAGCTGATACATTTTGTGTCGCCTTATTATTTTGCATAAAATGAAATTATGATTTAGGTAAACGAAACTATAATTCAAAGTTAATGCAACTGCACTAGGGTATCCTATCATTGTTCTAATTCATAACTTTTAGCAGCAGAAAGTTCTGACCACTGTTTTTTTACCAATTTGAAACTGGTGTATATTTTTCCCTATAAGACACAATTATATGTTTTAGTAGTTTACAATATAAATAACAGCAAAAGTAAACTACAAAAATTCGACTAGCTATATAATAAATACTAAATAAGAAGAACAGATACAAGTCCAGATTTTAAATTGATATCAAATATATAATGAATTATTCCAGTTTAATGATTGCAGACTTTCCACTCTGATAACTTTTTGCGAATTGTCAACCTATTGCCGCTAGTATATTATATATGTTTACAATTAATATCCGCACGAGTAATGCAATGATACTCTGTTGGTATGGTGTTGCAAAGCGGGCTAGAACAGTAAGCTTAGGCGTAAGCGTAACGTTCGAGGGGGCTCCGATTGTACAAGAAAATAAAAGCAGCCTTTTCAGTTCTGTGCCATGAAGTATTTTCCTTATTACATGCACTTCGCTCCATCCTTTCCAAAGTTTTATGTTTTTTCTTTAATATCTGTTTATGGATCCCCATATCGTAAAATTTTGACTTTCAGATTTATTTCTTGATGTCTTCAGTTATTTTTTATGTATTTATATATTTATTGCGCATGGTGCCTTTTTGGGGGAAAACATAATGGTGTCGTTGAATATTTCAATATTGTGATAATTGTTCATTATTCAATAATTTCAGTTTAATTTTTTAAGCAATCTATTGTATTTGTATATTGCTCATAAAACCAGAGACAGACAGACAACTGTGCAGACAGAGATTGAGAGAGTGAGAGAAAATAGAAAAACAGTAAGAGAAAGAGAGATACTAGAGAGAGAAATATAAGTACTAAGTACTTGTCTCTTCATTTTCACTGCGAGACAGTAAGATATCCTGAAACATGTAATACACTTATAAGAGGATAGTCTGTCCGGAGCGATCTGTCGTGACATTTCGTGGTGTATTTCGCTAGAAAACTTCGCAATCAGATAATAATTATTCAAACAATGTGTAATTAAATAATAAGGTGCTGCTTTTCACAAAAAAATGTATGTAATGTAAGATTTTGCATATCTGAAGTTACTGAATTTATGACTTACAACTTTATATATATAGTGTAATTAGTTGGTATAATTTTGTTACACTGAAATCGACTTTTAACCTTGATCATGACCGAGGAGGTCAAAGTCACCGAGGTACGTCTCATATAACGTATCTTTGTCTGAAAGGTTAGAAAATTAGTTCAAAAGCGTTGTATCTCTAACCCATTTCGAGATAATGGTCAACTTCCAGTTTTTAACCTTTACCATGACCGCAGAGATACCTCTGATATAAGGGTTTTAAGCCCAAAAGGTCGAAAATAGACTAAAAATGATCCAAATGCCCCCCCCTTCCCGGGGACTTTTAGTGGGTTATTGTAACATTTGTTGTCAATTATTATGATCTACTGCAACCAATTGTATTCAACTCCCACAGACTGCTTGCATTGCGATTTCTTATGCAGTTAATAGCGCTCATTGGTGGTAGCAACGCAATTGCGTAGCCAGCTTTTTGAAAATTGGGTTTTGTTTTTTAACGAGCGAGAATTAATGTCAGTATTTTTTTCAAAAAATGTGAAATTGTCCAGTCTTTAATTATGCCCATTTATGTCAAAAGCAATAGATATCGTAATTAATGTTTATTAAGTGGTAAAATTGTGAGACGTAGCAGTAAAAACGGTTTCCACACTAGATAAAATGTCGCTACACATAGCGAAATGACACCCATTTAAAATAGTAGAAGGCCAGAGATACAATATATGTGGTTAAAAACAAATCTTTGACTTTCGAGATAATTATCAGCTTCCGATATTTTAGCCCATTCGACTTAGTTGAGCTGGTCTTATCACGTCAGGATATCCGTCGTCTGTATCTACGCATGTAAATTTTTACTCGAAATTCTTCCCCTCCCTGAGATTTCTTTAAAGTTTTGTGCGAATGTTCTCTAGGTAAGCATCTCTTGAAAAAGTTCTTTTTTATTTAAATATTTTTGGCAATCCGCCAAAATTTGGCTAAATGTGGGTAGGTATTATTTTGGAAGCCAGTTTTAAAAATACTTCTACTCTTACAATTTTAGACAATTGTATAAAGGAATTTTGATCTCATTGTCTTCAGATTGTGCATAAATGTTCACTAGCCAGTCCACTTTTGAAAAATTATGTCAATGCGCAAAAAATTTGCTAAATGGGGGCATTTAAAAAATCTTTAGTAGCCAATTTTTAAAACGCTTTTTTCACCACTATTCTGACTTCATTCCCTCAAAATTTATACGAATGCTTCCTATATGTTTTCTTTCGAAAATTTCCTTTTTTTGCAATTCTAAAAAAAATCAAAATGGGGTGCCTGCTGCAGTTTTATTGGAGTTATTCGATGTTTTCTTCAAAAAGTTTTTTTGTCTCGACGCTCTCCAAAACGTTGGCCTCATGCCACCGTTTGAATGTTTCGGGGATCAGGTTTCTTGAAATCTTCTGAAAATAAATTTAATAATTTTGGTTAGAATGCTTTCATTTTTAGGCACAGTCCTTTGAAAAAATTTTTGTAACCGTGTTTTAAAATCTGACTACCACTTCTTTGCAAAAATATGAGCCTATTAATACTTGATTCACTAGACCTTTGCTGGTCACAATGTCCTTGGCCATTCTTGCTAGCGACGATTTTGTTTTAAGAAGTAGAAAAATCAATTATTGCTTATTATTGCACTTAAACTTTATAGAATTTATAATTTTTTAACATTTTGTAACGCGCGCGCACACACTTTTAGTGGCACTTATTCAGAAAATTATGTCGCAACTCGTTGCCATTAGTATGTAACACTTCTCTTGATGCTTCTAGTTCTATCCTGTGAGGAAAGTATGGTGTTATTTGTAAACTCTTTTACTGGTGATGCTCTAATCTAATACTTGCGCTGTGCTACCACAAGAAAGTGCCACTTTATTGCATAAGATATCGCTATGCAAGAGCTGTGGGAGTCGAACCCACAATCGCAAACAGATAAAAGTACTGACTAAATATTGTGTTGCCAGCGACTGGCTGTTGTCACGGATCGTACTTGCAGCAACTTGCTCTCGTAGCGATCCGCTCTTGCGGCGACTCGGGTTCGTGACGGGTCGAACATGTGTCGAATCACTGCCCAAGAGAAGCATGATTACAGCAAGGTAATTCTGCAGTCAAGGATGCCTTTGGTTATGCTTTGTTTTTAGGTTGATTGGGTTATGCCTCTACTGGAATTCGATTTCTGCAGAGGTCGATCTTGTCACTAGGCTGTACTCTCACTGGTTGTGTTTGTGACAGGTCGCTATTTCAGCGACTGGCCCGTGTTGTGGGTCGTATCTGTCACGATACGTGACTGTCACAGGGTCGTGTAGGTCGTGTATGTCACGACTCGTAATTGTGTCTGGTCGTCGCTCGAACGGTCGTGACTGTCACGACCCGTGAATGCGACGGGTTGCCGTGGTGCAGGGTCGTTGGTGCGACAACTTGATCACGTGACACTTGCTGCAGTGACAGTTATCGACATTAGGTCGTATGATCACCTTATGCTTTCTTTCTAAAATAGTTTTAATGATATTATATCGACTTTATTGGTCTTTTGTCATTAATGTATCCTGTTTGTCAGTGATTGCCATACACTTATGCTGTTGCTTTACTTGTAGATTTGCTGACAGTCCCAAACTCCTGCGCTCACATCAAGCGTACCGGTGACCGAGGAAACTTGATCCTAAAGCGCTTCCGTTGCTGCTTGCGGAATCTGTGGTTTATATGTTTATATTATGGATCCCGGTCAGGTAGATGTGACGCCACCCATGGAAACTTCTGTTGTGGCTACAATGCCGGATTTACAGGGTCCCACTCAACAGGTGTTACACGCTCTTTGATCAATGATCTCACGCTGGAAACGAATGCAGTTCCTCATGTAGTATCTGTCCACCAGTTACCCACTACTGCAGAGTTGGATTTAAACATTTCTACCGCTGTAAAGCATGTTTTGTCGAGATCTTCCCCTCGGAAACAAGAACTGTAACCTTTTAAAAGGTTCGCTTTAAGTCTCAATTTGCATGCTGACACTTTAAGACACGCCTCAGACGAGAAGCCGAAGATGTTATGCAGTCTCGCGTCTAAGTCAGGGTCGGTGATGTCGGCAACATCACGTCTCAACGCGGTTCCGTCGGCCCCTATTACGACCGAACCGTCGTCAATGAAGGATATGCAACCGTCGCCCCTCATGGCCCCTTTACAGCCATTAACGGACAGTAATGGCGTCTGCCTCGACATTTTATTTATGCGTCTTCCTCCTCCTCCTCCTCCAGCAGGCAATTCGCCGTTCGGGGAAGAGGAACCTGTGATGGACAGTGATAATGAACAGGTTAAGCTCAAGTTAAAATATTAATTGTCGTCGCTGGTGGTTCTTTGCAGGGATCGAGCTCTACCGCATTCCAACGCCAGTGCGCAGGATCTAAGGAAGCTTTGCCTCCATAACGGGCAATTGGATTTATTCCCTCCGGAATGGTTTAAATCACAAGACGCATTGATGCACAAGGCTTTGACACAACGCACCACTCAATTAAAGCAGCGACATTCGACCGTCCTTCAGACAGCAAGGCCGAGGAAGAGGCTGGGTTCACTGCCGGTGACGACGCCCCAATCAAAGAAGCACACGCTGTACACGAAAAAGCAGACTGCCCCCCCCCCCCTAAGCAGAGGTAGCAACCAAGCAAAGTATCCGACACAGATTGCATGATGATCTCTGCTGGATACTTTAGGTTTCTCCAAAGAACTGGTTGGTCAGTTTCGCGAATCGAACGTAAATGTGCCCATAGGGAGAAATTTAAAGAATTTTTGGCAAACTTGACAAGCACCAGGAGCTTCCAAAAACATGGTCCAGTGGTTCCGTTGCAGATACCCCTTACCGTTTGCAAGAGACAGGTCGGATTGTCAAATCCTTCCAGTGCTTGTCAAACGTCCCAGTTCTTTTTTGTTCACGACGCACCTCCACAAACCAGAGAAGCAACTTGCGTTGTGAACAATGATTCAAGATCTGATAGAAAAGAAAGCTATGGAAAAGATGCCTACGGGCACTCACGTCGTTTTCAGTCGGGTCTTTCTTGTCCCAAAAAGTCCGGCAATTGATGTCTTGTCATATACTTGTCGCAATTCAGTCAATTTTTCCATCTCACATCATTCACGATGGACACTCCGCATTTGATCATATCCGCCCTAAATCAAGGCACATGGGCTGTATCAGTGGACCTGTCCGATACATGCCGACACATTTTGATGCACGAGGCGTCGAGTCGTTTTCTTGCCTTTGGGGTAGCGCATCAGAATTATTCTTGCCCTACCATTCGGTTTGTCAATTGCCCCGTTTGTTTTTACCCAGGTGATGAAGGTGGTCAAACGCTGGAGTCGACAATTAGGTTTGCTTCTGTTACAATATCTCGATGATTGGTTGTTAGTAAACTCGAGCAGGCAGCTCCTATTAACTGAGCTGGATATTCTGCTGATCCGGCGCGAGCTTTTGGGTTTGTTGGTCAATCGCAGCAAGTCGGAATTGGTTCCAAATAAGAAGGTAGAGTTTTGGGGAGAATTGTAAGATTTTGTAAGCGACAGAGCTTTTCCCACACAAAGTCAAATCCAAAAAAGTAGGTCTTTCATTGCCCAGATCGTGTCTACACCCATACTTCGGGTGTTCCGATTAGATTCACTTCTAGGTCGGTTAGTGGCAACGGAAAAGACCGTCTAACTGGTCATTTAAGGAGTTTCAACGTATCGTCTTGGAGTGCATCGAGGCAGGTTGCCAGATCATCGGATACGGATTTCTTTGTTGGTTCTCAAGGATCTAGACTGGTTATCGTGTCAGCCCAATCTTTTGATCGGTGTGCCAGCTCCATTCGACAGACGCCTCTTGAAAGAGGTCGCTGGCCAATTCGCGAACGACGGTGGCATACCAATGTGCTGGAAATGAAGGCTCTTTTGATAGCATATCAAACTCTGGTAAAATTTCTTTACAGTCACGTGGTTCAGTTTTTCCTAGACAATCAGGTGTGTTATTTGTCCAAGCATGGCGGCACGCGCTCAGTGCCGTTGTTTCGTTTCACCAAGCAGGTACTATTGGTTGCTCGGAATTGTGGTTTTTCCATTCGGCCCTCTCACATTGCAAGCAGTCTGAATGTGCTCGCGGAACTTAGCTTCTCGGATGGGCCAGGTTGTTCACACCAAGTGGGCGTTAGCGGATTTCAAGTTCCACTGGATTGTTTCGCAATCTCAATGGAGTCCACCTCAGATCGATCTTTTTGCCAATGGTATATACCATCGTCTTCCGGTGTACATGTCTCCGTGTTCGGATGCGACGGCAATAGCGATTGATGCCTCGCTGTGTCAGTGGCCCACGCAGGTACCGTTGGCTTTTCCACCGTTGCCTCTCATGATGAAGGTTCTCACGAAGATTTGGCACGAGAGGCCCCGTCGTCTCATTGTACTAGCCTCCGATTTTCCAGAACTGTCTTGGTTTCCTTTGTTGGTGCGGTTACCATGCGTCATGAGTCTTCCAATTCCCCTGGAGTATGGCAGTCTGCGTTAACCTCATTGGGAACATTATCATCCGAATCCTCAGTTGTTTCGATTCAAACTTTGGTGAATAAGTTTTCCTTCCTGAAATCCAAGGGTTTCTGTCAGCGAGAAATGCAGAGAATGCTAGAATTCATAAAGAATCCATGACCAAGGTGAATTCGTCATATTGGCTCTTGTTCGAGTCATGGTGCCATATCAATGGGTATTGATCCGGTTGCAGCCACGGAAGTTGCAGTGATCGACTTTTTTCTTATGTATTCGATGACTGAAAGGTGTCGGTTAGGTCGATTATGACGTACCGCTCGGCTCTCACGTTTGTTTTGAAGCAAGCATCTGGTTATGATTTATCATCGTGTGACGTGTTGTCGAAGTTGCCTAGATCATTTCAGTTAGAATGGCCTATTTCTGACAGGACAGTGGTGCCTTTGGCTTTGTCACTTGTTTTGAAACATCTCACCTCTCCATTTTTCCATCATTCTATCATTTCAGACACCCTACTTAGCTTAAAGTGAGTATTGCGTTGGCGTCTGGGAAGCGCCGGGATGAAATACAAGTCTTGCAAAAGTCTGTTAGTCAGGTCAATGGTTCATGGGAGGCGGTGGTCCTAAAACCATTACCATCTTTTTTTGGGCAAGGCGCACATTGTGACCAAAGTCTTAGGTACTACGGTAGAACTGTCTGAAGCGTCTACTTCTAATTATATCAAGAATTCTATACTCTTAGCATATGATGATACAATTAAAGAACCTGGAGATGTAATTCAACAGAGATTGCCAATGAAAGCTCAACAGGTCAGACATGTGGCGCACTCCTCAGGTAATGCTAATGGTGTCTCAATGTGTGACTTACTATGGGTTGGATGTTGGGCCTCGTCAAACACGTGTATTAAGCATTATTTGCAAGAGTATACGACTATTGTGTTGAATAATTTGCATAGTCTTGGTTCGTTTGTTGCTACTGAATCAGTGGTTCACAATAGTCCTCGGGAAAGAAATCTTGCAAGAAGAAGAAGGCCGCTAAATAGAGTGGTGGTTGAAACACAGCTCGGAATTGCAGTGACAACATATCAGCTTGCCTATCACGTGACTGTTCTGTTGCTGACCCGGCACAGTGGCGTTTGTACCATGGTCCCGGTTTTTTTGGATAGTTCGGTTTTTGCACCTGGTATAATACGCCACTCCGACGGGTTGGCACATGGTTTAAATTAATTATTCGCATTCCTCTCTTTGTCAAAAGAGGAGGGAGACATTCGCTCATATGACAGTGTTAGCATAGTCGAACTATATATTGCTCATAATTGGCACTTCGTGGTGAAACCCCACTGAAAATTGTTAATTGTTATTGAATGTGCAGTACGCGGTGAAACTTCGCTGAAATTAAAAGATAAATTGAATTTAGTTTTCTGCCTTCCTTACAGCATAATGTCTTGTAGACAGCGTGTCAACCAGTTCGTATGCATCGGGTACTGAATTACAACTGCCATTTCGAGTCTCCCATAGTGATGGCTTCATAGTCTACAAGCCTATATTTTCAAAATTAAAACTGAAGTATTTAATTTCTTGATACTCATTTTTATGTGTAAAATATCTTATAGACGTAGAAGCCATCACTCAAATTGTTCCCACCCAGCTCCCCATCATTTGGGATCGTCCCCATCAATTGGGATTGGTACGATAAGTTGGGTATGGTTCGATCACATGACAAGAACTGCACCGACGCTGATTGGTCAGTTGGTTAACAGGCATCGTAAACATAGCAGCGGGGCACCTGTTAAGGTTACCCTTATGGTGCTATTTCTTCCACAAAATTTTTTATTTTTATAGATCGCGATAACCAATGTTGAACACATTGGAAAACCCCATAGTGATGGCTTCTTCGTCTACAAACTATTTTACTCATAAAAACGAGTATTAAGAAATTAAATACTTCAGATATGGTCAAGTTTTGGCGGATCACTACTAAAATAATTTTAAGTACAGGACTACCTGGGAAATAATCGTGAAAAATTTGAAAGCATTCGAATCAAAGCTGTACGTGAAGAAACATTCTAAGTTAAATTCTTGCACACGCACATACAGACGACGGGTGCTCCAGCTGACGGTAATAAACCAGCCAATGTCAGTTGCTCTAAAACACACACATCACGGAAGGATAAAAAAGATGGGATAACCCACCCATTAAAGCTGGTAGGAGCTAAAGGAAGGCCTGAACCGATTATAAGATGCCCTCGCTATTCTGATAGTCGCCTATCATGATTTAGATATTGCACTGGACTTGTCTCTCTCGTTTTTGATCGTACACTCTCACAGGTAAGATTAAATCCGTAATTGGTTTGGTCTATAATGCTAAGATAGTGTTGGCGCCCTTAAACCATAGAAGTCGTATTTAATGTAACCTAACCATTTTTATGTATATTTAGATTCTGATGAAAAGGGTCACTTGACATTTTAGTTTTAAAAAAACTTGTGAATTTGAAAAGAAAGGAATTTTTCAGAATCTGCATTAATCATGGACACTTATAAGCTGATTGCGAGGGAAAGGATAAGGAAATGTGACATCGGTATGAAAATGAGACAAATCTAAACTTGACTTACGTACAATTTTTCTTTAAAGTGAACTTTAATTAGTGTCTCATTTCTATATTGCTGGACATCATATATCGACACAGAGAAGCGATGTGAAATGGTGCAGCGATATCCTGTGCATTAAATCGCAAACCTCTCCACGGAGTCTTGGTAGGAGAGGTAGCTGGACTATAAGGTCGTTTGGGATTAACTGTTGCTTAGGCGATAATACAATAATTACCCATTATGTGAAATATGTACAAGATTCGCTTTCTATGATGCATACCCAAAAAGACCTGATATCACTTTTAGTACCTAAGCTGACAATATACAATTTAAAATCTTTATAATTGAAAAATAAAACACTATTGTTATGTTTACTTTTCAATTGTTGAGAGAGAACACTGGAGCCAAAAAGTCACGAAAAACACAAAGGACGCATGGATTACTCGAAACCAGTTGTTTATTTATGACGCTTGCCAGTCTATACACAGCAGACTGAACCGCCTAAGAGGTTGGCTGTTGGACAACATGGCACCACTGCAGAATATTCCAACACTTTACACCCTTCGCCCTCGTTCACAGCCAGTGGTGAAAATATTCAGTGATCACATAAGTATTTTTTTTACCCGCACACACACACAAAAATAACAAAGAAGTAACTGGTAATACAGTACATTATTTCTTGTATTTTGTAACGTGTTTTAGCATTTTGGAATCATGTAAGGTATTAGTAGGCCAGAAGAGTTAAAATACTTCTATTATCGCCTGAATAAGCTCCAGTCGGCCTAGCTTCAAGAAACACTAACCTGGAGTTTACACTGTGGAGGCACTCGGGTCTACAGTCGGCCTGGCTGCTGTCAGCTCTGACTAAGGCCACATTCTTTTGGACCTCCCAGAAAACTGAAAATCCACTCTCCAAACAGACCAGAGAAGCCCCAGAGACACCGTCCAAAACAACACGTCTCAAAAAATCGAGAAATAAAAAACACAAATCTAGCTATTTTGTGCTTATTTCAGATAAATATGTAATTCATTTACCAGAAATATATCCTGTGACAATCGTTTGTTGGGGCATTGGTTTAAATGTGATCTGTTTTACCTAATAACATCCCTACCACTTCATCAGTACCAACATTGTTACAGATTAGACCTCAACCTATAGTAATTGAGGTTAAACCTTTGGGTCTAGTCCCGAGTGACCCTAGTCCATCACCACTCTTTTACCCGGTCTCTCCTCCGTGAGGGTGGGAGTCACCTGGGACTACTTTTGGTACTCTTGTATTTCGCTATACCTAGTGCAATTACGTCTAAAACCTTCCTTGAACTAAATTTCTACTCTTAAATATCTATATTTCACATGCATTTTCGCAAATAAGTTGCAGAAATGCCTTTGTTTACATTTCCGCCATCTTGTATCTGACCTTCTCGAGGGAAGTTTTCCGAGACAAAAACTGTCTCTAGATAACGAGAACTTATCCAAGAGAACACCTCTCGATTTTCCGAGAGCATCTTGATTTTTCTAGACGGTCCAAGAGAAGCGGCCTAAATTAAAATCGTATATCTCTCCGCCAGTCTTACATTGTTTCGCTAGTAGGGGTCAACTTCTCATGTTCTGAGGCGCGAATCCTGCCTACCTGCCCCTATTATTCAAATATTTACTGTAAGTTTATGCAAAAATGCCTTTTTTTTTTTTTGCAAAGCAGGTACAAGGGAGAGGAGATAGAAATGGTTAGAGTATATCGCAATTGGTGATAGCAAAATGTTCAATTCTATCTATACTTAATTAGCAAGATGCAAATTAAGGACCTTTTATACTAAATATTCCTTATTAAACGATACTTTACAAATCAAATTGTTTTCAGCAACGGAAGATGGTCTTTTCAATTTCGCCAATTTGGATCTACTGTAGCCATTCGTTCTCCTCCCCCTCGTACAATTTTTAATGGGATGTACATCTTTTATTTCTTCGTTAAAGTGAAGAAAAGTCTGCTTCCTCACTCACCTGTGAAATGTTTGTTTACGTTCTGGGCTTTAAATGTCGTGTGACGGAAGTCAAGTGACCAAAAGTTTATATACAGGGATTGATGATTATTTGGACGAGGCCAAGACTGTAGAATGGGATGGATGGTAGGATGAGGCATTTGATGTAGATAGACTAAAACGACGTTACTCATTAGGCCCCAACCCTTCGGATTGGGGCCTATAGGTTTGGGGTGTCCGTCTGTCCGTCCGTCTGGCCGTCATCGCTTTATACCCCTATGAATTTGGGGGGGGGGCGGTTGGGGCCTGCTTGTGTTTCACAAATACTTACTTGTTTTACTATAGGATATCCGTAGAAGCACCTACTTGCCAAAGTATATCTCATGATACTGTGGCATAAAATCGAAAGTATCATTTGTTGTTGAAGACAAAAGTCAACAAAACTTGCCAGATTGATCCGCTGTCTTTTTTGTTGACGCCACCGTCGTGGTTCTGCGACATTGTTTATATCACTGTTGGGGATTGGTGCACATGCGGACCGTCGCCATATTGGTTCTGCTACATCGTTTGTATCGCTGTTGGTGTTTGTTTCACGTTTCGTTAGAAACACATTTTATTCTTTTTATGCATTTTTTTTATATATATAGGAATTTGCTGCGTTTTGTATTATCAATGTTTGGTCCGACCTCCCCGGTCAGTAGTATATGTTGGTTCCGTGTAATTTTTAGGCCCCAACCCTTCGGATTGGGGCCAATAGGTTTGGGGTGTCCGTCCGTCTGTCTTGCCGTCCGTCTGTCCGTCATCGCTTTATACCCCTATGAATTTGAGGGGCGGTTGGGGCCTGCTTGTGTTTCACAAATACTTACTTGTAAGCGATATTTCTCTAACATCATTAAAAAGTACCGGGGGTTTCCGAAAAAAAGCCCAGGGCTTCTATTTGGAAACTGCCCAATTTCAGGCGCTCATTTAGAAACCAAATAGAAGCCCCGGGGCTTCTGTCAGGAAACAGTTTCCTAATTAGAGCCCCGGGGCTTCTATTTTTTAGATGGGGGGGGGGGGGGGTGGGGGGGGGGGGGTTGTCGATAAGTTTTTATTGGAAAAAAGAAAATTTACCATCAATCTCTTATTAAAGCACTAAATGCTGCGGATATCCGCGAAACCTACAAACACACAAAAACAACAGTAGTTAAAAAAGAATCGGTAAAGTGGAGGGGGGAGGATTTGCCTTGTGCGAAGCACATGATTAAGCAAAGACGCAGAACGTGTCTAGGGGTTTGCCTCACATCAAAGGATTAAATGCATCGTGTCTGCATTCCTAGTAAACACGAGTTCTAAAAAGACTTGCAGGGAAGGAGGGGCAACATCACGCCGCCCATTTCAGTACTCGGCCCGTTATATTTCCAGTGGTACTCCGGAGTAAAGGTGGCAATAGATAGGGGGGTGTCTGTTCACCTTGTGCAACGCACAGGATTAAGCAACGACGCAGAACATGTCTAGTGGCTGCCTCATATCTAAGGATTAAGTGCACCGTGTCTGCATTGAGAGTAAACACGAGTTCTAAAAAGAGTTCTAAAAAGGCACGAGCTCTAAAAAGGCAGGGAAGGAGGGGGCTTTTATTAGGAAACGATTTTTTCAGGTCATCATGTTAACTCCAAATAGAAGCCCCGGGGCTTCTATTGGGAAACAGTTTCCTAATAAGAGCCCCGGGGCTTTTATATGGGGGGAGCTTCTTTTCGGAAACTCCCGGTAATAATGTTATCCCAATTACTGTCCCTTGTAAAATATTTACTCAAATAATTGATAGATGCAGAATTAGGTACTCGTATGAATGTATTCCATACACCCACCATATTTCACTTTTACTTTCTTCTATGCTTTTTGAAATACAAATTCAAACGTTTTTGGTGAATAATTACAAAATTTACTGTCACTTTTTCACGTAATGAACCATGCTGCCTAGATGTAGCCAGATGTCATTTATTGCGGGAGATTTGTGGTTATTTCCGTATTCTTTTCTTTTAAACAAAGCGTTACGCAGAAGTTGTATATCTTTGCCACTGTACTTTGAGGGACTTTAGCAAATATCAATAAAGACTTGAGGGTCGTTGAATTTTGCACAACATCTCAACAGGGGTGCCTCAAAGCAAGCGCAGTTTACTTGCATATCGTTATATAACGAGGATTTGAAGAGGTACGTCAAACTTCAGTAGCGGGCCGCTTCTTGGAGCTACAGTCGACCCTGGACCGGAAAATTTAATCTAGCAGAAAATAAGAAGACCACAATTACGATCATACATTTCCTGGTAGAACATGATCACGCAAGGATTAAAAACAAAAGCAGTGCCGCGGTAAATGTTTTATTATGTAACATATGCGCGGCCAATAAATAAATGTTATTGCTGTAAAATAAACACAATAGGTTGGGTTGCTCTAGGTTAAAAATTGCTGTGGAATATTTGTTGGTTTATGCATAACGAGGTTTTAAAAATTTGTAAAATTCGAAAGGAAATAGGCCAAAACTGGTGAATCCCTCAGTTGCTATTTTCGAATCAACATAGCAAAAAATTCAATTGAAAGACCCCCATTTGTCTAGTTATTTCTGTTCTTCTAAAGATCCAGTACATCTGATTTTATGGTTGTTTTAAAGCGTGCATTGTTATGGAGAGTGCCAGAATTCAAAATGTTACACGAAAAGCCTATGTAAAATTAGTTGTGGTCAGTGGCCAGTCAGTAGGCCTGGGATTAACCCCACAATGTTTCACTTCAAGTCAGTCTACACTTCAGACACTAAAATAGGTGTAAGCACGAATGTTTCTCAGAATCATGCCCTGAACATTTTGGTATACTGAGAGCTCGTGTCTGAGAACTTTTTAAAACTTATCATTTTGTTAGTGTCTGCTGTACGGACAGTATATACGGATTACAGGCTAAAGAAAACACAATGCAGATGAACCAAAAGCACTCAAAAGTATTACAAAGCAATGTACATACGCTTAAGAATGAAATACTTAACGCCGGAGTCACTAGAATCATAAATGAAAAAGAATGTACTAGCCGTGTCCAAAAAATATGTAATTAAAAAATAAGAAATCGGCTGGGTAGACAAAAATTGAAAATAAAATATTCTTACCGAAAGGTTAAAAAATTGCTTTGTCGAAGTCAGATTATCTTAGAATCTTGCGTGTGCATCTTCAGCAATCATATTTTGCAGGAACACTTGACTGTTGCAAAATAATTATCCCCCGTGAAAAGGAGGGATATAGTTTTGAACTTTTCGGTCTGTCCGTGCCCACAATGATTATGCTATGTGGTGGATTTTCGGTACATCCGTCACTTATGTGGTTTTTCTTCCTTATGTGGTGGTTCTTATGAGGTAGCCACACAAGCACCCATTGAGCACAAAACAAACCACATAAGGGAGTCCGTCAAAGTCCGTTGATCAACTGTCCTGTAACACCATCTGTTGGAAAATAATGCAACTATAAAGCTAATTTCTAAAGCAAATAAGGAGAGCAGCTTTTGTTTAAATCCCGTTGTGGGGTGGGGAGAATCTTAAGAATACACCCACTGCGAACAATGTTTGTATTTTGGGGGATTTTTTGAAGAATAAACTTCGAAGTGCGTTTCCTCCTACAGTTTTTGTCCCATTTCTTTGGTATCTAGTACGAGGCAGTCCTAGATGGGTCGGGCATACGGCTTGTGCTTTTTGACTCGATCTTGAATTTTGATTTTAGGGGAAATTTTTGAAGAAAATACCCCAAAATGAATCTTATCCTACAGTTTATCCGTTTATTTACCTTGTGTTAATGTGTGGTTATTATTTAAACATGCACACTGGTCCGAAATATGAACCGCGCATCGACGCAATTTAAGTTAACATGCGCCGTGATCCGAAATGTGAACCGCGCATCAGCGCAAGTTAAACAAACATGCGCACTGGTTCCAAATGCGAACCGCGCATTAACGCAAGTGAAATAAACATGCGCACTGGTCCGAAATGCGAACCGGGCATCAACGCAAGTTAAATAAACATGTGCACTGGTCTAAAATAAGACGCGCGCATCAACGCAAGCTGAATAAACATGCGGAGTTGTCCGAAATGTGAACCACGCACCAATGGAAGTTGAATAAACATGCGCACTGTTTCGAAATGCGCAACCGGACATGGACGCAAGGTAAAAAAAACATGCGCAGTGATTCGAAATGCGAACCGCGCATCGACGCAAGTTAAATAAATATGTGCACTGGTCCGAACAAAGAACCACGCATCGATGCAAGTTAAGTAATCATGCGCACTGGTCCGAAATGTGAACCGCGCATCAACGCAAGTTAAACAAACATGGGCACTGGTTCCAAATGCGAACCGCGCATTAATGCAAGTGAAATAAACATGCGCAGTTGTCCGAAATGTGAAACCGCGCATCAAAGCAAGTTAAATAAATATGGGCACTGGTCTAAAATAAGAAACGCGCATCAACGCAAGCTGAATGAACATGCGCACTAGTCCGAGATGCGAACCGCTCATCAACGGAAGTTGAATAAACATGCGCACTGTTTCGAAATGCGCAACCGGACATGGACGCAAGGTAAAAAAAAACATGCGCACTGGTTCGAAATGCGAACCGCGCATCGACGCAAGTTAAATAAATATGTGCACTGGTCCGAACAAAGAACCACGCCGCGATGCAAGTTAAGTAATCATGCGCACTGGTCCGAAATGTGAACCGCGCATCAACGCAAGTTAAATAAACATGCGCACTAGTCCGAAATGCGAACCGGGCATCAACTGAAGTTAAATAAACATGCGCAGTTGTCCGAAATGCGAAATGCTCAACAGAGAAGTTGAGTAAACATGCGCACTAGTCCGAAATGTGAACCGGGCATGGACGCAAGTGAAATAAACATGCGCACTGCTTCGAAATGCGAACCGCGCATCGACGCAAGTTTAATAAATATGCGCACTGGTCCGAAATTTGAACCGCGCATCAGTGCACATTAACCAAACATGCGCACTCGTCCAAAATGTGAACCGCGCATCGATGCAAGTTAAATAAACATGCGCATTTGTCTAAAACAAGAACCGTGCATCAACGCAAATAAAAGAAACATGCGCACTGGTCCGAAATGTGAACCGCGCATCAACGCAAGTTAAATAAACATTGGCATTTGTCTAAAATAAGAACCGTGCATCAACGCAAATAAAAGAAACATGCGCACTGCTCCAAAATGTGAATCTCGCATCAACGCAAGCTAAACAAACCTGCGCACTAGTCCGAAATGCGAACCGCGCATCGACGCCAGATAAATAAACATGCGCACTGGTCCGACAAAAGAACCATGCAACGACGCAAATTGAATAGACATGCGCAGTTTCCGAAATAAGCACCACGCATTAACGCACGTTAAATATATGCACTGGTCGGAAAAAACCACGCATCGACGCAAGTTATGTAATCATGCGCACTGGTCCGAATTGTGAACCGCGCATCAACGTAAGTTGCATAAACATGCGCAGTGGTCCGAAATGCGAACCGGGTATCGACGCAAGTTAAATGAACATGCGCACTGGTTCGAAATGCGAACCACGCTTTGACGCAAGTTAAATAGATATGCGCAGTGGTCCGAAGTACAAACCGCGCATCAGTGCACGTTAACCAAACATGCGCGCTGGTCCGAAATGTGAACCGCACATCGACGCAAGTTAAGTTGACATGCGCCGTGATCCGAAATGTGAACCGCGCATCAACGCAAGTTAAAAAAATATGCGCAGTTTTTCCAAAGGCGAACCGCGCATTAACGCAAGTTAAATAAACATGCGCACTGGTCTAAAATAAGCACCATGCATTAACGCAAGTTAAACTAACATGCGCACTGGTCTAAAATAAGCACCATGCGCCAACGCAAATTGAATAAATATGCGCAGTTGTGACAGATAAGTTGTAAAATATCTTTATGCAGTAAAGTGCCACATATATAATTCCGTTTATTTACAAATGACACACACAAAGCTTAAACATTATTGACATTGACATGACGCCTGCTGGGAACCACACAAGGGCACGGGCAAATATAAACCACCACATAAGTATTTTTTATTCTCAAATAATCTTGTCCGTGACCTACCACTTAAATGCATTTCAGGCATATCAAATGCTACCACATAATGCAGCCACCACATAAGATACCTCTCGTTGGCCTGTCCGTCTGTCCGTCTGTCACGCTTCAGTCTCACGCGCCTACAGGCCACATTAATACATGGATTCGGTTCAAATTTTGTACACGGCTTCTATGGAACCTTCCGCAGTGCAGTGACCAAGAATTTTCCGGATCGGCCAAAAATTGACAAAATGGCGGACTTTTGAAAATCGGCACTGGACGTAGCGTATATACGGCAGTCTCACGCATCTACAGGCCACATTAATGGACAGATTCGTTTCAGATTTTGTACACGGCTTCTCTGGAACCTTCCGCAATGCAGTGACCAAGAATTTTCCGGATCGACCAAAAATTGACAAAATGGCGGACTTTCGAAAATTGGCACTGGACTTAATATATACGGCAGTCTCGCGCGTCTTCAGGCCACATTAATAGACAAATTCTTTCAAATTTTGTACACGGCTTCTCTGGAACCTTCCGCAGTGCAGTGACCAAGAATTTTCCGGATCGGCCAAAAATTGACAAAATGGCGGACTTTTGAAAATCGGCACTGGACGTAGCGTATATACGGCAGTCTCACGCGTCTTCAGGCCACATTAATAGACGGATTCGTTTCAAATTTTGTACACGGCTTCTCTGGAACCTTCCTCAGTTCAGTGACCAAGAATTTTCCGGATCGACCAAAAATTGACGAAATGGCGGACATTTGAAAATTGGCACTGGACTTTATATATACGGCAGTCTCGAGCGTCTACAGGCCACATTAATGAATGGATTCGTTTCAAATTCTGCACACGGGCTCCCTGGCACCTTCCGCAGTGCAGTGATCAAGCATTTTCCGGATGGGACTTGACAAAATGGCGAATTTTTCAAAATCGGCGCTGTACTTAGCGTACCTACGACAGTCTCACGCGAATACTGGTTAATGGATTGATTCGTCTAAATGTTAGACACTACGTCGACTTACATCCTTCCACTTGTAAATTTTTTTGCGTAGTCAACACGCAACAGCCTTACGCAAACCATATCCCCACGGGGGATAGACGTACTCCTCGAGACGCAGTCAAGTATACAAATAGATGGTGAGCATGATGCGTGGCAATGATAATTCTGTGCATAGGCAATATACCAATAAATACCTGATCCGACTCGGAACAGATATTTAGGCCCTTCGGATTGGGGCCTATAGGTTTGGGGTGTCCGTCCGTCTGTCTTGCCGTCCGTCTGTCCGTCATCGCTTTATACCCCTATGAATTTGGGGGCGGTTGGGGCCTGCGTGTGTTTCACAAATACTTACTTGTTAATTCTAGTTAAGTCTTCAGTCACGTTACGCAGTAAAAGAATTGATTTCAGAGTCTTTAAGCGCACAAAATATGTCCGAAGCACCTGAATGCGTGGTGTGCGGGGAGCGCGAGTTTGAAGTGAGTGGCGGCCTCTATTTCTGCACAAACTGCCAGACGCAATCACAGGTAGATTCCTAATTAGCCATATAAAATAAACAAATCAACAAATATCGCACACCTGAACTTTAGAGGATGTGGATTT
The DNA here is from genome assembly GCA_949752745.1 of Protula sp. h YS-2021. Lineage (NCBI taxonomy): Eukaryota > Metazoa > Annelida > Polychaeta > Sabellida > Serpulidae > Protula > Protula sp. h YS-2021. Next base: position 53,649,130 of record OX457028.1, read on the forward strand.
AAAAGTAAAAGACCGTCACAAGTGCTTTTGGAAGTTCTCTTACATGACCGTAGATTGGGGAAGTGCTGGTCATTTTTGTACTTTTCGCTTATGTTTATATTTTCGTAAGTTGTAGGGTAAATGTTGTGAAACAGCTGCGAGTTGATTGGCGTTGCAGAAGAAGTTCTTGTTTCTATTGTACAGGATTTAAGACAGGAAGAAGAGAAGGAAATTGAAGTGGGCACGAATTTGAGGGACCTGCGAATCCGGACGACCAAACAAAAAGTCCAGTCTCTAAAAAGTGAAATCGAATTCTGTAAGGGGTGACTTTTATTGACAAAGTATTGAAATATGTACAGTAGACGCTCAGTGAATCTATACCATGTAGGTTCGACCAAAATTTATCCGATGGTGTGAATTCTGTGCGAAAGTGAGTTGAAAATTGTCCCTAAAAGGGACCTGAAATGTGATATGAGTTAATCGAAATCAACTAATTTTAATTTTCTTTCATTTCGCTGCAACACACATCATTTTCCAGGCGCATTTCTATGGAAATGACACGCTGTTAACATCATTGCAGTTATATAATGTGAAACTTTCAGTCCTCACGGCTTAGCGCATTGTAAGTTGTTTTGCTGTTTTATTTATAGCACAGCATGGCCGGCCTTGGAGGACACAAGAGGGTTTCACGGTGGTGATCCGTGAACAAATACAGGCTCTCGTCAACATGGGCGCCGATCCGCAAATACAGGTCAGCCACGGTGCTCTGTGGTAGAAACACTGTCCCTAAATTCTCAGAAAGTGCGACGAACCGTTGACGGAGATAATCCAGGTCTTTAAGTTAACTTTTTTAACACCTGCCGGCTGAGCAGACAAATTAAAAGATCTGCATGTCCGATTACACCCTTCACCTGCCCGACCACAAAACATATCTTTTTCAAGCCTTCCCACCTGTCCCCCCCCCCCCCAATTTCTAATTAGCTGAAAAGTGATCCGCCGTTAAAGTTATTTAAAACCAAAATTTGCTTTAAATAGCTGCTTTTATTCTTCACGAAAACGTCACTCAGGCTCTATACTGCACATAGACATTGCATGTCAGTGCGTCATCTTTTAGCCTGCTCCTTTTTTCACCCCTTGCAACACCGTTCCACCCCACCTCACTCCCCCCTCTCTTCCCGCCGAAACATTGTGCGGAATAAAATTACACGATGGCAGTTATTTAGTCTGGATCAGAAGACCTGACTGTAGAATGCACCAGTTAGCTTCATATAAAACACTAAATGCTTTGATCAAGTGCAGGCAACTAAGTTGCAAGCGAAAACTTAGATCAACAAGATAAATGTCACATACGGGGCAGGATGGACACCTTGTAATAATTGTCATAGATATGCTTTTACGAGGTTTCACTTTTGATTTGTACTCTTTCGTTTAGTAAATGCATTTTGATTATCGGCAGGACGTCGTATTGCGGATTTGGATGTTGTATTTGTCAAAAATAGACGTGGCTTTTAAGAGCTTGGTGCCAAAACAAGACAAGGTATTCTCGGAGATCAAGCAAGAAAGGTTAGCTTATTTTTCTCCCTACCCTCCAACACACCCCACCAAAAAAAAAAGAAACAAACAAATAAGAAAAAATAAAAAAGAAATAAAAAAAAGTAATAAAATGAATGAAATAAATTATTATAACTATGAAAGAGAAAAAATAATGTTTAAAAAAATGAAAAATAACCGCACATTCTTAACAGAATAACGTCGTTTTTTGTGTGGAATAATGCAAGTCCCTGTACGAAGCTGTCTTCTCTGCAAAGTGAGATTAAGACCTTAAGAATGGTGTATGAGGCCCTATTGTTAGGGATGAGCAGCTACTGACGCTTGACAACGCTCGCGTGACGGCCAACCGCTGGTACAACACCATGAAACGCTCGCGAGGGGGCGCCCTGACGTCACAGGAAGCCAAGCGCAAGCAGGTGCGTCAGCTGCTGGTGTATTCTGGGATATCAGACTTATGCTAGGGCGTGATAGATTTTGTTCTTTTGCAGTCTGTGTGGGCTTTGTGTATTTCATTCATTGGGTGGCGTTTATGGCTTTGTAAAAGGAAGTCAGTTCAACCACGGCCAAGTGAAGGATATGAATTAATACAAACTACGCTCGTTCATGTTTTACTGGCAAGAGTAAAAAGATATTTGAAAAAATATAGTGACATCTTTCTCATGCAAATTGTATTTAAAAGGCAAAATAAATTCGGTAAATATTAATAAATATGTACCAAAAATATCTAGTGACTTTTTGTGCGGAAATGGGCACAATTATTGGCGTTATGGTGAGTTATATTGTCGTGAACACCAGGCAACCACCGTGTTCCGGAACTTTCTTGTTACTATGTAGTTCTGTTTTTCATTGACAGGAGAAGGAAGAGCTGGAGAAGAGGCTAGGCACTGAGGAGTTCTATGAAGAAGATAATCCTTTCGCTGAAATGGACTACGGTGTTCATATGAACATGAGCAGCGTAACCAATAAGAAGCATGAGCGTGAAGTGAGGGTCAAGGACATTAAGGTAATACATAGCTGGAGAGTGTTTCACAACTGTAATGGAGATACAGTCTGCAGAAATACATTGAGATGCGACTTATATCCTTAATAAGGTGCATTATTGACCCCGTCCAGCTGTACTTGGTTGAAAATGATATGAACCACTATGATTGAGTGGCAACGAATCAAAATATGAAAAATATATATGGCGAAAACTACATGTTAAAGCTGCAAAGTGAAAACATTAATCAGCTCTTTTTAAAAATATTTAAGTTAGAAGATTTGTTTTTCTTACAAGGTGCAACCTGTAAAAAAGTGCCAGTGAAGTGTTACAGTGGATGTATCAAATCAGTGACTTTATATAAAGTCACTGAAGTTTTCGGTGACGCTGCCAAATTTGGACAATTTATGGAAAATCAAACATATGAACGTACACTTTTCAGGCAATAATGTTTGATATATGAACAAGAATATCAGTTGAGATTACAATTCAAAATGAAACACAAAGGGAGGCGTTTTGATGTAAAGTATTGCTGCTTTTAAGGATAAGATTACGATGAATTACAAAGATCTCCGTGAAGGACTAGTGATCACTTTAAATGTTTGGGCAGACCGATGAACTCATGATGAAAATCACATGTACTCACAATAGAAAATTTATACAGTTGTACAGACAGTTAAATAAAATACGAGTTTCTTTATAAGGGTGCACAAAAAAAAAATATGTGACTTATCGAAATACATCAAATTATACTTGTCTTTTCCCTGTAAAAGAGGCAATAAATGCGCTGTAACAAATGATATCTCAAGATGATTCCTATAAATGTGTGAATTGTTTGAGTGAAATTGAATTTTTGATCAGATAGTTAATTAGAAGTTAGGTTAGAACCGGTTCCGAACACTTTAAATTAAGGGCGGTCGGCTAGTATATATGATTTTGAATAACTTCAATCTATAATTTTGAGTTGAATATCCCTTGGGACCATCGATAAAGTAGGTACGCACATTGGTTTTAAATTTCTGACACCCGTATTTGTCTGTACTAAATTGTGACGTCATCGTGGAATTTGACTTTAAAGTTGGCATCCAACTACCACCAGCCCCCTCCCCCACCACTTGCCCGGTCCATATGTAATTTATGGATGGTCCTGTATGTTATTGTATGTTTTGATTACTTTTAGGATGTATTTTTAAAGTTTTAAAAATTTCAGCAAACTATGAATTATCCTTTTTTCATACTGTTTTTCCCCAAATTTATCCTTTTTTATCCTTTTTTTATCCCTTTTTTCTTGATGACTCCGTGGCAACACTGAACATAAAACAACAGAACAAGATTATGTTTCAGATAAGACATATATATATATATGTATATATATATATATATATATATATATATATATATGTTACAGGCCATGAGTGAAATCAGGCTATGTATACATAGCCTAGGCTATGAATACATGGTCTGATGCCACCAGGCTATCTATACATAGCCTAGGCTCTTTATTCATAGCCTGAATTTGCAGCCAAAAAATTTCACTCATGGCCTGAAATGTCAGATATATATATATATATACATATATATATATATATATATATATATATATATATATATATATATATATATATATATATATGTGTTCCAGTTTACATTTGTGATGCAGCCCTATTGGTTGACAGTGCCTCGCTGCACAGCCTTTGCATACATCGGCTTACTTTACACACACAACTTGACAATCCCCGCGGATTACATCAGGTATGGGCATTTTTCATATATTTACAAGATTGGTACATTGCTCCATCGCTTTCGTAGGAGGCAACTAATCGGAATTTCTTTTTTTTTTCTAGCTCTTCTTTTACTATTTCTTCATTGTTCCTTGTTCCCCCCAGCACCACTTGTTCCTTTAGCAAGTGCATCCGAATTTTGCCGTCATGGTCGCTCACCATTGCATGAGGAACAGGCAGTGTTTAGTTTAAAGGACTTCATTGTCATTTATCTTAACAACTCATGACGTCATGGCTGTCGCGCATACGTGACCAGTAGGGGGCGAACTCTTGTTGCAGGTGGATCTATTCGGGCAAGGTTCCGTACGAGGGTATTAGCAGCAGGTTTCCTCCCGACATGAAGTTTTTTTCATCCGATGCAAAAATCTTTGCAAAAGAAAGGGTGAGTCATGTGACTGATTTGTATGTGTGTGGTTCTGTATTTGTTATTATTGTTTTTGCGTTGGTGCGTTGCTCTGCGGCTGTTGGTAATCGGAGAAGAGAGGTGAGACTGGGTTTGTGGCATTGTATTTACGTATGTTTGTGAGATTACATTGGTTTGCCAACACAATAACAACCCCAGTTACGACTACACGAGTTTTAAACTGGCGTTATATATGTAAGAAAAAGAGTGGCGTTATAGATATAAAAATATCTATCAATATTAGAATTAATCGTTCAGAATATTGAAATTCTTGTATTTGTAATTCAAGCGTCTCGGTTAAAAATCATGCGATAAATTTTCTTTACGATTTTTTTAAAAAAAGAGGGATTTCTTCAGCCGTTATTTTCTGTCGGTCGCAGGCAAAGAAATAGATGACTTGTATTTTGTGCCAGCTTTGACCGTGGGGAGGCTAGTTTTATAATTCATAATGCATGTAAAGACAGAGTGGTGAAACGCTAGGAGATTGTCACACATGTTATTGCGGAAGTATTTGTTTTACGCGAGTATGCGCGCATATGACGTCACTTGTTTGTCCCAGAAAAGAATCACCGCGGAGACGTTGAGGAACGAAGCGAGTAAGCTCATGAAGTTTCTCAACCTCGAAGAGATCAGACAGCCGGCGCTGCAGCTGTTCTGCTCGCGGTTCATTCTTCAGCTAAATTTACCGAGTAAGTTTGAAAACATAACAAAGAAAAACGTTTGGTTATTAAAATTTACCTGGCTATGCCTTGTGCCAAAGCATCTTTAAACAATCTGTCGGAAGCAACGCCGTTGGCTTTTAAAAACTGATCAACTATCTTTGGTGTTTTAGTGAACTGATGACGTCTTTTACATCACTGGTATTGATACGCATCTCTTTGTTAGAAATGCTGGCCATGTCTTAAGTTATGCACAGAATTTATAAACAAAAGGTAAACGAGTTAACTTACATTCCGTGTCTGAGGAATGTTAGCTCTTAGGGTACCAGATTTATTCCACGGATAATAGTTAATCAGCTTCCGTGTCAGGCTACGTATTTTTTCCAAATATTTCCTTTCAACCCGATTATTTCTTCAGGAGAAATAACAAGCACAAATGTGAAGAGACGGAAAGATGTCACAATTTTTCACAAGGAAATCACTTGTGGACAACTGCATGCTTTTTACTCCTCACATGTTTTGACACAGTACTTATTTTAGAGGCAGAAGCATTGCAATGCCTCCCTAGAGTTTCTCCATGATATTTTTAAGCCGTTACTAAAAGTACAAATTTTTACAGTATGTTATTTAAAAAATCTGTTTAAATGCACACGGTTTGATGTGACTGGTGAGTCCTTCCTGTGCTTCAGACGACCTTCATGGATTTGTGGCGTCATTACTACACAGGCGTCCACTGGTACTGAGGGCATTTCAGAAAACAAAACAGAAGCTGCTTGTAGAGACGGACATCATTGCTATGGCAACGGTTGTCATCGTCCTCAAACTGATATTCGGGTTGAATGGAGAAAAGGAAATGTAAGTTTCAAAAATATTCTTATGTTCTGGTTTCTAATATAGAATATCTAACAAACGCACGCTCTTATCATAGAGCAAAGGTTCATAATTGATGGTAAATTCTATGGCAAGAAAATTTATTTTTATGTTGTCTTTTTTTTTGTTTACACATTACCAAATAGAGTATAAGTAATAAAATGACAGCTAGCTTGAATCAAGAGTTAATTGAATTCACTCTCATAAAATTATTCGCTCATTATCTTTCCCTTAGAAACATTTTTTTCTTTCAGAGTTTATAAACTTCTTTATTGTCTTTGCAGTAAATTATCACAGTATGCTCGCCTTGTTAACAACAGAGATATATTCGGTAAGCTGTTAGTTTTAGCTTTGGTTTTTCGCAGCAATATCCACAATTCTGAAAAGCATTCTGCAACGCCCTGTTGCTACAGGAGCCACGCTACGTATTTTACGTCATCTGGAGTATAAAGTAAAATAAAGTATGAAGAACTGCTGTTGAAAGTGTTAATAAGAATGGGAAAAGTGTGGTTTTAGCTTGTTAAACTGAACTTTTCCCTGTATTTAAGTTGCCAGTTGTTTATCAGGAGTATCCCCGAATATCTGGTGTCATGGTGCACACATCAAGGAATCTTTCGTCTCATTCTATTACGTAATAAAAATCAAACTTGCGCAATAACATTGCTGGTGAGATGATGCCAATTCAGCCTCAGGAGAGGAGAGAAGAGAAGGAGTTGTTGAGGTAGTCGTATTCCAAACCGTGAGATGTTTTTTCTGATCAAAACAGGTGTAAAGGCATCGCCAAAATGTTGTAATTCTCTCCATTGTGTCAAGCATACCATCTGTAGTGGATAGCAGCACATTGGTGCGTTTCCACGGGGACGAACTTGCTATAGAGATTTCAGGTCACTTGTTCTATTGCTGTATTTTCTTTGGCTTCCTTTCAGAGCGCCCACTGTTTGAACTGGACACATGGCTGAGGTTCAGCCACAAGACGAAGAAGAGCGGGGGTAATGTATTGACGGAAAATGTCAAGTAAGTTTTTATGAGAACTTGCGTTCCCAAGTGACTACTGAAAACAGAGTTAGAAATGAATTACCACCATATGAGGATCTAATTTCCATGCACGTTTACTGCCTTCAAATTATGACGCCATTGTTGTTTCTTTAAAGCTCTGAAAAAAGGGGAACATAGTGCGCTTGTAATTGTGTGTTTTTTTTTCAACTTAAAAACATACGTCAGAATATTGATGACGTTGGGCTTGTGTGAACGTCTTCTCATCTGTACATTTCTTTTTATATGACATGCGAATGAATAGAAACCTCGTGTTCGGCGTGTCAATTACTGTTACGTGGTGGCTTTAAAGAACATTTCTTTTGATTCATCAGGGATATGAAAAAGGTCACAGATGTTCCCGAGTTCTTACGCAGTTACAGGGACGCGTTCGGCGAGGAAAAGATGAGATCAAAGCATAGTTAGTTTTCCTTAAGTTTTACGTCATAATTCTGTATCTTTCCCCTGATGCTATGTGTTTACGTACGCAAGAGTATGTTGGAACAAATAAAATTTAGAAATGCATTCCCCCCAACCCCTCCCCCCCTCCCCATAGCCAAAACTAAGCTCTTGGACTATTTAAGCGTAAAAATTCAATCAGAGTTATTGCACATAGATAGTTGCAATTAAGACTGATTAGTGAGAGTGAGCATTTTAAATAGCCGCACCGCTACTTCTTTCAGTTAAAAAATGAATCCACGTTTTCGCAACTATTAGGGAAATGTTGATGACTTCGGATTTCTAAGTTTTCTAAGTTTGTTGCTTGTGGAGTGAGTTCTTGGATTACTTATTAAGTTGCATTGGTCTGATGCATAGTTCTAACTTTGTTAGTGTAAATACATGATTTTATGACCGAAAACTTTGCTTCCTATTTCATAGTTAAAGTGAAGACGAAGGACGAGAATGCTAGACGAGATTTGGCGAGAAGTTTGCGAGAACTTGACAGCAACTCGAAGACTGGCTGGCCTGGAAATTCAATGGAAAATTCCATGGCTGGTGGCAATGAGGAAATACTTCACACTGACGATGGTGTGATGTCAAATGATAGCATGACGTCACAAGAAGAAGCGCATTTATTGGAAGATAGCGCTGTGGCATTTCGTCCGTTGCACGATATCGGTGACTACGCGAATCATGAAAAACGCAATGCTCCCTCGGAAGGACTTGGAAATAGATTAAATGAACGTTCTCACATCGGTAATGATAAATCAACACAGTCCGTAACGAACAAAACGAATGAGCAAAGTGGCAAAGACAGCAAGCAGCCGTGCTTGGAAAGCCTGTTTGATTTTTCACATAGTTTTGTTGGTTTTGCCCTGGGTAAAGATCCCGCCAAAGAGCTGTGTCGTAAGCCAATGCACCAATCAGATGATTCCGACATGGACCAATCGAATTCAACAGACTCAGCAAGCAAATTTCCCAGAAAGAAGCAAACCGTCCCACGTATTAACCCCACCGTTACAAAGCCCTCCTACTGGCTATGCAGCAGACACAAGGACACGAAACCGAAGTGCTACGTGTCGGTGCTATCGCTGGGTAGTCAGCTGATTCTCTGTAGCGAGGAGAGACTCCACGAGATGATTCTCCTCATGGAACACGTCTTCATCGTTGGTGAAGCTAATCTCCACAGCGTCAATAGTTCCGACAGAATACGCTCTAGGAATTTTTTTGAAAAATATTTCGACCCAACTGATTTTTAACCTTTCACCTAAGTGTTGTGTCTTTCAGTGTTTACAAGTGCTCTTGGATAAATAATCTCGCGTTTCGCGTTATTGCAAGCAGTAAAAAGTCGACTTGAGTTTTTATGAGCAGAATATGCAAGTTCAGTTCTTTATGCCATGTATTTAATTATGAAACTTGAAACAAAAAGAAAGAGAAATGCTTTTGTTGATAAAATAAAGAAGTGTTTGCGTAGTATAGCTGCTTTCACATGAAATGCCTGCACAGCAGATGACACGTTAATATTAAATCGGTTTCTTATGAGATCATATCTGAACTTTAGGGAAGCCGACTATCGCTTTTCACAATGCTACCCTTGCTATGTTTCTGGTCCGATTGTATTGAAATTTGGCATGTTTTATTCCACGCCCCCCCCCCCCCCCAAAAAAAAAAAAGCAGAAGTTGCAAAAAAAAAAAAAATAATAATAATAAATAAAATAAAAAAATCAGTCTGTTCCTTCTTGATGCGCCTTCACCAGTCGTCTGACCACTTGTCTCGATAACTTAATCGGTAAGGTGTTGGACTGATAATCACGAGGTCGTGGGTTCAAGCTTAAGTTTTTCATTGTCTTCCTGTATCGGTCTTAACGGCAATACATATAGCTCTGCCTCCTACAGAAGCAGTAGTTTGTGTTATCGCTTGCGAAGAAAGAAGTTGTGTCCAATCCTAGTCAGTATTTTTTTTTTTTTGACATTTTTTAAGCCATAGCAGATGTGAAATGATTATTATTGTTATTGTAACTTTTATTACTGGAGCCTTTACGGCTGGGCACGAAGCCCATGGACATTCTTGTATGTAAATTTTTGAGCAGCGTTAGCTAAAGAATAAGACACAAAATCATATATGATCTTTCCGTTTTCTTTATTGTTGCGTAGAAAAGCCAACAACGTATTGTGAGCCACGCCACACAGAACTCGTCCATGTCACACAGAATTCGTCCATGTCACACAGAACTCGTCCATGTCACACAGAAAGTAGACAAATCCGGTGACAAATAGTTCGCGAACGACGACTTATTTGTTAATATTTGTTCACAGGTTTTAAATTCGCAAACAAGCCATCGTCGAAGGCGCAGACCCCAACCAGACACAACAAGTCGCCATTTTGGCAATTTTTTTACCGATTTGAAAAATAACACGACGGCGCACAACTTCAATATATATTTTCACTGTGCAAGGTTACATATGGCTAGGGTAAACAGTTTCGGAGAACTCACGTGGAAACAAAACAGCATCCAAAGTGTGACACACGGACAGACGGACGGATGGAGGGCAATCCTACAGACCCCGGGCTCGCCCGGTTGGGGTCCAATAAGCTTACTTTTTCTAGTTACAGTTCTGGCCGACATTCAGCCGACTTCCACTGATAGCCTCACTTCGGAAATTCTACTCCGCATTTCTATGAAAAATGTAAACAAAAACAAGTAGAGCAGTATCTAATACATTAAACAGTGTTTTCGTTTTTCCGATTTTTCTCGTCACTTTTCTCTTCTTCGTTACCATTCGACTCTGTATTCTCTGACTCGTTTTTGTCCTGTTTATCACCTTTCTTTGCGGCATCCTTCACAGCAACAATCTCCTGCAGATTATACTTTCTGTATTTCATGAAGTTTTTCAACACACTAAGGCAAAAAACACGTTTGATAACGTTTACACTGATGACATAATCCGGGTCACTCAGTTTGACCTTGGCTAGAGGTTTAAGGTCACTAACTGCTTGTGTGACAGCCTGCATGACGTCATTCTTCTTCAACTCTCCATTAATGCGTATCTTAATCTCTACACCATACGTGAATTCCGTTACCCCTTTCAGCTGTGTTTCAATCATATCTAATGCAAACGTTCTGATTTTTTCTAAGTCCGTCTTGCAGGAACCAACAACCGGCAGCAGTTTCATGATGCGGCGCGATTTCGAAGTCTTCGTGCAATGAAGTTCTTCCATTATCGAGTCGCAGATTGCTGCAGGGTCCTGCAGAGTGGTGCTGATAAAAATGCAGTTGCCTGCCCCCGTGTCCACCGCCTGAAGAACGTAATAAAATTTTCACCCATAAATTTCAATGTAAACAAGTCATCGATTTTTTTTTGTGGCCAGCGCTAAAAATATTTAACATAGAACACTTTGGAATCTCAGATGAATGGAGATAAAGCTAAGCATGCCACTCCCCCCTCCCTCCTCCCCTTCCCCCCTAGCCCCACCCAAGTTCCTCCCGTCATTCCTATCCGTACCACTGGCTTTACCTCAAACTAAGCGTTGCTTGCGTTTGCATCTGTTAAAGGGCCTCGACCTTACCTCCACCCCTCCCTCCCATTTTGAATTGCTCCTGGAATCTACGCGCCGTCGGCTTATGCTGCTATTTAGAGCCTCGGCCTCTTTTCACCCCAATTACCTCATACTCGAAATACTTCCAATTGCTTTAAACCTGGAATCTACGCGCTTTCTGCTTGTGCTGCTGTTTCACGGCCTTGACCTCACTTACCCCCCCCCCCCCCCCGCTCACCTCCGATCTATGTAGTTCTTTCACTCACTTTACCTGGAATCGACGCGCTTTCTGCTTGTGCTGCTGTTTGAGAGCCTCGACTTCTTTCTTCATGGCCGCTTCTACGTCATCCTCCTCGCTCTCTGACGTCACCGCAGCCTGCAGGTCAAAGCGGATTGCCACGTGACGTACTGCAAGGCACTTCTAAATCCAGTACTCGTAAAACACAGTCACTTTTTCAGACACAAGGCATGGATTATGCGCAATTGTGATATTTCAGACTTGAAAGTATATTATGGATTTTTTTTTTCTGGCGAGTCGCGCAACACCCAATATCACCCACAACATTCCTTCAAAGTATGCGGCTTTAAAAATAACTTAAACCCCAGGATTAATTTCCAGCTTTACAGGGTGTGTTTTTAACACCAGAACAACGCAACACGCCAAAATAATCATGCGACGCCATACCTTTTCCGGTCCATAAAGCTTATCGGCGTACTCATTGAGCAGGCTATAGGCCTCCCTCACGGCCTTGTCCTCCATCTGGTTACACGTGATGAAGAACCCTCGCATACCGGCCTCCAGCGTGTGGCAGTGTTTCGACTTCTTGCCCCTCGCACACTTTATGTAGTAGCCTTTCTTCCGCTTCTTATCCATGGCACAATCTGATGGAACGACAGTTAATGCCCAGGGAAAGCACATCACTTAAACATTACATCAACAGTTGCGGAGGTGAAACTGGGTAGCAATCTCTTGTAACTGTTTCTCAGGAAAAAGTAGTTCCGACCCAGACCGAACATTGTACCTTTTTATCCCGTGCTTAGCTCAATAACCACTACACTTTTCAAGCGTTGAATCATTTATTATGATAATATGTTTCAAAGAATGCCGCACTATATTATCTAGAGAAGACAATAATACTGGGAAGGAGAGTGTTATATAATAATACAGTGCTATTCTATCTGCCTGCCTAGTGCTATTAATACAACCAAATTGTAGTCACAAACAGGATCAGGTTACAGGACTACGCCAATACTAGCGCGAGCCTTCACATTTCACATTGGTAAAACAACAGTAATATAAATATGCTTTAAAAAATCGGAACTCCAATTTAACATACCTAAAGGAACACAAGAGTTTTTTTTGTGAGTTATCACATAGAAATGAAGATAAATACGCCGATTCTACCAACAATTTATGCAGTGACTGTCATAGATTTGCAGTGGATATGGTTAATCTGCTGTTCTGGGATGGTCAAACATCCCTCGCCCTGGAGGAAGGGTGACTTTACATAGAAATTGTACAGGACAAGGAAAACTTTCAGTCTAAAAACCCGGGAAGAATTTATCAGTAAAAGCCTAGCTTAGACTGGCGGTCAAGGCCAGGAGTACGAAAGTCAAGGTCGTATGAATAATGGTCAGGAGGATAACATCTGTGATCTTGCTGAAAAGATGGGATCTTCTTTTTTTTCTCTTTGGCGCGGGAAGTTTTTGTCAACAAATGTAACAAACTACATTTTAGACATTTTCCAATTTTCACAATAAAGCGCAAACGTGAGCAAACATGAGCTTTAGGTTTTTTCTCATTGGCTTCAAACCCATATATTCCTTTCCCACATAAGTCTTTCCGTCGCAAATGAAACAAAAAAATTGCTGGTATTTTTTAAACTGCTGAACAGGGTGAACACTGTATGGTTTGCACGTCACGTGACAATTTTGACAGCTGAAACACCTAGATATTACCACCACCTGGGAAATGTCTCAACTTTCGTCTACAACGGTCAAATAATTCTTCACAATAAACTGGAGTTAATTTTATTATGCCCCAAATCCAAGTATCACAATTTAAACGAGAACCTATTTCTCAAAGGCGAAATATTAAACACTTGGCGAAAAAATAATATTTTAAAAATTATTTTCTCATTTGCAGAAGAATTAAAAAAAAAAAACGTTGCAGTCTGATTTTGGTTTGCTTTTTGTTTACAGATAAAACAATGTTCTTTTTTTTTCTTTTTCAGATTCCGAAACCTTTCTAAGAAAATGTTTTGCCAGTTTGTAACTTTTCTAGAAAAAAATATAGCTTTGCTTATAACTCTATTAAATAGCATCCCCCCCCCCAACCCTCTCACCAAAAATACTGCGTACCTTAAGCTGATAGTTTATATGAAAATTCAGTGTATTTAAAATGACCAAGTAAGATTTACACTCATGTGTCGTCTTATAAATCCAACCCAAGCATTTCACACCTCATTTATGTAATGCATAGTGTGGTTGTTGGCTTGTGCAAATGATGCTGTAGTTGCATTTCTTAATCTTAGTAATAAAAAATAATGTTTTGCTTCGCCATTTGATCATGAAAATCAAAACAAAGGCGAAAAGAAAAATCGAAGCGCACAACTAGAGTCACAGGGCAAGTATGGCCAAGGCAGTAGTAAAGACAAAATGACGGATCAGTAAAGAGAAAAAAATGCCCGAAACATTAGCCCTGCACGACTTCAATAAACTCTCTGCAAATCGTCGACTTGTTACGTGTTAATAACAAGTCCATTTATGCAGTAATAAAGAAAATTTTGAACCTTTTTATCAGGGAAGAACCGTGAAAGATCAAGTTATTTTTGAATGGCATTGCATATGCCTCTTTAAGTGACCAGCCCTGTAAAACTTTTGACCACAAACAGAGCATTCGTGCGGTCTGTCATTTGTGTGTGTTCTCAGATGACCCTTCAGGCACTGAGCAAAAATATACCCCTTCCCACAGAATTCACAAAAATGGCGCTTCTCCCCTTTATGCCTGAGTAAGTGTTCAGTCAGGTTGCTTTTCAGCTTGAATCTCCTGTCACAGATATTACAGTTGTAATGGAACGCGTCCCCGTGCTTTGCCGTCATGTGTCTCTTCAGACTGGTAGCCTGTGCGCATGCGTGGTCACACAGCGTACATTTGTACGGCTTCTCCCCGGTGTGAGTCCGCAAGTGCGTTTTCAAAATGGACGAGAAGGTGAAGCACCGGCCGCAGTACTCGCACGTGAAGGGCTTCTCACCGCTGTGCAGGTTCTCATGCTGACGTAACATGTACCGCGTCGCAAACTTCTTGTGGCAGACGACACACTCGACGCGTTTCGCCCGGTGGTGCTTCTTGTGCCGGACCAGGCTGGACTGCTCTTGGAAATTTTTGCCACAGATATCACAGAAATGCAATTGTTGCTCTATTTTGTGAACCCTCGTGTGCTCAGACAACTCTATTGCAGATTCAAATTGTTCACTGCAGATCGCACATACGTTGTCTCTGTTTGGGTTTCGATAGCCAACACTGTCATTTTCTAAACCGGCGATCTTTATTGCTGCACTCTTTTTTCGCAAGCGTTTACGCTTTCTATCAATGCCATGCTTTTTTAACAAATGCTTACCGAGGGAATCTTTCCTTTTATAAGATTTACCGCAGGCATCGCAAGAAAATGACTTCTCATTGAGATGCACTGACTCGTAATGAAGCTTCATGCTGTCGTTTGCTTTTGTTTCGTATCCACAAAATTTGCAGCTATAGACATGTTCAGACATACCAACAGTCCGGCAGTATACCACCATTTGGATGTCCTTGGAGTTAAAATGCCTCTGCCCTGTTCCGGGTCCCTCTACACTGCTAACTTCGTGTACCATCCGTGAACTTTTGCGGTTCTTGCCGCACTCGTGACTGGACACTTCTGATACAGTTGCAAACACTACTTCACAGTGCACGCACGAGAAGTCACATGATGCTTCACGTTTAGAGCACAAGAAGCCACGTGATTTGAAACGAACGTCATCCCCATTATCTAGTTCATCTTCGTTGCAGTGCAACACAGAAACGGCTTCCCCATTCGACATCCTTGTTGCATCTTGTGTACACAATTTCACTTCATTTGTGACTGCTGGTGCTGAAAATTGTATGGTTTGTCCGTCACGTGACACATTTTCGATGACGTCACTTTTCTCTTCTTTCGAACCGAGCCTCTGCAAATCATCATTTTTATCGTACTGTGTTTTATGAGTCAGCAAATGAGTTATTATTTGAGACGCGCGAGAAAAGTTCTGTTTACAATGTTTACAGTTGAATTTCTTTTTAATCCCAAAACGTTTTTCGTTATTTAAATCCTTGGGGTGGGCTAAGCGCACGTGTTGTTTCAGCAGACTTTTCAATTTTAAACAGATCCCACAGGGTTGGGTAGAAAATCTCGTCGAATGACACATAGTCGTCCGAAGTCCCCAAAGGCCAAAACCTGCAGAAAAATAAATGTGATACCGCTTTTAAGTCGCCATGGATTAAGTACACCGGTCTAATTAATGCTGTTATTGCAGTTATCGCTGCAACTAAAACTCTGTCTCTTCCACCTCTATCTCCTTTCCTCCCTTCCCCTCCCCTCTCTCTATCTCTCTATCCCTCCTCTCTCTCTTTCTCTGCACCTTCCAGGTTTTCTCTTTATCTCATTCTTTTACGCAAACAAAAAGCTACGAAAACAACTAAATAAAATCTTTATAAGATTTTATTATGAAAGTTCCTTGTGCCCAAAAATGGCCATAAATAGAATATACTGTATAACAAAATATGACCATTTTTTTGTTTGCTCTGCTTCTTTTTAAAACTAGGCTAATACACCATTAAATTTTGATCCAAAGGGAAGACTTTGATGGAAACAAGCTAGAACTAAAACAAGAAAACTCGCAAATATAGCGACAAGACGTACAGATTACAATACAACATCCACAGTCAGCCTGCATTCTCACGAGACTTGGGGGGGGGGGGGGATAGATCAAAAATTAAACTGATTTCCCGGGGAACATTGCGACAAATTTTTCGAGCAATCTATGAAAACTTGGCATGATTAATATTCTATAACTTCATACCAAGACAAAGAGACATACTTTCAAATGACACCAAAACTAACATGTGACCATATCTGATGTCGTTATAACGGTGATATACTGTCTTTTTTTTTTATAAATACGGTTGAAAACCGTCAATTCATAAGACCATTTTCAAAAGAAAATTATGCGTTTACCAGGTTTTTGCGATTATCGAGAATATATATAGGATTTTAAAACCGTATGCAATTAATCGCTACGTAACTAGCGATTTTATGTGAATGTACAGACTTTGGATTAAGCTTAACACAATGGCTCATCGTTACTATGAGCTCTCAAAGCCAAAGGCATAAGTAAGACTCAGTGTCCCAGGTTTACCTATTTTAGCTCGATAAAACGCCGAATCTGGCATTGACGAAGTTTTGCCGCTATACTACTGAATTGCACACCACCCCCTTTACCTGACACTGCCGCTATGGGACAGGCTCCAACAATTTAACCTAGAGTGCCATGTTTTGCAGAATTTGGACTGCAGTCAGCCAGAATTTGGCATTTCCGAACATACTAATATAACATCACAATCGATACCCACGTTACTTGTAAACATAATAAAAAATAAATGTATAGTTAATCTTCCTTCATTTGTCAACAATAAATTCACATTTCAAAACAAACAAAATCACTGTTTATAACAGTACATTTAACACGGCACGGTTAAATCAGCACCTCAGCACGAAAATAATCACAAGTCCTTGGTCAAACTAATAGGACAGAACCGACTGTATGGTGGTAACAGGCAAAACCATGAAGTAAACAAAGGTCACCGGTAAATCATTCAGACAGCTTGCGTAAAAAGCTCACACTCAGCTTTACTTTCTATTTTTCTAAGTCTTGGAGAGAGAACCAACTGTAAATTTTACTAAATTCCACGGAGTAAACTTTCTCCGCAAGCTCTCTAACATCTCTAATATCACATCGCCATCCCGATGACTATTCTTCTCTATCGATAGCATGGCATTGCATAAACCGAAAACACTCCTAATTTAAAAAGCTTAATGTATTAAACCGAAAACACTCCTAATTTAAAAAGCTTAATGTATTAAACCGAAAACACTCCTAATTTAAAAGCTTAATGTATTAAACTACCGGTAATAGCAATTTTGGCATTGTTCCTTTTTCTTTTTAACAAACTTTTGTCAAACTGAGTTTACTCCGGAAATGGCTAACGTAGACTAACAACAATTCAACATCTATGATAGACTTATTACAATGACACTCCGGTACAGACTCACTTTGTCTATAGTGCTTTGTTTCCGCCAAGACAAAATTACATGTATTTAAATATTTATTTGTTTTATAATTCCTGCATTTAAATAATAAGGTTTTTTGCTCACTCTTGGCGTCTATTCCAATGTGTAAATATAAAAATGCCATTTTATTGTTATAATCGAGAACAAGCATGTCCAAGGACATGACCCAGCCGAGTTACCAAACAAGGAAAGAGAGAAAAACTCTCAGAAAATACTGTCAGACCAAAAAATGAAGAACTCTGTTTCTGAACGTAGCTATTTTTTTAATAATTTTAACACACAAAAACGAGTTTTCCCGGGTGCAAGCTACCCGAAAAGGGATGTTGGAGAGGTTGGGCTTTGACGATTCACGTATTTACCGACATTTCGGCATTATTTTGTCATTTGCGAAAAAGGAAAGTCCAGGTGGAGGAGCACCTAAGAAACTTTCGATTAAAATTTTACAATTATTTGAAAAAGACTGAGAAAAATGAATGGTTTGAAATTCAGTTGTTTACTACCATTTATTCCAGTTTTTGCCAAACTTCAAAGGTCCGCCATTACGGCAGTTTTTGACGAACCGCGAAAAATGGTCTGGTAGGCGAACCCCTGGGGAACATTCCTGCGTAACATCTAAATGATTGGAGTAAAACTGTAGGAGGAGTAGCATTTTAAAAATGGGTCAACACGGGCACAAAAAATGCCGCCATTTTGTCAGTTTTTCGTCAATCGTCAAAGAGAGTAATAGCTAGGTGGGGAATCACATAGGGAACATTCCTGCGTCACATCAAAACGATTGAAGCAAAACTGTAGGGGGAGTAGCATTTTAAAGAAAAAGTTCAACATATGCACATACATTCAAAACCCCACACAGTGATACGACTAACCCAGTCCGACAAATACATAGGTTAATTTATGGGTTAATAAAAAAAGTTATCAAAACTACAAATGACTACAAAAAGAATTTTAACAGCAGAACTTGAACAACAGAAACAACAGGGCCTTTAAAGAAGTCAGCCTTTTTTTTTTTTTTGTTAAATACTCAAGAAAACAGGAGCTGACGTCCTGAAAATGTGCCATAAGGTGTTAGGGTGCAATACGTGTTAGAAATCATTTTTTCCCCAATCATTTCTTTACGAACGGCCAACTCGGCATGTAATAAAATAGCTAGTCCCAGACTCGTAAAAGACCAGTTAAACAAGATTTCAAAATAATCTTAATACAGCCTTTGTAGAAATACTCTTGTCGTTACACACACATATGTATGCGTGCACCGTTAAACACACCCAGGTATTTTATACTCAAAAGTGACGGCACATCCTTCCTGATGTCACTCTTGTGGGTTAACCTTCCCTCAAACAATGAAATTCTTCTCCAACAAGATAACAAGGAACTTTGGTGTTCTCGCAAAATTACGAAAACAAGTTCTGCTAATTAACAACAATTGATTCAGATCATGGAGATGTATTAAACTTATAACAGCAAAGTTCAAGAATACTAGGCACCTCTAATTTTTTGCGAAAAAAAAAGCCGCTCATTAGTCTGGCTTTGACCCCAGAGACAAAACAAAAAAAATACCATATAAAATAAAATCCCCTTTTGTCAAACACCAGAAAGTTGTGCTCTTCAACCTCTCTTCAACTTCTCCCCGAAGACACACCAAATTTGCCTTGAGTTGTTCCTATGTTGTAAGTTGGACAGAATTGATATCGGAATGAATCCGACTTCAACTGGTTTTTAAGAGACGTTCATTTTTCGCACGCTTCTTAAATTTTTGCAGGCTTTTAGGCTTTTAAAAATATTTCTAAGAATTTCTTGTTTTTACCTTTACCTTTCCTTTTACCTTTCTCAACTTTTGCATACCATACGATGCTTGACAATGAACAATCGCAAACTAAACCTTTTATGGATACTAGCCTCGACCTAAACGTGCACTAAATAGTCTACATAATACTGAACAAACGATGCTAAATAATACTGGAACCCTTCTGTTACTTCAGATTATTAAAAATGGAAGAAAAGAACAGTAGAACACTAGCATTTATTCTGCGTCCGGATGGCGACTTCTTATATGTCTGTTGAGGTGCGTACTCCGCAAGTACGCTTGCCCGCAGTGAGTACACTTGTACCTTCGGTCATTCGTATGCAATCTCCGGTGTTCTCTCAAACCTGCCGTAAAAACAAACCCCTTTCCGCACACATTACAAAAATGGCGCAGCTCCTTCTTGTGTCGCAGAATGTGGTCATCAAGGCGTTTTTGGAACTTAAACTTCCGGTCGCAGATGTTGCAGCAGAAATCATACGTACCCGTGTGCACGGCAATAATGTGTTTTTTGATATCGCTCGCCTGGCGGCAGGAGTAGCTGCAGGTGCCACACTGGTAAGGTTTGTCGTCGGTGTGAATGCGCTTGTGGACGGTCAGATTCCAGGCACAGGCGAATGCGTGGCCGCAGTATTCGCACGCGAACGGCCTCTCGCCGGTGTGCGTGTTCATGTGCTGGCGAAGGCTATGCGGCGAGCAAAACGGCTTCTGGCAGACAGAACACGTCACAGATGGATGGCGGGTGTGCGTGCGGCGATGACTCAGCAGGTAATATTTATGCGTGAAACTTTTATCACAGAAATCGCACTCATAAGGCCGTTTGCCTTCATGAATATTCATATGCTCGGACAATTGCTTCGGACACTGGAAATTTTTATTGCAGATCTTGCAAATACGCTCTCCCCCACGTGAGTACGTTTTCTTCTCATTTTTGCACTTCAAATCCTTGCCCAAACTTTTTTTCACTTTCTTCTCTGGCATTTCATAACCGTGCCACTTCACCCTATGCTTGATTAGAGAGCGTTTTTCCTTATAAGCCGCATCACAGAGGTCACACTGAAACGCACGAACGCCCTTATGCAAATTCCTGCAATGTCGATCGATCATTGCCTTGTATTGCGATCTATAAGGACAAACATTACACCCATACACAACTTTACGATTCTCTGTCATCCCTATAGCTCTGAAATCCTGATTTTCATCCTCTCCCACTATCTCCACCTCGCTCTTGATAACAACCAGCTCTTTCTTGGACGCCCTGGGCACACACGCGTGCTGGTTGTACGGCGCGGCCTTCACGAACTTGCCACACGTCAGACATGGGGCGCGCACGTGAATATGCACGCCCTCATAGTGCTGCTTCATGCTACGCTTCTCAGACGTGACGTAAGAGCACCTGTTGCAGCGGTATCTGGTGGAAGTGCTGCGGTTCTTCTGTCCAGTCTTCTGTGTCCTCACCACAGAGCAATAAGACTCCAGACAGGCATATTTTGCACCACAACCCGCCCTTGCGGCGCTGTTCAAAATCGACGCATCCTTAAGTGCATCGGCACTGGCATTATCATGCTGTGTATTGTGAGTAATTTCACGCCCCCTTTTCTCAGTTTCTCCTTCGTCTGAACAACTTAAGCCGTCGCTTACTTGCTCCCCTGCGCTCTGTACATCGGCGATTTCTTTTATCGAGGCTTGAGTAGACTTTTGGGCACAAGCGTGTCGTTTTTTCAAGGATCCGGGTGTCAGCAACTCACCGCAGGTCTTACAGGCAATGCAAGCCTCTCCATGACCTCCCTCGTCATGCTCCGTCATGCCTCTCTTGTTCTGCGTAACCTGGTCACAGTTGTTGGATTTATAGCTCGCTCTACCTCGTCTAACCTTCTTTTTGGCTGTGCAACGTGAAGATAAACTGTTATGATCACGCAGTTTTACATAATCCTGGTCTTTCGTTAACCCCTGCAATTTCTCTGCTTTTGGGGGCAACTTTCGTTTCGTAGGACGGCTGCTGCGAAGTGAATATCTGGACACCTCACTGGTTTGTTTTGGCTTCCATGAAGACAACGCATCATTACACGTGACGGGCTGCAGTGCATTCACACCAGTTCCGACACCATTGGACGACAACAGGGAACGGTTTCCGATGCACGCATCTTCTGCTTGTAACTCATTTTCAATAGCACCTGCCGTCAACGTTACAGAGTTTTTCCCATTTTCATGTGCATTTCCACTGAAACGCATTTCAATGGCTTGCAGATCGTCTTCACGATTTCCCACAGTAGGGTGGAAGAATACATCGAAAGCGGACGCCAAATCGTCATCCGGTTCACATTGATCTTGCTTGACGGTAACACCTTCCTGCAGTACCTCACCGGCAGCACTGCTCTCGTGTGTATACAAGTGACTGTTCATGTGAGAAATCTCACTAAACTCCTCGTTACAGTAGCTACATAGAAATTTTGTTTCCATCCCTATGTCCAGGTATTCACGATTACCATGGTTTTTTTTCTCAGTTGAAATGCACACATGTTTTATTCGCGGAACGGCATGTCGATCAACGACAACAGTCCAATAAAAATCGCACACCCTGGAAAAGTAAATTGAACACGCATGAACTTAAATTGATAGAGCCAGCTGACAGCTCTACAGGAGATTTGCAGATCGCCCGAACAAGGTTTAAAAACACGTCTATTGTGCTTTGGCTAACGGCTCTTCAATTCTCACAGTTCTTAAAATTACAAACTAAACGACACAGATGCATCTTAGTATCAAAACAAAATTTAAAAAAGAAATAAGACACCTGGCGCACACGAACATAACTATACAGTGAAGCCTAACACACTTTCAATCAGAATAAACATCGCAAAAAATCTTCATTTTGACTGCAAACCAACTGGGTAAAACAACGAAATAATGGAGAGGTAGAAAACACACCTGGAGTACCAAATTTCCTTATATTCATGAACACTGCAATTTTTCACAACCGTACGCTATTACAAAATCATGTGATGTTTAAAAAAAGGGTTTTGGTTGCCACTTCTACCAATTTCTGCTTAAAAGTTATTTTTATATTTTCTCAGTTATTTCTTTCATGTTCGAATTTCAGATGAACCCCATTTATTTTTGTTTTACTACAATCAATTAACAACGGTTTATCTCCGCGTCAAAAAGTGTAAAAAGCTGCAAAGGAACTGAAACTGAGACGCTGTAAGTATTTGCATCACTAACCAGAAATATGCCAGATCGTACTCTCAAGATCTAGCGTCTCGATAAGGTGCTACTTGCATAATACTGACAGAAAAAAAAAACATTGAAAAAATTATATGTGGCTGAACCTGTGAAACAGTCTGTGAAATAGAGAGGTTTTCAAAATCATCTCAAAGCTTTAAAACCTTTAACGCCCACAAATATGTTGAAATCTAACATTATAATTATTGTCCCTTATCATTCCGCATAAACCCTGATCTTGAAGAATAAAAAAATTGTTCATAAAAAATCAAGATTGTGATATTAGTTTACAGGGTTGGAAAAAATCTTTTTTTTTTTTCAAATCATGATTATTTTTTATTTTTTATTTAAATTGGATTTTTTTTATTTTTTAAATTTAAATCAAACTCGCAAAATGAAAGCAGAAAAAATACCAAGCATTAAACTGGACTACGTCTCGAGGAGTACGTCTATTCCCCGTGGGCTATATGGTGTGTGAAAGGCTGTTGCGTGTTGACTACGCAAAATTTATAAGTAGAAGGATAGGTGGACGTGGTGTCTAACATTTAAACGAATCAATCCATTAACCAGTGGATACGCTAAATCCAGTGCCAATTTTCAAAAGTCCGCCATTTTGTCAATTTTTTTCCAATCAGGAAAATTCTTGGTCGCTTCACTTCGGAAGGGTCTAGACAAGCCGTGTATAAAATTTGAAAAAAAAAAACAAACAAACAAAAAAAACGAATCCATCTATCAATGCGGTCTGTAGGCGCGTGAGACTGCCGTATATACGCTAAGTCCAGTGCCGATTTTCAAAAGACCGCCATTTTGTCAAATTTTTCCGGATCCGGAAAATTCTTGTCATTGCACTGCGGAAGGGTCCAGAGAAGCCGTGTAAAAAATTTGAAACAAATCCATCCATTAATGTGGCCTGTAGGCGCGCGAGACTGAAGCGTGACAGACGGAGAAACAGGCGGACAGACCGAAAAGTTCAAATCTATATCCCTCCGTTCCATGGGGGATAATTATTATTTATTTTATTTGTTTGAGCCCTGACCCCACTTACCTTCATGTAAAATTCCGAGCAAATTAAAAAAAATTGTAGGAGGCGCAGGCTTTTTCGCAAAGACCGCGATCGGAGAATTGCGAAAATAAAATATTGGGAGGGGGGAAACCGCAGAAAATAATAATAATAAAATAAAAATTCCGTATACTTGGAAACCGTAAAACCGGACAATCTTACTAAATAATATGTCTAGTATTTTCTTATGACATATTCATGCATATGATTACCGTATATTATATGATACCAGAACCTCAGGGAGACACGATCCCCCATGTAGCACGGATGACCTATGAAATCGCTGCTAGGGTCGGTCTGCAATGTGCCATACTACTGCCAGTTTCATCACGTTTCCACAATTCTAAGAGTTTTACATTTTTTAATTTCGAAAAAAAAGGAAAATTTAGATATAAAAAGTTATTGTGACAGTTTTCAATATCTGTTTTATCCGTGTCTGACACTAAAAAAAAAAAAAAAATAAAAAAAAAAAAAAAAACAGGCATCAGAGAGCCCTCAGCCAGGGGGAACATAGTCGAAAAAAGAAACAGTAAACCTGGAGGGGCCCAATCACAAGTGCAATGAAACCTATGATAAAAGTGCATCAAGTACTTGAAGTACCTGAAATAGTATGGAATGCCGTTTTAACATTTAATGCTTATTTTTTTATATCAAAATTTAATTAAAGATCTCGATAAATCAATGTAGATCTCAATAATTTATACTTTGCTATCAATAATTGAATGTTAGATGGCAAAAAATTATTTTTGAGATCAAAAAATCAATTTTACAAACTTAAAAAAAAATCTTAAGGTAGACACACATTTACATAAAATAAAATAATCGTCAATTAAATTAAAAAATTTGCTTCTTTTTTGTACAGTAAAAAATTTAAAGTACGATTCTGTATACAAGTCAATATTTATTTACAGATGTGTTTTTCTGAATTTTTTTATTTAAAAAAATAGACTGATATTTTGATATCAAAAATCGATTTTTGAGATCAAAGTTTGCAAATTTAAAAATAAAAATTAAAAAAGCATCATTCTGAAATAATGATATCTGAAATAAATTCTTGATTTCAATATAAAGAAAATGAATTATTGAGCTCAAAATTGATATTTTGCTCTCAAATATTTCATTTTTCATATCAAGAATTAAATTTTTGATCTCAAAAAATCAATTTCAATTTTTGATATCAATAAATATTTCTTGATATTTCTAAATGTTTATTGATATCAAAAATTATTTTCTGAGATCAAGAATACATTTAGAGATATCAAAAATACAACTACAAATAGCAAAAATTAATTCTTGACATGAAAATATGGATTTTCTAGATCAGGCATTAATTCTTTCTTAATATAAAAAAAATCAATTTTTGAGATCAAAAAATAATTCTTGATATAATTCTCTAAAAATGTGAAAACGGCATTCCATAAAATAGGATGACAGTGCTTTAAGATGAAAAAAAAAAAAAAAAAAAAAAAAACATGGGCGGATATGACTAATGCACTATTTGTGCTATTAAGCAAAGTAAGCATTCGGAAATTAACGAGTTGATAGTTGCCTTTAGAAAGCACAGCTGAGCAGAAATATAGCTAAAATGCAGCTTTGAACGAAGAATAAACAAGTTTCATTCGGTTATTTCATAAGCACCGATTGTTCATAAGGGCCTTTCTTGAGTACATAGGAATGTTCACAAAGGCCTTTCTGAGTAGCAAGGAGTGTTCAGAAGCCAAATGCTAACGACACTTAATAATGGTAGTAATTTAAAAAATTTCAAAGTCCAGCTGAGCCACTGTCCTTAGGGCGAATATGGATCATACAATACCGATCTATATTAGTCCATATACTAGCTATCTCTCAAATATCTTAGCAATTTTTTTTTCGCGAAAGAATTGTAGGCTAGAGAGTGTTCGCAAGACCAAATGTTAACGACACTTGATAATGGTAGTAATTAAAAAATTTCAAAGTCAAGCTGAGCCACTGTCCTTTGGCGAATATGGACCATATACATTACTGACCTTTATAAGTCCATACACTAGCTATATCTGAAATATCTTAGCAATTGCAAAAGAACTGTAGGCTAGAGAGTTTTCACAAGCCAAATGTTAACGGACGGACGGACAGACGGACGGACACGGCCATAGTATTAGCCCTTAGCCATTTATGGCTGAGGGCTAAAAAAGAAAATGGGATGAATGGTTTTGCAGACACAGCCTCAACAACAAGTTTAATGACCCGGACAAAAGTTCACCTACACTTGTTAGACTGAGAGAATCATTCTGATGACACCCTGTAAATGTATAAGAAAAAAAAAGCGCAACCGTAAAATTTTCACTTTCTGACTTTCCTAAAGTATGTTGAGTTTCCCACCAACCACCAGGCATGGTTTAATTAGAAAACCGGTGGATGTTCTAAAGGTGTACTACATTTGTACAAAGAATTATTCCTTAATTTGAATTATGAACTATCCCATATTTTACCTTCCTCCCCACAGGAACACTTCTACTTTTGCAAATTTCAGATTTTTCTCTGCCATACCCTTTAAGGTTTGGCAAAGAGGCATCGTCACTCCCGTAGTTAAATATCAAAGCCATTATCAGTCAGATACATAACCACAAGACGCGTTTTCTCTTGGTATACTAATAACATGATGATTAAACAAAAACTAAACTTCAGAAACGCCGAGGTAAGTCTTGTAAAACCACCGTGAGTATCACTCTTTTTGGGGGTCGCCCAAGGATGGCAGTTCAGGCAGAGGGTGGTCACTAGTCGTAGGGAATTGTTTTTCCCCAGTAGTGCCTGGTAGCGGCGATGCAGTGGCTTCCGATACTGGTTCCCGGCAAACATTTAGAGCAATTCTCATGTCTGTTTTCAGATTTTTGCCCTGAGCTTACTGTTACAAGTCCAGCTGCAGAAAACAGGCGCTCACTGCTAATGCTTGTCACTGGTGTTTATTTGGCAAGAATAGAAACTCGATCTTCTAAGTTTCAACAAAGGTGTGCCGTACACGAGCGCAAAGTATTGGGTTTTCCTGCATTTTGTGTACATTAATATACATTAAACTATTCCTCTCGGGGACCGAGGATTGCCCAAAATCCTCGAAGGTTTACATTCCTCGCCTCGTCCGCGAGGAACTGTTCCGTCCCTTACTATTTTCACTGTCTCACAATTCACAGTAGCGCGGATGTCTAAAAATATTTTTTCGAATCTTACCATGACTTTTCACGACATATCCAATAATTCAAGGTTCTGTACAGAGGTACCGGTCATTTACGCACAGTGACTGCTTAGCCAGGATGACTCATCATCCTGACAAAAAGAGCTGATCAGTCTAGCCATTTTTTAAAAACTTTTTCTCGAACAACACGTGATACTTTCAATTTTATGCTATAATATTCGTTGCTGTTCGCCCGACAGCTTCCACAGTGGTTTGATCTGTTGTATATAAAACCTGTTTACTTTGATAACCCACAATAGATTCCGCGAATGTGGTAAAGACAAGTACTGCTTTTAAACATATCCATCCGTTCTCTCTTTATATATAAGATCTTTAGATCTGTAGATCTTTTAAGAAGTCAGCTGTTTTATAACATAGGCAAAGAACATTCAAATTGCACAACACAGATTATGAGGACTTTATCAGGACAAGAATCTCACGGTGAAATGCGCGGCTTCTAGTTTGTAAATAAGGCTAGAATAAATGGCGCAAATGTTGTTTTCACATCTAAAGGAGATATTTCCAGTTTTGCCAATTACGCTGTGCTGTTCAATTTTATGCTTCTCTCCTTGTGTAACTGCACTACTCATCCATCATTCCGCCTTCCATTTCAACTGTTTACATTTTTTGGTCGAGTAAACCTGTTCTTTAACTAAAATCAGAACCGGATGTTTTGATTCTTCTGTTTCGGTCCAAATGTAACTCCAAATACAATACACGGTATGTTCATACCCAACAAGTATTCAGTGAACACGAACAGGCCCCAACGCCCCCAAAATTGTAAGGGGTCGTCTATGGTTTTGAACCTGTTGGCCAGTTTAGGCCAAGAAAAATAAATGTCCTACTTCTGCTCAAAACTTTGAAAAACAATGATACTGGCTGGCGGAAAATCTTTTTTTTACCCCCAGATCACGTGACCGAATTTGGCCAAAATGGCCTAAAAGCACATCTATAAGTCGAGACCTTTCAAATGAGCCCAACATCAAGTCTCTAGGCCTCTGCGTTCTCGAGATATCGCCTGTACAAACTCAAAGTCGATTTTTGCGGTTTTGGCCAATTTGGCCAAGATCACGTGACCGAATTTAGCCAAAATGGCCAAAAGGCACATCTACAAGTCGAGACCTTTCAAATGAGCCCAACATCAAGTCTCTAGGCCTCTGCGTTCTCGAGATCTCGCCTGTACAAACACAAGTCGATTTTTGCGTTTTTTGGCCAATTTGGCCAAGATCACGTGACCGAATTCTGCCACAATGTCTTTCAATTGAGCCAAACATCAAGTCTCTAGGCCTCTGCGTTCTCGAGATATCGCCTGTACAAACACAAGTCGATTTTTGCGTTTTTTGGCCCATTTGGCCAAGATCACGTGATCGAATTCGGCCAAAATGGCCAAAAGGCACATCTACAACACGAGATCTTTCAAATGAGCCTAACATCAAGTCTCTAGGCCTCTGCGTTCTCGAGATATCGCCTGTACAAACACAAGTCGATTTTTTGCATTTTTGGCCAATTTGGCCAAGATCACCTGATCGAATTTGGCCAAAATGGCCAAAAGGCACATCAACAGCACGAGAGTTTTTAAATGAGCCTAACATGAAGTCTCTAGGCCTCTGCGTTCTCGAGATATCGCCTGTACAAACACAGGTCGATTTTTTTGCGTTTTTGGCCAATTTGGCCAAGATCACGTGATCGAATTTGGCCAAAATGGCCAAAAGGCACATCTACAAGTCGAGATCTTTCAAATGAGCCTAACATCAAGTCTCTAGGCCTCTGCGTTCTCGAGATATCGCCTGTACAAACACAAGTCGATTTTTTGCGTTTTTGGCCCATTTGGCCCAGATCACGTGATCGAATTTGGCCAAAATGGCCAAAAGGCACATCTACAAGTCGAGATCTTTCAAATGAGCCTAACATCAAGTCTCTAGGCCTCTGCGTTCTCGAGATATCGCCTGTACAAACACAAGTCGATTTTTTTGCGTTTTTGGCCCATTTGGCCCAGATCACGTGATCGAATTTGGCCAAAATGGCCAAAAGGCACATCTACAAGTCGAGACCTTTCAAATGAGCCTAACATCAAGTCTCTAGGCCTCTGCGTTCTCGAGATATCGCCTGTATAAACACAAGTCGATTTTTGCGTTTTTTGGCCCATTTGGCCAAGATCACGTGATCGAATTCGGCCAAAATGGCCAAAAGGCACATCTACAACACGAGATCTTTCAAATGAGCCTAACATGAAGTCTCTAGGCCTCTGCGTTCTCGAGATATCGCCTGTACAAACACAAGTCGATTTTTTGCGTTTTTGTCAATTTGGCCAAGATCACGTGATCGAATTTGGCCAAAATGGCCAAAAGGCACATCTACAAGTCGAGACCTTTCAAATGAGCCCAACATCAAGTCTCTAGGCCTCTGCGTTCTCGAGATATGGCTTGTACAAAAAAGCGATGACGGACGGACAGACACCCCAAGTCTATAGGCCCCCAACCCTGTAGGGTTGGGGCCTAAAAAACCGGAGTCCTGCTTTGCGTAAATCTCGTAGACGAAGCTGAACCTGTGAGATGCAAATACACTGAAAATTGGAGTTCCCGAGTTGTGTGGCGATTTTTATTGATTTGTTCGACTTACCAGCTGGATCCAGATTTTTAGGTTTATGTCAATAAATCGGCAGCAGTCTAAAGATGTCCGGTGCTCGGTAGCGTCACTTTAAAGGGACAAATTATGGGAACAAATTTAAGTCTTTAGAAGCCATATCATCGGTAATATTTAGTGTCAATTGTTCATAAAAGTTTTTGTGATCCCTTTTATTTCCGTGAATTTAAATGTCACTGTTATTTGCCGTAATTTTAGACATTAACTTTGGTGCAACAGCTGAGTTGCTTTCTCAACAAAGTGTTTGGGCTCTAGCAACTTTTGGGCGGTATTTCTAGATCACACCTTTAGCAATAGTTGTTTATAGTGTCCCACTCCTTGTCTTATTCTTGTGTTAGTTTAACGTATAGTTTATGCTACCCGATTTGCCTTCTTTAGTAATCTTTTAGGTGTATTTACCAGTAACCTAGGTCCAATCTGCCTGTACATGTACCGTCGCCACCTCCCGAAAACAATTATCCCGGAAATGATATTTTTTGCCGAATCTCCCGACAACTGCCACTGGTTCTCGAATGCAAAGTACTGAGCTGCTATAAGTAAACTGTCAGTATACACATATGAAGTTAGGTTTGTGCTCATATGTAATCCTTATAGCTCTTATCAGTCATTTTGAAAAGCGAGTTGAGTCTTACAGTTTGCACTTAAAATTTATATTTCGGAATGATAGAAGAAAGTGGCGGGTTACAGCTGGAAAATCCTCCCCGGAAAAAATACCTCGGCCTCACATTTTCGTAAATCATGACATATTACTTCGCGCATAACAGAAAACTTGTGTGAAACTCTGTATTTGCTACATAAAAGCATATCCGGATCGCGTTCAAAACACAAGTTATTGCGCAAAAAACATTGAAAAGTGGCGAACGATCCTAGGTTACTGGTAGTTTAACCATTTACCTGTGGCTTGCTTCGTATTTATGTTGCTTTTTGTTTGTGATTTTTTTTTAGTTCATCTACTCCTACTACTACGTCCTCCTGTTACGTCTCTCCTGTTTCTACTACCTTTACCTACTCATTCTGTGTAAGTTGCCATATGTTATCTGTTGGAAGAACACAATAAAGAAATCAAATGGATTCAGACTTTGCTCAACACAGTTCTCTACTTGTACAGAATTAGCTCCAAGAAGCGGTGCGCTAAAAAGTTTCCTGACAGAGAGATATACGATGTTATACAAGTCAGAGCTACTCGGAGCTAGTACAGAATCTGCATGCCTGGAACTACGCGTGGGAACTGGTAAAACTCCCTATCATTTCTGCGATTTTACTCGGTTGGGTTGCAGTCAACACACATATTTTTATGCACCGTATCTGAAATATCCAATTGTGATTTGGATCTTTCCTAGTGTTTCTTTCAGGCAATAAAAATCGTAAACAAGGGACCGTGTTTTGATCACGTGAACACGACGTCACTCTGACTGATAGCACTTTGTTTTGTACACTTATCATTCTGAAAGAAACAGACTGGGGAGTCATTTATTGAGTGATTGATATCTTTTCTGTTCTTTTTTCAAACAATACAGTTGCAGTACCATAGTAAATCATGCAGCTATGTCCAAACATAATTTCTGAATGATTTTGAGTGAATGCTTGAAAAACAGAACGGCGTAGCTGGAAGTTTAAAAACTTATACTAGAGCACGAACATACCAATCACAAACACACACACATGAGGTAGTAATACACAGTTATATCCGTAAAGACACGACACAAACATTAATCACTATATAAATAATACTTGTCATTTTGTTTTGGGTGCATTTGTCAATATTTCACAGCAATAGGAGAGATAAGGTATCGCTCGTGTTTGACGTCTGTACGGAATAAGAGTTGTTACCATGCAAATGGAAATGATTATAAACAACAAATTTACATTCCATCTAGTCTCATTCAATAATTTTCATAATATTGTTAAAAGAAAACCAGTGTTGGACTCCTCAGAGGTCAGCTGTTTTATAACAACGAAAAAAGCAAAAGTCCTTCACCTTCGTGACATCCCTATTTTCGCCAATGATGTGAAATGATTTGCCGAAAGATTTTATCATAAAAATCAAAACAAACCCAAAAAGGAAACATGTGTGAAACACGTGTGATGATCTAAAAATAGAAAACCACGTGTTTTTGTTATTAATTAATATGGTAAACAAATGTGAAAGAAACAGGAAATAGGATTTTTTGGATAATGATTGACAAAACTATCATGAAAGAAACACTAGGTTTCAGTGTTGCAACCAACACGGAAGCCAAGATGACTGAAATTATATATTATCGCCTATTCAACATCATTAAAACAACTGACAACGAAAAACATCGAAATCAGAATTAATGATATCTATATAAAATCTTTATACTGACCAAAGCTCAATTTTCGCAACTCGCTGTTTACGAGTAGATGCACGTATACTGTTTCTCACATTACGAGTAATTTTTTTTTTTTTTGCTGTACGACGAGGTCTGTGTTGTCATAAAACAGCTGACCTCTACAACAAAACTGCCGTGTAGACAACGAGAGGTCTGTGCTCAACGGATATTCGTTGTTGTCTAACAGTCAACCTCTACGACAGTTGTGTGTGTTGTGGAGAACACATTTTAACTTCGTAGACCCAGTAGGGATTCCACAAAAATGATATTCATGACAGATAGGGACTACTTTTAAAGATATCTCTATCCGCTCTGTGTTTATGCAAAAGGATATCAAAAGGAGGGGTGAAGTGTTTTTGTTTTTTTTGTTTTTTTTTTGTTTTTTGTTGTTTTTTTTTGTCTTTTTTTTGCGTATTGCACAACCCAGCTCATCCAGTCGGATAGGAATGCTTTGTAAGTTATTTGATTTGATGCCCTGTCAGTGTAGTTATATAAGCTTTTCTTATGGTTCAGGGACAGTTTTCGACTCTAAAATATCCCCTGCCATTCATGTTAAAATAAACTTTGATGTTTATTCAAAACAATAAATTCTTTATATCGTCCTCCGATTTCATTGTGTGAAGAAATACCAAGGTGAAAAGTTAACTGGTGAATTTTAGCAAAGATTTCCTTATTTATGTATGTATTTATTTATTTATTATTACTGTTGCTATTATTATTACCGTTGCTATTTTATTGTCATTATTCAGGGATGACAAAAAGCGGCCAAATCTAGATTTTGCCTTGCCGGCGGCCAGATCTGGCAATGGCAGGGAAAATCTGGCCAAATCTGGCAAAATTTATAATCATGAATTATCGCCAGGTTTTTATAATTGGGGAAACGGAGTTTCTAACTTTGATTGGTATAATAAAAAGGTATTAAGTTAAACTTCTGATTACTGAACATCAAAAGACTGTATTGGATCGGAGATTAAGAATGCTCGAGGGAATTGGTTTGACGTGAAGCCATATACAAAGAGATTATCTCCAGGTTTTTAGGCCCCAACCCTACAGGGTTGGGGGCCTATAGACTTGGGGTGTCTGTCTGTCCGTCTGTCCGTCCGTCCGTCTGTCTGTCTGTCCGTCATCGCTTTTTTGTACAAGCGATATCTAGAGAACGAAGAGGCCTAGACACTTGATATTGGGCTCATTTGAAAGGTCTCGACTTGTTGATGTGCCTTTTGGCCATTTTGGCCAAATTTGATTACATGATCTTGGCCAAATTGGCCAAAAACGCAAAAAATCGACTTGTGTTTGTACAGGCGATATCTCGAGAACGCAGAGGCCTAGAGACTTGATGTTAGGCTCATTTGAAAGATATCGTGTTGTAGAAGTGTCTTTTGGCCATTTTGGCCAAATTGGCCAAAAACCCACTTGTTCTTTAAAAGCACACTGAGAAGTACCATGACGCATTATTTTCGACCTTAGCGAAACTCCCAAACCAGAGTGAAGCGTGATTTTGCAACTGTGGATTTGTTTTTGTTGTCGGCGATAATGAGTGATTCGGTATCCTGATCTCAAGAACACACATATTTTTCTCAGTAAAAAATTGTTATCTGACCATAAAACCTGTGCGCCATAATTAGGCCCCAACCCTTCGGACTGGGGCCTATAGGTTTGGGGTGTCTTTCCGGCCGTCTGTCAGTCATCGCTTTATACCCCTATGAATTTGGGGGGCGGTTGGGGCCTGCGTGTGTTTCACAAATACTTACTTGTTATAATAGGGAAACGGAGTTTCTAACTTTGATCGGTATAATAAAATGGTGTTTAGTTAATCTTATGATTATTAAGAGTGTTTTCTAACTTTGGGTTCCTTCAGTCTAAACTAAGACCAAATCTTGCCAACCCTGTTATTATTATTATTATTACTATTATCACGATTATTCACACAGGGGTATTTTCAATCCCCTAGTTTATTGCTTTCGTACCACTCGGTAAGGTGTTTCCATATGTTTCTTTTTTTCTGCCACAACCTTGTCCTCTGAGACGGCTAGGGCTAGGACGACCAAATTTGGACGACCGACTTGAAGCAGCCAAGATGGTTGTGTGTTAAAGATTTCTTAGAGGCAACCATGAAGTAGATTGGTAGTTGTAAATGAACTGGAAATTTGTTATCATATCGATATGCTTTAGTATCGATGGGGAGTAATTTTAGTGCCAGATAATTTGTAGAAGTAAAGTGAAATACATGTGCCTTAGTATTTGATGGAATTGCGGACTTTTTAACC
Source organism: Protula sp. h YS-2021 (assembly GCA_949752745.1). Taxonomy (NCBI): domain Eukaryota; kingdom Metazoa; phylum Annelida; class Polychaeta; order Sabellida; family Serpulidae; genus Protula; species Protula sp. h YS-2021. Next base: position 53,683,274 of record OX457028.1, read on the forward strand.
AAACATTGCTAACCAAATTTTAACCAAAAATTACTGTGTCCAATTTAAGTTATAGGAAAGTGCATTATTTATGTAAATGTGCTTGGGTGAATAAAACTAGTTTTACTTCATTTCAAGAAAAATGAATATTAAAATTAAATTAAAAAGATTGGGCAAAAAAAACAGATTCTGCCAGATTTGGCCATATTGGGCCACTTTAAGAGATTTTGCCTTGCCGGCAATTGCCGGGCAAATCTGGCCGACCACATCTTGCCAACCCTGTTATTATTATTATTACTATTATCACGATTATTTACACTAGGGTATTTTCAATCCCCTAGTTAATTGCTTTCGCACCACTCGGTAAGGTGTTTCAATATGTTTCTTTTTTTCTGCCACAACCTTGTCCTCTGAGACGGATAGGGCTAGGACGACAATTTGGTAGAGGCATAATGTAGCGTGTCTAATTGGTTCAGCGTAATTCTTTTAGAAATTCATTCAAATTTTATTTGCATAAACGGACATTGAAATGTGAAATTCCTCTGAGACGGCTAAGAGTAGAGAGACTAAATTTGGAAGAGACATAACGTAACATGTCGTTGGTCCAGCTAAATTTTTTTTATAAAAATTATTGACAAAATTGCAAAAATGGACATTGAAATGTTGTCATTCGCGCCCATTATAAGCTGGTAAACCCATTGAATGCGCAGTTAAAGGGCCTGGTACGATAACAGCATAGACATATTGATCGCCCAACTGTCCACAATGAGAGCGATTACAACTTGTGTGGGCATGTTGACTGCAGCGTTTTAACTTTTCTGATTTGCTAAAGAATATATATATATATATATATATATATATATATATATATATATATTACATTATATATTATATATTATATTATATTATGTTACTATATATATATATATACACCTACCTTGCGACCTGGGGAGACCATGCTTATAAATAATAGATGGGGAGACCAAATGTATATCCCTTCTCTTCCGTGTTTTTTCTTTTATCGCATAGATATTTTAAATTAATATTATTGTTATTATCTGTTATGGTTGTTTTGAAAAAAACACAACAATAACAAATAAACAAAAATTCGAGGTCTCCATTATTCGACCAACTTTTTTGCCAGAAACACACCCACTAAAAGAGACCGTCTCCTTAGTTTTGTATATGAGCCCGGTTCTCCAAATGATCATTTTTAGCAGAGTCAGTGGACTCGCTAAATCTTTTTTTTTTTATTTTTTGTAATTTAATAATTTACTGGCACTTTATACAAGTTTTAGAGGAGAGTTATTCGGAATAAAAACAATTCACAGTTTCGTCTATTTCCGCGAGAGTTGTGGTTACAAACTTCAGGTAATTTTGTTTGTATTGTTTACATCTACCCGCCAGAGACGAAGAGAAGTAACTAATGAAAATAACTTGAAAGAAAGCAGTTAAACTAAATAACAAAATAATTGAAACTATTACATGCAGCCTGAAGACTACTTGACATATTACCGCCGTGCAGAGTAAGCTCTTATCTTATGTTTTAGCACAAAACCTATATTATCGCCCTCTTGTTTACAGTTACCAATGGTAAAACTAGTTCCAGCGGACCCTTTCTATTCTTGAGTTCACGTCACAACCTTACATCTACCAATAAGATTTAACATTTTCATCACATGATCAAAAACTGCCAGTTCTTGCGTGGGGGAAAAACGCAATTGCAGACATTTTGGCCAATTTGTCACATGCCAGGAAGCTAGCTCTTTGAATAATTTTTACCATTTAGAAAAGTGTTATTACTTAGCTTAAATAGCGAAGAAGTTGTATTGGTATAAAACTGCTATAAACTCCAAATATCGCTCATTATTCCCCCAGTTACCCACAAGCCACATCACACTTAGGGCGTTCCCAATAAAAATGTGCAAAAGTTCTGCGTTTCGAATAAAAGTAACCGGGTAAAAAATGAAAGAAATGATAGAGAAATTTCACCTAAATGTCAAATTTTTCTTGCACCAAAGAGCAGTCAGGTTTTTAACAACTCCTGTGCTATTTAAAAATGTATTATAAGTTTTAACAAATAGTTTCAAGTTTCAATTTCTTTTATGTTCCGAGTATAAGCTGTTTTTGCGATATTTCTTTCATATTTTTCTGTCATTTCTTTAATTTTTTTGGTTCCCTCGCAGTCGAAAATCAAATTTCTTTCGCAAATTATTCGAAACACCCAAAGTGTGACTTGGCTTATTACATGAAGATTACTTGATCAATCTTCCTAGGACAGAAATGGTCACAGTTCCTGTAATAAGCCAGTTCGCATTTTCGGGTCTTTCCGGTGAAGATGTTGTTTCGGCTGCAAACATTTTTGGGATAAATTATAAAGAAATGATAAGGAGAAAACATCAAGTTTCTAATTTTCTTTCAACATGCACGCTTTCAAATTTATGAAGCCATCATATGATCTTTAAAAGCTTTTTTACATATTATTCAGTCCCTTTAATAACCAACATGTGAATATGTTGCTGGCAAAATGGAATTTTGTTGATTTTTTTCGGTTTTCATCTATCATTTCTTTATATCCTTATCCCACCTGAATTCAGCCGAAACGTAAAAACTTTTCTGAAAAAGTAAAAGTGCGAATTGGCTTATTGTACAGCCATAAGCCAATTCGCACTTTTGGATCTTTCCAGTGGAGGTGTTGTTTTGACTGCAAATGTTGGGAGATAAATTATAAAGAAATGATAAGGGAAAACCTCAAAATTCTAATTTTCTTTGAACATGCACACTTTCAAATTTATAAACCCATCATACGATCTTCTAAAAAGTATTTTATATATTATTCAGTCCCTTTAATAACCAACATGAGAACATGTTTGCTGGTAAAATGGAATTTTGTTGATTTTTGCCGTTTTATCTATCATTTCTTTATATCCTTATCCCACCTAAATTCAGTCGAACCGCAAAAACTTTTCGGCAAAAGTAAAAGTGCGAATTGACTTATTGTTGCTGTGGCAGATAATGGGAGATTTTATATCGTGATCCCAAGAATATTTTTCTCAGTACAAAATTGTTGTTTAACCACAGAAATTGTGCGTTGTGTTTATAATTGGGTCATTTGTGTGATGCACTCTTTCTAAATTAACGCCAGTGGCCTGAGTCATGCGCCGAGATTAACAAAATTGACATCAATGACACGTTCTATTATAGGAACTATCACTCTTGCTGTCATAGGAAGACCGCAAGAGTGATCTGAGACTAAGTTAAAACCAATAATAATGGCACCAAATTGCCCGTAATTACACTGACACAATTCAGTTATTGCCTGCAGATATTGGCAATAATTTTTGTTTAGGGACAGGCCGTAACCATAGCCAACCTGGTATATTCACCCGTAAACCAGTGGCGGCATTCGCGAAAGTGTCAGTTTAAACTTAGAGTCAATCTAAGTGCAAAAATGTAACAGTAAACTTTCCCGTTGGTTAAACTTAGCGGTATTCACAAAATGTAAGTTTAAACTTCCACTCAAGTATAAGTTCAAACTTCTAAGTTTAGTTCGGACTACACTTAGATTTCTAAGTTCAATCCCACGCGATATTTAAATACCTGAAGTGCTTTGTTTACCTTGGCAACAATGAATTTATTGAGATTAAATGAAGAATATGAAAGGGTTTTTAGGAGGGAAAGTGTTTCGAGATAGGAGTAATCCGTTTGAAGTTTACAATGACGATGAACTCTTAACTTGACATAGATTTTCAAGAGAAGATATTCATTTTTTGGTGGAAAATCTCGAAAATTTGGGGTCGGAAACAAGAAGAAGCTTTGCCGCCCCGAAACATCTAAAAGTTTTCATCGGCCTTCGATATTTATATTGACAACCAGTTTATACGATTACGATTAGTCGCACTCTTTATGAAAATTTTGCAATATTGACTTAGAATGTAAGTTGATAAACTTACGTATTGAATGTGACTTAAGTAAGCAAGGTTTAATCTTGAGATCTAAGTTCAATATCTAAGTAAATAAACTCAGATGTTCGTGAATACGGCCACAGATACAAGAGAATGTACCTGTCGTCAACTGTACCTCACGACCGCCACTCCCAAAAAGTTAATTTCATCCCGAATCAAAACATCTATTTTACAAAATAAAACATTTCCTTAAGTGTTTATGCAAACACTTATTAACACAGAATAAGAACAAGGGCGGAGATGAGAATTTTTCTTTGCATGTATGCTTTTTTGGGTTCGACTGCCACAGGTTGCTTGCCTAACAATTTTTATGCAATGAACTGGTAATCTCAGGGCGAAGCACAGCAAGACAAGTATCGAACTATGCCACAACAGCATGTGAAACTAGTTTTTGAGAAGGCTGTCATACCATATTAAACAGTGATGGTTCATTTTTCCGTTTCTGATATTTCCCCGATATACTACCCCAGCTGACCCCTCAAGGCCACCGGATGTTTACACATGAAACGATATATTAACTTATGAATGCATATCACCTACGGCCGCATTGAAGGCCAGACTTGGAAATCTTAATTTCGAAGTAACTACAATTTGCCATCCTTTTTGGGAGGGAGGGAAATGGGGGAGCTTTAATACATTTTCTGCACCCAAGGAACGGGGAAGGGGAGAAGGGGAAAATAAATACAAGCAAGCATTTTTTTTTGGCTTTTCAATCTTTATTGAATAAACATCAAGTTGATGCCATATAGCTTATTTAAATATTTTTCCGCCTAAGCATCATATACCAAATAACAAAATGTACGGGCACATACACAGGAAAATAATGGGAGATCCATTGCGTCATTTCATTTCTCAATCTAAATTTACTTTGAGATTACTACACGACTATTTCTTTGAAGAACTACTAAAAAATGACAAACTTTATTGTATCAAAATAAATTTATTTTAAAAATCTTTGCAAAATCGCGTTTCGTTGTTTTTGTTTTATTTCTATTATTATTTTTATTTGGTTTTACTACCAATATGTGGGTGTAACTGAGATAATAGTAAAGGTTTTTTAATTATTATTTTACAGAGAGCATGCATGAAAATAGTAAATAGGGGGACTTTGGTCTCCCTATTTACTATTTTTATTTATGGTCTCTCTAACTATTTTTTACCTATGGTCTCTCTAAGTGACACCTTTAGTGTCTTTCAACATATACAAAAGGTGTCCCTATGTTGGCTTATTCTGTGTGCATATATTATCAAATGTGTGTATATATTATCAACTTTTTTGTTAGTGCCATTGTAGGTTCAACTCCTGCAGGGTGCACGCATAACGATTTCTTATGCCGAGTTACTGCGCTCTCCGGTGGTGGCACATCAAACTTTAGTAATATAGTAAATAGGGGGACAAATGTGCATCATATATAATAATCAAAGATATATAACCCAAAAATACAACTTTGGTAGACCATACTTTGGTCTCCCTATTTACTATTTTTTATCTATGGTCTCTCTAAGTGACACCTTTAGTGTATTTTAACATATACAAAAGGTCTTCCTATGATGGCATATTCTGTGTGCATATATTACCAAATGTGTGTTTATATTATCAACTTTTTTGTTAGTGTCATTGTAGGTTCAACTCCTGCAGGGTGCATGCATAACGATTTCTTATGCCGAATTACTGCGCTCTCCAGTGGTGGCACATCAAACTTTAGCAATATAGTGATAAAATATATGCATATCCCACCAATACTCCTCACTCCTCAATAAAACCAGTAAACGTCACATTTTTGTTACGTTTGAGCCGCTCGATCGCTTTCTCAATATATCTTCTAACACTAGCTAATGTTTGACTTCCTGCACCTCCGTCCCAATGATTTGTTTATTTCGCTTTGCTGGAGGGGGCGGGTGGGGTGAGTGAGTGTTGCGCTGGTTGCGAGGGCAGCGTATCACAAACTAGCCGTTTCAGTCGTTTGTGTAACGAACCGAGTATCGCGACGACTGTACAACATTTGGTATTTTGTCACTTAGATCACGGCAAAATATGGCAGGATCTGTAAAATTAAATTTCAGGTCTAATGAGCGTCCATGATCAGTTCGCGGTCATACTGTAGAAATCGGATAACGACAGCTCTGTAGCAATCAGGCACAGCGCATGCTTTGTGACGAGATTGTCGGAGTTGAAGTGGAACAGGTGTAAAACTGCGAAGCGAGACTGTCATAGTGAATGCCATCCTTCCTCTTGTGAATGGGCGAGTGGTGAGCAAGCGTCATTTTCTCGTATTTGTCCAGCTCAGCTCTCAAGTAGTTCTTTAATAAGGAAGCCCCGATCTGCCCACCATTCATCCGATGCATCCACATAATCTAGTATTTTAAAAAAGAAGTCAGAAAAGATCTGTTCTGTTCACGCAATCTACACAGTATTTTGTCACTTCATATACCCTCGAAAAAAGCAGCAGTTTGAATTGAGGCTTCTTCCGCACTGGGTTCACAGCTGGTGTGCATTGAAGATGGCAAAGTCTCACTTGTCGCAAACATCGATCTTTCCTGGCGTTTCTCGTCTGGCAATCACGTCATCATCATTTGTTTTCTTGTGCTTAAGGAAGAAGCCACCCCTGAATTTAAGAAACGGAAAACATGCCTTGATATGCTCATTTAAATCTCTGAAATATCAATTCATGTACTTCATTATCGTACCGCTTTTAAAGTAATTCTAAAACAAATTAAAGTACAGTACCATACATCTCTATATGCTTCAAAATAAAATATTACATGACAAGCCGCATCAAGTTCATCTCTTTCGTCACAATTTAAATTCCTATTAGGCATACTGAAACAAAGTTTACGTGTCAATCATTAATTCTAACATTTTGAACACTTTAACCTTGGCAAAGATATAATATTCCATACCTGTTAACAACATTAGATACTGGCACGAGAAAATTAGAAAGTACATCTAAAGCTGTACATGACAACATCTGTTGAAGCTTTCTTGTCACTTGAATTCTGCGGAGTCTGGTTTTTCATTCTTGTAAAACCTCGGGCCGCATATATGCAAGGTTCGACTGAAGTTATCCTGCAAAAATATATCCAATAAACGTTCCATAATTTTCAACATATAAAAATGAAGCGAGTGACAACCTTTTAATTAGTACGAGTGCTATTGCTCCTTTGTTTGCGCGGGCCACAGCGTCATATCTGTAACATGTAGGGACCTTAACCAACATCAACAATAACAAATACATGTGCTCTGTAGTTCCAAAATATTATTTTGGAATATTATGAAAACAAGTTGCTGATAGTGGACCGTGAACGTAAATTTGCATGCAGCAACTGAAGTTGACTTTTGGCAGATCTAGGTCAAATTCACTTCTTTTCCTCCTCTCATGTATTCACCCCACCCCGTGGATTTTAAATTGGCTATCCTTAAAAGTATGAAAGTATGAATTGGCTTATTCCAAACTATTGTGCTCTATGTTATAACTATCAATATATCATGGAACAAGTAGTAGTACTAGTCAGTCACCAGGCTCTATGGCATCTAAACCGGCCAGGGATTAGTATTTCCATGAATAAAAACTTTAATATCTACAGCCAAAGGAGATTAAAACACCATGGAGCAGAAACTGACACACCTTCAGTCAATGGCGAAGCTCGGACCAGCAACACGGGTTTTCTCCAGGCTTTTCCGGCGAAAAAGAACAAAGTATATTGATGTTTTAGTGTTTATCTACCGTTTCAGCACAATTTTTTTTATAGATTTCAGATTTATCTAGAAATACATAGAGTACGAAATCTTCGCAATATTAAAGGTGTGTCATCTCACGATGTTATAACACCGCACAAGCGCCAAGGAACCTAGATGACTGAACTTCTAATGTAAATGGTAAATTCCTCAACGTGCTCTGAAGCTGGGTAATGTTCTTGAAATACGCTAGTGGGGAGACTATTCCAATCTACTATTGTGGCTGCAATGAAACTATGTTTATAGATGTCAGTTCTTACTTGGAGATGCCTAAAAACACAAAAGTGTTTCTTGTGTTCCTAGTTGAAGCTGCGAGTTTTGCTGTAGCTATAACTGCTTTGTTGGTGAGGCCTTTTTTGTTTTGTTTTTAAGGGATGGCCGGAAGACTCATTTGTGCTAATTTTGAATTCCGTGGTGGTGAATAATCTAGTGCAGTCGTTTAGCTGACCTAACTTGAGCGAAAGCCAATCTCTTGCTTTCCACCCCTGTCCAGTTTCGAACCAGGGATTTTAGGATAAGCCAATTCACACTTTGACTTTTGCCGAAAAGTTTTTGCGTTTCGGCTGAATTCAGGTGGGATAAGGATATAAAGAAATGAAAGAAAAAGAAACGGCAAAAATCAGCAAAATTCCATTTTGCCAGAGACATCAGAACAAAGGGTCGTCTGAAACATCATGAAAATAACATTAAATCTTTTGTCCGAAACTCATGTTAAATTAACGGACAAAAGTCAACAAAATTATTACGCTGGTGTAAAGGCATTCTAGAAAGCGATAATTGAGAACACAAGTTACGCAATAACTCTTCAGTACTAATAGACTTCGATTGATTTAACTCTACATCACGTGTAACAAAGTCATGACGTTCTACAAATTCGCCACACGTATCTTCAGGAGACATGTAAACCAAATTGTCTACCGAGGGCTCCTTAGACGGATTACTGTAAGCATGATCAAAACCACACCTATCATATCTAACTTCGATCATTGACACCAAAACAAAGTCGAAGACAAAGTCAAGTGTTACATCAAAACAAATTCCAAGGCACCATAACCATTTTGCAATTAAAACGCAAGTAAAAGGAATTGGGATACAACATTTCAGTGTTGCTTCATAGGGACACAATTAGTGATTGTAACAGTTTTTATCCTGAACAATCACAACTTTTCCCTTCACATAAGAATTTTGGTGTAATATTTTTGTAAAGTAAGTATTCATGAAGAGTAAGACAAAGTTATACCGCACCGCACCAGCAAAAAAAATGTAACCAAACATTATACAAATATAAACTATAATTTAACATTTTGGTTGCAACTTGCAATAAAGAACATGTTGCTTAAATTATGTAATATTCAACATTTCAAATTAATTATTCAGAAAAATCGCCGAATATCTAATGTTCTAAGTGAGTTGACCAAATAATAAAATTTTTCGAAAGAGGTATTCATGTTTCTATAACACACTTCAAGTTAAAAAAAAATAATAAATCTATCACAGATGCATGAAAACAGCAAGAATTGTTACAACGATAACAATTCAGAAAAATAATTTAACAATACAACAATATTGTCTATGAAACAGAGTCAAAATTAAAAACAGAACCTTTTAATCACGCGCACTTTATGGAAAATTAAATGACTGATATATGTTTCCTTTCAGGCCAATAGAAGGGAGCAATTATTATTTTATCTAAATTATTTCAAGCTGGTCATCCATAAAAAAATCATGAGTGTTTATTTAGATGTCGATTAGTCGGTCTAGTTAAAAAAAATAATGAGAAAACTAACGCACATAGCACCAGAATAAAACACAAATACGATTTAAGACAAGTCTTAATCATTGACGACTATTTGAGACATCTTAAATTCAAAACCAATCCAGAACATAATTCAACAATTATTTTTACACGATAAATATCAAAAAGGTTTCGGGAACGAATTCAAAAAAAAAATTATTTGGATGGGCGGGTAGAATTTTTACACTTTAAATAAAGGTATTTTCCAAAATTCAAAACGAGGCGATCGTGCGGAATTCCCTTTTGTCACGTGCTAAGGTGGTACTTTCCTAATATGAGCTCCAAGGAGGTTTATTTTGCTATAACAAATCAAACAGAAGCGCTAAAATAACACACGGGCGTTCGCTTTCGTACCGCAAACTGAACGCACACAACATCTTTCGATTTTTGACGCTACACGGTATTAAAACGAAAACGCGAAAAAAAATCAACGCATATATGACAGCATAACGCAAACCTGAAATCATGTGACACATCGACCGTCGTACAAATTAATCACATGATCTCTGACTCCGCCCCTTTTGAAAATGATTGACAGTTAATATGAATAAATTTTACACATGACAGTAAGAAAGTTATAAACCAGGCCTGTGCTACAGAGACAGAGGGAAAGCACTCGTTTGAATATAAGCCGGGCTTGTGTCACAGAGAGAGAGAGAGAGAGAAAGAACTCGATCAATAACGAAACAGTACAGATTAGCTGACAAGCAGCAAGACCACTGCCTTGGCCTATACACAGTAAACAAACAGTACACGGTACACGGCAAAGTTTTATCGGTAGAAATAAAACGCTTTTACAATAGATCTGGATAAAGTTTTATCAAAATAATGAGTATAATGGAAATCTGAATATGCCTTTTAAGATTTGATCAATTTTGAGAGGTCTATTTTAGGTAACAACACGATAAATTTGAGTTGAACACAGGATACTTGAAACATGCTTTAATACAGTATTTTAGGTAAGTTTCAACGCAATATGTTTCAAGTAAGATTAACTATTTTAAATTTTCCACAAAAAAAATAAGATGTTTTACGGAGCAGTTTAACGCGTAAGGGGGACTGCCGGATATAAACCATATAAACCAGGCCGTAAAAATTGCACACAAAAGAATGACCGATAACTCAGTGGTCTTGGCTGCACTGTACGTGAGGGAGAGAGATTTGAAGACAGCTGCGAGCAATAAACATCAGCTGATTATACAAAAAATAGTAGAGTAGCTTTAGCCGAAAATGACCAAAAAATAAAAAATGCAATTTCTGCCTCAACATGCGTCCCAGGCTGTGAAACTAGAAAGATTTCGTACACATTTGACCAAACGTTTAACTCGAAAAAAAAACAATAATAAACACAGAGCTGAAGGTGGCCTGTGGAATTGGGATTGCAGTCCTAAAAAAAGACAATCTTTTTCGACAACCACATGCTGCCACAGGCAGGGTGGGGGGGGGGGGGGCTTCCGAAGCTTACACTATATTTCAAACAAAATTTATCACAAATATCGAACAGTTACACACAGTTTTTAAAACATTCGTTCACCAGTAGGGAGGGGGAGGAGATATTTTTTTATTGAAACATATTTTATTTAACATTATAACATGCCCCAAGTGAAATAACATGCCCGTATAAAGAAATTATGACACCACATCGGAATTTTAAGATCGCTAACAAAATTAACCTGGCATCGATGGAAAAATTATACAGCATTCAACTATGTCTTTCACAAAACAACTGGCGTAAACATGATTACATATACATGACCACTGGGCATATTGTAAACTTTTAACTCGGCATTTTCACTGAAAACTTTTGCAATATTTGTTATTTACACAACAGCAAGAGTCATTAATTTGACTGGAAATCAATAACAAGTTTTTTTGTTTTGCTTTTTTTAATCAAAACTCTGTGGTAGAAAGAGAGAAATATTCTGGGAATAAAACAACAATATTTACTGAAAGTAAAGGGTAAATTTTAAACCTGTCATTGACTATTACGAACTATTTTGACTAATTACGAACCTTTCTGAACACCACTTTGGATTCAGAGGTTACTAGCACATGAACCCATCTGAACTGCACTAGGCAGTTATTATTTTCACTGCGGTCTTCGAGAGTCTCACGTTGGAATTCTAGGCGCTGAAGTCATGAAAAGAAGCCAAAAGTTCACAGTCTCATTTTACCACAGACGAACTGGCGGAAAAAGTCACTGAAGGAAAATTGCGGAAGGTGGCGTTATGATACATCTGCGGCAAACCTTAGTCGAAGCTCATCAACACCGAGAAGGTTCTGCTTGGGTGGGTGCCATCGACCCCATGGTGCGTCTAACCCCTCATGGCCAGCAACCTCTCTTGGCGCACACTAGTCACTGTAGCGACGGAGGGCGGAGAACAAATAAAGTCCGACGTGTGGTGCTCTGTATTTATTGTCCCAACATCGCTCCGTGACTGCATTTCAGCCCATTAGTAATATATACCTCAACCGATTTTGCTTGTAAACAGTTTAATTTAAATGAAAGGTTCAGCTCAAGAAATCAATATTACAAACCGCGCTCAGTACTGCATAGAGGAGACCGGGCTTTCAAGGCCATTGTCATGACAACGGTACACAGCGACAGTGCCGTTGATCAAAGCAAATGACTGATAAATTTCAAGTTGCGATAACTCGCTTAATACACATCCTAGAGGCTTGAAACTAGTTGCAAATGAAAGCCCGAGAACAGGGCCTTTATCCACTAAACCAATCACAAATTTTTAGACTTTCTGCTATAAAAATCGAGAAAGTGACCATAAACTGATCTGCCTAAAACTCTACACAACTGGGCGAAATAGCCCTCAACATTTCACAGATTCCTGACACTGTTTTTCCAAAATGTGACCCTTAAAGTACACATACTGAACTGACACACGGAGCGAGGGCAACAAGAAAATTCTATTGCAATGTGATGGCTACTGCTCTAGAGGGGGGGGGCTGTAATCAACCGAAAAAATACAAACAATTTATACTCACAAATTAATACGATAACTGGCGTTACTATCCAGTAAAAATACCCAAGTTTAAGATATATTTCTACAGAAACCTTCACTTTCAGAGACACGCCTAACAAATCCATATTTCCTTGAAACTTTAGAACCATTTTTTCCGCTGATATAGAGACGTTATTTTATCCAGACAGCAGTACACACAGCCTGTCTGAAACCCAGCAACAGAGGCTTTCTAGTGCGTGCTTTACAAACAGGAGTATTTAAGTAACGAAACACGTATGCCAAACACTGAACACACAGGGTACTGAGGAAACAAAACAAGTATACAAATCAATAGCGCACAGATAGAGGCCTCCGGCACACAGATCTCAAGTACTGGCAGACACTCTCTCGACCCATGTATAGTTCTAGCTACCTCTAACCAGGAAATAACACTGCAAATATTCTCAGCCTATGCTTACATGAACGCTTATATATTGGAAGTCAGGTCACACATGCAATTTTCATATTCAAATCACAGGTAACCTCTGTATCTCGATGTTTACAATCAGACTCTTCACGCTCGTTGCAGTACACATCCATTGATAAATTAGTGCAAAATGTTTCAAGCGATACGTTACTATAGCATATAAAAAGAATTATATTCCATCACATTTCTGCTAAAACACCATTATAGAATTATAGAAAAGAGGTGGCAAATAAGTATCCATATATTGCTACATATTATATCCAACATCATACATAAATTCATACACCCGAACTTTTTTATTCGAAACAGTCAGAAATTTGCACTTCCGCAACTTCTTCCGCAACATATGTGTTTCGACTGTTTGCGACGCCGTCGCAGGCCATTCAATATGTGAAATACAAAGCATACCTAAAATTCCCGAAAATTTTCTTTATTCTATATATATTTACTTTAAACTGCAATACCATACTATAGCATTACATTTAAGAAAACAATATTGTGCAACTATATCTACTTGTTCTCCGTATGTGGGTTTTTAAATACCATGGTCTCCCAGTGAAAAAATATGACATTAAAACTATGATATTAAAATTACTTAGCCTAAAGAGTTATGTTGACTAAAATCATGTATATAGAATGGGTCTAGGACAATTCCCCCTCCGACAATCCCAACCAAACAATTCCCTCCGTAGGGCAATTCTTCCCGAGGACTTTTCCTCCCCCACTTAATTTTTTTTACTTTTCATGCCAAAATAAAAATTAAACAACCAGGTATCTGTCACTTCTTCCTTTAGAAAATACCTTAAAACTCCTCCCCCACTTATTTTTTTTTACTTTGAATGCCAAAATAAAAATAAAACAACCAGGTATCTGTCACTTCTTTCTTTAGAAAACACTTTAAATTTTTTTATTCGAAACAGTCAGATATTTGCACTTCCGCAACTTCTTCCGCAACATATGTGTTTCGACTGTTTGCGACGCCGTCGCAGGCCATTCAATATGTGAAATACAAAGCATACCTAAAATCCCCCAAAATTTCCTTTATTCTATATATATTTACTTTAAACTGCAATACCATACTATAGCATTACATTTAAGAAAACAATATTGTGCAACTATATCTACTTGTTCTCCGTATGTGGGTTTTTTAGTACCATGGTCTCCCAGTGAAAAATTATGACATTAAAACTATGATATTAAAATTACTTAGCCTAAAGAGTTATGTTGACTAAAATCATGTATATAGCAATGGGTCTAGGACAATTCCCCCTCCCACAATCCCAACCAAACAATTCCCTCCGTAGGGCAATTCTTCCCGAGGACTTTTCCTCCCCCACTTAATTTTTTTTACTTTGAATGCCAAAATAAAAATTAAACAACCAGGTCTCTGTCACTTCTTCCTTTAGAAAATACCTTAAAACTCCTCCCCCACTTATTTTTTTTAAATTGAATGCCGAAATAAAAATAAAACACCCAGGTATCTGTCACTTCTTTCGTTAGAAAATACTTTAAATTTTTTTATTCGAAACAGTCAGATATTTGCACTTCCGCAACTTCTTCCGCAACATATGTGTTTCGACTGTTTGCGACGCCGTCGCAGGCCATTCAATAAGTGAAATACAAAGCATACCTAAAATTCCCGAAAATTTTCTTTATTCTATATATATTTACTTTAAACTGCAATACCATACTATAGCATTACATTTAAGAAAACAATATTGTGCAACTATATCTACTTGTTCTCCGTATGTGGGTTTTTTAGTACCATGGTCTCCCAGTGAAAAATTATGACATTAAAACTATGATATTAAAATTACTTAGCCTAAAGAGTTATGTTGACTAAAATCATGTATATAGCAATGGGTCTAGGACAATTCCCCCTCCCACAATCCCAATCAAACAATTCGCTCCGTAGGGCAATTCTTCCCGAGGACTTTTCCTCCCCCACTTAATTTTTTTTACTTTGAATGCCAAAATAAAAATTAAACAACCAGGTGTCTGTCACTTCTTCCTTTAGAAAATACCTTAAAACTCCTCCCCCACTTATTTTACTTTTTACTTTGAATGCCAAAATAAAAATAAAACAACCAGGTATCTGTCACTTCTTTCTTTAGAAAATACTTTAAATTTTTTTATTCGAAACAGTCAGATATTTGCACTTCCGCAACTTCTTCCGCAACATATGTGTTTCGACTGTTTGCGACGCCGTCGCCATTCAATAAGTGAAATACAAAGCATACCTAAAATTCCCGAAAATTTTCTTTATTCTATATATATTTACTTTAAACTGCAATACCATACTATAGCATTACATTTAAGAAAACAATATTGTGCAACTATATCTACTTGTTCTCCGTATGTGGGTTTTTAAATACCATGGTCTCCCAGTGAAAAATTATGACATTAAAACTATGATATTAAAATTACTTAGCCTAAAGAGTTATGTTGACTAAAATCATGTATATAGCAATGGGTCTAGGAGAATTCCCCTCCCACAATCCCAACCAAACAACTCCCTCCGTAGGGCAATTCTTCCCGAGGACTTTTCCTCCCCCACTTAATTTTTTTTACTTTGAATGCCAAAATAAAAATTAAACAACCAGGTATCTGTCACTTCTTCCTTTAGAAAATACCTTAAAACTCCTCCCCCACTTATTTTATTTTTTACTTTGAATGCCAAAATAAAAATAAACAACCAGGTATCTCTCACTTCTTTCTTTAGAAAATACTTTAAATTTTTTTATTCGAAACAGTCAGATATTTGCACTTTTGCAACTTCTTCCGCAACATATGTATTTCGACTGTTTGCGACGCCGTCGCAGGCCATTCAATAAGTGAAATACAAAGCATACCTAAAATTCCCGAAAATTTTCTTTATTCTATATATATTTACTTTAAACTGCAATACCATACTATAGCATTACATTTAAGAAAACAATATTGTGCAACTATATCTACTTGTTCTCCGTATGTGGGTTTTTTAATACCATGGTCTCCCAGTGAAAAATTATGACATTAAAGCTATGATATTAAAATTACTTAGCCTAAAGAGTTATGTTGACTAAAATCATGTATATAGCAATGGGTCTAAGACAATTCCCCCTCCCACAATCCTCCCCCCCCCGAACAATTCCCCCCGTAGGACAATTCTTCCCGAGAACTTTTCCTCCCCCACTTAATTTTATTTACTTTGAATGCCAAAATAAAAATTAAACAACCAGGTATCTGTCACTTCTTCCTTTAGAAAATACCTTTAAATTATAAATGCAAAATTCTTCTGCATGGAGCGAAAGTCTTTTCTGCCATTTAAAACCGGATGTTGTTGACAATTCCACGCAAACAGTAAACAATCCGTCGGTTTTCGAGGTCTCGGGCTATTTGAAGAATGCGCTGCGCAGAGTCGGCGTACTGGCGACGTGGTGGCTCGAGCAAAGAGCCAACCAGGTGCACCACGGACATTACGGCGGATCCGACCGATGTATACGTAAAAACTAACAACTCCAGTAAAACCTGGTTAAACCTGGTAACTAAAATTTTTACTATTCTGAGTAAATTGAAATCAATAAATAAGATAAGTATATAAATTAGTTGTAGCTACTAGGTTTTAAGTAGGGGGAAATTGGCTGTACTGTGATAATAAAACAAGGTGGTACTCATCTTTTGTTTTTTTTGTTTTTCCAAAATAAAACGTGACAATGTTGAAAGGACAATTACACGGCCTCCAATTAAAAGATAAAAGGGCAATAATTTGTTAATAAAAGAGAGAAAGAATACAAAGAAAAGAAAAAAATAAGAAAAACAAAAAATGAATTGAGAGGAATTTACCTCGCAGGGAATTGTCCTACGAGGGGAATTGTTCGGAGCGAATTGTCTGGGTTGTATTCTCTCGTTTCCTTTAGCAATATATTAAAATTTAATACTGCTAGTACAAGTGCTAAAAAATGAAATTCTCGAATTTTAGGTACACTTGCATATTACATATTGAATGTTGACCTGCGACGCCGTCGCAGACCATTCAGTAAGTGATATACAAGCATACCTAAAATCCCGAGGATTTTCTTTATTTTATATATTTTATATATATTTATTCCCACTTGGTATTGAAAATAAAAATGAGGATGGATTGCCTCGAATTCTTCATCCTTTTTTTTCCTCCCTTTGTTTCTTCTTCCGCCGAATCGGTTTCCAGACATCTCCTCCTAGACCGCTGAAGCTAGACCAACCAAACTCGGCACATGTATGGAGAGTCATCTGATGTGGTGAATCTAATAAAAAGTTTTGACCGTGACCTTACTGGTCAAGGTCAAATTGCGAGAAAGATGAATCGAATTCCAGACATTTACTGCAAGGCCGTTGAAGCTAGAAAAGGCACATCTGGCACATATATAAAGGACAATGTGATCTGAGGCACCCGTTAATTTTTTTTACCTTGACCTTCATGGTCAAGGTCAAATCGCGAAAAACCTTAGCTAAGAAAAACATGATTTATCTCGAAAACGGTAAGAGATTTTTGATGCATACAAGCCTGGTGTCTAAAGGTAGAACCTGGTTTTGAGTAAATTAAAATCAATAAATAAGGCAAGTTTATAAATTAGTTGTAGCTCCTAGGTCTTAAGTAGGGGAATGGGCTGTACTGTGATAATAAAACAAGGTGGCACTCATCTCTTGTCTTTTTTTCCAAAATAAAACGCGACAATGTTGAAAGGACAATTACACGCCTCCAATTAAAAGATAAAAAGGCAATAATTTATTTTAAAAAGAGAGAAATAATACAAAGAAAAGTAAAAATAAGAAATATAAAAATGAATTGAGGGGAATAGACATAGGGGGAATTGTCCTACGAAGAGAATTGTTCGGGGGATTGTCTTTATTTTATATATTTTATATATATTTATTTTAAACTGCAATACCATACTATTATATTTCGTTTAAGAAAGAAATATTGTGCAACTATATCTTTGGTCTCCATATGTGTTGTTTTAATATCCTGGTCTCCCTCTGAAAAATTAGCATTTAACTTAGCTTATATTTAGATGGCTGCCTAAGAGAGTATAAGGCATGGATATACAAAAGAATGATCGAACACATATTTATAATCCATACAAGCCTGGTGCCTAAAGGTAAAACCTAGTAGCCAAATTTTTTTACTGTTTTGAGTAAATTAAAATCAACAAATAAGGTAAGTTTATAAATTAGTTGTAGCTACTAGGTTTTAAGTAATAAGTAGTAAGAATTTTTTGCTTATTTCTTTGTGGTGGAAAAGTGGTCGGTCGCAAAGTGACCGGTGGTAAAACGATCTACACCCATTTCTCATCGTTAACATTTTTCAACGATTCATAGTACAATCGTGAATTTATATTTAAAAAAATGATATTTCAATACACCTCTACCCTGTTGGCATATTCAAGTGTAGTTTCATAGCCGCCGTTTGCAACCTATTCAGCGGTAGCAGACCTAAATAGATACACACGCGTTCTATTTCAGGCCCAAAGTTGTGGAAAGAACGAAATCATCGCGAGACACGCCAAGGTTTGAGGGCGCAGAGACGGCGGCAATGCTTGACAAGGAACAACGTCAAGCTACCTCATCGCAACATGAGGGTGCCGAAGACATGTCATGAGTACGGGATGACACGACGAGCGTGTATTGTGCGACCATCAGGAGTTATCACTGCCGGGACCTTGTGTTATTCTACCCAATGGCACATTATGACAATTTAGCTCACAGTGACATCATACTATGACATGAACACGTGGTTGTTGTTAAGTCACAGTGAGATCACAGTGAGGTCAAATTGTTGACTGGGCGCAAGACATCATATATTTAGTGATTAAATATACTGGGTGCTATCCGTCCGATGTCGAATTGATCAAGCCACTACCATTTTTGAGAGTGTTAATAAAAGAGAAGTGAAATATGATGTACTGTTTTTATTTGTGTTTCACACAGATATTTTTCAACCATGAAGCAATGACACATTGGTTGTTGCTTATCTTTAAACCCAAACCATTAAATACAGGCACATAGGCAATAAATATTAAGAACAAAAATACATATATAACGTGATACATAAAATCTCCCTATCACTGAAAAAATATCATCACAAAAAGTGCTATTATAGGGATAGCCCATGGGCTGGGTGCTTCTATGGGATTCGAGCAAACGTACAATTCCCTTTTCCCGTGAATTTCCTTCGTGATCTTTTAGTCCTTTAGAGCGCGCTTGAGATTTTGGGCCATTCCTTTAGTGCGTGCGCGAAAATTTGTTACTCTTTTACCCCTCTCCCCCTATGTATGCCAAAAATTGAGCCTTCATTATAGAGTTTAACAATAGCGTACTCACACGGACAGACATGCTCCCCTCTCTTTTTGCGCACGTGGAAAATGGATGTTCACTTTCTGATGTCGTTATTTATTCTGGGGTGTTATGTTAGTGCTTCTTGTTATTGAAAGTAACAAAAGTTTAAAAAGTATGAAATGAATAAATATAAATCTATACACTGTGGCTGCGATTGAGATGCCATACTCATTCATGGTACACAAGGAGAATTAACATATTATCTTTTATTTCACAGTTTTCATAATTATTTGTGGGACCGTACATTTGGAAGGAACAATGTCACAATCGTTCACAAACAAAGCATTGCGTATGTCTTTACTTACAAATGTTTTTATCCAAAGAAAATACATGAGGTCTACCTATTTTCTTTTTTCGAGCATGGTCTACCTAAGTCTGGTATTGGGGATCTACAAATAAATGAAACGTTAAACTACGCTATCACAGTCGATAAGTATACTCAAAATTCTTATTTGAGAATAGTAGGGGTGTGCCGGTTTCAGCGAAATCCGAGCAAAATTTCTCTGTTGGTTGATAACCGAAAACCGAATTCCAAAATTTCGGTTCTGTTCGGTTGTTTTTTTTAAATTCAATACTGTACTCAAATAAAATGTGAAGAAGGAATTATGTGGTCGTTGGAACGTTGTCAAAAAGGGGTTACACTGCAATGGAGCGACATCCTGCTGCCTACGTAGTTGCGTAGCGACGATATACTTAAGGGCCCGCAAACTTGAAAGACTGGATACTTTTAAGACAAGTGTTCCATCACCCTTCAACTTTATCATTTAGGTTAACCTGCTGTTTCTTTGATAATAGTACCTCAAGATTTTTATTTATGTTGATGTGCACTGTCTTTCTTTCGTTGGTCACTTTAGCTCGTATCTTTTTGTACTGTTCATCTTGGGATAAGTGTTCGATACTCTTTGTGGATTTCATGCCGAGGAATTCTATAATCTTCGCCTTGCCTGAAAGGAAAGAAATGGACATTTAAAATTTAACCAATTGACACCGTAATGGACAGATGTGTATATCAATATTTTAGAATAACTAAACCGCCCAGGTCAATTTTCCTATACCTTATAAATTACAAGCTATAATGATTTCTAAGAACAGATCACCCTGAAAAGTCCTTCAAACTATTTATACTTTTAATATTTATAATTTTGTTTGGTTAAATGAGTGATATACATACTAGGATAAGGCCCTTCACTGCAATAGTATCTTCTGCAGACCACTTGACAGCAGATCAAGTACCTAAAAGGGAAACACAATGCCTGACTACATAAAAATAAAACAACATACCAGTATATTTATTATATATCATAGTGATAATGTCATCTTTTTAGCCAATCTAGACAATCATACCCCAGATTGTTGTGAATATTTAGTATGTACGCAAAAATTTGTCAATTTCCGATCCCCCCTTGTACGCAGTGCGTACGCTTTGGACCATACCCCCTGCCCACTGTACGCACGTATGCTTAGTAAAATGCAATATTCATATGCATATTGAAAGTTCTCTTAAAAGGGTAGAAATAAGTACAGTAGAATAAAAGTAAGATGCAAATTTTCCTTTCAAAAACTGAAAGCTCTTCAATTTTTATGGAATACAGAGTGTACCCTCTTTCATGAAATATTGAACTTGATGTTTGTCTTACTGTTAATCCCTATATTGAACCAATTAAATTAATGAAACCAATCAACAGTAAAGTAAATATACCCGTCTATACACAACTGTAAACGACGATCAATTTCTGAATAACATTATTCAGTTTACCTGCATATTTCCAGTATACTTTTCTTCAGCAGCAAGAAGCTGAAAATTATGAAGAAGAATAAACGATCATTTTGTTTAAATTAATATTTTAAGATAACAATTTTTAAATCTTATCTTACCTCCTCATCGAAGTTAACATCATTTAGGTCTACCAAAATTTTGGGTCTCACTAACACTTATAAATTAGTAAATAACGTCTCTCAAAGTGGCATGTTCTATATCTCTTATGAATGTATGTACATATTTTGTATGTACGAAGAATAAAGAGGGACCTCTGATTGGCAGCTCTCCCACCCCTAGCTTAATTTATAGGCCCAAAAATCTCATAAAACTTTTGAAGATAAAAGATAAAAGCACAGATATTTCATAAATAATAAATAACGCACCATACGCTGAGCACGAGCCATTTCGTCCGACTTCTTCTGGAACTACAAAATAGTAATACTTCATACCAGATACGTACAATGACAGTACTTTTATTATATGCCTAAGGGGTGATACATTTAGGACGGATTTAAGGAGGGGGTGTCTAGACCAGTGCGGCGCTAATGTTCAAATCCATAATAACGTAACTTTTGGCGTACAGGGGAAAGGGGGTGAAAATTTTTCAAATCTTTTGTGTACATCCTAACTGGATGGCTACGAAAACATATTTCTTGTTTCAACCAATAGCTATATTATTTTGTCACAAAAGTAACAGTCATCACAACATACAACAAGCAGATTTTGATATACAAAGAAGTCCAAAGTATCTTCAATCATTTTTTTTTTCGCTGAGTTCTTTTTTTTTTTGCAAATTACAAAAATCCATTTTTAGAAGCTACGTAAACAATTTTCTACAACTGTTTTTTTTAACAATAGAACTGTTGTACAGTCTTACAGACGAAGTTGAGTCTTAACTTGCGAGATCTTGCAACAGAAAAGATTTTAAATAAAAAACACATACATGTTAAGAAACAGAAAATCCCCTGGATAGCATATTTGTTTGTGTTAGTGCAATAAATTTTAGGTTTTAAAAACCAAGTCTTATTCTCCTTAATTATATGGCTACCTTTCAAAATGAGTGATACCGCACGCAAAATCTCTTGTTTACCCATCCTAAAGCTTTCAGAAAATCTACTTCGCAGAAAAACAAAATTCCTTTCTTATCGCCACAGATATAATTTTGAGTTTCAAGGTCAAAACACTGGCAAAAGGATAAGGTGGCCTTAAAATTTTTTTCCTCATTAATATACATGATGTAGCGTACTTTAGGATGAGTACTCATGTTCTAAAACAAAACTTAAAATAGCATGTTCAATATCAGTCATTTGATAATGAAGGAGGACAGAAAATCGATGAGAAATATATACCAGCGTCCTGATTGCTTGATTGACTGATTAGTTTAACGACACTAGCACCACATTAAGGTAATATTGTGTCAGCTCTGTAACAATAGGGTAACTCATTCCATATGTTCTTTCGATAACTTATGTGTCTGCTTAATATAACTTGATGTTATTCGGAATGACACTTTGAACACACTTGTGTTATTGTGTTGCTGGGTGGTGTGGTATGGTGGTTCGAAGATGATAGAATGTATGTTTATCGGTGACCGAACTGTTGTTATGATACCTATTTGTCGCGTATCGTACTGCCCTCCTACACTGACTCTAATTTGAAGATGTGGCACTCTAGGTGGGGATCCCACACCTGACAAGCGACTTCTTTAAGTCTTTAGAAATTCCATCACCTAGATGGGTTGTTGAATCGGCTGTCTAAATTACTGTGTTTTTCAATGAATATTTATTCAGTTTTGGATACCGCTTTTTTAAATAGTGCGCACAAAATAATTGTCTGGATTTAATTCCATTAGCCAATCGTTCTCCCAAGGATTCAAGGCTTCTAAGTCTTGCTGTACAATTAGATGGTCACGTTCATCTCTAATCTCACAAAAACGGACACAGTCGTCAGCAAACAAGCGGACTGATGGCTGGGCTCGAAGTGGGAGGTCATTAATGAAAATGACAAAAGGGGTGGGGCTTAGTATGGTGTTTTGTTGGACACCACAAAGCACGGATACACAAATCACTGTCTTCGCGACACGTGCATCACTATTTTGGATGCAACCTTTGATGCAAGGCAAATTATGATTGTCACTTTGCATAAATCGGAGGCTAGCATTCGGCCCTGCGAACACAAAAAATGAGCAAAATAGAGCAATAGAGAGCACAATCAGATCGTCCCGTGGTCTAACTGGCAAATTGTGTGAAAGGGAACAAACCTCGAGAAAAGTGCTTGCTGAAGGAAGACAGCTATGGAAAAAATGGTTAATATAATAACGCAGTTACTCTCGGACAAGAGAATTTTGCTTCATTCCAGGCAGTTCGAAAAGTAGATAATGAGCAGCAATTTGATTTGGGCCTTGATACTGATAGTCTTTTGGAGGTGTAGTATCAAATCGTTTCACAACTGCACAGCAACAATCAATATCAACATAAACAGAAATTAATGCTCGACTCGTAAGGTCAGGGAGACTCCGTAATAGTGGTACATTTTGTGTGCGATCTTTTCTGTTTTGTCAACATTCAACAGAGAGTTTACAGATATTGTTATTAGTCGTTCTAGGAAGTTTGGGTCTCTCGTTTGAACCCCGGTCGCAGTATTTAAGACTTAAAACGTTTGTTTCAAATTCAAATTGGATAAAAATGTGCTGATGTTTTTATTGACAATGTTAACATCGTGAAAGTCCCAATCTGAGAGGTCACGGCACCTAAAGTAAAGGCAAGAGAATGAAAAAGTGATTCTCCGCAGCGACATTGACATGGTTTATTTCCAATAAAGCGACAACGTCATATCTTTAAGTTTGTGTAGAGAGGGGAATGGCATGGAAAGAGTAGAAACAACAAGGTAAAGTTCACCGCCTCGTAACCCTGAAAGGCAAATTTCAGTATTCCGTTTCTTGGTTGAACGAGAACAATCCAATAAAGATCGATATGAAGCTTCTAACAGACCTCAAGAACCCATTGTGATAAAAAAAGAGAATATGACAAAAGTTTTGTTGAAAAGATACAAAGATAACACTAAGAGAGACCTAATATGAAAATAAGTAAACAGGGGACCAAATGTTCATCAGTTATTTTTGCTCGTATATAACCCTAACATACGACTTTGGGAGACCATACCCAGAATATGCCAACATAGATAGACCTTTCGTATATCTTAAAAGACACTGAAGTTAACAGCTAGAGAGACCATACATGAAAAAAGGGTAAATGGGGAGACGAAATGTGCATCATATACATTCACTCATATATACATAACCCTAAAATACGACTTTGGGAGACCATAAACAGAATATGCCAACATAGGTAGAGCTTTTTTATATCTGAAGCAGGGCTTGAAATTAATTCTTCTGGGAGGTAGCAAATAGTCGTATATCTCTCTGTCAGAGCTACGAAGCATTTCATTGTTCCACTAACAGGGATCAACTTCATATGCTCTGAGGCACGAATCCTGCATACCAATCCCTACTATTCAAACAGTTACAGATAGTTCATGCCCATACACCCTTTTGTAAAACAGGCACAATTTTTAGTGAGTTGTATATCTTTTGTTTGCTCATAAAAGTGTAGAAAAGTTAGCTTCCACATCCACCTGCGAAATGTTTGTTTACATTCTGGCCTTTAAATGTTACGTGACCCAAGTCAAGTGACGAAATATTTAAATGAAGGGGTTGTGGGTTTTTGTAAAATATATACTAAAATAGTTGATAGATGCAGAATTACGTATAAAATTAGTTTGTACACCCATAATATTTGGCTTTGGTTTACCACAACATCCGCCACCGTATATATACACAAGATATCAGTACCTGGCCGTATGGACGTGCAGATCACGCATGTTCCTCCACTTTAAACCTTTTTAATGCACCTGGTTATTAATTATGATTAATAATGATTTAAACTCTCGTATTGATCTTACTTTTAAATGCTAACAATGGTAAGCTAAAAAAAGCACACATTTATTTCGGTGGCACCGTTATCGTGAAACTACTCGCACACGTACACTTTACCGTAAAACAATCTGCTACTGTTTCCATTTCACTTCACTTCCACACTTCACAGAAACCAAAGAAAAAGCCCGCACTTCAGCGTATATTTCACTATGTATTTACTGAAACCACTAGCTCACTAGAAAAAAACAACCATAACGCGGAAGGGGGGGGGGGTGGTGTTTATGACTGACTTTACGGTCAAAATCTAGTTACCTTTGATCAACAGGCGGTAACTTTTGATTTTTTTTCTTTTTTTTGTTACTGGAATCAACCCAGCACTGCATGAACACAGCTTAACACATTGACTGAGGATAGACGCAGCTTCCAATCGGCCGTCCCTTAAAACCACAGGTTTCACGAATTGATTTTACTTGGCAACGCCTCTTGTATATCAGCCCATTGCTTCTCCCAATTGGGTTAACTAACTGAAATAATTCTAGCTTACATTAAAAAATAACAATAACGAGGGGAGAGGGGTTAACACTGACCCTCAGGTCAACATTTAATTAAATTTGATCAACAGGCAGTAACCTCTGAATGTTTTTTAAGATGGGGATACGGTCACTTGCCGCTTTAGTTTAATGCAAAAAAAATTTACCGGACTAAGCAACACCTAACCCACCACCAAAGCAACTTTCTTGTTTTTTTTTCATAAAAAGGCGACCTAACATATCTACCCTACACTGGGATACACCTTTGCTGTGAATCAACACCTAAACACACTGGCTGAAGGGAAACGCAGCTCTCACTTCATAACCGACAATGAAAACTGCAGGCTTCTCGAATGGATTTTATATAAAACAACAGTCCTTCACTTTGCAATGCTCTTGCTTCTCACACATTGATCGATTATCAGCGCAGGGCCGTGTTTACACTATATTGCTAAATAGGTCACTGGCCGTATGGACGTGCAGAGCACGTATGTTCCTCCACTGCAAACTTTTTTAATGCACCTGGTTATTAATTATGATTAATAATGATTTAAACTCTCGCATTGATCTCACTTTTAAATCCTAACAATGGTAAACTAAGAAAAAGCACACATTTATTTCGGTGGCACCGTTATCGTGAAACTACTCGCTCACGTACACTTTACCGTAAAACAACCTGCTACTGTTTCCGTTTCACTTCACTTCCAAACTTCACAATAACCAAAGAAAAAATAAGAATAATACCGCCACACTTCAGCGTATATTTCACTATGTATTCACTGAAATCACTAACTCACCCCCCCCCCAAAAAAAACAAAAAAAACAACGATAATGCGGGGCGGGGGGGGGGGAGTTTACGACTGACTTTACGGTCAAAATCTAGTTACCTTTGATCAACAGGCGGTAACTTTTGATTTTTTTCTTTTTTTGTTACTGGAATCAACCCAGCAACCCTTCCAATCGGCCGTCCCTTAGAACCACAGGATTCATGAATTGATTTTACTTGGCAACGCCTCTTGTATATCAGCCCATTGCTTCACCCAATTCATTTAAATAACTGAAATAATTCTAGCTTACATTAAAAAATAACAATAACAAGGGGAGAGGGGTTAACACTGACCCTCAGGTCAACATTTAATTAAATTTGATCAACAGGCAGTAACCTCTGAATGTTTTTTATAGAAGGGGATACGGTCACTTGCCGCTTTAGTTTAATGCAAAAAAAAACAATTTACCGGACTAAGCAACACCTAACGCACCACCAAAGCAACTGTCTTGTTTTTTTTTTATAAAACAAGGTGACCTAACATATCTACCCTACACTGGGATACACCTTTGCTGTGAATCGACACCTAAACACACTGACTGAAGGGAAACGCAGCTCTCATTTAATAACCGTTACTGAAAGCCACAGGCTTCTCGAATCGATTTTTTTTAAACAACAGGCCTTCACTTTGCAATGCTCTTGCTTCTCACACATTGATCGATTATCAGCGCAGGGCCGTGTTTACACTATATTGCTAAATAGGTCACTGCCAGCTTTGCGGTCTGCTTTAAAACAGCGCACATAAACCTCAGCAAAAAACCACTCTGGTCACATTCAACTGTTCTTGTGTGTTCCTGAGGGGGGAGGGGGGAAAGAGGAGGGTAAAGGAGGGGAAAGGTAGGGAGTGACACGGAGACACTAATTAAATCACTTTCCGCAACAGATATCATAGAGATATATCTCACAATATATAAGATATCACAGATTTATCTTAAAATATATGCCAAAAAATGAAGAGCTGACTTGGAGCTAGGTACATGCGGTGACAGGTTTTTCACTAGCATGACAACTCAATGTCTGAAAAAGTCGAAATTCTACATTAAAATAAGCCAAATCACACTTAGGCGTTCCCATTAAAATGCGCAAAAATTCTGCGTTTCGAATAAAATAATCGAAAAATGTAAAAATGTTGTTAACAAGCCGTATGCTATTTTAAAAAATTATTAAAGATTTTAACAAATAGTTTCAGTTTCTTGTATGTTTTTTGCGATTTTTCTATAGCTGTGGTGTTTTGGACGCGAGCCGGTAATGCTTTTGTATGTGGCAAATACAGGATTTTACACATATTTTCTGTTCTGCGCGAAGTAAAATGTCGTGATTTGCGAAAATACAAGGTCGATATATTTTTTCGGGCAGGATTTTCGAGCTGTAACTCGCCATTTTATTTTATCCTCCAGAAATGCAAATTTTAAGTGCAAACTGTAAGACTATCAACTCGCTTTTCAAAATGACTGCTAAGAGCTATAAGCCAATTCGCACTTTGACTTCTGCGTTTCGGCTGAATTCAGTTGGGATAAGGATATAAAGAAATGATAGATAAAAACGGCAAAAATCAACAAAATTCCATTTTGCCAGAAATATATTCTCACATTGGTTATTAAAGGGGCTGAAAAATGTGTAAAATGTTTTTTAAAAGATCATGTGATGGCTTTGTAAATTTGAAAGTGTGCATGTTGAAAAAAAATTAGAATTTTGATGTTTTCCCTTATCATTTTTTTTATAATTTATCCCAAAAATTGCAGTCGAAACAACACCTTAACCGGAAAGACCCGAAAGTGCGAATTGGCTTATAAGAATTACTTATGACAACAAAGCCGACTTTATATGTGTGTACTAACAGTTTACTTATAGCAGCTCAAGATTTTGCATTCTAAGACCAGTAGCAGGTGTCGGGAGGTTCGGCAAAAATATTATTTTCGGGATAATTGTTGTTTTCGGGAGGTGGCTACACTACAGGCAGAGGCGGATTTAACCAAAGTTACTGTATCATTTCTTTCATTTTTTGCCCGATTCCCTCGCAGTCGAAATTAAAAATTCAAATTTTATTCGAAACGCTCAAAGTGCTAAGCTAGTAGAGTTAGAACATAGATACTTCCTGATTATGATGAGGAAATGATGTTGATCAACCAGTAAGCCAATTCGCACTTTGACTTTTGCCGAAAAGTTTTTGCGTTTCGACTTCATTCAGTTGAGATAAGGAGATAAGGAAATGATACAAAAAAAAAACGACCCGAAGGTGCGAATTGGCTTATTTGCTGTCACGTCGTATCCACTTTCTAGAAAATGCAACATCCAATATATTTCCTAATATACCACATATCCAGAGTTTATTCAAGTCAAGTGGACCACTATTGACATTGATTGTCACTACAACTTGTTCTTAATGGTATAACTTATACTGACTGAAACATGCAATAAAATAAAATAAAAATGACGTCTCGAGAGATCTTTCGCGCATGCGCCTTCAAATTGTTTTTGTTTTGATATTGTGTTTTTGTTTTGATTTTCGACAAATCAAATCGAAGCACGTGTTATTTTTCAGGAAGGTTGAATTTACGGGCCAAGAATTAAAAAAAAGGACTTTTTTGTCTATCCTTCATGAAACTTTGCCATGTGATAGAGTAGACTTCTCTAAATATGGGGAAAATTTTAGTTTGCCCATATACAGCCGATTTTGTTCAAAAATGACAATTACAAATGGTCTCCTTGAGTGGTATTTGATATGGTTGTGAGATATACATGGGGTAGACTTTAGGGCGGCTTTTCGAATTTGTCTTTCAGTCATAATTTTTCATTTTGGTAATGTCTTATACGCATTATGCTTAAGTTTAGTGTCCGTCTTAAAAATGTAAGAAGAATTGGCTACTTCTGAGTTTTCTGGAGGCCTTATAAATAAGGAGACCTGGTTCTGGTCTCCGATTTTTTTCGGTCTCTCTAAACCTTATAAATCAGCACGTGAGGTCTCCTCAATCATTAAGCTATATATATATATATATATATATATATATATATATATATATATATATATATATATATATATATATATATATATATATATATATATATATATATATATATATATATATATATATGACCTCCTCGGTCATGGTCAAGGTGAAAAACCAGAAGTTGACCATTATCTCGACAATGTTTAGAGCGATTTTGAGCTTATTTTTGGCTCTTTGGGCCTAAAAGAGTATATGCAAGAGGTACCCCAGTGCCCTTGAGCTCC
This sequence comes from Protula sp. h YS-2021, assembly GCA_949752745.1. Taxonomy (NCBI): domain Eukaryota; kingdom Metazoa; phylum Annelida; class Polychaeta; order Sabellida; family Serpulidae; genus Protula; species Protula sp. h YS-2021. The sequence continues at coordinate 53,712,831 of OX457028.1, forward strand.
TCTGTCAAGGCAAATGTGAAAAACCGGAAGTTGACCATTTCGAAAACGGTTAGACACAGAGCGATAATGTTAGACATAGAGATAATGACTTTGGGCCTAAAAGACAATATGTGAGAGGTACATCGGTAATCTTGACCTCCTCGGTCATGTTCAAAGTCTTGAACCGGAATTTGAACGTTATCTCGAAAACGGTTAGAAACAGAGTGATTCTGAGCTTATTTTCGACTCTTTGGGCCTAAAAGACTATATGTAAGAGGTACCTCGGTGACTGTGATCTCTTGGTCAAGATAAATGTGAAAAACATACGTTGACCATTATCTCGAAAACGGTTAGAGATAGAGCGATTTTGAGCTTATTTTTGATCCTTTTGGCTTTTAAAAGACGACATGTAAGACGTACCTCGGTGACCTTGACCTCCTCGGTCGAAATTAAGGTGAAAAACCGGAAGTTGACCACTAAGTGGTTAAAGATGGAGCTACTTTCAGCTTATTTGGGACCTTTTGGGCCTAAAAGGTGATCTGCAACACGTGCCTCAGCGAGCTTAACCTCCTAGTTTGTGCTCAGTTTTGAATTTCGAGAGTTCAGAATCGTATTTTTTATGGTCCGAGTGTAATTTTCGCTACTCGCGAAAACGGTCTAGTTATTTTTGCTATTTTCATTAATTTAGGTATCTTCTGAAATTGACACTAACCCAGTTTAAGCTAAATAACGCGTCATTGCTGCATTGTTAAGAAATACTGAATACAATCTCATGACACCAAAAAGCATTAAAAGATCATGTTACAAGGAACGTTTAATTAAAATACATGATATTGAAAAAGTTTCTGTATCCGTAAAGAGGTTAAAATATCAAACAGATATTTTAATTTCGAAAATATCCGCTTGTAGACTGTAAATCCATCACTATGGGCTTTGCAATGTGTTTAACATTGGTTATCGCGATCCATAATAAAAACTGTGGAGGCCTACCGTTAATAATAATAATAATAATAATAATAATGCAGCCAAGTTGCGCTTAACACTATTCCTATGTAGAAAGACAGAAAACTATATAAGCACATCGATATCCCTATGGGTGTAACTAATGTTTTGATTCCTAGCCATGCGCGTGATTCGAACCCACGACCTACAGCACCACGACCTGGCTATGGTAGCAGCTTTAACCACTAGGCCACACCGTCCCCAATTGTTGTGACGTCTTATCACGGTGTAGCCATTTCTTTCCACATATGACTCGGTGAAGAATCGATCATGTGGTCGTCACAGCGTCGTCGTACCTGTAGCGGGTACGACAACTGAGCATTGTGACAAGTCGTCGCAACATCAGCATGGTGATCGATCACATGTCATGGTACGAGGTCAGCATGGGGTTTTTTTCCCTTGTGGTCCACTACGCCGTATTGGTTATGAACCGTGGCAGTGACGAATACAACACAGAAAGGTGTTTGTGGCGACTTATCGTTGTTTTCCAGTTGTGTCTGCAGCGACTGGCGGTGATCATGGGGGGTCGTGCTTGCAGCGACTCGCTGTACTGACGGGTCGTGTTTGAGACGGCTCGCTGTGTTCACGGGTCTTGTTTGCAGCTTCTCCCTGTGCTCAAGGCTTGTGTTTACAGCGGCTCGCAGTTATCAAGGTTATCGCCGGATTTTCCCCCTTCATTAGCAAGCAATCAAAGTATCCGGCACAGATCGCACGACGATCTCTGTCAAAAAACTTCAGGTTTCTGCCACGAATGGGTTGGTTAGTTTAGCAAATCGAATGTAAATGTGTCACGACTTGCTGTGCTCACGGGTTGGGTTTACAGCCACTTGGGTTGACACAGCGGCTTGCTGTTGCAGCGACTTGTCACTGTTACGATACGTGACTGTCATGGGTTGTCACGGGGCCGGGTCGTGGATGTTATGGCTCGTAGTTGTGTCGGATCGTCGCTGGACGCTCGTAATTGTCACTACTCGTGACTGCGACGGGTTGCCAGGTTAGCAGGAGTTCTTTCCTTGCAGTCGGGTATGCCGTCGTTGTTACGACCCCTGGCACATCTTGACTCGTAGCAGTGACAACCACGTCAACTGGTAGGTCGCTGTTGTCAAGATTCGTGTTTGCGGCGACTCGCTGCTTTCACTGGTCGTGTCTGCAGCGACGCGCTGTTATCAAGGTTATCGTCCGGATGTTCCCCCTTCATTATCAAGCAATCAAATTATCCGGCACAGATCGCACGACGATCTCTGTCAGAAACTTCAGGTTTCTGCCACGAATGGGTGGTTAGTTTAGCAAATCGAATGTAAATGTGTCCGTCGGGGGAAGACTAAAGAATTTTTGGCAATCTTTGCAATTACTAGGAGCTCCAAAAATCATAGTCCGATGGTTGCTCTGAGGTAACCTTTACCGTTTGCAACAGACAGGCAGGGTTCTGAAATCCCTCCACCTCTTGTCCAAATTTCCAATGCTTCGTTGATCAGGACGTACGTACACAAACCAGAGAAGCAATTTGGGTGGCAAACAATGATTCAAGATCTCATAGCCTATAGGCACTCACGCGCTTTTTCACTCAGTCTTCTTGTCTCAAAAGGTCGGGCAACTGGTGTCTTATCATAGACTTGTCGCAACTCAATCAATTATGTCTCTCATTGTCCGTATCGTGGCTGCATCCAGTTAGAGTCATTTCTAGGGTAGCTAATGCCTACGGGAAAGACGGTCGAACTGAGCAGGTGTAATTTCCCGCAGTTTCAACGCGCTGTCTTGAAGGCTTTGCGTCGAGGCAGGCTCATCGGATACGGCTTTCTTTGTTGGCTGTCAGGGATTTAGACTGGTGGTCGTGTATACCAAGCTTTTGATTGGTGTGCCTTTTTTTCTCTGTCAGCTCCATCCAAGCAAGTGCAGACGGACGCTTCTTGCAACTGGTGGATTTCTTATTCCAGACTCGGTGAGACCTAGTTGAAATTAAAAGTATAAATTGTATTTAATTGGTTTATTTTTGCCTTCTTTACGACATAATGTCTTGTAGACAGCGTATGAACCAGTTTGTATGCATTCTGTATTCAATCCCTACCACCAGTTTGAGTCTCCTATAGTGATGGCTTTGTAGTCGGCCAAGCCGATATCTTCGAAATTAAAACTGAAGTATTTAATTTCTCAATACTCATTTGTATGAGTAAAATATCTTGTAGACGTAGAAGCCTCACTTAAATTGTACCCACCGACCTCCCCATCAGTTGGGATCGTATGGTACGATAAGTTGAGTATGGTTCGGTCACATGACAGGAACGGCACCAACGCTGATTGGTCGGTTGGTTGACAGGCATTGTAAACATAGCAACAGGGTACCTGCTAAGGGTACCCATGTGGTGCTATGTGTTCCACAAAATTTTTTATTATGGCTCGCGATAACCAATGCTTAGCACATTGGAAAACCAATAGTGATGGCTTCTACTTCTAAAAGATATTTTACGCATAAAAATGAGTATTTAGAATTTAAATGCTTCAGATTTTCTGACTTTGGTATTTAATAATACAGAAAAAACATCGCACTGTCATCTAAAAAAGAATTACTTTATTTAGAACAACGTATACCAGTGCCAAATTGAAAGCGTTACGTGGTAAGTCAGATCGTGATTTATATTTAAATTTCTTTTTCTGTTATCAAACTTTAGAGACTGACTTATAACAGCCAGCTAGAGGCATATTTATTCATTTTCTGGTTAATATTTTTTGTTCTAAGTGCATCCGACCCACCTAACATTTTGAGATGGCTGTTCAAAGCAAGAGTTTATAGACAAAAGAATACTTAAATATGATGGACGTAAATTGCCACTTACCGCTTGCTTTTCAATAAAAAGAGTGCAATTCATATTTGACAACAAGGGTCTAAAGAAATCCAAACGGTAGAGTAAAATTAATACAATGGTCAAGAAAAAAGTGAAGGAAATACGCCACTCAATCTAAAGTGCATACTGGTCTCACCCTACGCGCTCGGTCAATATTCAATTGCAACATTATATTGTGCTCCCTGTGCTTCTTTCTTGACTATGTAATATTTCTTATACAAGGAAGCGTGATTTTCCAACGACATTCCAGGCAAAACGCCAAGAAAATAATCTTGTGGACGTTTAACTCTCGCCAGCAAACAGCATTGCGACTTTCCCCAGCGCAAAGTTTGTTTATTTTCTAAGCTTAGTTACTTAGAAACGGGTCGTAATATCCCTCCCCTCTGACCAATATAACCACCACCACTCAAGGAAATCTCAACCATTTTATGAAATAGTCCTTTGCCTTTTTATGAAGTGACAAAAATGGAATCTTCCCTGGCCTTAGGTTACCTCTTCTATTATGTTACAAAATAAGCATACTACGCTAAACGTTAACAGAACTAAGTAAATGTATTTTAAATTGGAAGGAAATAAAACGTTCATTAAGATGTGTGGTTAAAACAATTTTAAATAGAAGAAGAATAATACGCAATACGCAGTAAAACGACAATAATTCAAGGCAAAAGCAAGGAAACAGAACAGCACCTTAAAAGAAGGAGATAAGTGTTTTTGTTTTGGATTTCATGATTTTTGCTTTATTTCTGTGCCTAGGGTGTTTAAATTTTGGTTAACAGTATATTTGTTACGAGCTACTTTAATACCAAAGATACATTCTCACTCTTCAAGCATTTAGTGTTCAGTTATTCAAATGAGCGTTTTATCTATTAAAAAGTGCTAGTAGGCAGATTTCTAATGCAACTTTGTATATCTCTTATATTTTGTTTAAAATATAAAGAGAAAATAAAAAAGGCTAAGATATGGCTAAGATAAGTTTGGTTTCTGTTGAAAAGGATACTGCTGTAGAGCATGAAGTATATATCCGGTGAGTAAATGCTTATATCTAAACTTGTTCCAACCGATAGAGGAAAACAAGTCCAAATTACATTGATTTACGACCGATGATATCCATGTACGTAACGGTGAAGCTAAGATTGGAGAATGCCCACAGTGTCCTTGGTCGTTGCATTTTAGGTGTACTATGCTGCGGCAACGATGCCCTGCATACGGAATAGAAAATACTGGTGTTTGCGCATGGTTCTGTTGAGCACGCACGAATGATGAACATTTCGCTTCTTCACTGTTAGCTGCCTACCTATTAACATCTTTTGAGTTCGATATGAAACACGGGCAGACACTGTTTTGTATCATTAGATGTCGTTAATGGTCCCATGTAGCCATGTTGTCCGATGTACACCGTCGCTTATACTGGAGTAAAAAGTTTCGAAGATACCACAACTTCATATTGCAATTTGAAGCGAGTCTCTTTTAAGTGTCAATGGGTATAAGTTGAGAGTGAAAATCATTTTTATCAGTGGTGACATTTGTCAAGGTATATTTTCTGTGGTTAGGTCTGTGATATAGTTTGTGCTATAGCATGTAAGACTTTAGGAGGCAAAGCCTTCGTGGCGCCAGGAATCACAAGTCTTGTTAAAAACATTCGTGAACAAGTGTTGCACTGCATTTCGATTTTTAAGTAGGTTATGAGAACAGCACACCTCCGCCCGAGGCATGTTTGTCCAGGTTATTTAGAAAGTTTAACAGCATTCACGCATTGGTGGGATCGTCTTGGTGGATTAGCCCTCCCCGTACACTGCTCGTCGGGACAACTAGGCAGTGTCACACTGAAATACTAAAAATGCCATATCTGTGATATAGTACGCAGCAAGCACCAGGAGATACGTCAGTGCTTACTAATGTCGATACGATTTATCGGTACGAGCGGCTGTGCTTGGGCGAGATCTTCCTTCCGTTGTATCCGGATTGCGGCTCCTATAAAGTAGCCCCGATTCAAAATCTCGTGATATTTGTTATATTATTACATTGTAGCACAAGTGACTGTGTCGAGTATGCTCAGGGTACTGTTTTTCTTTGTCTACCACACACGCTCGAACAGGATTTGATAAGCAGCTTATCATATATACTTTCCAGTTAAAATTATGCAAAGATGTCTAAAACCGATTACGCTATATAACATTGATCTTTTTGAAGGTCGTTGTTTGCACTGGTAGTAAAAACTAGGTTGAGTGTGCTTTTAATGTGTCACCGCATATGATACCGTGGGTTGCACGAAATAGGTATGTATTTTTTCAGCATTAAAAGTAGCATAAATTACAAATGTCTAGTTCGTAGTTACTTTTAAAATTGATTCATTTTTACTTTTCTAAAAATTCTGTGGTTTCAGTTATTTGTGTTATACAGAGATGTGCATGAGCCTCTACTATATACTCTTGACCAATGATGAGCTTGATACCCTTTATTTTAAGATACTGAACGATTTTCTTGGATACAAATTACGAAGCCTAAGGAATTGTCATAAGGGTCGTCCTCCACTTTTGCAGATGGCCGGGCCAAACTTTTACAAATTCGTAAACTTTTCACAAGTAGAGATTCTGAAATGGTTTGAATTTCTCTGTTTAGGTAATAATTATTGAAAAAATAAGATAAAATCAACACCTATACATTTTGGCATCTGTAGTTTTAGACTGAGCAATAGTGACGGCAATAAATTCTGCACAAGTAATTCTGTCTCACGGGGAAAATATACTTGAAATGTCCGTATCAAAACACTTTTATTATAATTGATCTTTTAATCTGAAAATTTCCTTGATCTTTACCCTCTTCATATATTTCTTAGAAATGATAGCAATATATTATCCGTCGTCATCTCTTCAACCAATAACTTAGTATTGGAATATCTGTCATCAGATTGCTTTGCATATCATCTTCTATCCAACACAACCTGAATAAAGTTTAATTTTAACTTGGATGCCTATTCAGATGTAACATATGCGTATATTCCTTAGATGAAAGGTTAGATTTAAGGAGTGGGGTTGTTTTATGACATTAATGATATATATGTGTTCAAACTTATTATTCTTTTAAAGTTTTGTGAATATGTGAGCTAGTTCAACTCACGCCATTCAAGTATGTGCTAAAGCAATTTGCAAGGAATTACTCGTTGTATATGTGAAGTATTGTAAGTTATACTTGAGGCTAAAAATATCAAGTTTGTTCAAAATTATATTCATGTGAGAAAGCAGCCGTTAGATTCTTAACAAGCCGTGAGATTCTTAACAATCAGCGTTAAAGTACAAATTTGCCTCTAACTCATATTTTTAATATCACTTCTAGACACAGTATGCCAATCTTGACTCAATTTTATTATTAGAAATGAGGTTATTCTGGGTAAGTGAATACTCAGTATGGTAACAACTGTCAAATAAAGGATCTTTTTGTTTTCCCAAACGTGCTTATAGTTTAAGCCAGACAGAACATTATTTCAGCAGCAATAACACCGCCAACGATTAAAAAAGGAAACAAAAATAAATAAACAGAATAATAAGACTTATAGCCTCAATATGTCTCAGTTGTCACATGTTCAAAGATATGGAATAAATGCATGCATGCCAAAATACATATGTTTTATTACAACTTTTATTACATGTTGTCAGAATTTATTAATTATGTTGACCCTATCAAGCTCATGAAATGAACAACATATCATACACTCCTCAGCTGCAAATCTCTCAAACACTAAACCTTCCCTGGATAATGGAAGCAAGGGCGTCATTTGCGAGATCAAACCTTAAGTGATTATTCAGTTGCTGTACTTATTTCTTAGCTGCATCAATATGGCCAAATGATAAGTGCTAAAAATAACACAGTGTTTATTGTCAAATGTTAAGTGCAGGTATGTTCCTGGTTCTGTAAACAATAAGAACCTTTTTTCAGTCAATGGATCATTAATTAGGCATACATAACACAGATGACAAAGTTTCCATGCTTTGTTCATTACCGAACTCCAGATGTGGGAACAAGCATAAACAAGAGAGCTGAAAAATGTATTTGAGAGGAATTAGGTCAATGTTTGTAGATGAAAGGCACGCGAAATTTGTTTTCCTTCTATACCAGAAAGTGTGCATAATATATGCATGTAGCTTTTATTTATAGTTTATCCATATTGCACCCAAAGTAATATTATTTTAAGTGTAGGGTCCGGGTGCTTTAACAAAACGCCAAAGTGTTGGAGCATAAGACATTATAATACGTGATGTTTGACCCTTTTGATATAAAAAATATGTGCTTACGACCTTATCTCAAACTGTAAGAGCTCTTAAAACACTTTTTTTCATAGTACCCGGTTTTGGCATGCAACAGCTACTTAATGTTGACCAACCTGAGGAAATATATGGCATTATGGAACGCACCATAGCAATTCACGACTTGTGTGAAAGTACATGCGGCAGAATCTCGAAATGAACACATAATAGTTAGGTTCTGCGTGATGAGCGCAGCTGGCTTATTTATTTTACATATTTCTCCTGAATTCATGCATTAAGAAAATTAAATCCTCTAATTAAACATTAAATAAACATTGCAATTTTTATTCCACTAGAGTAAATTTTGTGTTCCTTGAAACACCCTGTATAACTTTCTTTAAATTGTTCTCAATTTCTGTGAGAACACCGTTTGTATGCTTAACACTTTTAAAAGCTTACTTTTTATTGTATTATCTCCTGTAAATTTAATGAAAACGTTTTATGACGAATGCAGCAGTTGAACAGCAGTTATTTATAAGGTAGCTTTGTAAAAAAAATGAATAACTTTAAAATGCATGGCACAGTTGTTTGGCTAAGTTATACTAAACAGGCATGCTTTATATAAATATTAAAAAATTAACATAAAACTATCTTTATAAAGGTTTGAATTGTACTTATCAGCATAATACAATAGACGATATCACTGTATAGATCAGATAAATGTTTTTACCCAGGGCTGATACCACTGCATAAATCATTTAACCTTCAATATATATTGTTGCTAATAGTTTATAAATGGTTTTCGAAATTTATCGGTGAAAACATTACCATACCTAAATTTCGTTGCCCAACCTTTTCTGTTATTGAATTCATATCAGAATTTGTTCATATAATACAACTATAACATATAAGTAATATCCAGACCCCCATTGCTATAAAAACGCTTGCATGTTTTTATTTTTAAAACTTAAAAATTCCAATTGAACTCGTTTTGGGAAATTTTCTAAAGAATTTAAAATCATTCACTTGGTTTTATATTACTGCAAAATGAATATCCCTATTGAAGTCAACACATATTTTTTAATTTGCTGTGTTTTCTAGGCATATAAGGGTAAAAGTAGACGCCATTTTTAACGTTAACGTGAAAAGATCATTCCTCACATAGAAATGGTAGGAGTGAAGTACAGCTGCGATCGCCCCAGGCTTCATTATTTGCCTCGAAAGCCATGCAGTCCTCTCCGTTTATACCACCATTGTTTGGCTCACCACTTCGCCACCCTGCTACGTCCACTGGCAATCCATTGTGCTCCCAAGTCCAGCTTCCTTCCATAACGACATCACTGCCGCCCAGCCACACAAGGCCACCCAGATTTTCTGTAAACGTGTATAAAAATTCAAAATTGAAAAATAGAAAATAAAACGCAGCAGCAAACACCCATAAACAATTACTCACCACGTAATTTGACAAGTTTTCTGTGAATCAAATAACATAGGCATTACCTAGAATGAAAGTGCTGATTTCATGGTGTTCAACTAAGGTTTCAGCTGCAGCTAAATGTGCACAAAATTGCGTACAGTAATCACGGGCGTCATTCCAACTGAGACGCGCTGCACCGGCAAAGTAACCTGACACAGACGCTGAAAACAAGGCAATGTAATCCTTGGGTTTCCGCGGTTTCTATGGTAAAAGTGCCAAACATCTATTTTCTAAAGCAGAAAAATCGTTTCTGTTCGACTTCGCCATCAAAGCTATACTACCTCGGAACGAAGACTATAGATTTATTAAAATGTTGCTCTCAAGAGTTAATTTAAGCCGTTTTTCTCGACACCATTTTTTGTTTTGAACTTAAAGGCCTTAACAATAAAAGAGTTTTACTTACTGTCACCTTCTTTGGCATAAAACGTATCACTAGACTGGAACATTACTGACGAGATCTGTCCTATTAAAACATCTCTGCTTAAGAAAATGCAATATCCATCATGTGTTGTAAAATATTTGCAAGATTCATGTTGCGCACAATAAACTGCACAATATATGCTTTGAGATCTAAACACGTTGTTTGTTATTTCACCTTGATTTAAACACAGTATGTTCGAAATATCTGCATAAGCTATGTTTTCAAAAATAACAGCTGTCGCATCCGTTTTGTCGAATAAAAACAGTATCCGAATACCAAAAAAAATTAGCCATTCTTCTTTAATGTACATTTTACTTTAATTTAGTAACAATACCAGTTTGCTTTCAGTCACGGATTGTCGTCAATGACACTGAGGCTCAAACTATTTCAGTTGTGTCTTAATTCTTTCCACGGTCTTTCGGAATAGTCAAACTTTCCTGTTTCAAATTGTTCTTTCTAAAAAGCTATACATTTTATTTAGACATTTTACTCAAATGTGAAACATTATAGTCAAATGTCAGGAAATATGTGTCAGCGACTAACACCAAGAAGTACATAAGTTTTCTGTAATTACATAGTATTTATAGCAAGTCAGCAGTTAATAAAAAAATGTTTGTCTACTTATGTTTTTTGCGTATGTCAATAGCTTCGTCAAGTGGAAGAATAATGATTTGTTTCGATCTTCTATTTTAATAAATAAAGCCCGCTGGTGTTATATGTTGCAGGTGTGGTCTCTGAAGCAGTGAGCAAATACCTAAAAAGCAATTTGTTTACTCTGCCAAGTAACGAGACCTGGCTTTGTCACTGAAGGATAGGTTTAGGGTATTATAATCAGGCATGACCAGAAGACATAGAACTATTTTATATCTCTTTAACCCCAAGTAATAATTTTTCTACATAATTAAATATTTCCACATACATGATTGCTGTTTGCTATCTGTTTCTATATGTTCTTTCTTCATTTACTGCTAATAGTATGCTTATAACTTTTTTACAATGAATCGTTTGCTATATTCAAGACTTAAGCATGATTTGAAACATCCAATTATACTGTTGTCCGATATTTTAAATAATTAGTAAATTGACAAAGTACAATTTTGATCATCGCAAAGATTCATTTCTATTAATTTGCATGTGTTTTATCAATTGCAGTGCATCTATGATATTTTTTACACTCTTGCCCAGTAAAACCCAAATACGACTTGATTACTTCTATTCTGCGAATTTGTTACTACACTTGGACAGTGTAAACTATTCTTATCAAAATAATACACTGACATGAAACTAAAATTATTCTGATTTACAATTATAATTTCAAGACTTTTCAATAATAATGGAACAGCCGAGCTTCATATGAGCATGTGGAGTTTTGTTTATGAGCCTAACAGCGTATCCCAGCACCCTCTCTAACTATACCAGAATTGATTTCTATTGCCAATGAGAAAACGTAGCTGTCTGATATCGGAATCGCCCACTCTTTGCTAAAAACTCTCTACTTCGAAAGGACTTTTGAATACTTCAAATCCAGGTGTAGTTGATTACGCCTCCTGATCACGCTGTCAGATGAGAGCTAGCCTCTTGGAAGAAAAATGCAAGAGCTCCTGGTTCTCAGTCCCGAAGGTCAGTAAGGCGAGGAAAAAGCAACAATGTTTCTCATTCCCCTGCTAAGAAATTTCGACTAAAAATGTAGTAGACACCCGGAAAATGGGTGAGCAATCCGGAAGGCAGGAAAACAATGCAAATGAACTTTCAAAGGAGAACATTATCTTTCATAGGATTTTATCACTTTTTAGTGTTTTATTGAGTGCCTTCTGATCTAGCATTTTATTCTTAAAACTACTTTAAAATGACAATAAAAGTAGTTAATCGTACAAACATTTTAGAAAAATAATTTGCGGAATAATGTTTCAAGAATTTTGAAATTGAGTCATCGAGATTTTCCAATATGAAGGAAGTTTGGTTCCGGCCGCGTCTTTTTTGAGGAAAAAAACAGTCGCCGGTCTGTCGGATGAAGAGTTTCAAAAACTGGAACGAAAAACAAACCTTTCGCTAGACCCGAATTGCCGTATTTATTTTAACTTAATTTATTTAACTTAATTAACTTATTTAACTTAATTTATTATAACTCAATGCTTGCTTTATGCCTTGATTTACTACATGGAACTACCCTCTCACTTTTGTTCTGATGGGATCCTGCTTTGTTCCTCCATGTGTACGTTTCTTGGAGACGCAGGAAAGCACTTGTCACGTAAAGTCTTAAAACTATGCCTAGAACATGCCTCAACCAAAAGAAATAAGACGATGTGAATAATTTGAGTCCATTCATGCTTTCCATCTCCAATTATTTCTTTTTCTAACTGCGGTCTGAGATTCCTTACGGAATTGGTGTATGTTTCAAGAAAACATCCATTTCCCCTTTGATCCTATGATTAAGACTGTTTTTCAATGAAAAACAGAAAAAAGGCAAAAACTGAGAATGCGAAATAGTGTGAAAAGTTTTGAAAAAATGCATGGGAAATAGCATTGGGCAATGTAAACTATGATGACTCGATTAAGAGGACGTAAAATCTAATACATGTCGCTAGCAAGACAATGTATACAATGTCAGTAGTTGATAAATGGGCGTATTAAAACTATATATAATGGGCGTACTAAAACAGTGACGTCATAATGACGTAATGGCTGTTTTAGAACGCCCATGGGCGTACTAAAACAGTGACGTAATAATGACGTCATCAGTAACGTGACCGGTCAATCATCAGTCACGTGACCAATTAAGCCCCGCCCATCAATTAAAGCTGTCAATCACGTGATCAATTAAGCCCCGCCCACTTTCTGTCTATCACCTGTCAATCATCATGATGTCATGAATCACGTGACAAATGAAAAGCCAATGAAATCAATGAAGACAATGAAGCCCCAACCACTTTCTGTCTATCACCAGTCAATCATCGTGACGTCACACCCTCTCATATCTATTTTTAGACTGGGGAAATTTTACAATATTTATTTTTAGTAACGTTTTAAAAAATAGATAACTTTCGTTATGTTCGACCAATGTAAATGAAAATTTCACCGTTTGATTCAGTTTTATGTCTAGTTTTGATATAAAGTAGTCACAGGCTATTTACACAGGTGGCAGTAAGCATAATGTTTATTTTAGTAACTTTTAAAAAAGTAGATAACTTTTACCATGTTCACCCGATTTGAATGAAAATTTTACCGTTTGATCAGGTTTTATTTCTAGTTTTAACATAAAGTAGTCACAGGCTATTTGCACGTGAAACTGTAAGCATAATATATATTTTAATAACTTTTAAAAAAAGTAGATAACTTTCACTATGTTCAACCTATTTGAATGAAAATTTTACCGTTTGATCCAGTTTTATTTCTAGTTTTAACGTAAAGTAGTCACAGGCTATTTGCGCATGTGGTTGTAAGCATAATGTTTATTTTAATAACTTAAAAAAAGGAGATAACTTTCACCATGTTCAACCGAATTGAATGAAAATTTTACCGTTTGATCGAGTTTTTTTCTAGTTTTGGCATAAAGTAGCCACAGGCTATTTGCACAGGTGGCTGTAAGCACTTTGTGGGTGAGAAGAGCACGCCATTCAAACATGTGTTTGAATGGCAAGCCCCCATTCAAACATGTGTTCGAATGGCCAGCCCACTCAAAGACGTGTTCGAATTGTTTTTTTTTTGGAACATCATGGTATTGTTTAGCAAGTTGCTGAACATGTTCAACATGTTCATCATGTTGCTCAACATGTTGTTAAACATGTCCAACATGTTGTTCAACATGTTCAACAGGTTAAACATGTTGTTCAACATGTTGATCAACATGTTCGTCATGTTGCACAACATGTTCAACATGTTCAACTTGTTGTTCAACATGTTGTCGAACATCTCAACATGTTGTTCAAGAAGTTGAACATGTTGAACATGTTGAGCAACATGATGAACATGTTGAGTAACATGTTGAACATGTTGAACATGTTGAGCAACATGTTGAACAACATGTTGAACATGTTGAACAACTTGTTAAACAATTTGTTGAACAATTGTTAAACGACTTGCCAAACAATACCATGGCGTAATATGTTCAAAAAAAAAAAAAAAAAAAAAAAAAAAACAATTCGAACACGTCTTTGAGTGGGCTGGCCATTCGAACACGTCTTTGAATGGGGGCTTGCCATTAGCCTGTGACCACTTTATGCCAAAACTAGAAAAAAACTCGATCAAACGGTAAAATTGTCATTCAAATCAGTTGAACATGGTGAAAGTTATCTACTTTATTTAAAAGTTACTAAAATAAACATTATGCTTCCAGCCATATGCGCAAATAGCCTGTGACCATTTTATGTTAAAACTAGAAACAAAACTGGATCAAACGGTAAAATTTTCATTCAAATCGGGTGAACATGGTAAAAGTTATCTACTTTTTTAAAAGTTACTAAAATAAACATTATGCTTACAGCCACCTGTGTAAATAGCCTGTGACTGCTTTATGTCAAAACTAGATATAAATCTGAATCAAACGGTAAAATTTTCATTCAGATCGGTTGAACATAACGAAAATTATCTACATTTTTAAAAGTTACTAAATAAACATGATGTTTACAGACACATGTACGAATAGCCTGTGACTACTTTATGTCAAAACTAGACATAAAACTGAATCAAACGGTGAAATTTTCATTCAAATCGGTTGAATATAACAAAAGTTATCTACTTTTTAAAAAGTTACTAAAAATAAATGTTGTAAAATTTCCCCAGTCCAAAAATAGATATGAGAGGGTGTGACGTCACGATGATTGACTGGTGATAGACAGAAAGTGGTTGGGGCTTCATTGTCTTCATTGATTTCATTGGCTTTTCATTTGTCACGTGATTCATGACGTCACGATGATTGACAGGTGATAGATAGAAAATGGGCGGGGCTTAATTGATCACGTGATTGACAGCTTTAATTGATGGGCGGGGCTTAATTGGTCACGTGACTGATGATTGACCGGTCACGTGACTGATGACGTCATTATGACGTCATTATTACGTCACTGTTTTAGTACGCCCACGGGCGTTCTAAAACAGCCATTACGTCATTATGACGTCACTGTTTTAGTACGCCCATTATATATTGTTTTAGTACGCCCATTTATCAAATACTAATGTCTTTCTATTGATAACGGATGTTTGTTGCGACTTTCGGATATAATGTTGAGTTGAATAAAAACATTCATTACGAAAAATTTTTAGGTTAAGCAATACCCCATTATTTTTAATGAGGTGTAGAACAATCGCATTTCACTTGAAATGTTACGTAATGCTATCATTTGTTCAATCATTTGGCACGTGTGACTGCTGTGACACTTGCCATTGATGAATACTTCAGTACATCATCATAGTCTACAGATAACACAACAATAACTTAAACAACAAAGCCATGCCATAAAGACATTGGGCATAACGACTTTTGGCGAGCTTATACCTGTTTCAAATGGAACATCACTTCTGTTTTTTTATATCTTTATTTACTGTTGTCAATCAAACAATTAATCAAAATATTTTGAAGTGACTCAATACAAAATCACGGCAGATGGAATAAGTTAGGCAATTGTCATAATAGCTATTATATGGTGACTAAATGGAAACATTTTAAGGTACGATTGCATTTGCAGTATGATCAATGTCGGGAAGCACTGGACAATTTAGGGGGTAAAAGATAAAACCCCCTTTTTACCATAACATTTACACTACAATACGGTTATGGATATGAGGCGTAATCAGATGAGGAGAGAAAACCTTCGAGCCCCTTCGATAAACCGTGCATTCTCCGTTATCTTCACATGCTTTCACCTAATCCTGCATTCTTTTTTATGCAAATGTTATTATCCAATGGCAGTTTTTTCATGCTCATCTGCTGTTAGTCAATAGATGATTCTTTTTCATGCTAATCTTAAAGGACAACTTCGAAAACATACGACTAACGATTAAATGTGACAAGATTAAAACGACAGTACGCTCTCCTTCACTGCGGTGATAACGAATTATATACTTACAAAATATAGACTCAGACATCGTCACTACGAACAGAAAGTTTACAAATTTAGAAACACAAAGTAAACTCCTGCAACGGCACTCCTTGACGGCATTCTCCTGTGAGTAGGGGGAAAGTGGGGCTTCTAAAACAGGAAGTGACGTCATAATGACGTCAGGAGGTGTTTTAGAAGCCCCATGGGGTTTCTAAAACAGTGACGTCATAATGACGTCATAATGACGTCATATGGACGTCATATGGGTGACATATGGGTGTCATATGGGTGTCATATGGGTGCCATATGGGTGCCATATAGGTGTCATATGGGTGCCATATAGGTGCCATATGGGTGCCATATAGGTGCCATATAGGTGCCATATGGGTGCCGTATAGGTGCCATATGGGTGCCATATAGGTGCCACATAGGTGCCATATAGGTGCCATATGGGTGCCATATGGGTGCCAGAGTCACACAGATCGACTCAAGCTTGCATGCGACCAACTGATCGACGGGCTCCCCGGGGCCACACGACCTTCAGGCCACCCGGGGCCAGCCGTACAGCAAGTCGACAGGCACCCCCCCCCCCCCCCGCCAGTCGACCTTCAGGCCCCCCCGCCAGTCGACCTTCAGGCCCCCCGGGGCCAGCCGACTTTTCGACTCCTCGACCCCAGCCACACCGCAGGCCACTCTATGTATTCAAGCAACAACTCACATAGAGTGTGAGGACCCACCCCTGGGTCCTCACTGTGAGGACCCCCCCCCCCCCCCCGCCAGTCGACCTTCAGGCTCCCCCGGGGCCAGCCGACTTTTCGACCCCTCGACCCAGCCGCACCGCAGGCCACTCTTTTTTTTCGACTTTTCGCTCCACACACACACATCACGGCAGACTGGTAAAGGGTCAGTCAAACAAACGGACACCCGGACAAACGGACACCCGGACAAACGGACACCCAGACAAACGGGCAGTCTTTTTTTTTTTTTTTTTTTTTTTACGTCTCTCTCTCCATCAAACCACGGCAGCTAGGGCAAACGAACAGACTTTTTTTTGGGGCTTTCTCGCTCTCCAAGCACACACACTAATGGATTGCCGTAGCAGCAATTAAACGTGAGCATCCATTGCTGCCTTAAGGGACGTTATTTTTAACCCAGAGCTCTCTCTCTCTCTCCATGCATATATAGACAACAACAACTCTTTTTTTTTTTTTGCTTTCTCTCGCTCCACGCCATTACTAATGGATTGCCGTAGAAGCAATTAAAACCGAGGAAGCATTGAGATGGGAGCTCTCTCTCCATACACTCTTTTCTTTATTTACCTTTCTCACTCTCCGAACATACAAAACACCTACGGCAACCGGATAAAAGGACACCCGGATAAAAGGACACCCGGATAAAAGGACACCCGGATAAAAGGGCACCCGGATAAAAGGGTAGTCTTTTTTTTTTGTTTTTTTTTTACCTCTCTCTCTCCATCACACTTACGGGAGTCGGGGGCAAACGAACAGTCTTTTTTTTGGCTTTCTCGCTCTCCAAGCACACACACTAATGGATTGCCGTAGCAGCAATTAAACGTGAGCAGCCATTGCTGCCTTAAGGGACGCTATTTTTAACCCAGAGCTCTCTCTCTCTCTCCATGCATATATAGACAACAACAACTCTTTTTTTTGCTTTCTCACACACGCTCCACGCCTTCACTAATGGATTGCCGTTGAAGCAATTAAACGTGAGCAACCAGTCCTTAAGGGAAGCTATTTTTAACCCAGAGCTCTCTCTCCATTACGGTATATACAGGCAACAACCGCTCTTTTTTTTACCTTTCTCGCTCTCCAAACACACATAACACCTACGGCAACCGGATAAAAGGACACCCGGATAAAAGGACACCCGGATAAAAGGACACCCGGATAAAAGGACACCCGGATAAAAGGGCACCCGGATAAAAGGGTAGTCTTTTTTTTTTTCTTTTTTTTTTATTTACCTCTCTCTCTCCATCACACTTACGGCAGTCGGGGGCAAACGAACAGTCTTTTTTTTTTTGGCTTTCTCGCTCTCCAAGCACACACTAATGGATTGCCGTAGCAGCAATTAAACGTGAGCATCCATTGCTGCCTTAAGGGACGCTATTTTTAACCCAGAGCTCTCTCTCTCTCTCCATGCATATATAGACAACAACAACTCTTTTTTTTTTTTGCTTTCTCTCGCTCCACGCCATTACTAATGGATTGCCGTAGAAGCAATTAAAACCGAGGAAGCATTGAGATGGGAGCTCTCTCTCCATACACTCTTTTCTTTATTTACCTTTCTCACTCTCCGAACATACAAAACACCTACGGCAACCGGATAAAAGGACACCCGGATAAAAGGACACCCGGATAAAAGGACACCCAGATAAAAGGGCACCCGGATAAAAGGGTAGTCTTTTTTTTTTTGTTTTTTTTTACCTCTCTCTCTCCATCACACTTACGGGAGTCGGGGGCAAACGAACAGTCTTTTTTTTGGCTTTCTCGCTCTCCAAGCACACACACTAATGGATTGCCGTAGCAGCAATTAAACGTGAGCAGCCATTGCTGCCTTAAGGGACGCTATTCTTAACCCAGAGCTCTCTCTCTCTCTCCATGCATATATAGACAACAACAACTCTTTTTTTTGCTTTCTCACACACGCTCCACGCCTTCACTAATGGATTGCCGTTGAAGCAATTAAACGTGAGCAACCTAGTCCTTAAGGGAAGCTATTTTTAACCCAGAGCTCTCTCTCCATTACGGTATATACAGGCAACAACCGCTCTTTTTTTTACCTTTCTCGCTCTCCAAACACACATAACACCTACGGCAACCGGATAAAAGGACACCCGGATAAAAGGACACCCGGATAAAAGGACACCCGGATAAAAGGACACCCGGATAAAAGGGCACCCGGATAAAAGGGTAGTCTTTTTTTTTTTGTTTTTTTTTTATTTACCTCTCTCTCTCCATCACACTTACGGCAGTCGGGGGCAAACGAACAGTCTTTTTTTTGGCTTTCTCGCTCTCCAAGCACACACACTAATGGATTGTCGTAGCAGCAATTAAACGTGAGCATCCATTGCTGCCTTAAGGGACGCTATTTTTAACCCAGAGCTCTCTCTCTCTCTCTCTCTCTCTCTCTCTCTCTCTCTCTCTCTCTCTCTCTCTCTCTCTCTCTCTCTCTCTCTCTCTCTCTCTCTCTCTCTATGCATTTATAGACAACAACAACTCTTTTTTTTTGTTTTCTCACGCTCCACGACTTCACTAATGGATTGCCTTAGAAGCAATTAAACGTGAGCAACCAGTCCTTAAGGGAAGCTATTTTTAACCCAGAGCTCTCTCTCCATTACGGTATATGCAGGCAACAACCGCTCTTTTTTTACCTTTCTCGCTCTCCAAACACACATAACACCTACGGCAACCGGATAAAAGGACACCCGGATAAAAGGACACCCGGATAAAAGGGCACCCAGATAAAAGGGCACCCGGATAAAAGGGTAGTCTTTTTTTTCTTTTTTTATTTACCTCTCTCTCTCCATCACACTTACGGCAGTCGGGGGCAAACGAACAGTTTTTTTTTGGCTTTCTCGCTCTCCAAGCACACACACTAATGGATTGTCGTAGCAGCAATTAAACGTGAGCATCCATTGCTGCCTTAAGGGACGCTATTTTTAACCCAGAGCTCTCTCTCTCTCTCCATGCATATATAGACATTCTCTCGCTCCACGCCATTACTAATGGATTGCCGTAGAAGCAATTAAAACCGAGCAAGCATTGAGATGGGAGCTCTCTCTCCATACACTCTTTTCTTTATTTACCTTTCTCACTCTCCGAACACACATAACACCTACGGCAGACGGACAGACGGGCAATCATTTTTTTTTTCATTTTTCTCCTCCCTCTCTCTTCACACACATATAGCAATGGCCACAACCGATTAAGCGTTTTATTTCTCAAGCCTAGGTATTTTTTAACCCAGACAGTGGCTTTTTTAACTCTCTCTCTCTCTTCACACATATATAGCAATAGCCACAACCGATTCAGCGTTTTATTTCTCAAGCCTAGGTATTTTTAAACCCATACAGTGGCTTTCTTTAAACTCTCTCTCTCCACACACATAACACCTACGGCAGACGGACAGACGGACAATCATTTCTTTATTTTTTTTATCTCTCTCTCCACAGATATACCAACACCAATGACTGATTGGGCGTTTGATTTCTCAAGCCAGGGTATTTTTAACCCAGACGGCAACTTTTTTTGCATTCTCACTCTCCAAACACACATAAAACCACAGCAGACGGTCAGACGGACAATCATTTTTTTAATTTTTTTTATCTCTCTCTCTCTCCACACACACATAACATAGCAGACGGTCAGACAGACAGATTAAGCGTTTCATTTCTCAAGCCTGGGTATTTTTAACCAAGACAGCAATTTGTTTTGCTTTCTCAGACGGTCAGACGGACAATCATCTTTTTTATTTTTTTTTATCTCTCTCTCCACACATATACCAACACCAATGACTGATTGAGCGTTTCATTTCTCAAGCCAGGGTATTTTTAACCCAGACAACAATTTGTTTTGCTTTCTCTTACGGTCAGACGGACAGATTAAGCGTTTCATTTCTCAAGCCGGGGTATTTTTAACCCAGACGGCAACTTTGTTTTGCTTTCTCAGACGGGCAGACGGACAGATGAGGGTATAAATCAATGATTTATAGACCCCTTTTTTTTAGCATTTCCCACACTCTCATGCATACACATACATACTAACACCGTGACATGATTAGCGCTTATTTCGTAATAATGGGTGGCCGCTAAAAAGCAGCCATGGAGGGATTTTCCGTCTTCTTCAGCTCCAGCCGTCGCTTCCCCTGCCGCCGCTTCCCCTGCCATCGCTTCCCCTGCCTCTACCTCTAGCGCCGCCGCTGCCTCCGCCTCTGCCGCTGCCGTCATCCTCCCTACAGCCAACCTTCCTCCTGTGCGCCGCTACCCCGGCCCTGTGTGACTTGAAACCTCTGCCGAGAGCGTTACAAAAATGATATTCCGGCCGCATAGCTTCTCGACATTCCTGTTCGTGCACTCGCATGGAGGCTCCTGCCGGAATTCCAAAATTGCAGAAGTCGCAGTACTCTACAGTATTGGCCGTATCGAAGAGCTGCACGACATCCTGAAGTGTTGACTCTTTGCTAGAGCCATCCTCCAGTTTCAAGTCAACCAGTTCCGTGGTGTGGTCAAAATCGGAAGGCGACTGCATGAGGCTGAAGTCGACCACTGGGATCTCCGAAATACTGGCGACAGTGGCTGCTAGCTCATCCTCAGGAGCTGGTGGCGGACTGTCCGGTCTTGTAATGCGCCGCCTCACTGTAACTGGTGCCGCCGGCACCTTCCGAACAGTCACATCAGCTTCCATTGGACTTGCTTTCGGCGGAGTCGTCATCGTCGACACTGAGGCTTTAACAGGAGTCGCTTTGACACGAGTCGCCGTCGTCATGGTCGCTGCTGTGGCCTTGGCAGGTGTCGGTCTGGCTGGCCTTGCTTCCTGGCAGGGCGACGGCTCCCGGAACCTCTCGGGTGACAGCTCCCTGAGTCGCTTGTGGCTTTCCTCCGCCGTCCTGCCAAACCGGTTGTATTCCTCCTGTGGCCTGGTCCTCAGAAAATCCCTCCACTTCTTAAAGAGGAACGCCTGGTAGTCGATGTAGATCTCCTCCCACAGATATACATCCTTGCTGGTGAGAAAGTATCCCTTCCGGCGTTCCTCCGAAAAGAACTCTTCTTTATGTTGCATTTTTTTTTCTTTGCTGTTATCACTTCAACGTTCAAAAGCAGACTGATGCATAGAGTGCGAGGCTGCTATTATATAGGACCCCCTGGGTACTCTGTGAGGACCTCCCCCCCGGCCAGCCGACTTTCAGGACCCCCCCCCCCCCCCCCGCCGATCGACTTTTAAGCCGCTGGCTCATGGCTCGCCGACAGTAGTATAAAAAGGTCCGTTCGACACCACTATAACCATTGCATTGCCAAACCATCATGGAGACGTCTCGAAAAGCAACAACGGCTAGCAACATGGAAATTGATAGCCTGTTCAGCAATGAAACAATGACTTTTACAGATGCAGTTTTAACTGCAGAGGAGACTGCTGCCTTCCTAAGTACACTAGCAGAAGCTGAAAAAGCGTTGGAGGAAGCATTAGGGGCTCCGTCAGACGTGTCTACAGTACAGCAAACTAGGCCTGAGGAAGCGTTAGGTGTTCCGCCAGTACAGCAAGCAATGCCAGATCCTGAGGGATCTGACTACCCGTTCTGGGTTGCAAATGCGCTTGTAAATGGTAGCGCTAAGCCACTTAGTACAAAGTTACAGGCGCATCTAGAGCATCTTGAGGAAGAAGAAGTGGTCATGTCAAGCGATAACGACAACGACGGTGACAACAACGATGACAACGACGACGACAAAGACAGCGATGACGACAACGACGACAATGACGACAACGACGATGACGACAGCGACGACGATGACAAGCAGCTCAAATCTAAATTTGAATTGAGCAAAACTATTCCTGTTACTGAGGAAGACGTCACGCTGTTGAAACGAAACTTTCAAGCAGTGATTCCTCTGATCGATTGCAACATTTTATGGCGTTTATGTGAAGAAGGCTTTTTCGATCAACACACATACATTTACCTAACGGAAGAAGTGAACACTGTCATTCAGCTTATCTACATGCTAGAAGGAAACATAGAGCATCTTCCCGCGTCAGAGCCACAGTTCTCCGAAGCCATGACCCGACGTTTCGTTCAACTTATTAGAAGTCTTCATGAGGAACTTTTTAAGACTTTATGTCTACCGGCGCCAAAGTGTATTGATGAGGATCGTGATTCCAAATGTGCAAAGGTCATGCTACATGGCTTCAAGTACCTTGAAGAACGTATTAAGGTGTATGATATGATGGCTTACCTCTATGAAAAAGGACATTTCACCATGCCAATGCTCTTTCAGTGGATAATTGGGAGTCGCAAACGAGGAGACTTTTTAGTGATCGTCATGAGACAATCTCTAACAGACGGTTTGCCAACAGCCTTTCTAGATGGTTTCAGCGAGATCACTCCGCGATTTTGCAAACATCTCATGAAAACATACATGTAATATCCATATAAAAGGAGTGAGGTGTCAAGTGCAGTCATCATTCAACGCGCAGCCATGGAGAAGACAAGCAGCTTTAAAATTAGTGCAAACTTATCCATTACTGTGGAGAGAGATGGCTTGCTTTATCACCATCCTTGTGGAAGATTGTGTGCCTGAACTTAGCAAGATTACGCGACATTGGCTTCAAACTGTACTTAACGCAAACGAAGTGGCTTGAAGTCATTAGAATACAAGTATTACATCAACATGAATGATGGTGAATGGGAGACATTGCTTCAGGAGATGGATAGCATCAACTCAACCTTATTGCCATGTACGGAATGTCATGGCAAGAAAACTCCTATCAAGCTGCAAAAGGACAATCGGATGAAAGTGTCAAAGTTATCCAAGAAAAGACTGGCTGAAGTTCAATTGGAGAATATGAATGTACAAAATCAACTTGGACTTACCTGTGAATATTGTGGTGCTTACGGATATGCCGAGGATTATGATTGTCATTGCCACAAGTACAATTGCAAGTTGTGTGAACACTTGTGCGGCAACAAGTGCGGCAACAAGTGCGGCTCACTAACTGTTTCTGTGGAGTAAGACTGAGAGTCATTTGCTTACCAGCCGTCATAGTGTGCAGACGTGTTATATGGATATGTGAAAGATGGATGCAGAAACGTGTTTCAAGGACAGTATGTGGAATACATGATAAGTGAACTGGCACGTTTTGGATCTATTCAACAACTGCAGCACTTTGACATTTATTGGGAACTTGCTCATTCCACGTTGAACGTACCAAACTTACGCGAGGATTTCATCAAAGAGTGAGTGTTTTCAAACATTGACGGAGCTGAGGAGTTTGATGTGGAAGCAGCATATCACTTCGCTCGATTTAATCCAAGACTATTTGATGAAGTGAGAGAGTGGTTAATCTACATTGCAGTATAATGGCAGACATTACATTGAGACAATATATTGTGCAAAAAACATATTGTGAAGAAATGTTATTAGCTGTAAAAAAGTTTGCATGTTTAGTATGTCCTGCCTGTCAAAATGAAGACTGTTCAGAACATAATTGTCATTCTACATGTGTCTATACATATTGGAATGAAGCTAAATATTACATTCATTTAGATAAAGTGTTAGATAATGCAAATCAACGTTGTGAAAAATATGGTGTAGATGCTATCACATTTGATGAATTAAGTAGTTGGTTAATGTTCATTGAAGATCAATGGACTCCAATTATTCACACTATTGTATCAATACTTGATTTTGTAAGATATGTTGATTGAGTTGATAAAATAAAATGCAAGATATGTTGACAAAATAAAATGCAAGAAGTGTTAATCATTTAGTGTTAACATGTCGACGTGGAAAGACTACTTAACAAAAATTTACTTTAAACCTGGTCAACATGGGGCATTTGCTGGTCCTTACAAACTTTATCACATATTAAAAACATGATCAACCAGTCACTCATTCACAAGTGAAGAAATGGTTACAAGATCAAGATGCCTTCAGTTTACTACAACCTGTAAAATACAGGTTTAAAAGGCAACGTGTCATTACACGTGGAATTGATGACATGTGGGATATTGATTTAGCTGACATGGGAACATAGCTTCCTATAATGATGACACCCATGTTTATTGGTTGTCATTGATGTGTTTTCCAAATATTTATGGGTGCAGCCAATACCTAATAAATCACATACCAGTGTCATAGAAGCCTTTCAAAAGATTTTTCATGAAACACAACGAAGACCACGAACTCTAAGGTCAGATAAAGGAACTGAATTTAAAAACAGATGGGTAAAAGCATTTTTGAAGAAGGAGGGAATACATGCCTATACGACAAAGAATGAAACCAAAGCCAACTTTGCTGAGAGAGTCATTCGTACTCTAAAGGGAATGATGTATCGATATTTCCTACATAATCAAACTTATCGATATAGGGACATCCTTCCAGACTTAGTGTATAATTACAACCCTAGACCTCATGGCTCCCTCCCTAATAAGTATGCTCCTGCAGATATTCGTAAAGACATAGAATCGAAAGTGTGGAAGTATATGTATGTAGGCAAATTGAAATTAAAACCAAAGAAGAAGAAACCCTACAAATTTAAAATTGGTGATCAGGTTCGCATTTCTCACATGAAATATGTATTTCAACGGGATTATCATATAAAGTGGACGCAAGAAGTCTTCATTATCACACATCGTTGTAAGAAGCAAGGAATACACTTGTATCGTGTGAAAGACTTTTTGGATGAAGATATTGATGGACATTTCTATGAAGAAGAACTGCAGAAAGTGACAAAAGATATTGAATCAGTCTACAGAATTGAAAAGGTCTTGAAAACAAGAAAAAGACGAGGTGTTAAAGAATTATTTGTGAAGTGGTTAGGTTGGCCAAAGAAGTTTAACAGTTGGATGAAAGAAACAGATATTCGAAAATGAAGCATCCATTCACATGTTTGGTCTCTGGGCCTACAGGCAGTGGTAAAACTTCTCTAGTTAGAGAAATTCTAGAACAAAAGTTAATTAAACCCTCTCCAAAAACCATTTTATGGCTCTATGCAGTAGATCAGCCTTTGTATAAGGGAATGAAAGGTGTGGAATTTTACCAAGGCATTCCAGATAACATTGAAGAGCGTTTTAACCCGAAAAAACCAAACTTACTCATCATTGATGACTTAATGACCAAATGTCATAGTGATGAGCGTATGACGCGTCTCTTTAGTGTTGGCAGCAGTCATCAAAATCTAAGCATTATTTTTATTGTGCATAATTTGTTTCATCATGGTAGAGAAATGCGAAATATTAGTTTGAATACACATTACATCATTCTGTTTAAAAATCCTAGAGACAGTCAACAAATAAGTACATTAGCGCGACAAATGTATTCTGGAAAATCTTAATTTCTCATAGAAGCCTATCAAGATGCTACCAGCAAACCTCATGGCTATTTATTCATTGATTTGAAGCCGAAGACAAATGATCAACTACGTATTCGTACAGGCATTTTACCAAAAGATACACATTACGTATATGTTGATAAGGTAGCGTATGAACAAGAACCAAGTCACTTAACCATTCGCAGCCAAGATGCCTAAACGTATTCAAGCGAATCAACCTTTTCTTCATTTGCTTGCACGCAGCGAGCCTAAACGACGTAAATCCTTGTTACAACAAGCTACTAAGGAGGAATTAACTAGCTTGTTTGAAATTTGTTTGAATATATTGCGAGGACATTTACCCTTAAGCTCAAAAAGGTATAAGATGTTCAAGCGTGAACGTCATACCCTACGTACACTGGCAGATAAGAAGATATCACTTCGAAGAAAAAAAGAAGTTGGTTAATCAGAAAGGAGGATTTATTGGAGCTATTGCTAAATTTGCATTACCCTTGTTAGCTCAGTTGCTGTTAAAATGAAACATACTATGAAAATGGTCCTCATTCCTGAATATGAATATAAAATGTTGTTAGAAAAGAAGGGAAAAGATGTTGAAATCAAAACGAAAGTGAATAAACTTTTACGGGGGAAACGAACTCGTGAAAAAGCAATAGAAATGTCTCAAGTGCTTGGCCGTCATTTACGAACAATTCAGTCACAACAACGACAAAAGTCTGTTACAGCATCTAATGCAGAAAAATCAGAAAAGTCTCAACAGTTTCTAAACCATTTTCAACCTATTTATCATGTAAAACTAACACAACTTCTGGCAGAACTTAAGAAATATGGTACGAGATGGACTGATAAAAATGAACTTGTTTTAAAAACGGGTACTGTCATTACAAATTCTAACATTATTGATTTGTTGAAAGAAGCATTGGTTGCTACAAAAAGAAAAGAACGAAGAGTAGATAGCAATTTAGATGACAATTTAGACAGCAATGTAGAGAGTGAGGATGAAGAGTGTTAAACATGAAGTAATGTATATACACATCTAGTCTATCTACATCACATAAACGATTTAGCTGTCATGGAGTCAACAAGTTTTTACATTACTTTACTTAGCAATGCTAGTATGAACTATTATCCTAACAACAAGACTTCGAATTATCAAATTCGTATGCCTCGAACCATTTATCTGAACGGAAAATATGAAGTGGCTTTAGCTAAAATTCAATATCCACATACATGGACAACCATGAGACATGGAATGGACTATTCTATTCAGTATCGACAACAACCACTGACAGATGTTGTTCTTGACACAATCAATATTCCTTATGGTTACTACAGATCCATACAAGAGATATGTCATGCAGTCAATGAAGAAGCGACTAATTCTATGAAAGATGACCTTTCTAATTATACCTTTGAAGTGTCATTTTCCGCTGGATTAGCCGAGATTTTAGGATTTATCCCAGATCAATGGTATACTGAAACGTGTACAGCTGAATATAAAGCCGATGTGAAACAGGGATTTTATACACTTTATGTGTACTGTAGTATTTGTGAGCCACAAGTTGTTGGTGATTATTATGTTCCTTTGCTACGTTCTGTTGGAATACAAGGACATGATGGAGACATTATCATGAAAAGTTATGGAGAACCTCATTATGTTCCTGTAAACACATCCAAATTTGATGTGATACAAATGAATATTTAGTTCGACACAGGTCATAATGTTCCATTTCAAACTGGAAAGGTGATCTGTAAACTTCATTTTCGACCAAAAGCATTATGAAAGCATACACACACAATCCATCTATATATCGCAACCATTTTCTTCGTCAAGTGGGTGGAGAATTACCAGGATTTAAAGGAGCGCGAATACAATATGGAGATGGTATTGGTTCAATACTGGGATCATTGGCTCGCTAAGCTATTCCACTGCTTAAGACAGGAGCTAAAATAGTTGCACCACATCTTAGAAAGGCTGCAAAAGATATCGCGAAAGATGTTACAGGTCGAGTAGCACAACGTATGTTTGGTGGTGGGTTACGAGGACAAAAGAGAGCGAAACGAGCAAAACGTGTCAGAAGGCGAAAGACAGCTAAACGGATAACATCAACAAAACATAAGAAAGATATTTTTTAATCATGTCTTTACTTCATAATCATTCTTGTGAATGTAGCCTTTCTCCATTAGAATGGTTTCACATACCACCAACGCAAACTGCTGTAGAAAAAAGTTATAATGTGGACTATCAACCAATGACTACCATTAGAGAGGGTGCTCCAATAGAATTCTACATTCCTGCGAGTACAGAAGAATATCTAGATTTAAAGAATAGTAAACTCCATATTGTATGTCGCATTGTAAAGGCTGATGGAACACTGTGTGTTGTAGATGATAACGTGTCATGTATCAATGATTTGTTTAATGGGTTATGGTCCAATATTGAACTATTTCTAAATGATCGTTTGATATCACATAGTAACAATACCCATGGTTATACCAGCATCATATCTCATCTCATTCATGACTCGGAAGAAAGTCTCCATTCTGAGCGCTCTATGCGTCTCATCTTTAAGGATACTGCCGGGTCAATGAATACCCATGAGGTGAAAAGAGCTAATCATGAAAGATATGTATCAGGTTTTCATGTAAATGCTGAAGGTGGTGACATAGCTGAAACAGGAAATAATGGTTTACATAATCGTTTTTTGTATACACGTCTAAGCCGTGAGTTTATGCTTACAGGTGGTTTAAGGGTAGATTTGTTTGAGCAGGATCGTTATCTTCCTAATGGTGTTAGTATGAAATTACGTTTACATAGACAAAAAGACGAATATGTATTAATGGGCGCAAATAATGGTTTTAAAGTAGAAGTGAGAGAAGCGTTTTTAACCATTCGCAAAGTGAGGGTTAGTCCAGGTATTCAGTTGGGACATGCAGATGCATTGATGAAAAGTCCTGCTAAGTTTATTATTAATAGAAAAGAGTGTAAAGTTTTAGCTATTCCAACTGGATTTCAATCTTTTGTGAAAGATAGCATCTTTTTAGGCCAATTACCAAAACGTATTGTCATTGGACTGGTTCATAATGAATCGTTTGCTGGAACAGTATTGAGAAATCCATACAATTTTGAACATTTTGATCTTAACTTTATGCAGCTTTACTCTGATGGTGAACCAGTCCTATCCAAACCTCTCAAGCTTGATATAACTCGAGGCAAATATCTTGATTCTTTTGAAACTCTTTACAAATCTTTTGATAGATTGGATGGTGAGAAAAGTTCCATTATAAAACGGGAAGATTGGCCTAGAGGTTATTCTTTATTTTCTTTTGACTTAACACCTGATTATGATGGTGCTGATCATTATGCCCTTATCAAACATGGGAATTTGCGACTAGAAATGAATTTTGCTGGTGCCTTGCAAAATACAGTCAATGTTATAGTATATGCTGAATTTGATAACATTGTTGAAATAAGTGCAAATCGTAGCATTCAATTCGACTACCAGTCATGAACACGAAGCAGATAGAAGCCATACTATCTCATGATGCCGCGACAAAAGACTTGTTTCAAGGTGTGTTTGCCATGGACCAGTTACCATCTTTACAACGCGGTGCCTATGTCATCAACACAGACGATCATGATGAGCCAGGAGAGCATTGGGTGGCAGTATATTATGACGAAGACCCTGCAGAATATTTTGACTCTTATGGACTTTTACCTATAGACAGTCGTTTGAATAAGTTTTTAAAGTTTAATTTCATTTATAATTCAATTCCATTACAAACAGCGATATCATCTACATGTGGATTTTATTGTGTGTATTATATAATTCAAAGAGCTCGAGGACATAGTTCTTTTGAAATCATTGATGTATTAAGAAGAAGTGATGGTGATTTTGTTGTAAAGGATTTTGTATATAGACATTATAAACCATTATTTTATTGATGTTGTATTAATGAAGTTGTATTAGTTAAGTTGTTGGTAATTGTTAATTTTATTATGGATATTGTAAATAAACAAGACAGTTTTATACAACATTCTTTTTTATTGTGTTATACATTATTTACATTTTAACAATTATTTTACATTAAACTTTTATTTCACAAATACATTCAATACATCGATAAGCAAATGCCATTCATACCAATCTAAATTAATATATGTATCATAGACATTACACTCACGTTTCTAAATGCTATGAAAACTAGCATAACACTGTCCATTACCAAACTTTATTATTTTAGCATCTTCGTGTTCAGACAGTTTCAGTTCATATCCATGATCATTCATGTCAATGTCCATCACCATAACACACATGGGATGTGTCAGCTCAATGGACTTGGTGCCCCGCATGAGTTGCACTCCTTCCTCTTTGAATTCAAGCGTCAGGTTCTTTCCAATCCAATGCTTGCAACAGAGCGTACCATTCCACTGTGTTGAGGGTGGTGTAGTCGTAGTGTTCTGTAAGCTCGTCATATTTGCGAAATTGTACAAACACGTCTAGACAGTTCTCAGTCACACGCACTTCTAAATCCTCTGAGAAAGCCAGGTATCCTGAACTTCTCTAGATGGTCTTTCAACACAGATTGTTCATCAGGTGATAGAATGATATACTTTCCAAAATGTCTTAGCACAATGTCATCACATAAGTTTCTCAGATATGAGAATTCATGTGTAATCTCGTTCAACAGCCAGATCAACTATGAGCTGTCTCCTTGTCTGCAAAGACGTTTTTATGCTCTCAAGATGGTGAAGAGTGGATGTTCTATAGCTTCTAGGAATCGTAAGACTGCGCGCCAATTCTTCATATTAAAGTGAATCATATCTATATGTGAAGTATCTGGCACAACTCCCTTATAATCCTCTGGATAATCCTGTAAAAGATTTCTACAGAATGTCACACGTATGTTAGAATCATATTCAGCCACCGTCACTTCAACTTTATTTTCAAGTCTGCGTTTAAACTCATGTTTAAGCGGTATGCTTTTAAAGTCTTTCCACACTTCAGGTTTAAACCGATAATCAGAACTTCTCCGAGACCCTAGTATCACTTCATTCCTCTCATTTACAATAAGGTAAGCACCACCGTTAAATATGAGTGCATTCATGATGAGAATACCTCGTTATGAGCCGTCTTCTTGTCTTTGAAGCCTTTTATCCACTTCTTTCACTTGCTTCTTCAACATTTTCCATTCAGGTATTGTCAGCAAAATACCCTTTTTCGTAGGACGGTTTCTTCCAGTCCCCTCATCTCTGAGGTACTTGCGGATGTTTACCACTCCTTCATTGCTTTGTTTCATAATCTTGATATACTTTCCATTTCCTAGAGAAAGCATTCCATCCCATGACTGTGGTGTTGGTGCCGTCTCCACTTTCAATTTCTTGATGGTAGTGGTAGGATTTTTAACTTTTAAGTCTTTAACTGTATCTACAAGAGTATCCATATCAGTTGCAGATCTCTTACGACTTTCACGTTCCATGTTAACGCTTCAATGTTCACACCTCAAATAACTCTTACGTTGGAGGACCTCCCCTCTTTTATACCACAGCCTTGTAATGTTAATGAGCTAAGGAGGAATAGGCATCATCCAATACATATCGCTTGTCGTCATATCGGGAGAGGGCTACCTTTCTCAATTTCTCCGAGAAAAGCTGGTGACTATGACTTCGAATAATGTGTCCTGTAGCCATTGTTTGTGTTTTCTTGAACAAACTGTCTCTATACTGCACATGTTTAATGCGTCTTTGACAAGCTTGAGTGATGCCTTTAGCTGTATGTTTTTCTTTCCCGCCACACAATAAACTGTACATTTTTGGTCTGAGTCCAACAAACTCTTCAATAGGGATGCCTGCCGTCTCATCTTTCATTTTCCCAAGCACTTTTTTGTTCACGTTGGAATGTAGGAAGTGATCCGGCGGATAGTCACTTGTGTCGAACAGGTCAGCATCTTGCTGCATATCCTTGTAGATATCTCCGTTTCTATGTCGTAACATAGACTGTCGGTGTCCCTGAACAACAAATTGGCATTGGGATACTTGACCATGATGTAGTTGTAATGAAAGTTGAACATAAGCACTTTGCTGAGGTCGAGAATGGTGAAGCCAACTTGAATGGGTTTATCCAAAAGCAAATCCACTTTGCGCAAATGTACAGCGGTCAAACCTTCGTTGATAATTTTGAATTTGTGGAAAGAAGGTTTGGCTACAAGTTTCTTGAACCGCTTTTCCTTGTGAACCAGTTCAACATCGATTCGCTTTCTCACATTTTCCATGGTTTTACCAAACACAGAGTTGTTCATCAGTTTGAAGAAGTCTTTCTCAAACGGGTTCTTGGCCAATTTTCTCTTTTCCGTGTTCAAGGTAATGTATTTTGCTAACTATTTGCTCTGTTCAAACATGATGGCGCGATGTACTTTGGTGACGTTCAACCCTAGTGAGACGTACTGTTGTGAATTCCTGTAATGAAGTACATATTTCTTCTTGTCAGACAAGTTAGGAATGAGCTTTTCACTGGGTTTGTCTTTCATGTTCAGATCTTTCCGCAGCTTCTGACTGTACTCTGACAATTCTCCAACTTTGACACATTTCCATTCTGGAGCCACTGGGTAGTGATTATGATGATCATGGATTGAATTTGGATATTCTAAATCCACTTCCAAAATGAATCCAATGTCATCATCTTCATCCACATCCATGAAGTCGAGGGATTCTGGCTCGCTCACCCACATAAATCCTCTTTGCGGCATGCTTTGTGACATGGTCCAGCCATACAAGTTGTTTGCGTCGAGGTACATCAGATAGTTGTTTGGTATCTCAGAATTGTAATCTGCTACGTAGGGATTATTTGCTTTCGCATACTTGTGTGTGATCACAGATATTCCTCCACGTATGCCTTGCTCAACCATTTGGTACATATCAATGTCATTGATCAATTCCAACTTCACCTTTGTCGCTTTTAACATTGCATCCCACGACAGTCCTGGTGCTGTATAGTAGTGAGCAGGATCCAATTCATATGTGTTGAGGCACACTTGACGAAAATTTTCAAACACGTCAGCTAGTAATAACACATCTGATTTCAGGTACAGGTCGTGGTATTCACCAAATGTGGTACAGTTGAATGTATCCCACACCTTCTGCGCATGCGCATAATCCTTATCGCTAATGTCCTCTTCGCTAAGCTGACTATGAAACTTGTCCTTTGATGGTAGCTGTGTTTCAGCAAACTTGGATGGTTCGTCCACGTAATCGTAGGGGTACACTCCCTTTCTCAGCAACAAATCTTGTTGATCACTATCGTGAATGTGAGAGGTCATGTTGTAGAAGTTATCTTTCCCTTCTGCTGCAAGGTTGGATACCAACTTCTGTAGAGAGGTACTGATGAACTGAAAGCTGTCTGTAAATTTCAGATTGCTCATGGTGAATGCAATATATTTCTCAATGGTGTTGGAAATGACTGTAATCGTTTCACCTTTGAATTTCCCAATTTCCTTCATGATTAGGTAACTGTCATAGCCTCGCAAATTGTGGAAAAACAAGGGAATGGTAAAAGAATCTTTATCCTCTTGCTTATCCTTTCTAAGTCGGAATTGTAAGTTGCATTCACTATGTGCAGCTCCACGATATTTGCCATTGATGTGGTCATGATCTCTCACACGATCTGCTCCTAGAGGTTCATGACAAATGTAGCAATCAACAGCGTTCTTGAAATTCTCTTTGTCATCACGAGTAATCACCATTTCCTTTGGCTGCTCTAAACCACGTACAATACGATCACGTTCATTCACCATATGGTCTAAAAAGACTCACAGCATTGTCTCCTCGATACACAACTGGTGCAAGTGTGTCGTACTGGCTCACAACCACATAGGCAAAGCTGTTTGGACGATGATGTTGATACTTGTCTCCTTCTTCATGCTTTTGCGTGAAACATTCAAAGTCGGCATAAATCACAAAAGGTGTTCGCTGTTGTTTAGCCACATTCTTGAACTTGATGAAGGGTTGCTTGGGAAATGATAAACGTTGTGCTCCATTCTTGTCACACACTTCACGATGTTTATCTAAAAGATCTTGTCGTACAAACCCGTGAAGACAGTTGAAACAATAAAAGTATGTACCCTTATGCTTTGATCGATAAGACATAAGTCTGCTAAAATTCTTGATGAGGCAGTAATGCCTCGTCTTTTCATTGCTAATCAGAAGTAAGTTGATTTCTTTCACACTGACGTTTCGACTAAGTTGTATTGGAACAACTACATCTTGTTCATATCCAAACACGTTGATGGCTACATCGTTCTCCTTTTCAAACTTTGGAATGTCAGTAATTGGTGTCGGAAATGTCATACCCTCTACCTTTAATTCCTTCTCAAACGGTTTGTAATGATTCACGCGATTTGGGTTGCCGTCATGAGGGTGAAGGTAAGCCAATACTGACCATAAGAAACACTTGTTATCATCATTCTTAATGTTTATCACACCCTTTGTTTTCTTCACTTTCTTCGTTAGTGGAATAAAACTACTCGCTTCCAGAGGCACCAACGTAGCTGTGTGTACTTCAATGTACAGTATGTTATCCAATACCCAGCCAGAGCCTTGTCGCTCATGTTCGTCAAACTTAGTAAATAATTCTTTATAGGCTTCTGGCAAGTCCTGCTCAATATCTGCTGGATTATATGCTGCATATGTTGGACTGCTGATAAAGGCATTATCCACTTGTTCCATCATAACACTTTCAGCATTCGCTGTCAGTTTCTTGAAACGTGCATGCACTACAATGTACCATTTCATTCCATGGTTTAAGGTCTCCAACAAATGTGTCTTGGTACGGTTCTCTTGCTCTCACATTTCAAGCAGTAAATCTGATCCATCCTCAGACTCAAACCGTTTTTCCTGCGCGTTTTCACCAAGACTAACCCTTCTACCTCTCCCTACTTGTCCTGTCTTTTGTTTCTTTGAAACATGTTCTTCATGAGGCACATTTTCCATCTTAGCTGGTATGCATGCATGTGCCTCATAAGTATCCATAGATGGAAATTTTACATTGCATTCCATACACTGAACTTGACCGTATGGCCAAATGTCATCTTCTTTTGTCTCTTTGCTCCTTTCCCATGCTCTTCACGTTTCATCTTAGCTTGTTGTTGTTCCGTCAACTGCTGAAACTGAAATGCTGAAATGTAATCTCAGACATCC
Organism: Protula sp. h YS-2021; assembly: GCA_949752745.1. Lineage (NCBI taxonomy): Eukaryota > Metazoa > Annelida > Polychaeta > Sabellida > Serpulidae > Protula > Protula sp. h YS-2021. The sequence continues at coordinate 53,748,077 of OX457028.1, forward strand.
CCCTTTTATACACACTCATACATAGACAGAATTTGCGTTTTCATTTCACAACAGAGGATGGCTCTTAGAAGGGCCGAAAGATGTTAGTAAGTTGGCTCTTCACCAACAAGTCGGGTTTCCGCAACTACACTGGTATCTGTAAAACTGCTCCATCGTGAAAGGTCTTCTTGAGCACTTGAAAGGATGAAAATTATAATATCGAAAGTTTTTCAGCGTCGCACCACACCACCAGCAGTCTGTGCATGGCTCTGGTCCAGGTAATCTTGCAGTAAACTTGTACCATAGCAAACCACCGCAGGTTTTGCAACAGTAATGACGTGGTGCATTGTGGTGTACCGGACAGTTGTGTGGTTGTCCTGGATATTCTAATCACACCCAACACTTGTAGCATTCTGTCGTTAGCGTCACTACCTTGCCGTTTCGCATCACTGTGATTGTACGACTTGTAGACATCTTGCTGCTTGTTTTGGGAAATGTGGCCTTTAACCCTCATTTATATACTACTACATACTAGCAACCATCCTCGCATTATATGCTGGCCGGGGGGGGGGGGGGTCCGTAGCTACAGCAGGTACAGCAGGTACAGGGGGTGGGTCCTCAGTGAGGACCCGGGGGTCCTCACAGAGTACCCGGGGGGTCCTCACAGAGTACCCAGGGGGTCCTCACTTGAGGTGGTATATAACCCATGGTCATTTCAGTTTGGGTTCAAACCCGCTTCCGTCATCATGGAGTGCTTGTTCGCTTTGAACGATTCTCTCACCGTTGCTCAAGTCAGGGAACTTCACCTGCCTGTCACACCGCCACCGACACCGCCGGAAAGAGTGTACTTCTACCAGCTGCTGCCGGACCCGGCTCATGGATCAATCCTATGCGTTCCCGTCTTTTTTAATAGAAGGGTCACACTTGGAAAGCGACTGAGGGATATCGAGGCTGGCCATTATGACGAGGCTTTCTTCAGGACAACCATGCTGGGGGAGACCATTCCATCGCGTCTTGAAGAGGAAGAGTACCCAGCCTGGGGAGATTCTTCCTCCAACAGGACCTGAAGATTTGTGCTGGATGTGGCTGCATGATCTCCCCAGACCGGGTACTGGCGGAATGTGGCCACCAGCTTTGCTTGATTTGTGCAGCCCATTGGACGCAGCTGTTGGCCCTGAACAATTACTACACAGTCAGATGTTTCACCTGTGGCTTGAGAGGCGATCACTTTCTTTTCAATGGACAGCAACTCACACACTGCAGCAGGCCAATCCAAGACATCGTCGAATTTTTCTGAGTCCGGCAGCAGGAGAAGCAGCAGCAGCAGCAAAAACCTCTCGGCCTTTTTAGGGCCACCCACTAATACGAAATAAGCGCTAATCGTGCCATGGTGTTAGTATGTATGTGTATGCATGAGAGTGTGGGAAATGCTAAAAAAAGGGGGGGGGGCTAATTTTTATACCCCTTTTTATACCCCTTTTGACTTTAAGGGGGCCTTATAGGTGAGCTCTAACCATGTAGCTACGAGTTCTCTATTTATAAAACTTGTACGTTTGGGGAGGTGTCTCATCTGTCCGTCTGCCGTCTGGGTTAAAAATACCTTGACTTATGAAATGAAACGCTTAATCTGTCCGTCTGTCCGTCTGCTGTGTTATGTGTGGAGAGAGAAATAAAAAAGATTGCCCCAGCTGCCCCAGCTGCCTCAGCTGCCCGTTTGAATGGTCGTTTGAATGGCCGCCCGGTTGAATGGTCGTTTGAATGGCCGACCGTTTGAATGGTCGTTTGAATGGCCGCCCGTTTGAATTGCTGCCCACTATCCCTATTACGTCATTATGACGTTCATATGACGTTCATATGACGTTCATATGACCTCCATATGACCTCCATATCACGTCCATAACACGTCCACATCACGTCCATGACGTCATTATGACGTCACTGTTTTAGAAACCCCATGGGGCTTCTAAAACACCTCCTGACGTCATTATGACGTCACTTCCTGTTTTAGAAGCCCCACTTTCCCCCTAGTCCTGTGGGAGACGATGAATTTCTGCAGAAGCGGAAAATATCAAATCACTCCATCTAAAGCCAATGGTTCTGAGTGGCTTTCTTCGCTCGCTTAAATTATTATTCCTGAAACCAATTTTTCATAGTTTTTTAGCCGTTAGCTTATTACGTGTTTTCACACTGGTCCAGCAGCAGCGTCCCATTCAAAGCAAGGTATATGAAAGGTTTTCATGTCGCGTTTGCAGGTACTTTTGTACCTTTGTTTCGGCCGAATGTTGGGTCTTAGGGTCTTTAGGAAAACGTCCATTGTCCATTCTATGGCGTGGGCTAGCCAGCACAGACGTTTCTACTCGAACAATGCTGTCATTCTAGAGAGTTCAGTTGTCTCCAGGACTGCTCGGTTGTTGATTCGGTCTTGCCATTTGATTTTTAGTATGAGGCAAGCCCAGAGATCAGAATTTCTCAAAGACCTCCAGAAGTTTATCATGTAGTGTAACTTTAAGTGTTTATTGTTAGGTTAATTTTTTAGCAGGCCACAAAAAGCGGTTTACAAGGTTCTAAAGATATTGTTCGTTATTTGCAACAAGCGTGAAACGCATTTCTTCTAGTACACCCATCCTGCGTTTGTCCTTGGGCGAGTTCTATTGATATTGAACTCTTTGCTGTCGGCCCTTGTGTTTCTATAGATTCTCTATTCCTGGGCCTCAAACGCGTAGTTTAGAATGATGCAAAACATAAAAAAAGTTGCAGCAAGTACACATCCCTGTTTAACTCCAATAATAAGTTTGAACCAATTTGCGGTTGAACCATCAGATTTGACACAGCTTTGCATGTCTCAGTAGAAGGCTTGGATGAGGTTGGAGAGCTTTAGAGGTCATCTTACCTTCTCCAGGATCTTGTATAAGCCAGAACAGATCACAGTGTCGAAACCTTTCGTTAAGTCGACGAAAGCCAGACTGCAATTCGGGATAGACTCTTTCACCCTTTTCTTAATTCTTTTAAGGATGACTCATGCTAACAACTTACCAGTAATGTTCAGTAAAGATATTCCCCTGTATTTATTGCAGTTACTGGGGTCTCTATATTTTTGTACAGTGTAGAATTGTCTTGGGCAATTGAGTCTTTTCCCCAGCACCAAAAATATAACGCCTAACGTTTTCAACAAAACAAAGTTTTCAAGCTTAAAAGTGAAATAAAAAGATTACAATAGCAAACATGGCAAACAATATGAAAATTGAAGCAACAGGAAGATGTTTTCGCTGTAGCAGGGAGCAAGGGATATCTGCAGATCCCTAAAAGTATCACAGGGCAAGTCAACGTTTGACTTTGTAGCTTGCCGGGAAGAGCAGACCTATTTCAGAAAATAATGAGCTTGCGCCTTTTCAAAAAGCTAAAAGCACGGTTGTCCCTATCATTCGCAGATTTAATAGGTAAAAAAATGGTTCTGACTGACACTAGACCGATTTTATATGTCATACCAAAGGAAAACCACCCCTGTGATACTGATACTTTGTCGATATCATTCAAGAGTGTTGAGAAAGACACACTGTTAAACTTACCCGTTGAAATCTTTAACGCATACATATTTGCTAAATCTCTCCAAATTCCAGAACTCTGTTTTGCGGATGATGAAAAACGTATAAATTTCTTGACAAACTTCTACTTCAAAGACTTCTTAAAAACATATTTGTTGAAGAATTGCCTGATTACTCTTTTAAGAAGGTACACAATCAATACCATACAACAGCCTGATATGACAAACAGTTATCTAACACAAAATAGAGGATTTATGAAGCGCTAGAAGGGTGTTTAAAAGAGCGTGTAATGAAACCATATTATAAGGCCGAAAACAATTATCACCTTTTACGTGTTTTCAAGATCTAAACATTAATCATAGTTCAAAACGCTCATGTTGCCCATACCAAAATATGCTTCTGCTTATGTGCAGAAACATTTTGTGCGTTATCAGAAGAGGACCACATGATGAATGGATGCGATCACAAAACAATATGCAGTTTTACTGTAATAGTGCAGTTTCTTGCATGCCACTTTCTAAACACCCCTTGTTTTAATTGGCAAGATATAATTTAATGCTCAAACCAGAGTCTGATGTAATCGCTGATGATGAAAGTTTTAGAGATGAAACATGTTTGCAGAATAAAAACCCACGGAAAAACTTGTTGGTTTTAAGCGACAAGATATCGATTTTAACAGAGAGCATAGTTGACAATGTGCACCGATTGCCCGATACTTTTCTTCGCACAAAAATGAAATCTGTTATGAAAATAGTATAGACCATAAAATGGTCGCTGTGTTTAAATCTTTACTATTTTGCATATGTTATTAACATGCTCTGATATCACAGCCACAGGAATTTAGTATCAAGGACCTTACACACTTAGTACACGCAATAAGATGAAGCAAAGAGCAAAGTAGATGAAAACAGCTTGGAAGTGAAGATGTGAGATGATACGAACTTGTATCTATTAAGAAGTCAGAAATTGTCTTTAAGAACCTGCAATAAATGTTCACCGATTATCATGGCACTCTTAAGGTGCTTTTAAAGTGCCTAGAATTATGTGCTGTGCACTATGTTCTTGATGCCAATGTGCTTCAGATAATGATAAGAGTAATTATAACCTGCCCTTTGTTCATTTGGTTTTATTGATAAGTGGTTTAGACTAAGTGTTGAAAGATGTGAGTTATAATATTTTGTATCCATGTGTGATTGCAGAACTGTTTTTAGCAATAAAAGTATTCTTTTATGAGATATCTTGTGCTTCTCTGGAACATAAACAATATCCACAAAATTGGCGACGATAATATTATATCTCCGAGTCGGTCAGAAGAGAAAGCTATTGCCAGTACAAAACCGGCGGACAAATAACATGGTCAGATTTGTGACAAATTACTGTGAAACGGTTGCACCGATCTGGAAGCTCAGCCAAAAGTCTGTTAGCTTCAAGTGAGAGAAAACCAGGAAAAGCACTCATAAGAGTTAAAACAGCGAATAACATCACCCAGAACCATTTTGATCCTTAGTCTGAATATAAAGTGTATGTATGTTGAAATAAGGCTCTGTATGCCATTCTGATAAAAATGATAGGTAGTTGCATACTCCAGCAAAATGCTAAGTGATACTGATTCGATACTTGCAGGTGGAAATAGAGGCGCTAGCAATCGCAGGTGCATGTATACACTTTGGAATATACTTGCTGGACACACTTTTTTCTGTGTTTATCGATCACAAACAACTGCTGCCTATTTATAACAACCCTGTTTCAAGTGCCTTCCCTAGCATCTAAAATTGGCTGCTCAAGTTACGACAATATGATTTCACTTTGTTTTATTATAAAGGTAATTTTCAATCCTGTGGATTACCTGAGTAAATACAGCGCCAAACAACAACTAGTGGGAAAAAGACAATGACAAATATGTCAGCTTTGTGATTTGTTTGTCAAAGACTAGAGGGGCCATCAGAGATGGAAATATCTTGCAGCACACAATAGAGTACTTGGGTTGTTACAATTGAGAACTTTCTTAAGGAAACGGGGTTAACAAAGAAATTCTAAAACCCCCAAAGAAAGTCAGGGCGGAGCTTGTTTTGGGGCAAGGGGTACTCTTAAGAGGGAACAGGATTCTCATACCCGATCATCTCCAAGAAAGAGTTATTAACTCACGAGGGTCATCTAGGCATAAATAAAATCCTACGTCTACTGAGAGACAAGGTTTGATTTCTACATACGGAAAAAATGCGTGGGCGCACAACAAAAACCTGTCTCAGCTCAGTAGCAACAGAAGAAGGGTCAGGGGACTTTTACAGATGACAAAATTGTCGGACAATACTTTTGAAGAATTGATTGTAGATTTTGCAGACTTTGGAGGGAAATACGTCTTAGATGTTATTGACAATTTTCCTGGATTCTCAATGTATGTGGTGATTCCGAGGTTGAATAACATTTTAGTACGTTTTCCATCCCGAAGGTCGTTAAAGCCGAAAAAGGTCCTTTATTTAGTTCTACAGAGCTTGCATAATTCGCACTGAATCTAAATTTTAAAAAGAAATGAGCGAATTTCTGAGAAATTACCAAGCTTGTTCACACCAAATAACGGTAGTGGCTCCATTTATAGCTCTTTTTGGTCGAAAGATGCAAATCATAACCCCTAACTTTGAACACAGAAGTAACCAGAATTCGGTCTTTGACAAACAATAAATGCAACTCACCGATCGATCCTGCAAACAAGGCGAAGATAAAATGCAGCGTCGAGAATTCCAAGATTATATCTCAAAACGACATCACGATTGGTGATCAAGTGCTAATCAAGTGCTACTTCTTGCGAGGCACAACCTTTCATGGTTAGATACAAAAATTTCAGTATGATTACGGCTAAGAGTAAATCCAAATCCAAAACAAGAAACAGTTTACATTTCAAAAAGTACATGTACCGTATATTGATGAGGAGGAATTACCAGATACACAAAACACGGAGATGGTACAACACTGTAGAAGGTCAACAGGGGTTGTAAGAAAACCAAAGAGGTTGATAGGAGTAATGTAGTTATGCAAAATTGGGTAGATAAGAGATATATTAGTCTCATGTATCAATGCAAGAATTTAGGAAAAACAATTTATAAACTTAACTTATATTTTTTCAATATTGATGATTTACCTTTGTTTACAAAAATGGCGTTGTTTGCCCAGGGTGCACTCTTGTAACCGTCATGTTGTGTTTTTAATGTGTGCTCTTTGGCAAGGTTCAAATTACTGCTCAGTCGTAACGTTTCTCGGTAGAGTTTATTTCACAATGCATTCGAATTTTTTCTAAACATAATGTCTTCATCTAAATAGTAAAATAGGCTGTTATTTGCGCGAAGTAAGAGGAAGGCAAATAACTAAAGTAAGATAGTATTTTGTTTAAAGAAAAGGAGAAATGTAATGCTTTGTATCCATGTGTGAATGCAGACAAAGGAACCAAAATTTTTAACAATAAAAGTGGTCCTTTGTGTAACCCTTGCGCTTCTCTGGAACTTAAGCAATATCCACTAAATAAGTGAGTCTGCTATAATCAGTAATCCCCTGTTTTCTAATAGATAAACAATATGTTATAACTGTTAAGCGATTGTTATCTTCTGTTGATGTTTGTTACTCCGTCAAGTGACAAGTGTCTTTATTGGTAAGTATAGTTATATATGTCTGAGCTAGTTGTGAATGTGAACAGTTATGATTCAAGGATATTTATAACATTCAGGATATATTATTCGGTATGCTATGGTATATAGTAGTAGTAAGGGGTGATTCAAAATAAGAATTTTTCCGAGCTGTGCGCAAACAAATTTGCTCAAATTTGCCTGCAAATTTTATGCAAGCAAGAATTTGCACAAGTGTACTTGAGCGCGAACATTCGTGCAAATATGAAATTAATCAAGCGTAAATACCTGAATGAGGGTAAGTGTGAAAGCGCGTATTTATGCTATATTGTTTTACTGTTCAACGAAATGCCATCAACAACAGGACAAAGTTCCAAGACACCACTTACAGCTGCTTGTTCATCAGTGGAATGCAACATGCTTGTATGCCCGAAGAGGTACAAAAACTAAGAAACGGAACAAAGATGCAGTTAAGGGACGGACAGATCATGGGATAGCTGAGAACGCAGGTATGTTTGGTTCATTTATCCATTTTTTGTCGTTAGTATTATCAAGCAAATGTACATATTAAATAAAATTTAGATTTTTTTTTGCTTCTTGTGATTGGAACATGTTGCCTATTTGCTCCCGGTACTAAATTTTTTTTAATTAAAGTAAAACGTTTAAGCAGGCACTTAATTATGCGAAACAAATAGCATGTACTTCTAGAAAAAGGAACCAAAATGGTTATAAATATGGTTAAATTTTCAGACAAATACACACAAACCGACGTCCAGCATGAAAGCAACACCAACAATACGAATAAGGAAAATGTACCACCTAAAATCACTTCTACTCAAGAAAGTGAAATGGAAATTCGAAAGTTGAGGAAGATGAATCCCAAAAACCCTTTGAAAGATTTTATTGATGGTAAGTGTTTCTGTCTTAAACACATGAGCTATATGTTATGCACATAAATGTGTATAATCGCAGTCATATATCTGACGATCCATGTAGAAAAAAGTACCAGTCGTCAACAAAAGCGATATTTTGTCACTTACATAGAATGTGAGTGCATTTTGTTTCGACTTCATCTAATTATCATCTCTTTTTTATGGCAGAATCTCATCCAAGCGTCATCGCGAAACCAAAATTAACACGCACATTTTACTGCGTGGATATTTGTGATGGAGTGGGAGACAACTACAGTTTACTTATCAAATGTCCCACTGACGTTGAGGAATACAATTTTTTCATTAGGCAAATTGCAAACACCGGTCCTCTCTTTGGAATGCATGAGCTTCGCTTATCTCTTAACGAATTGAAGACGCTGGAGTTTGAAATGAAGCATCTAAAGAACAGCATAGAAAAAGGTTAAAAAGGATGAAGAGCATGAATTGCTTGGATATCACATCACCGGATCGATCCACGCTGATGTGTTATATGCTGGAGATCGTGGTCCATCCGTGATTCTTTTCATAGGGGTTGATAACCACATCAAGCGCAGAGTAGAAAGGAACATTTTTGGACTAGCTTGTCTTGATATCGATGCATTTGATCAATTGTCTCAGCAATTCGCTATCATAAATGAAAGATTTCCATCTATCGCAAGCACTCCTTTATGCGCTCTCACATAACGGTGTGATGGCAGCCATGGCTTGTTCTGTCTGCACTCCATGGGGGCATAGATTAATGTCAACTGACCTGATGAACACTCACTGTCTGTTTTGCATTGATATTTTTTGTGCATCGCGTGAAAAAAGTTTCACCATACATCGATTCATTCGATGTAAATAAAAGTGTTTGAAATTGAAATTGGTTTTATGTCTTTTTTTAATTTACAAGCAATTAGTTAGAAATGGATTGGTATATATTAGTGTTTTTATTGTGTGCATAACAAAATTAAACCTTGGAATTATTAAATTTAAATAAACTGATCTAAAAATTCTGACAAAAAAACGAAAGTCTTTAATTGTTAGTGTTCAAGTAGCAGATACATTAATAAAAAGGGATGGGCACACCGACTCGGCTTTATCTATAAATTTCTTATGTATTAGAGGAAATAAAGGCATCGATCTGCCTCATTTATCACTTTGGTGCGAGTAAATAAACATGTTTCCATTTAAGGAACCTACTACCATTTCTATAAGTGGAAGTGCCGGATCTGGAAAGACCTCATTTGTTAAAAGGTTGCTCCAGCATAAAAATGAAATGGTAATTCCTTTCGCAGACAAAGTGCTTTATTGTTATTGAATTTGGCAAAAAGCATTTGCAGAAATGGAAGCAGAGCTACCATTTGTAGAATTCTATCAAGAAATTCCATGCCAAGAAAAACTTAACGATTTTGCTGATAGTAACAATCATAGAATTGTTGTTATAGACGATCCCATGCAAGACGTTGTAAAAATGCAGAAAAGGCAAATCTGTTTACAATAGTCTCGCACCACTTATTTTTGTTCGTTTTGTTTTTAAACCAGAATATATTTTGTCGGGAAAACACTCGCGCAATATCAACTTAAATTCTCCTTTCCTTATTTTAATGCGAAATCCCAGAGATCTTAATCAAATTAAGGTACTTCCCCGTCAAACAGGTGCTGGAAATGTGCTTGTAGAAGCATTTCGAGATGTTCACTCAAAACCATTTGGTTACCTAGTGGTTGACTTGAGGCGGTATTCAGAAGAGAAGTGCAAGATAAGAACAAATATTTTCCCAGTTGAAGACACAATTATTTATACACCATAAAAACTCGTGTTCTATAACATCTTGCTCGTTTGTATAAGATGAAACAAGTGAGAAACACACCTAAAAGACTCTACCAAGAAAGTCACTTTCTGAAATTGTTCTTAAACACAAACAAAAATCAAGCAATAGCGCTACTGCGAAACAATAACTAGCAGTGCTAGAAATTTTAGTTAACTTTCACAGATTAGAAGTACCAACGCACACAAATGAGCTACTAAAGAAAAGAAAACGCGTAATGCGTGATTTTATTAATCCTGAAGTCAGACTCATTTACAAATAAGAATTAATTACAAAACACAGCTTACAAATAATTGATACTCTGCTCTCAGTATGGACTAAACTACTGAATCTACTCAAATGAATTCTGCAAAAAAATCGTCGTTATTCCTTTCGAAAAGCACCAAAGGCTTGTGAACAATAAACCACTAGATTATAAAAACAGTAATTCCTCGCATGCTGAAACTGATGTAGTGACGGAGATAGAAGAAAAATCAGAAGAAAGCAGTCAGGATAACGAAGTCAAATCACAGAAAGAGGAAGCTGTTGCAGAGAGTGAAACCAGTGCAGCTTCAGAAGAAAGCAAGTTACCAGAGAAAGAAAACAAAAAGAATTCTTCAAACTATTTAGATTCTCAAAAGACAGATTCTTCTACCGATTTGACTAGCCCACACCGGGAATTCCAGCAAAGAAACCACGAAAATTAAAGCTCGGCTGGCAACACCGCTGGAAAACACTGACTGATCATGGTTACTGGTGACAGCTTTCTATCACAGCTTTATTTCGATCCAAAAAGCCCAGCAGCTTTTTTAGGAGTGGACCAGTTGCACAGGCTTGCAAATGAAAAGGAAGATCGTAAAATTTCAAAGGGTCACATACTTCGTTGGCTACAACAGCAACCAATATATACCAGCAACAGACATTTGTTCATAGATTTGATCGCAGAAAGGTAGTTGTACCCTATATGGGGTACATGTATGATGTGGATAATGCGTATATGACAGATTTTGCCAAAGAAAATGACGGATATAAATTTTTTCTTCTGATGATAGGCGATTTTTCACGTTTTGTATGGACACGCCCGCTAAAAAAGTTAACTGGAGAAGCTATTACAGCAGCAGTTGAATCAATTTTCAATGAGAGTTAATCAAAACCAGAACACATACGTTCAGATAAAGGCAGTGAATTTAAAAATAGGACATTTGACTCTTTTTTAAAGAAAAACGGTGTGAACCACGTCGTAACACAAAACTCTCCCTAAGCATCTTTTGCTGAGCGTGCAATTGCCGTCGTAAAAGGTCGTCTCCTTAAACATATGATAAAAAAAAACCAAAAAGGTGGGTAGACCGTTTGCAAGACATAACATGCGGGTATAATGCCAAATTTCACCGAATAATACAAATGAAACCAAAAGACGTTAAGAAATCGGACGAGTCATTATTATGGAAACGCATGTATCTTCCAAAACCAAAAGTCCTGAAGCAATCCAGAAAATGGTCACAAAAGACTAGAAACGTCAATCCTTTCAAATATAAGGTTATTGATGTTGTTAGCATATCCACTAAACGCTCCAAATATAAGGTTGGTGATGTTGTTAGCATATCAACTAAACGCTCCAAATACGCACGTGGCTACGATAAAAAGTGGTCAAATGAACTTTCTCGTATCTGATCGTTTTGTAAAACAAGGAATTCCAGTGTACACAGTCAAAGATTTGAATAATGAACGAATACTTGGAACTTTTTACAGTAAAAAACTGCAGAAAATAAACCCACAAAGCTATCAAAAGTATGAAATCGAAAAGATCTTAAAGAAAAGAATACGCTAAGGTAGAAAAGAAGTGCTTGTGCGATGGCAATCCTGGAATAAACAATTCGATTCCTGGATTCCTTTGGAAGACATCGAAATAGGTACATGCATTAAAGGAACGCTTATAAGCAAAAACATGTCCTGTTTCTCTAAATTCTCAGAAATACTTTCCTCAAAATAACCCAACAGATTTTACTGTAGGACTGCCAGAGAACATTTTTCTAGGGGGACATGGATATACGCTTTGCATACATTTAATCTCAAGGAAAGAATTTCAGAAAATATAATCGTCGTTTGCGACATTTGCGATAGTAGCTTTATTTCTGACAACAAATATCCTGCAATACGCATGATTCCATCAGGTAGCAACAGAAACAACACGTTTGAAAATCCCATTTGGTTAGGAGTTTCACGCCACAAAGTTAAGAGGCTGCGAGTGTTTATAAGGACAGAAAAACTCCCACATTCATCAGGAATCCAGTGACCTGTACACTTGAACTTCGACGCTGTGCGTGAAAATGTCATACGTACCATATGTAAGTAACCCTGAACAATGGCGTCATCATTTTGAGCAGATGGTGCGCAGTAATTCCAATCGTCAAAAAAATTTCTACGTTGTTCGTTCATCTAAAACCGGAGCTGGGTAGTCATCGGTAGTAATGGTGTCACCTGTTCAGCAGGATGTTGCAAGGGCAAAATCTGATTTAGAGACTGATCTGGAAGGAAATAAAACCCTTGCACAAGAATAGACTGCTCATTCGTCGACCAAACGTCGAGGAGGAAGTAACAAAAGTAAGAAAAGCAGAAAAAGTTTCGCTGAGGAACAAGATGGCATTAAAATTCAACCGGTCACTTGAGGGTCATCAGTCTAATCTCGCCCTGTTCTCACCAAAGCCAGTAGATGTTGGGGGTAGAACAGATGCAATTCGTAGAGTACAGACCAGTATCACAAGTCTCATCTGGAACGCCGATTGAATTCAACATTCCAGGAAGTGGTATGGATTACTTGGATTTAAAAAGAACGTGCCTTCATGTTAAAGTCAGGATTCTGAGACCCGATGGCACCCCTGTCGACCGACCCACGCGTCGATGTTGGATTTTGTAACTTGGCCTTGCAAACAATGTGGCGTCAGGTGGATCTGAGTATTCAGCGAATAGTAGTCGCGCCCACAGTAAATACAAATTATAGCTATAAAAGGCTTATGGATGTTCTTCTCACTAAAGGTGAGGACAGTATAGAATCATTTTTAGTCAGCTATACTACAAAGATACTGCCGGATGTATGGATGAAGGTGACCCAACAGAAGGCGCGAATTTTGATCTTATTGAACGGTATGCTTGGAAAATGAATGGAAAACAGTTGCAGCTTAGTGGGACCTTTGTATCTGGATTTAATGCAACAAGAGACTCTTGCTGAATGGAGTGCAAGCAAGCATAGTACTTTATCCGTCTTTAAATGCGTTTTGCCTGATGTCTGATGGAACTGCTTACACTGTTGATATAACAGATATTTGTCTTAAGGTCTGTACAGTAAAAGACAATTCTGGAGTCATTGTTGGACACAGTTAAGCGATTAAATCCACAAACGCACTCTATCCATTTGAGCGATCAGATCTTAAAGTCTACAATGCACCAAATGGCTTGTACAACATCTCAGTAGAAGACCTGTTCTTAGGACAAGTACCATCGAGGCTCTTTGTTGCGCTCTGTGCCTCAGAAGCTTTCAATGGATCATACAAAAGGAATCCATACAGCTTTCAAAACTTGTCGCTGGGCTACATAGGCTTTTTCGCTGACGGTGAAAGCAGCCAGCTGTTTCTATGAGACCAAACTATAAAAATCGCGACTATCGACATCACTATGTTCAGTACCACAGCCAAATACGGAACTGACGAAGCCAACCTTATAAGTCGTGACGACTACCCCCAGAGACTATTGCATCTGCATCTACGGCTTTGATTTGGATTCCCGCCACAGTTAAGAAGTTGCTAGTTTATCTCGAAGAGGGCATACAAGGCTAGCCATTGAGTTCGCCGAACAGTTCATAGGAAAATCAAATAACAAGATGTATTTCGGAAAATTTAGAAATTTTTGGGCGTTTGTTCCAGGAAGAGGATATTGTATCATGACGCAGGTTAAACAGTTTATTATCAATTGTTGAATCTTCAGCAAACCAATTCTGCAAATTAAACAAAGTATATTAGGTATTCATGTGAAAAGCCAAATAATAATAATAATAATAATAATAATAATAATAATAATAATAATAATTGATTCCTAAAGTCAATATCAAAACTATGTTCTGAGATCATTACCTGCATAAAAATAAGTTAGATTAACAATATTTAGATAAATAATGTCTATTTTTTCAGCGCGTTTTAATAAAAGCTACACCTAGGGAGTCTACGGCAAATAAAAATCAAGAACATAATGCTGAAGCGAGTAATGAGGCAGCAAACAATGATCACCACTTGACTACTGCAAGTTGCATAAAAGGAAACGATACTACAGCACGCAATGAACCTGACTTGACCAACGAATTGGATTTGAATGAATTGGCATTTAAAGGTATGTAGTTTTTTTGTTTTTTTTTACTGAAAACGTTTAATTCAACTTTGAAAAAACGTTCAATTAAAAAAAACTTACTCAAAATATCACAGAACTGTATCAAGCTTTATTTCACAGGGATTAAAGACAACTGAATTCAGTTGTCGTTTTTTTCTGTGTTTTTTATTTTGCAATAAATTCCAAAAACGAGTGGAAAAAATGAAATTACGCACGCAGCAATTATAGTAAGTATAAGCCATGCTTTATGCTTCGTCATATCTATGGGATTCTTTTTAACTGTAGAAAAATCTGACACGTTATCATATATCCAGCTTGTGGCATCTTCAGTCGTAGAAACATAACAATCCTTGTCACTAATTACTTGAACGTCGGGATGCATGTAGGTAAATTTTAATATTTCACTGCAGTTAAGAAGTGGACAGTCAGTAAAATGCAATATTTGAAGTTGAACATATTCCCCTTCACTTAAAATAGGAAGCTCACGAAATAAGAGTATTATAAAACGCCAAATGTCTTATCCAATTATTATAAATGAAATCTGGCCAAACGATAATGTCTGGCGATTGACACAAAACAAAGCCAATACTTGAACCGGATTCGCTGTCGCTATCTTTGTCCTTTCTTATTCGATAACGTATTATTTACACAAACAAAAGCAACGTAACAATGTTCTCTTAAACTTGGATTTCGCCAGCAAGAATCCAAAAACAATGGTCAACAGAATCGACAAAGGGCAAACAGTTGCTATCATTACGATATTCATCTCATTAAGAGTCGTTTTGTTGGTTGTATCGGTTGGCAAGATGAGGTAATCGCTTGTAATTTCAACGGAAACTGTTGACTCCGTGGTATAGTTATGAGAACGAGAACGAAATGTTGTTTTTGATGTTTTTCCGACGTGGTTTTTGATCTGGAAGGAAACATAGTCGTGGACGTCATCCGCGTTTGTTGAGAATCTGTGGTTGTTTTTTTTTTATTTTCGAGAGTTTCGAGTGAGCTTCGTGTTGTCATCGTTGACTCTTTGACAGTTTCAGTGGCTATTGGTAAAGTTAACAATGTAGCCTCGCAGTCTGTCAAAACATTAAACTTAAAGCTGTTCTGAAAACTACAGTTGAATTCCACTCTTTGATCTCGAAGATCTACATCCGTGAGATTCGGCCACCAAACCAAATTTTTAAGCAAGTCCCGATACGTAATTCTACAGGCTCTTAAGTTTAAACGAGTCACACCATTAACTAAAGCAGGCGCAATGTTCGGAGGGTTTGCCAGACCAACGCAGTTAATAACTTCACGAAATCGTGAACAGTTCTTCATTTTCAAATATCTGAGTTCAGCCGGCACAACCACGAGGAAAGTTATTGCAATAAATATTTCCAACTTATCCATATCTTTTCACAGATTTCTACGACGAGGAAAAAGCAAATCCCGAGATGCACCCACATGAGAGGGAGTTGTGTGAAGGTACTATTAATTTACCCCTAATCTAACATTTTAAAAAAATATTTTCTTCAACACTTTTTTTTACTTGAAACTGCGTTTAAGACAACGGAAATTTTAAGATATGACAGGTGTGATATGTACTTGTTCAACTTCAAATTTTACCATGGAAGGATGTCAAGGGAACAAAATGATGAAAAAACTGAGCCCAACATACAACATAACCTCTTTAATCTCTCGGTAAGAAGAAAGCAGAAGTTTATATGTACAAACAGTAGCTGAAGGATATAGGAAACATTAAGATAATTAAAGGGATTCAAAGAGATAAGCGTCTCTAAAGGGGGTGAGTGGAGAAGATCAACATAATTTCGGGAGGGGGAGTAAGGATAAATTTTTATACATTATTATCAAAATATCACAACCCCTCCTCCCTCTCCATCCTCCTATGTTCAATTTAAAAAAACCCTCTGCGTGACTTATTTACCTTGAAAAGGTAACAAATACCACACCCAATAAACTCTTCCTCGTCGTCAAAATGGTCAGCAAGTAGAAACCATGGTTTGCTTCCTTTTCCCCGAAAAGAAAATCATAAACTTCTGCAATTCCATGCGAAAATTTGGCCCACTGCGAAGGATAAAGAAAAACTAGGTAGATGTTTGTTTTGGTTGTAAAATAGCTTCAGAAGCTCAGATTGCAGGTCGTATGAAAATATAAAACGCCATGTGAACTTTCTGGCATACGCAATGCCATTCTAAGTTTCTTATTTTATTTTGCGAATGAAATGCAACTAACTTGAATTCCTCGATTGTAAATTTCACCCCTTTTTCCTCTGGAATTCTGTACCATGTTCCCTGCTCATGGAACAGGCACGGTCGAGCAAGTTCGATGATCCTGTATAGAAAACATAATTTTTCTTATTACAGATCTGCTGAGAAAGGGGAAATTCCACCCAATCGTGTTGACGAAGAGGAGATAATTGAAATTGTTGACTAGACTGATAAATGAAAGAAAAAAATAAATGTGATCAGTAAATATTAAAGATGCTATTTCAATTACCGTCTTCTTTTTCAACAGATGTAAGGAACTTGTCTCCTCCAAGTTCAACGCGAAAAATATCTGTAAACTCTTGCACTCCTTTCTCATAAGCAAGCATTTTTGCAGAAGATCTATCGCCGTTTCTATGAATTTGAAAAAAAAAAAAAAACAATGTGCAGGAAATAACTTATTACGTGTCTTTTGATGAAGAGACAATTTGCTTTCGACTGGCACTGCGTCATTATTCATGCACACAGTATAAATGACGAAACAGTATCAGGAAGAATATGTCACACTCTGAGATCAATAATAACCAGTCACGCTCATTCAATGCATTTCAATGCCCAACAAAATAGAGGTCAGACTTGACACGCATTGGCTCAATAATAAAGTACAGTATAATACCGCAAACACAATATGGTGGGTTAGAGAGAGAGGGTGAGTGGGGGATGAGGGAGGGTTAAAGGGTGGGTTAATGATTGTTAAGATAAATAAATTTTGTTGCATTTTACATTTCCATTTCATGAAATGTATAAAATCGATCAAGCAAGTTCCTAAAATCAATATACATAAAATACGAAAATATTACACTTACCCGTTTCTGCGTTATCATATCTGGTCAACAGATCTCCCTCATAGATACCAGATGAAGAATTAGAAGCTTCGTTGTTATCCAGTTTTTTTTTCAAAAGTATACTGATTTGTAGTCAAGAATCCAGACGCAAAATAATACTCAAAATCATATTCACTCAACAGACTCTAATATTGTTCTGTTGCTTGTTCAAATCAAATCACTAACATCACTAACCGGCCTGCAAATTGTGCATGCAAATTGCGCGGACCACATTACTGGAACGATTCACTTAAGAATAGTGAATCTATTCAGGTATTTACGCCTGATCAATTTCATATTTGCACATATCTTACACTTGCGCCAATTCTTGCTTGCATGCAAATTTGCAGGCAAATTTGCATGCAAATTTGCAGACAAATTTGAGCAAATTTGTTTGCGCACAGCTCGAAAAAATTCTTATTTTGAATCACCCCTCACTACTCATAATCATAATTGTATATAATATTTTGTGTGTATGGAACTGAATAACATGAATGACTTGAAGTTTGTAAATCTAATAAATGGGTTTCTTCGCGTAACAGAACCCGGTGCGATATCGGTCCCATTTGCAACCACCGGGAGTGTAATTTTGTCCTGTACAATC
Source organism: Protula sp. h YS-2021 (assembly GCA_949752745.1). Taxonomy (NCBI): domain Eukaryota; kingdom Metazoa; phylum Annelida; class Polychaeta; order Sabellida; family Serpulidae; genus Protula; species Protula sp. h YS-2021. The sequence goes on from OX457028.1 coordinate 53,765,997, forward strand.
GCTAGATGAGTAATAATAATAAGCACAATTGCACATTTGCACAGTTTCATGAGTTTCGGATTAAGGGTACATTTTCATTAACTTACCGGAGCCATATCATTCCGAGTGTAATCAAAGAAAAAATACTTGAAAGGTCCCAGTTTGGGCTATATGTCTGACGCTAAAGGACGAAAGTCATGCCAGAGAGGGCTTGGAGGTTCTTATATTGCCACATTTTTATGCCTATTAAGCTGATAAATAATAAATATTTAGGTCATCAAAATTCATATAATATTTATGAATCCCTTAATGATTTCATAACATTCTAGAGACAAATGTTAAGGCTTATAATGTATCAAAAAGATATGTGACATTGTTGCGTACAAGTTGACAAGTAATGGTGTCAAAATTATGTTTGGAGTAGGGAAACAATTTCTATTGTGGTTCATTGCCTTTCAAAATGACCCCTGAACATTAGTTTTAAAAAGCACCTCATCAATTAAACACGACGATCCAAATTAGCATCAATCCTAAAGTGTTTCCATGCCGTGCTGTTAGTGTTTCCATGAGTACATGTGAAGCACATTTTCCAATTCGAATCTAAGAAAATTTTTACAGGACATTGAGTGCAGTTCCATATCAATCCCTTTCTTCGCAGGATACGTGGAAAACTATTTAAAACACATCTTCTCTTTTCGATCAAACATTCCACAGAGATCTGTTTGCAATTCTGACCAATTTTTAGACTTATACTGGTTACATATGTAAACTATTTTTCTGACTGGATACGCAGAAAGTGAATCAAAATATGTCTCCCTTTGAAAAAACTAACGTGCCTTGACAAATTTCCCATTTTTGCTATACTTCCGTTTGCACATGCTAAAGCATGTGCTAAATTAATCCCTCGTCAGAGAATACCAAAGAGTTACATTTTATGGCATTAATACTGAACTAATATAAACAATATAATCATACTTTACACATGGAATTATAGACTACTGTTAGAGTGATATTACATTACTTCTGCATCTCGCAAACAGTAAAGCTACCTTTGTACATAATGTGTGCGAATTTATGAAGTAGCGTATTAGGTGTTATATATATCGCGGTTCGATTCCCACTAAGTGCTTCTAATATTTTCGATTGTCCCTCGCAAGGCCTCGTGCTTTGTATGCTTAAACATAATACTTCCCTGTTAGGGTTGACCATTGGGAAAGACCAACTGACTGCCCCGAAAAGTGCGGCCAGGCAGCTTGGGAAGACAAGCAAACATATACGGGATCTGGGTAACCAGGCATGTAAGACCTAGCTTGCTATGTAAACTGAAAATTGTATGAAGCGCTTATAGCTCAGTAGTAGACCGTCTGACATGTAATCCCGAGGTCGTGGGTTCGATTCCCACTAAGCGCCTCTAATACTTGTCCCTCGCAAAGCCTCGTACTTTGTATGCTTGAGCATATATATATTATATTATTACTATTATTTACAGTAGCATGCACATCGATCAATGCAATATACAGCATCATTAAACTGATGTCTATAATTGTAGGTAGCTCTATTTTATCCCATCGTATCCAAGAAAAGCAGAAAAGTCTTTCAGCAGCTACTCGTAGTATAACAGGATAAATTCCCCAGCACTGTGTGTCAAACGGAGAGGGATGGTGATGATATAGCAGCAGTTATCAGTATCAGTTATCAGAAATACCAGTAGTTAAATCCCTTTTAATAAAGGAATTTATATATATTTATATATATATGCAAATCTTCAGGAGGTATTTTCTTGATTTCTAGATAGTGCGGGCATTTAGAAAACATTAGTAGATGCCAATATTGCAATATAGATTATTCAAGGGTTGCTAACTATTCTTTCTCACTTCGAAGTTAATTTGTCTGTCACCTTGATCGTTTCTATCGAAGGGTCAGAAAACACTCTTTTTATTGAAAAAAAAACAAAATGCGTCGCACAGAATTAAAAAGAGGTGTATGCGTTAATAAGGGCAAGATTTGGAAAGTAAAAAAACTTTTTAAAAGCAATTCTTTTCAAACGATTCAATGAGGCGCAGATGTACTGCAGTCATCAGTGGCAATGACAGACACACGCGTTATTAGGTTTTGTAACTCGCTGTGACAAACTGTTTGTCCTTAAATGTTAGCAAGATTATTAAAGAATAATAGTAGATTACTTGGTAGAATTTTTATTCAAATTACAAAACAGAAATAATCTTACTGATATATTAATTGAAATATATATATATATATATATATATATATATATATATATATATATATATATATATATATATATATATATATATATATATATATATATATATATATATATATATATTTTAATGTTTTTACGACACAAACGCACAGAATGAGAAACTAACACTGTATACGTATACTAGGTACCGATAACATTTTGTTGTCATATTGCCTCTTCTATACAGTAAGTCGTCACGTTTTAGTTGGCTTATTATTTTGATTAAATAAGACTGATTAATTTAGATAAAGAAAGGTTTTAGTAAAATTAATATATTTGTAATGGTATATTCCATCACTTTTCTAAAATTTGATTCTATCACTAGTCTAAAAATGGCATATGTTTTTCTCAACAACATTTTGTAAATTAATGTTTTTTGACATGAACCGCAGGGAAAGTAAACTAAACAGAATGAATTTAATTGTCATCTGGAAGGAAAAAAATATATTTCTAATTTTAAATTAATACCAAATAGATGAAGGAATTATGCCAGTGTATGAGTTAGATTGCACACTGTTTTCGATTTGTCAACCTATTGCCGGCTGCATAGTTATATATAGTCTTATTTTATGAAAAACGTTTAAATTTTCGTATTTTAATATTTTGATTCACATTGTGCACATATTCCGGATTTTTTTCTATTTCCTTGTTCACGTGTTTCACTTTATTTGGCGTTGTTTTTGAAGAAAGCAGCCTCCATACCTGAGTTTTATGAAGAAATCAGCCTTCACACCTACCCATGTTGAGACGGTATGTTTCGATCCTCACGACGCTAACGTATTCAATATTGTATGGCATTTCCAATTTCCCTTTCCCCAGACAGATGTCTTTTTCAAGCTGTTGGACATATGTTTTTGCAGGACGATCCCTACATTATTTCCGTTTGGGTGAAGACCATAGATCTAAACTGGAAGTCGTCTCTACTGGGTAACCCGCGAGTTTCAGTCTTCTGCCTCTCATTTTGTCTGCCAGCTTCTTTAGTTTACCGTGCTCTTCTTTATTGGTGATATGGTTTTCCCAACGTTTTCCAAGTGCAGTTCTTTGCAGTCTTGTGTAAGTATCATGTCTAATGTATTGTGGAGTTGGGAAGAGCAGGGGATTCTACCGTTGAGCTAAACAGACAAAGGTTAAATTTTCTGATGAACCAAATCTTTTGCAGTTTATTACATGCCATCCATGCAAGTACAGTTCTCTGTCTGATATCCAAAACTTCTGACAAGAGATGTAAGGTATATAAATGCTTCAACCACGTCCAGTGTTGAGCCCTCGCTTGTTTTGAAGCTTCCTCCTTGAGACTAATTATATGACATGACCTTGGTCTTCGTCGCATCAGCTTTCAGTTACATGCAAGATGGGAAGCATCTAATCGAACGAGCATTTCTTGCTCGTGTTCTATTTTATCAGATCAGAGCGATATCATCAGCGAAGTGTAGATCTGGTTCTTCCTGGTCTAAATTAGTTTCAGCTAAGTCTAAATTGAGGATTGTTCGCTGGGCAGATTGGATTCAACACTATTCTGTTTTGTTGTATGATTTGTTAACTATGGAGCACAGATTTATAGTTCTGCAGTTTAAACCTTTAAAAGGTTTCAGATTTTGGGATGGGCACAATATTCATCTCAGATCATTGTTCTAGTTTTGTTGTCATAAAGGCGAGTCTCATTGCAGAAATCTACAATTTCTTGATCCAGTTCACATCTTTTTATTTCCTTAGGTGGTATGCTGTCCGCTCCACATGATTTACCCTTCGTTAGCGGAACTTTAGCCTTACTACTCTCGCTTAAAGTGAACAAGCCATCTTCAACATGCAGACTCTCAAGCATATGAAGTAACTCTTCGTCAGTATCATCACTCTCTGATGGAATTGCCAGCATCCCCTTGAAATGTTGATACCAGTTCTATATCCTTTCCTCGGTTGTATCTCCTTCAATTTGAACTGTTCTGGTGCCCTTCGTCCACTAATGCGCTTTATTAGGTTCTATCTAAGCTTATATTGGTTGTTTCAATTTCCGAAATTATGTTATTATAATCCTCTTCTATGACATTATCGTGGTTCCGTAAGAAGGTGGTTTTCGCTGCACTGAGTGACTCTTTACAACGCTGATTCAGACACTAGGATAATGTAAATTTGTCTCTTCCTGATTTGCTTCATAAAAACGCATGGAATTGATCTCTTACCGCAACTATCCTGCATTTCTGTTTCTTCGGCCAGCTTCTTCCAGTCGTACTTGGTCTTTTCTTTGAAAGTGCTATTCTATGGTCAGATCCTACAGTAGAAAACGTGACATCTATTTGTGTGTCTTTAATGCTACTTCTTTCCAATGATGATGTAGTCGAGTTGATACTTTTTTTTGCTTTTGGAAAGTCTTGACTTCTCTTCTGAAAAGAAGTGTAACACAGAACTATATTCGTGGCCTACAATACCTCCACAATCTTTTCTCTATTTCTACTGGCTTCTTCGTGAAGTATATATTTTAGAGCATCATAATCTATTCTTCCATTCAAGTCTCCTAAGCCAATATGCACATAGTACGTAGGTATTATATCTGCGTCAATTCTTCATATAACTTGTTTCTTCATTTTGAACATTTTATGATGTGTAGGCAATGATCGCAGTAGTTTTGAGACTGCAATCAAAGTCTGTAACTAGTATTTACTCGTTGGCTTTCCTAAAAACGTTCGTACTCCTAAAGTTGCAAGGTCTATGCTGTTCTGCTGATATCTAAATTGTTTGCCGTCAGTTATGCCGGTTTTCTTTGCATCTACAAATTCAGGCGCTAGTTCGTCTCTGTTTTATTTCCTTGTTGTTTTATGGCATTGAATGTTGAGATGATGGTGTGTCTTTAAGAACGAGATGCATCTTAACGCTAGTGTTGTGATTTGTTGCGTGCATCAAATTCGAGTTTTAAGTCGTCATTCATTGAGGCGTGCTTCGCGAGACATATACGTATGCTCCTAGCTTTTTCTAATGACGAACATTCCAGATTATGGTTCGCAGATGCGAAAGAAATTTTGAATGATCATTCTCACCAGGTGTTGTCATCCATCTGGTGAATACATCTTACTGTTTCTTGGCCTTTCTATTCCAACAAGACCTAGCAAGTCAGCCCCTCACCAGGTTTCTCCAGCCTGCTAAACCGGACTATCGGGGTTACGGCGGGACCTCGCCGTATCTCTACACAGCCCTTCTCGAAACCACTGGCGAGAAGTAGATAGTGTCTCCTCCTCTGCCGCGGCACCATCGTAGGGTCATGGTAACCCAAGTGTTAGTATGACTACTCTACATCTATCAACTAAAACTAAACACTAGCGACATGCTGCTAAATAATCAAGAAACAGAGTATGGCCTGGCCCCAACACCCTATTTTGTATCTCAGTTTTTTTTACGTTGTTGTTTATTTTATCTCGAAAGCAGTTAAAAATATGTTAAATATAAGCTTAAACAGGAAATAAGACAAATGACAGGTAATGGCATGTTCACAATATGCTTTCTTTAATTGATCATTACTGGTTTTGTAAACATAGTAAAACAACACAGTGAAACAATCTAATTAAATGATTACTTATGTAATTATAGCCCTAATGTGTGTGACGCATAAACAAAGTACTTTGTTACCAAACATGTCGGAATCAAAAGATCGCCTTAAAGAGTTTAAACAAAATGGAACCTGGATATAGCCTAAGATTATTAGTCGCTGTTGCCAATGAAATGAAATTGTATTGATGACATTAGCAATGTCTGTTACGGCTTTTTAATGAGCTTAATATTAAGTGTCCCTAATTCTGTATTATTAATTGTATTATATTTACAGATTTCAAAACTAGGACTTTTAATTGCGGTATGCAAAGCTACAGAATTAAAGAAATATTGCCAAACTTTACCACAAATTATTGCGTTTGTTTCTAAAATACAGTTATGGCGTTGAAAAGAATGCCATATATCTTGCACCAAGGAATCTTCGTTTCATTGTACTTTTCTATATTTGACGTCATCTCCGTCTCTGATTCGATTTTCTCATTGATGTTATATTTATTCAACAGCGTTTTTGTTCCTTCAAAGTTGGCTTCTGGAACGTAGATATCTAGCAGCTTCTCCTCCAATGTGTGACGTTCAATACATCCCCACAGTAGTTTGCTTGCAATGTTTTGGTTATCAGCCACAAAAGGGCACAGTGTTGTGTATTCATTCGAAGTCTGTCTGATGCAAATATATCCTACACACATCCCATCCACAATGGCTAAAATGCTCCTTCTTACAGGAGGATGAATTAAAAATACTTTGAATAATTCTGACCTGTCCGCTGGATACATATGTGCATCATATTGAGCCAAAAGATCAAAGTTAGCTTGATTAAGATCTTGTATGACTACTTCCTGCGGAAAGAAGTTGTTTTCCTCGTTTGGCAATTTGGCAAAACCTCGAATACAAAGCAAATAAAGAAGATACCATTACGGTGGATGTTTTACTGCAGTAATTTGTTTAGTTAGAGCAAAAACTGTAACTTGTTTATTAAGTCACAGAACATTAGCTTACTAGTGCAATCTGAAAGTGTGCCCTCTGAAAGTTACAGTAAATACAATACTTGAAAAAACATGAAGGGATAGACTTTTAGGTGTCCACAAACACCGTTTTATACAGCGAAATTTGGATCCGTAAATCCCTTCGCCTTTGTCTGATACAAAAAGTAAAGCTGGAATAAGAACCCTTGATACACCACTTTGCAAATCTTTCACCCGTCTCCCAATAAACGAGCTAGCTGATGCAGTTTTGCAATATTAGTGGTATATTATTTAAATGTAAAGAGTAACGTAACATTTTAGGCTGAAAATAATTAATTTATAAATACATTTTAAACTCATTAGTTTTTAGTTCAATAAAGGCAAATAGTTTTAACGAACCAGTCATAAAACATTTTTGTAACAACCAGAACAAAGGAGCATAAATATACGAGGCATGCAATGATTTTATATTACACTTTACCTCTGACACGGTGTACACTCTGTACTTTTTGAAAGCCAATTTGTTTATAAATAACATCCAACCCAGGATCTGCATGTAGTAATAACCCAAATTCATCGCTACGCTTCCTTGTATGCTGCAAGTCATAATAACTATGAGATTAATAGGGTTAATTGTTTAAATTAACTGGTACAAAATATAATCAAATAAATTCGACAACGTGGTCAGGTAAAGTTTACCTTTAGATAATTATTATGATCAAAAATAATAATAAAATACAAATAAATATCTCCAGTTAGTTTTCTTATTTTGCTTTATATTGTATACCTGAAGTATTTTCCTTGGAAGATTATCGAAAACTGGTTAGTAGATTTTTACTTTTTACAGTTTTAAAACAGAATGCAAATATATAATGAAAATAATCGGATGTTCTTTAAGCAGAACCTGCAAACTATTCAACTTTCAATAAACAGCCAACACATAATTTCTGTTTACTTGGAAGATTAGTGAACCAATGCCCTTCCGTCTGTAAGCTTTGTCAGTCACGTACCACGTTAAGTAACTTTGAAAGTTATCCCATTTAGCTACAGCGCAATGACCTATATTGAACAGTTAAAATTTTACCTAGTTTATTTTTCACTAGCACAGTATATAACCTGTAATAAACGAAGCTCTTGAATACCTATTCAAAAGAGTTAACATGTACAATTCGTTTTTTATTTTTAATATATCTTTCTATTCGATAGAATAGCATGTTATGTCATTATTTTGTCATTTTCATTTACATTGGTAAGTAAATTAATCATAAAACTAAATTTTAACAGAATTTATAAAGTTATCAGCAACGCGTTTAAAAAACGTACTTATTAAGTAGCTTGGTTTTTCTTTCAAAAACGCTCCAAATTGAACACAAGATCGCAAGTGAAAACAATCTTCAATGTCTTCCAGTAATGTATTCCACTGGGCCTCTTTCATTAATCTAAGTACTTCACTTAAATCTGCCGATGTTATTCTTCGCAAAATTAATTGTACTCCCCCTACATCACAAAAAATCACGTGGTCTTTGTCAGAGCCATTACTTTCAAGACTAATTGTTTCAAGGTTTGACATTTTCCTTTTTTAATAACCTGGGTTTATATCAATGATCAGCAAGCCTGTCCTCCCTGAGACTATGTTGCCTAAATAATCGCTATCCACCTCATATTGTTACATATTACAACTGTATGCCAGAACTTTGGCTTTTTAAGAATCACTGATACAGTATTATAACCGTCATTGCCTATGCGTGTGTGACAGAACACACGCATAGTCAATTATCAATGCAGAATATTGTTAATTTTTTCGAATATTCCCTAATCAACTTGCCGATATCACTGCATCCATTTTATGCACTTAATTGTGAATTACTACCGAAGATGAATGTTTGACTCAAGATAATCAATTTCTCATATTCCAGTTTTGTAGATTTAGATATTGTCTGTATAAGGTTTGATATTGGATTAGTGTCTGCGCCGAGAAAACAAAACAATATCTAAATTTTACATCTTATAAGGATTTTAAACACTGTCCTAACTCTGCATTTTGATTGTAAGCGATGTAACAAGATTTTTTGCACATATTAAAGGACAATTTGAGTGACTCTACAATATTAGCAGTGCTAATGTGCACAATTTTTATCATGATTACTTTCTCCAGTTTAGTGAATTATGCCAAAATATTCATTAAGCTTCAGTTCAAAAACCCACCGTAAATTTAGTGATATAGATGTAATGTAATATTGTTAATCTGGTCAAAAGATTTATAATTCTATGAAAGTTTGGAGCAATCAACACTTAATACAGAAAAGTCAAAGTTTTCAACTTCATTAATTTGTAAAATTATCGTATTCTACTAATACAATATTGCGATCCTGATCAAGATCACAACGGCATAAAGTTCCATAATTTGTACATGCCTATGGGTCCCTGCAAAAGTTCACCTAGTGAAATTCATCAAGATCTTGACAGAGTGTCTCAATTCTCACAATAAGTGGGATCCCAGATAGAATGTCCAGTGAAATTGCGGAATTTCCACTATCGGAACCATGCCATATCGGGAAAAATATTTGGCTTAATATTGGGATTCCGTAGTTACGTTGGGTAGTGATATCATTCGTGGATCTCGATCGGGATTCCATTAGCAACCAGCAACTGGGTTTTAGGCAATCTTCGAGAAAAATGGTTATCACGTAAACGGTATGAGAGAAAGCAATTTGAACCTTTTTCGGTTAGCTCTGGAAATTTGATCATGTGGGTCTTGTTATTTTTTTGAGGACCATCTGTTCGTCTGTCTGTACAGAAAACGTTGTCCAATGTTTTTTTCCGTTAGTCTAATATTGAAAAAGAAATATTTTAGATATTGGATACTTAAAGCAGTGACGCTACAATTGTAATTTAATACGTGATAAGCCTACGTTCATTGAATATTCAAGATGCAAGTGGTTCAAACAAATAAACCTTTACAATACTAATGTCCTTTTTAAAAAAATGCAAATGAGGCCAGTATAGTTTTTCCTTGTTACTTACTTTGACTCCTAAGATTGTAAATCGAGCAGTTCTCTATAAGATGATAATTGTAAGGAACTAGTAATAATGGTGCAGAAATATACAGACGCAGTTTTGGCTTTGATGTAGTCCTGCTTTGATACAGTTCTGTCTTTAATGCCGGTCACAGAAAGTAAAAACAATTTTTCTAAAATACATAAATTTATTTCTGTTTTGTCTTTGGTTTTTGTCTGTCTTCAACGATCACAATATTTTTGCATTATAAGGAGATTTTAAAAATCACTTCAAAACTGTCAACGATGATTTTAATATTTTCTGCTTTTTGTTAAAGGACAGAAAATTAGCCATATTTTGAACATGGAACCTTCCATGATTGTAATTTGCTTTTCGAATTCAGAAAAGATAAAGCAGCAATTTCTTTAGATTTTTCAAACAGAGTTTGTCATGACTTGCGGTTCGTTATTGTGCTGTTCTTCTATTCTCTTGGGTAGGTTGCAGTGAGTTATTTCAGTTTCTTCATATCAGTACAGTTTTTCATTTCGAAATATTGGCTTGTAGATATTATGGTTATTCCAATGTATTAACATTGGTTATCACGACCCATAATAGAATTTTGCGGAATATTACCGTACACAAACGTTTGAACGGGTTTGCCTTGTTACTATGTTTACAATGCGTTGTCAACAATCCAACCAGTCCATACAGTGCCAATCATTTGATCGAACCATATACTCAGCTTCCGATAAGCAGGAGTTTTTCTCCCTGTACATTTTTTAATTATGACAGATCAAACTCAAGGTGAAATACATACATTTTCGTATACTGTCAGTCTCATTGATTGTGGATTGATGGATTACGGTTTGCTAACTTTGTTGATTCCTACACGTGATAGTTCTTGGTTTTGTCAAGCTGACTTTCGTTCGCTAAATGCTTCCCGGTCATCAAGAACTTAAGCACGGGTTGCAAAAAATATAAATTGAGGTGGGTTTTGAGCGATTTCCTCAAAAAGCCTATGTTGAGAATATCCCTCATGGCTAGCAACAATTTGCATCGACTCGGCTCTGCAAAAGGAAAGTTTCAACTTTCCACCATCCTCCTTCCCTTCTGCCAGCAACAGGGCACTGAAGGATAGTTGGAAACGCATTTGGATCCATGGTGGGCAGCTCGCGTCGATACTGCGGCAATTTTCTTTGTAAAGTTGCAACCACTATCTGTCAGTCATGCAAGCTTTGGCGTGTTGAGATGACTTAACACGGTGTCGAGTAGTGGAATCATTGACTTCTGCCTCTGGTTTGGCGAGTGAGTTGTCCACGTGGCTGTCACAGCTGCCTGTAACGGATACGACTCCTCGACATTGTGTCGGGTCGTGGCATCACGAACAGGGTGTAGGTATCGGTCATGTCTCACGGTACGAGGCATTCCCCTAGCTTTGGCACGGTTGTAGGGCTTCCGTATAGGTTTGTGTATCATTTGCTACATAAAATCTTCTATCATATGGTTGAGTTTGTATCGATGTGCTCAGCGACCTGATATGCTGTTGTGTGGGATGCTGATACATTGCTGCCACGACTGGGGCAGTATCACCCCGTTGCGTTGACATTGCGCGACGACGTCGGCGGTGACTGTAGCAGTGGCTCTCTCATTTTCCTGGCCGAGTTTGAAACAACACGTGGGTGGAAGTGTGTGTCGCGGGTCGCTAATGTATCGGGTTGCGTATGCAACGGGTCGTCGCTGCAACGACCCGTGGCAGTAACGGGTCGATCATGTGATCTATCTCTGCTATCACGGTTCGTGTCCGTCTTGGGTTGCCACCGTAACGATAACAGGCCAGTCACATAATGGGTCGTTGTTGTCACGTGTATGTCATGAGTTATGTGTCGCAGATATCAGGAGCAGTGACTGTGGGCCTGTATATGGTCGTATCTGCTGCGACTCTATCACGTGCCACCCGCTGCAGTGGGTCGCGCATGTCACGGGTCTTTTGCACAGCGCCTCAATCACGTGTTAACGTGTCTGCGTTGAGTTTTTCACTGTTTTCTATGTTTTTATGCAATAGTCAGAGATTAGGTCGTGTTGTGATTTAATCAACAACTTTTACAGCAACAACAGTTATTATTGATTATTTACGTAGCTTTCTTTGTTGTAGACCCACAGTCGGCCCCGGATTCCTGTGCCCACATCAAGCTGACAGGTGATCTCTACATTAGGTACGCGATAGGTTATACAACCCTGCACCATCGACAATACCTGCGATCAGTGCGCACACCTGGAGCACTCACTTTTCTCGCTCCTGTTGCAACAAAGAGAGTCGGCTCGTGTGCGTGAAAAGAGACGCAAACGTTCTAGGAATGAGATGTCATCAGCCCCAAGCAAACTTTGTCGCGTGCAGCTATGATCGCTGTGGAGAAGTCAGATACGGATGTATCGATCAAGGACAAGAAGCCTAGACTCAAAGCTTTACCAGTGCCTTTACCGACAGTCACTCTGGCGTCACCAGAGATGTACTTAGTTGATTCTTATTAGGTAAACGTTGCATCTGCAATGGGTACAGGTATTTTAAGGTCGATCCCCGCGGTGCATGCACCTATTCAGTGTGTGGTAGCAAAATGCCTTGTTCAGTTAATTGATATGGAAACGAACACGACTGTACAAGATGTTGCTACACCGAAAATGCTGAAAATGAATCCGACATTACCACAACGGTTCAACAAAATTTTTTGTCAATGGCACCTCCTAGACGAAGTCTTATGCCTGCTGAAGATATTTGCGCTAAGACTTAATCTTTACCCTTATACTTTGTGACACTCTAGGATGAGGAACTCGAAGCACTACACCTCAAAATCAGAGTCTGTGGCTTTGGCTACATCACGACTTAAAACCGTTCCTACAGCTACTGTCACCATAGAACAAAGTTCTCCAGTTAATGGCCCTAATCAGGCGTCGAAAAGTATTCATCGGAAGATGAGTCGCTATACGGTTCGTCCTCGTCGTCATCTGCGGAGCACTCGTCGCCTGGAGAGGATGAAAAGGAGAAAACAAGAAAGGTTGAACTTGCCCCGCATACAGTTTGCGCGGAAGTAAAATATCTGCTCCATCTCTTCCAACAGTCATGACTTGTGTAGCTCAAGCACTACCGCCGTCTGCTCCACGGTTGTCATCGACTGTCGCACCGTTCTCAACACTATATCGCACTTCAACACGTGTCACCAGAGGAATAAATGCCTTTAAGACCTGTGCGCCCGTCAACCCCGTCTGGCGTAGACAACGCGCAAGACGTGTGGGAAGACATCTACCACTTACTTAACATCTATTGCCTTCCCTATCAGGGATTTTATTAAATTTATAGAGATAACCCATCAGCTTCTCTTACCTTGTCGAAGACACAAGTGAGCAGACCCTCTCTGTTTCGCAGCCCAATCGTAGCCACCACCTAGGGAAGATTTTGTGGGTTTATCCAAAGCACCGTCTGTGGCGAAGGCAAAGATGGAGCTTCAGTCGCTACTAGACGCAAAGGCGTGTCAGTTGCGTCCGCTGTCTTCTAGACTTTTGCATGTAAAAGCATCTACCTATCAACATGGGGCCGTGGCTACCAAATATTAACCAGGATTTAAGTGTATCTTTGGCGGAGCGGTATTGTAGATTCATGGAAGAGGGAACCAGCAACAGCTTGTGCACGTTGTCGTTCTTGGATGCTTCCTTTCAAACTGTTCAAAAATTTGTTGAACCAGAAACTATTTCATTGTTTGATCGTGTTTCTGATTCTGTGGTAGTAACATCTTCTAACTTGCTTAAATTGAATGCTTACCTCTTAACCTCGTTGGTTGTACTGCTGCGACGTGGCCAAGCGTTGCCGCATTCAAATATTAGTACAGACGATGCCCGCAAACTCCGATTCGCAAAACAGACGTACAATCATAACTTTTCCCCCGATTTACTAAAAGGAGTAATCGACGCAGCCAGGGTGAAGTCACAGGACGCATTAATGCGCAAAGCTTTAATCCCACATAACTTCAGGCCCAGGCAATGACAGTCGATAGTGCCTTCCCCGAAAGCGATTAAGAAGAGACCAGAACCTTCACAGCGATCTCGACCAGATACTTTAGGTTCTTGCGAAGAACTGGTCTCTCCATTACTCAAATCAAGTGCCCGTAGGAGAAAAGCTAAAGACTAAACACCTTGCCGAGTGCTTGGGGCTACCAAACATATACTCCGTTGGTTGCATTAGGGATACGCCTTACTGTTTGCAAAAGACAGGTCGGGTCATCAGATCCTTCCTCCGCTAATCAAGCTTCTTGATCCTTCTTTAGCCACCTCGTACGAGCGCCAGACAACCAACTGGCGATACACACTTTGATTCAAAAACTTGTCAGCAAAAAAGCAATAGAAAGGATGCCTATGGCCATTCAAGGGTTTTTCAGCGGTGTCTTTCTTGTACCAAAAAAGTCGGGCAGTTGGTATCTAGTCAAAGACTTGTTACAACTCAGTTAATGTATATCAAGTAGTTCAGAATGGATACTCCATAACTAATTAATTCCACACTAAGCCAAGGCATGTGGGCCATTTCAGTAGACCGGACCGACCTATGCCTTCAGAACCCAATACACGATACTTCTCGTCGTTATCTCTCCTTCAGAGTAGGGAGACATAGCTATTGGTTTCTTGCCCTACCATTTGATTTGTCGACAGCATCGTTTCTGTTCACTCAGGTTATGATGGTGCCATACACTGGCGTTGATTGCTCATTTTCCAAAATCTCGACGACTGGCTGTTGGTAAACTGGGATTTCTTCCTATCTCACTTGTACACTTTAGTCAAACAGTGCTTAACACTTTACTCTGATTGCTCAAGTCGTGTCCACTTCCAAGCCTAGGGTCTCTCTGTTGGAATCACTGTTTGTTAGCTGCCACAGAGAAGACAGTCGAGTTAGGCAATTGTTATTTTCAGGAGTCTTACATCATCGACTACGGCTCTCCTTACTAGCATTGAGGGATTGGTGGTCTCGTCAGGCCAGTGTCCTGAAAGGTTTGCTTTTTTTTGCAATACCAATCAAGGCAGGCCCTGCCCGATGCGTCTTGCAACGGTTGGGGTATCTTTTTCTAAAGGCATATAGGAAGGGACAGTAGCCTGCTCACGATCGCACATTGCATATCAATGTGTTGGAAATGAAGGCAATATTGCTTGCTTGTCAAGTCTTCTTTTTGTTTCTCAAGGGTCACGTAGTTTAATTTCTGATAAACACTCAGACAGTGGTCTCTTATTTGTGCAGGCAGACAGGCGCGCTTTCAACGATGTTGTCTCGACTCAGGAAGCAGGTCCTCTTACATCCTCTCTACAATGGCTTTATCATTCAAGCGTCACACATCGCAGACAGTCTGAATGTTCTTGCCGATCTGACGTTCAGAATGGGGGAGATCGTCCAGACGGATTGAACATTGGCATATTACAAGTTTCAACTGATCATAGCTCAGTCGCCTGGGGGGCGACCTCAGGTCGATATCGTCACCAGTCATGTGAATCATCGTCTTCCGGTGTACATTTCTGCGTGTCCGGACTTGGCAGCATTAGCGATCGATGCATTAGTTTGACGTTGACATCCAGTGGTGTTGTATGCGTTTCCATCGTCCTCTCTAATGTTGAAAGTTCTCAACGATATGCCATCAGAAACCAATACATTTGTTGCTTGTAGCTCCCGATCTTCCAGAACTGTATTGGTTTTCTTTGCTGATGCGATCACCGTGGATCAAGAGTCTTCAAATTTCCCTGGATTATGGCAGCCTGTGGAAACCTCATTGGAAACCTCAGGCTAATGTAAAATGCAATTAAAACAGTCCATCATTAAAACTGTAGGAGAACATTATTTTCTAAAAGAAGAAAAAGTCGTAGCTTCTCGCTAAATAGCCTTTTTAGTTTCTCCAAGTAGAGGTTTTATTTTTCCAACTAGCGGTATTTTGATATATTATGGGAAAGTAGTGCATGCAGAAATGCAGTTCAAACATTAAGCCGTTAGCAAATCATCCAGTTCATCTATATTTATAATCATTTCGTTGGACTTCTCGGTAAATGGCCATTATTAGTTTTTCCCAGTAGCGGTATATTTTTTCCCACCTAGCGGTATATTCATATATTATGACATTGAACTGCAAGGGAAAATGATATTCAAACCTCAAAATAGTTCAAAATAATCAGCTTAAACTTTTGTTATGCAAAAATTGTTTGTTTCTTGTCGATAAATAGCCTCCAGTTTTTCCCAAGTAGAGGTATTCTTTTTTCCAACTAGCGGTATATCAAGATATTTTATCTACTCAGGCTAATGTAAAATGCATTGGAACTACTGTCACTCATACCCTCAGTTGTTTCAGCTCAATCTATGGTGCGTAACTTTTACTTCATGAAGAACAAGGACTTTTTTGAGAATAATTCAGAAAATAGACAGGGCCCACAAAGACTTCACAAATAAATTTTATTTGCCTCACTGGCCACTTTTCGAGGCGTGGTGAGTCGATAGAGGCATCGATCCTGTGAGAGCTACGGCAACGAAAGAGGCCGATTTCTTTCTTACCTTTTTGAAGTCAGGAAGGATTCAGTTAGATCGATTATGAGATACCGATCTCTTTTTTATCCTGAAGTGTTCCTCTGGCTATGATATCTCTGCCTGTGGTGTATTGTCGGATTTGCTCAGGTCCTTTCAACCAGAGTGTTCCCTGTATGACAGAACGGTGGCTCCCTGGGATTTGTCCCTGGTTTTGAATATCTCATTTCTCCACTCTTCTATCAATCTTCCAAAACCCTATCAGTCAGGTTTTGGTTCATGGGAGGCGCCAGTACTGAAAGCATTACCGTCATTTCTGGGCAAGACACACATTGCCATCAAGATCTTAGGCACATTTAAACAAATTATCGTGCCAGCCTTGCCGAGTGTTGCATCACGTGGCAAAGTCGGCACCGCGTCGTTATGCCTCGTCCTTCTACGCACATATTACACGATCAAGCACTTATCGTAGTACGTTTTAGTGTCGTCTATTTATATCTTCCATCACAGTATCACGGTAGATCTTTCTAATGCATCTATATCTAACCATATCAAGAAAATCATTGTTGTTAGCACAGTATGATATTACGAAAGAACCTGGGCATGTAATGCAAAAGAAATTGTCAATTAAAGCCCATCAGGTCAGACATATATTATTAACGCTTGAAAAGTAAACCTTTCAAACGTATTTCGTTTTACTCGGTGTGGAAAGTGTGGGCTTGAAGTACTTAAAGCAGGGTTGAAAATTACGGTGGCCCGGTGGCCCGTGGCCACCAGATTTTGACTCGGGCCACCAGAATTTGGGGGCTCGTGGACAGACGGGCCACGAAACATTTAGCACAATGAAGCTAGTGAAAATCGACTGGCGTTCAACCCTCACTGACTCCCATTTGAGCGATTTGCTAATGGTTCGGCTAGAATCGAGCGACATAGCAACATTTGATCCAACTATGGCCATCACCCTGTAGAGCATGGGTGGGATGCGCCCTAGAAAACCCTGCGCTCGAGACTTTGAAATCACGAAAACGGTTGACACAGAATCCACCGAATGTGAAGAGAAGGCAGCATGGCTTACGCTTGGATTGGCGGAAAACATTGAATGAAAACTTTAAGATTGTCACACGAGTGAATATTAATGTCAGAAATGTATTTTGAGGGTTTTTATTCTATTTTATTTTGTTTTATCGTTTTATTTGCAAAAATAATCCGGGATACCAGATTTTGGCTCGGGCCACCAAGTCTTTTAGGCTCGTGGCCCGGCGGGCCACGGCAAAAAATCCTAAGTTTCACCCCTGTTAAAGTATCTATTTTTTGCTAGTTTTTTCTTATTTTTTAGCCGAAATTTTTGCATCGGTTTCTAGACATCTCCTCCGAAACGGCTTAAGCTAGGCGAATGAAATTTAACAGACTTATAGTCGACGATGTGAACTGGTGCCAAATGTTTTTTTACTGAACTATGACGTCATCAATGTCTTGTTACGTCACGGATATTTCAAAGTTGAATATCTCGAAAACGGCTGGACCTAGAGATTTCGAGCAAAATACGTTATGAGACTACTTTTTGACAAAGGACATCGTGATAATGTTTTGGTTTAACGCATGACGTCAGCATGACGTCATTTTCCGTTTCGTTTTCCTGGTCGGTTTTAAAGCGGGATTTTAATACACAATATGCAGACAGCTTAGTTGCATACAAATTGACGATTAAAAATAACTTTTAACCACCCAGAGCAACCAGAAAAAATCACACCAGACCCAGGACCTCCACCTCCTTTAGGACGTTGGGTTAGGTACAAATTTCGGTGACGTTGACATCAAGTTCACTTTCGAGTCAAAAGCCTGAAGCTGCACTTTATCTCGAAAACTATAAGAGATAGAGCAATTTTGACCTCATTTTCGGCCTCCATCCCCTCTAAGACGTTACGTAAGGTATAACTTCTGATGACATTGACTCTAAGGTCACTTTCGTATCAAAAACCAGAAGCTGCCCTTTATCTCAAAAACTGTAAGAGAAGAACCATTTCGACCTCATTTCGACTTCCACTATCTCCTCAAAGGTATATAAGATATACCATTCGGTGACCTTGATCTCAAGGTAACTTTCGAGGGCAAACTGGAAGTCGACTGTATACAGTAAGAAATACGGTAAGGGATAAAGCAGTCTTGACCTCATTTTCGACCGCCACACCCTGCGTTGGTAAGGTATAACTTTCGGTGACCCTGATCTCAAGTTCACGTTGGTGTCAAAAACCTGAAGTTTAAAGTGTTTTCAAGCGTTCGTCACTCGGTGGCGAAATCGGTCTAGTTATTATTATTATTATTATTATTATTATTAAAAGACAGAATGAAATTAAAATTAGGGGCAAGTTCATTCAAAGGTTTGCATGTTAGAACACATATTTTAAGAACAATACGTTGCTTAACGGGCAGCCAGTGCAAATATTTGCACGCAGCTCTGATACTAGCATCCCTTGGAATCTGAGTTATTACACGGGCAGCGCTGTTCATTACGGACTGAAGTTGACTTATGAGTCTCTTGGGTAACCCATAGTACAGTGCATTGAGGTAGTCCAGCCTACTTATGATTAAGGCATGAACTAGCACTTTTGTCATGTATTCGGCCAGAAAAGGTCGCACATATTTTATCCAGTTTAGGTAATAATAACACTTTCTTCGTACATCATTAATCTGCTGCTCTGGCGATACGTAGAATCCATTATGAAACTTAAGTTTCGCACTGATTCATAGCGCGAAACTATTTCCGTGTCCAGTTCGAGTGTATCGAATTCCATCAGACCTTGATAATGCCCACTCACTAACACCAAGAATTCAGTCTTGTCCTTGTTCAACTTTAATTTATTCTTGCTGCACTTTTTTCGACGGTGGATCGTGAACACACAGCTTTCCAGAGAGAGCTGTGTATCATCGGCGTATGTATTTAAGGCTAATAACAGAAACCGCTGCAGAGTTCCAACAAATTTAGTATACTGTGTGTACAATCGCGGGCCTAAAATTGAACCTTTAGTCACAGAACACAGCAGTTCAAATACATATGAAAAGGCTTCATTTATCACAACAGGAAAGGAACGACCTTTCAGGTAAGACGAAAACCATCGTAGGGCACTACCATCGATACCGAAACTGCATTTAAGACGTTTCAGAAGAATATCATGATCATCTTTATCGAAGGCAGCACTCAAATCGAGTAGGGTAACTAAAACGGCTTTGCGGTTGTTGAGATGAGTAAAGGCTTCATCAAAGATTTTAAGCAGCGCTGTCTCTGTACTAGAGAATTGTCGGTATGCCGACTGGAATTCCTCAGCTAAAGTATTGATTTTGATATGAT
The DNA here is from genome assembly GCA_949752745.1 of Protula sp. h YS-2021. Lineage (NCBI taxonomy): Eukaryota > Metazoa > Annelida > Polychaeta > Sabellida > Serpulidae > Protula > Protula sp. h YS-2021. Next base: position 53,785,616 of record OX457028.1, read on the forward strand.
TCGCTAGTTGTCGATTAACCGCTTCCTCTATGACTTTTGACCAAAACGAAAGGTTTGATACCGGCCGGTAATTTTGTACTCTTGGACTAGATTCGTTTTTTTCAACAGCGGGTGCACCAACGCATTCTTTAGTTCATCTGGCATGTGTCCTTCGGTTATTGATAAATTTACTATCCGTAAAATAATTGGTGAGAGTACACCAAAACAGTCTTTACTTAAATTCGTAGGCAAAGGATCTAATCCACAAGATTTGAGGCCAATTTTAAAAATATGTAGCGCAGTCTTTGCGCAGCGCTAATGATGTGTCAATGTGGGATTTATTATGATTTTGCTGTATGGCCTCTCAAAACACGTTTATTAATATCTATTTACAATTCAAGGTGTACAACTGATACGTCAACTAATTTATATAGATTTGCCTATTTGTTGTTGCTGAATCAGTCATTCATGATAGCCCTTCTTCTTGCAGGACTTCTCAGTAATCTGACAGAAACTCTTGATCAAATAGAAGGTGATCAAATTGACTCTGTCCTTGGTAATGTACTGTTCGGGGCTGCGTCGACTTCAGTTCAACTGTTTCCGTCACGTTGATGGCGTTGTGTCGACTCGGCAGAGTCTTGTACCGAGGCCATGTTTTGACACTGCGATTTTGCACATGGCATGACAGGACACATAGATGAGTAAACACAAATTGTTAGAGCCGTGATCTTATATGTCGATTCTTTTTAGAAAAAAAGAAAGAGTTCGTCTGTCAGTTCTTATGTTCGAGCATATAACCTTGTTACCTTGTTAATAATAGACATTTATTTAATACGCCCACCTAGCGTTGTTAGTCTTAAGGGATGGGCAATTTGCGGTGAGACCCCGCTTAATTAAAAGAGTACATTGAATCTAATTTCTTTTATTTCTGCCTTTTCGGCACAATATTTTATTTGCCGAAAATGAGTAATTTCTTAATACTCATTGTAAACATAGTAAAAGGGGACATCCTTTCAAAATTGTCTTTAAGGTAATATCCCTCAAAATTTCTATTATGGGTAACCATAATCAATGTTAACACATTGGAAAACCCACAATGATGGTTTCTTCGTCTATAAGATATTTTACTAATAAAAATGAGTATTGAGAAATTCAATACTTGAGTTTATTGAAATAGATACAGACCTGCTAAGCACTTGCTGAATAATGTCCCACTGCTAATATAAAGATAAATTTACGCAACTGCTGCCCTTAACACTGTGGAATAGGGGTCGGTTAAATATGGTCAATGGAAGCGTTTTTTGTAAAACCTCACTGTTTTGTATCATTGGACTGCTATCGTTAGACTGCGTTTTGTTAGCAAAACTAACATTTAACAATCCTTTTCTCAGATATGGGGTAAATTAAGGACATTTAAGGACATCTTGGTTTACTCGCGTTGTCTTAAAAAGTTCTTTAGAAAGAGTAATGTGTACAGCAGGGAGTTTTTTTACATCGGTTTTCTTTTTCGATTGTTAATTGAAACATCCACTAGATTGTATATGTTGCAATTGCAAATATATTTAGCTGAATCTGTAAGAATCCAGTAAACACCATACGTCGCCTTCATGTCACTAACATTTGGTAATAAGATCCATTTAAATAAGATCTACTCTTCAACTGCGAAGATAATTTCTTTTGGAACTCAATTCCTGGAATAAACAATCAATTAGAAACACTTTGCAATGCCCACATTCCAGGATATTTGCTCAAAATTCTGTATTTATAGTTACAAATTGCAGTGCATCCTAAACAGGCCCTCATATATTTACGGTGCATCAAAGTCGAATGACAAGATAAACCAATTTAAATAAAGTGACAATTTAGGTGGTATTGAATAGTCCCCTGTTTACACATAACAATGAAGTCTAATGTCACATAATTTGCGATGTGGGTGTGCTGCGGGTCCTGCTTTATAACTAACATCAGTTAAAAGTATTCAGAACAAATAACGATTTCTTCAGTATTTTCTACTCTCATTTTTGGGTGTTATTGTCCTTTATGCTTCAATCATATTAGAATGTTCCAAATGAAGTCGAGCATTTTTGTTTTACAAACAGGCTAAATAATGAGGCTAAGGAACTTTTGGTTTGGTTTGTTTCAAATTTAAATTAGCTATCTTTTATTTTGTTGTGCAGCATCTTAATATCCGTCCAAAATTTCCTAAATTGTAGCAATTATGTATTTTAAGGCAAACATTGGTATGATCGTCGATTCAATTCTCGATGAGACATGAGTTGATGAGAGTGGTGTTTTGCATTTGATTTTAAAGTAAAACCTATCAACAGCGATTTCTAGCAATTGACAATGACGACCCTACTGAAGCGGCCAAGGTCAATTTTAAAAGCAACATTGCGGTCACTGGAATTTTTAACAATAAAGAACAACAGAAAATCTGATGTGATTGTCAAAGCTTTTAATATTTAAAGCATAGTTTCAGCAGTTCGTCGGGAAAAAACCTGCCAAACCATTTCAATGTAAACTGCTTTCCATGTTATAGATAAGCTTTTTATGCTGAGAACAGCTTTTTACAATGCACAAATGCATCGTCCATCTATTTCAGCATCATTTCACCATTACTTGTTTAACTTGACCCTATAAGATCGTGAAAACTAGCCTTTATCATGACATCAGATAATTTAACAAATTGAAGATTACACTTAATTACCAAGGCAGTAACAAGCTGGACAATAAATTCAAATTTAAAACCGAAAACCAAGACAATTAGTCGCTGTAGTTTTTTGTTTAACAGACAAAAATGCTTTAAAATGAAAATTAAAATTACAGAAACAGGTGTTATTAAGTAAAAGCAATATGAAATAGCTTTTTATTTTGCAAAAGTTATAACTTAGATTTTACCTTTTGCTAAACATGATCATTCAGTTTTATTTTTTAATGCATAAATACTGATTGCCTCGAAATTTAGCACAACATTGAAAAATATCCTATGTCTTTTAAACCTAACAGCCAAAATCTCGTTGCGTAAACCCCTCTAAACCTAAAAATGAGGGAACTAAAGTTTTTCCTGATCCTAAGTAAACAACATACACTATGATAATGTCCGATATACAAAATCGTAAAGTTTTGACAAAATATGTCTTTTATGTTTTTACGTATTTATAGCTGAAACAGTGTGATTAAGCATAAACCTAGAATATTTCACGTAATCTACATAATCAATTGTATACTGTATAACCTCCTCTTGAAACAAGACTGGAATTGAATGTTGTGTAGTGTGTCTCACCTTATGTCCCAGAAATTGGCTGAATTTTCATCTCAGTGCGCTTAAGAGAATATGTGTTAGTATGCCAGTTACCCCAGATAATCCCTTCCCCAGAGTTTGCCGAACTTGAGTGGTGATACGGATTATTGAGAAACGAGAAACCGCACGCAAAGAACCACCAACCAGCCTTAAGTCGATCCCCACAATGACTCCATCCAACAGCATCATGATCCTGGTCTGGAGTTGAGAAGTAAGTTCTATTATGAGATAGGAGCCCATCGCCCGCAGAACCACTACCTATCCCAATGGTCAATTGGAAATACTGATCTTCCGCACCGACATGAAACCATTCGTACTCTTCTTGTCGTTGTTCATTTTCCCAGTCCCCAAGGTCAACACGAAGTCTGTATCGCTTAATACTACTAGTGATGGTATGAAGATGTGCGTTTCCTAACCAGTGTTCGCCTTCTAAGTTTCCAAATCCATCTCGATATTCATCCCAGTTGCGGGTGAAATTCACCGAACCATCTTGTCTTCTTTGGAACACCAACCAGCCACCTGTTGATTAATATATATAGTTTGTACAAAAACACTAAGCAACTATCTGTTCGGGTATCAAAACGCCAACACCGTTAAATGTCATCATTTGACGCCATAATTTTAACCCTGTTTATCATTCCAATTTATAAACTTTTCTGGCTGCAAATTTTCAGCAAGCAAGCCCCCATACAACCAACCCTCTTTTCCTACACATGTCTTACGTCTCAAGTTAATCCTCTTGAAACCACGCGGGGCCTTTTCTGCACAGCAGAAAACTGACATTCGAGTGAAAAACATATCATAAGTATCTCTTGGTAACATTCGAGTAATACATGGCCCAAAAATACAACTCAATCAGCCCCTTAATTAGCCACTACAGGCACAGCATCTGCTTTGCATACTTTAATGAATATCCCAGGTTCAAGCTCACAAAGCCAAAAATTCAGTTTCACCTGAAGAGACTCTATCGCTGTTGCACTAAATTGCAATTATATTCTGATGGTAATTCAAGTGAGTTGGCGGGTGATATTAGTTTGCTGAATATTTGCGATTATACCCTAGCTAAGTAGAAACGGATGAGGTTTCACTTCAATTGATGCGTTTTCAGTTTGTCAGAGTGTATACCAGCAGCTTACTACCATTTTATTAAAGAGAAAATAAAACAACATGAAAAAGAATACAATTAAATCAAATTTCAAATGTTTATTCCTAGTCAGTGAAAGAAACTTGCCTGTTGAGTCAAAGTCGCAATATACTTGAATACCATCAAGATCATATGACGGATAAATAGTATATATTCCGTCTTGTGCTTGTTTATTAGACAGATATATATCCTGGCAATCAGTTTTTCTTGTAAATCGGTTAAATTCAGAACGAAGCTCATTCAGCTTAGTGTTCATTTCATCAATCTTGGCAACAAGCAGCTCAAATTTGTCAAGGCTTTCAAGTTTTTCTGCCATGTACAAGACGAAGCATTGAGTGGGGGAGTTGTCTGCACTGCACATACAACTCTGAGCGGGTGTTGTCTGGGAGCTACTAGCGCTATCGAACATTGCTATCACGAGCATTGGCACTGCTAGAGTAATTAACCTCATTCTGTCTTGCACCTTTTATTCAAAATGTAGGTCAAATTGGTCAAACTGATATAGATTAATTGTTTAGTGTATGTCTTATGACACAAACAGTCTTTTTAAAGTTTTATTATTTATTCCAATTCAATTCATTTATGAATGTGCAGCGATCAAACGTCCAACTCAAATGAAATGCTAACCGAGGCCAGAGCTACTTCTCTTTCTATTACAAGCAAGTGTTCTAAAATATCAACCACAAGCACGAATAACTGTTCAAGCTCTGTTTCAGCTGAATTGCTAAGTGGTAAGAGAAATAGTGGCTTCCAAAATGTTTTGTTATGATAAATTTGTCACAGCGTTATTATTAGAGTGTTTCCAGCCCTCAACTGGGGGCAAGCCCTAGAGTGGGGCTATAGAGTAAATCTGTATGTATGTGTGTATGTATGTATTTGTGTGTGTGTGTGTGTTTGTGTGTGTGGACACAAATTGCTATCTTTGCAGTTTTTGAAAAGTAAATTAATTTTGTTGATAATATATATATATATATATATATATATATATATATATATATATATATATTGTTGATAATATATATATATATATAATCAATAAAAAAGTAAATTACACATCTTAAAAGTAAATTTCAAGAATTTATAATTATTTATCATTTTCCTCAGCAAATGCAGAACTGGTATGCACACGTAAAACCTTAATCGTTTAAATCTGAATAAACAACAACATGAAATGCTTTTTGTCATGCGCAAATGTTAGCTCCATATGTTAACTACAAAATGTTAACTTGCTTGACCAGGTACTGAGAGTGTTTGGAAGGGTTTCAAACTAGTTTGCACCTTTGACGTTTGATTTTACACCCTTTTCAATTTCTTATTTGCTTTGTATTTAATGACCAAAGAATATTCTGTCTCTTTTCGTTGTCAAATTACAGCCGTAACGAACCGGCGTTTGCGGCTCTTAATATATTTTCCTAGATTATGGCTCTTCGTTTGAAATGCTGTTGGGGCTCATTTTGTGTCCATAATTAGAATATTATGCAACAGTGGTTGCATAATATGTTTACTGGTTTTAAATAAGTTCACATTATATGGCATGAATCTGATTTGTAAAAGCATAGAAAATTTGAAATGGTGTTTTGAGCTATCACAGCTCCACTTAGATAAAGAAATTTCTACAAGGCATTTTGCCATGTCAGAGGCCAAAGTTGTTTTCAACGTGGTGGCTGGTTTAATGGAGACTTTTTTAACACTTTGAAAAGAGGGCTGGTTTATGACGATCGAAACAGTGGCTTTAGTTAAAATGATTTAAATGAGTAGTCGAATGCAAGTTACGGCTGCGCCTGTTTTAGCTTATCCAAATAGGTAAAAATACGCATAAATGTGAAACATTTATTATGTTTTAGAAAATTGACTAGGGTGAGTCCGTAGGCGTCACAGTTTTCCCCTCACTGTCAGAAATTTTACTTAAGATTTACCTGGGCTGTAAAAAGCCACGTTTCACCGGCATTCCTAATTCTACACGACGGTTAGACATTCTTCGACATCAATGCAATTGCACTTTTGAACGATGCCGTTTAATTATAACTAAAGGGCTTTCATTCTATAAATGTTGGCGCTAAATAATACAGCAGAGAATTAAATTTAAATAAAAAGTGTTATAGAAATGTCTTTTGCTTCATTTCTGTGAATAAATAAAAGCTATAAAGGATTAACTAACTCCTTCGTTAACTATACATCCCAACAGGACTCCACAGACATATAATTAGCTTGAATGGATATTAAGATGGCCAAATTTGGTATATTAATTCTGTTTTATTATTTAATCATAATGTTCAGATTTGAAATAGCTATACATTTCTTTTTATATATCTTACAAATGTTTTATTAATGGAACTGAATGGTGAATATTTTGACACGACGCAAGCTAAAATAGACTGCATGATAAACATAACGTTTAATACCATGATTATTACATGCCCATAACAACCTGTTTTCATACGAGCATTACTTGATTTAATAATGATTAGTTTGTCTCAGGAGTTCTTATAGCTATATGTGATCTTATTGTCGACTCATGTAATCAGTGATGCATGGGCATGAGGTTTGTGTAGTCAATAAATTGTTACAGCAAATAATACCCCATTTTATCTTTAAACTCACTGTACTCCATTGCTGCATTCTGTTTTAATAGATTCCTAGAAATTTTCACATTGTTTACTTGATATTTATGTGGCATCTCATACCTTGCCTTAAAAATTCAGAGAAGAAATGACGGTAAGTTATACGAAGCTGTCTTCAAATACTTTATTACCAAATGATAAAAGGCAAAAATGGGGCTTATTGCTATGTCCCTTTGGAATAGGCAAATGCGCTAATATATTACATATAGTGTAGAATTAGGACCAGGTAAATAGAGAACGTTATGTACATACAAAGACCTACACATGGGACAAAATCCAAACTGAGAGGAAACTAAAATAAGATAAAATAGAGGTTCTTTGGAAAATGAAAAATAATATAGTTTACATACGATATGGTAGAATATAGAACGACAGTGAAGAAACTTTCTTCAAAGCGAGTGTGTGCCTCAAGTGCAATGAGCCTTAGGACAGATCTCTTGTAAAAGCTCTAAGGGTTATAAATAAAATAGAGCACTGCAGTCAACTGCTAGGTAGATTGCAGGCAAACTGCTACCTTAATTTTTAATGTTACATAATGCGTTTTTAACAAAATATGATTCTGTAATAAATACAAAACCAACCGTCTGTTCAAAGTCATAAAAGGTTTATTCTTGTTCTTATCTTATCTTGAAGAACGACGACCGAAGAAAAAAGTATCAATATTAGAAAGAAAGTAAAAAATCATGTACTTGGTTCTTAACTCAGCTTGAAACCATTAGGATTTTTAAAAAACAGAAAATCCTTTTCGCTGAGAGGCATACATTTCTCTAATGGGATGCTTAGCCATCTCTTATAGAGCAATAAAGAAGCTACAGAGAACTGAATGAGGAATGACTTCCGTATTGCAATGTCGCATTATTAGGTTTATTTGAAAGGACTTTCACAAATAAACCAAACGGTGCTTGGATGCCAGATCACCTGGCATTGCATTCTAATCAAAAATAAAATAAAACCATAGTTCTGCTATGGCTTTATTTTATTTTTGCTTGTATAAAAAGGCTACAACCAATCCCACCGTTGGAAGTAAAGCAGTCGAGTTTAATGAGTTTTCCCACATGCAATGATATACAGCCATAACCTCCTTACACTGAATGACATATGTCAGAAGATGTTGACGAGGTAGGGGTGATCTAAATCTACGGCCCTTTTACAAAACTTAAGAAAAAGAAAACTTACAAAACTTACAAAAGAACGTTATTTTTTATCTCAGATAGTTCGTACCCAGCGGCATATTGTCAGTTTCACCTTTTGGTGTAAGATTTCGGACAGGTGAGTTGTTGAAAAAGTCTGCAAAGTGTTTTCACTGGTAGTGGAGTTCGGCATTAGAGCCTACGGTAAGCTACGCATGACTGCTCCTCACTGTAGCTACCAAATTGCAGAATCGTCTAAAGCTGTTTGAAAGCATTTATATGAAGCCGTAATTATGGTAGGTAGAATGAAGCCGTAATTATGGTCGGTAGGATCTCATGAACGACACCAAAATGTAAAACGGAAATGAGAAAAATACGAAAGGTATAAAGGCGCAATGAGACATTCTTGTGGAGCCTTTACATAACGCAACAGGAAAGAAAACACATAATACAGAATCGAATGGCGCGAAATCTTTAGAATGCTCTCTCTTTGCTGTTAAATAATTAAGGAGGCACAATATCCAGTATTGTTGGCGACAAAGAAAAAAAATTCTCATATTCTTCACTTTTGCCTTCTCTCCAAAAAGTTTAACAGCAGCAAAATTTCGTTTTGAGACACAAAAACAACTCTATCCTTCAGAAAAAAGACTCAAAATTTGAATCTAATTTTGAAATATGATCAATAGTGTAAAAATAATGTAAGCAGCCATAACACATCTCTATCTATGTTAGATATTAACTAGATTATTTAGCTTCCAGGTCTTAATAAATGTCACAAACTAACTGTAGTTTCGAAGTGAATCAAAACTAGCTAAATCGCCAATATTGTTATGTCGGCAGAAAATGGGCATAGTCATTAAGCATAAAACACCAAATCTCTGACAGTTAATTTATTCATTCATATGTGTACGCAATCAGCAGAGACATATTCGCTGTGGATGACAGAGTTAGTCAAACAATAGAAGTCGTCCTTGTGTAAATAATATTTGAATATGTTACTTTGAATGCAAGGCATAAAAAATGAAGAAAGAAGATTTATAATTTTCAAGATTTAAAACAGTGCAAAAGCATTCTATTAAAACATTATATATATATAACTTGCTTACACATCGTATTCTCCGCCACTCGCCATTTTTATCTTCTTTTGTAACATAATTTAATATCCTTTGAAAACTAAACTCTTGTCATGGTAGAGTTATTTTCTGTGATAGTAGACATTAGTATTTGAACACTCAAATTGTATAATTCTAACATTTATTTGTTTATTTCTCATTTTGTCTAACGGCCATCAGTATGTCAACACCCAAATTCTGTCAAACTAAAATTTATTTTATTTACTAATGCACTATTTGAAAGCTAGAGGTAACATTTCGCTTAGTTAAAAATCTGCATTTTAGACAAATAATCTTTATAATAGCATTTATTACTCTTGCATTCATGCGGATAAAGTAGCAATCAATTTTGAGACCGTTTTTGTCCAATTGCAAACTAACAGTTCACTTAGTTACTTAGTGACCAGGCAAAGTCAAAACAATATGCTAAAGAACTGCTTTAAAAATAAACCATTTTGAATTACACAACCATAGGCTTCAGAACATACTGATATAACGCACTCTAATATTAATTTTAAAAGAATGAAAATATCCTTTAGAGATATACGGCGGTGGGAAAGTGTGGATCATATAATTTTGTCTTCATATTAAAAGTCACGCAATCAAAGTAGAAAAATATTCGCCGTAATGGTCACATATTCAATGAAGGAGCGCCTTTCATATTCATCGATACGCTTTATTCATTATTTGAAATACTTGCATCATAAATATCAACAAATATTTTTCATAGTTCGCAGTTGCTTAGTAAACTACATAATAGCAATAAAACAAACAAAATATTATGTGATTTTCTCAATCGTGCTAAAAGCTTCAGAGAAAGCTAACTTATATAGAAAAATTACAATCCCAACTAAGTCTTCACTGTTTTGTGAAGTCTTTTTCTTTCAATTATACAGTGCTCTTCGGTGCCCTTAAAAACTTCCTGCCAAGCTGACATATGTATATATGCCGCTTGTATACTGTGATCAAATTGGTGATGCTGCGTAGTATTTGATCAGTACTGTTTTACTTTTTAAATATAAACTCCAGGCTCTTGGAAAATGAAAGATGTCTCATTGAAAGTTTTCTTGTATGACTAGCAAAAATGATCGTCAGCAGATTGCCGGCATGCCTTGCTGGAAGCGAGAAGTTCTATAGACAGAATTGCTCACAGGTTTGGTGATAAGCTCGATACACCGTTTTCCACAACGATACCAAGAAACAGGAAGCATGATAGACCCCCATCAAAATAGAAGGCCACGAATAACTACAGCTGCACAAGATCGACGCATGGTATTTATTAACTTTCAGACGGCGGAGATCAAGCCAGGCAAAACATAACCTGATAACTCGATTGACGGTAGCGAGAAGACTCCAAACATTCAACAGGCGCGAAGACCATCTCGTGGAATGGTTCTTTTAGCATGGAAACGACGCACAGTGGTCCATTCACAACTGCCAGTAATGCTTTCCGATGAATTTCCGTTCCGTTCATACGACTTGAACACAAGCAGCGCGAATATCATGGAATCTATATGATGGGATATATTCCACAGTGCGTTTCCACAGTTCGGTCATCGTTTGGGGTGCAATCAATTTAGCCTGGAATTCGCAGCTGTCACGAAACGGTATATCGACACCGTGCTCGCTACAGAACGTATATAAAGTACTGCCACATGTTAATAGAGACAGTTCGCAGAATCTGGGATCACATGAGCACCATTCTCTCCGGATATGAATAAACTGGGATGCCTCTTGAATCTTCTGGATCGGACAATACACGAAACAAACTCTCCGAGAAATAATGCAGAAATTTAATAAACATCAACTCAAGAGTAGCATCATTACCCACAGCGGAGAATTGCTAGATGCAACGTAGAGTTGCTGCGTAAGGCGCACGGAGTTCACAGGCGATATTGATACATTGCTTAGTTGACCATAAGTCATGAACTGTTAAAATCTCAGCTCTGTTATCTTCAAGCTACGTTATCTAGAAATTTAATGGTGAAAGTTTCTGTTTTTAGGTGTATTAAATCTTGATACAATTAAATGTCGTTAAAAATCGCAATGTGATACAAGTAAAAGTAGTTTTTAAAATTTAAGCATTTTGTGTACTTTTTTGTCAGTATATGTTATCTTTTCTAACTAAAATTTTGCGTGTCGTCTCTTCACAAAGTAACTCTATTTTTCTCTTAAACTCTTATTAAAAGATTCAGTATTATTTCTGATGAATACCTGTTTTGTGCTCTATAATTATGAAATTATTTAGTTTTAACTGGAAAATGTGGGATGGGGAGGTTCAATGCACTTCTGATACCGTTTATGATAAAAGTTTAATGGAATGTGATCTATATTTATTTTCTATCTATTGTTTTTTTTTGTGTGTTTATGCTGTAAGTTTACGCTGTATTCATGTACTCACATACATATATGAATATACGTCTGCACATCGAGAAAAAATGCCACAATATGCAAAACTATACTCTACTTGTAGCCATACTTTAAGGGATGTAGTCTTGAGCGAGATTATTATTGCTGGAGTTTATCAATAGCAATTGGATTGTTATGCTATCTGCGTGAAAATGGTTTACGAAATGTACGGATGTATTAGAAATGTTTAATTTATGAGTACCCAATTCATATGCAATGCTATTCACTACACTGTTTAGATCAAATAATTTGTTATTTTAGCCGTAAAATATTTTATTTTTCTTACTTTTAAATGCTTAGTCATCGAACATCCTTATTCCCTCATTTTAAGCACCTTTACGATTTCCTTAATTAGTAGCTGGTACAATGATGACTATTTGGAACGCATTTCTTTCAAGTTCTTCTTGAATTCCTGTTAGGTACGATACCGATTCATCCGACTGACCATCTCAGTCAAGTTTGCTTTGTCCAAGTAATAAATGCACAAAAATAGTGCTAAAAGTTGAAAGCGATAAAAGTATTTAGCAGATTATAACGTTCCATTGATGTTTTACCTTAAATCGTTACCACACTAATTTAGAGCCAAAGGAGTTGAACTACGCTGTTTCTGTTGAACTACAAAAAGAAAAGGAATCAAGAGCCAAACTACCATCTGAGGTAGCGTAATGCAGCAGAAATATGGAAAAACTACATCAAAAACACGTCCAACTACGATCTCATGTTGAAAATAGAATGCCGTCGAACGAACAACGATCAAACAGAGTCGCAAAAGTAACATTGGTAGAGCGTCGCGGTATAGGCATTGATAAAAAATCCCATTTAAAATTTGACCTTGTTCAGAAATGGGATTAATGTCGAAACCCAGCAATGGAACTTAGAATATCGTCTTCGCAGTTTTGGGACTACTTGTGAAGAATCTCAAAAATAGTTAATGAATTATCTAAACGATGTTTGAAGTGATTATCTATTTTTCGATAACCCAGGCCATGTTAAAAAAAGTGACGTAGTAGTGAAGTACAAAGGCATTCAGGGACATCGTCAGCCTGCCGGGAAGTCTTTTAATTCGTTACACATGATATAGCAGTAAGATTTCAACAGACATTCATTTTATTTTAAGCATTTTTGAGATACACGATTGTTGCCGACACTACAATTATCGACCGACCAGCACGTTTAAGTGTCGATGGTCGTATACTTCTTATACTTCAGTGCATTGTGATATTATAAAGGGATATTGTGTTGGAGTGTTTTGCGACAGAGCAATAACAAAACATTTAATGCACAAGGGAGATGGGCTCTTGGTAGCAAATGTATTCCCATGGCTGCCAAAAATAGATTAAAATACGCGCAGCTTCACGTTTCCAATAAAGGAAGGGAAGATTCTTTCGGAAATTTGTAGACCCGCACTGATAAGGTTCACTTTAGTTTCAACGTAATACTGCAGCAGCTGCGCCTCTATGTGATATATAACTCGGTGTAAAGGGGTATTTTTTTAATGAAATTTAATACTTTGTGTTTAAGTGTATGTGAAGGGGCGATAATGTACCAGCATGTCCGTGTGTGGTAAAAAGTGTATTTTTATAAACTTGGCACTCCGTCGTCAGAGCAAAAATAGTGGGTACGCTTGGTAACCATGTTGTACTCGGTTCCCTCCCCCTCCTATATATAAGAGGAGGCGATTCGCTGGAAAAATGTCAAAATTTTGAGAGTCGTCTACGTGAACTATGTGAACTGGATAAATAGTATAAGACAACACCAGATCGCCCTTCTTAACCTCAAAAAGGTTCGATGATTCTTTGAAGGTATATTAAATTTCAAAGGTGTCTTTTTCAATTCCACTTGAAATTCTACCTGAGTGCCCCTATCCTCGTCTTAACTGAATCAACACTTGAAACAGAATGTATAAATTATAGACACTTACATACGTACAGGAAGAAAAAACAAGGCCTCATCCACAAATAATAATCCCCCAACAATGCCTTTACTCTCAAAGTATCCGGTTCTTTATGCCTTGAATACAGGCATATGAATTTGCCACATACACTGTATGTATATGACCCCTGAAAATGCAGCGATAATCATCCCTTAATACGCTTCAGTCGCAGCCGACTATTACAATATATCTCGAGAATGCCTATTAGCAAAAACAAGTATTTATTAGCATTACACATGGTTCTGAGTTTCTGATCCGAGTCTGTCATCATACCAACTGCGTCCCTCATATTTTAACTGCCCTCTGAAATATGGTTTTGGAATTTTAATTATTTTATACTGACAGGGATCGCATACTGCACACAAAGTTAGACTTAATTCACTATTTTGTGAAAAGTTTCGACCTCTTTTTTGGACAGTTGCGAATAACTGGACGAAAATTGGAACTTTTAATTCGGATTTATATTCATAACATCTGACTGGATTACTTCTATGATTCCATATTTTTCAGTGCGTATGCATTTTGGTATGTTTACCACCACTTTGTAAAACTAATACATAAAATGTCGGAATGGCAAGAGTTTTCAAAATCGTTTTAAACATTTTGCTAGATCACATTTTAATGCCCAATAAATTTGAAAAAATGTAACATATGTGTCCAGGTTGCTTTCGCGATTGAAATGAATTTTTTCTACTATATACGGCTATCGGAAATCTTTTCAAGTCAAAACCTCCGACTTTGCAAAACGTTTTGCTTGGCAATCAGATTTGCTTGGCAATCCATTACATTTTAGTGAAAACTTTTCAGACAGAAATACCAATATCTTTCGCTTCGATGTACAATTTTAATTCTGGTGTAATGTATACTGCTTATAAAAATAAAGCTTTTTTAAAACAGTACAAGTAGGTACACATGCCTCTTAGCAATAAAACAGTAAAACAGACTGTGATTCCATTCATGTAATATGCTAAACACTAATGGTAGTTTCTCAAGTGACGACGTATTTGATTTATGTCTATACACTCTCGTGTAGATTTCGTACTTGCCTGACTCTACAAGAAACGACTTCAGTTCAAGAGGGACCACTGTGACAAAATTCTGCCCCAAAATATTATTTCGTACCATAAACCAATTCATACCAAAGTAAGCAATGGAGATATAATTACAAATCTGACTATACATATGAAACTACCAAGTTATGATAGAATTAGTTACGCCTAGAAAAGCATAAAATAATTTAACAAAAAACGTTATGCACAAGTTATGCACCATATGGAGCATAACACTTCAAAGGTTTGGATAAATAAAGACTTTAGCATTTTGTTCGATTTTAAGGCATGGTCTAAAAATGGTCTCTGGAATGAAGAAGCATTTTCCACTATATTTACCTCAACTTTTATCTATTATTTTGTCTAGGACTTTTGTTGTTATAGTTGCTGTTGCTGCTATTGTTTTTGTTACTACTGCTATTGCTGCTGTTATTGAGTTTGTTCTTGTTGGTGGAGGTGGTAGTGATGCTGGTGTTGGTGCTGGTGGCACAACAGTCTTGTTATATGAGCTTAGTATGAACTTTATTGTAAATTCAAAGTTCATTGAAGAAAGGAGCCTTCTAGTCCTTGGTACTGCAAATGTTTTTCTATGATCGGTATACCGCGGGCACCAAGGTGAATGTACTGAACTACGGTTTCAAGGCAGTTTGCAATATGTTCACATGAGCCTTTGTATTCACACTATATTTGAATAACAGGTTTAGTTTTTATGTTTGAGTACGGGTTGTGTAAAAGATATTAAAATGAGGTGCTGATTGTTTTTTATGCACATTGGCGTTAATAACTCTTCCAGAGACAGGGAGAGAGCGGGAGATACTTTTTAATATTACAGGCATTAGTAATAGGAAGCAGTTCTTACGCCACATATTGTACTAAGTTTCTTTTAAAATTGGATATAATGCCATCGTCTGGGTAATGTATCAACTTAAAATGATAATCCATACTTAAATTTCAAGAATAGTAAGCTCTGCGTTTATTATGACCTTAAATGCATGTGTATGCATTAATTTTGATAATACAGAACGCCACTGTGGTAGTTATTGTATTTTGTCTACAATTACAGTCACCTGACCAATTCTATATATTCCGTCTTGAAAAATGTTTTATAGGGGTGTACATTAACATAATTTCCAAATGCTTATTCACTGTTATTACTTGGTCTCGAATTGTTTTTAGTAAACTCCTCCTGAACTATAGACGTAGAAAGACAAAATTTGTCCGTGCTTAGAGAACTGAGACCTAGTGTAAATCACAGATCTCTTTCACCTTAAATTCTAAAGGGAAAGGTTCTTCTACGCTGTTTGATTAAGGAAAACAAAATAGGCATTGTAACATAATTTCCGAAATACAACACCTGCGCGGTATAAATGAAATACCATTTAATTTATGTCAAGAATGGAAAGAAATCAACACTTTTCATATCATGTTTGAACACGTGATCGGGTTTGAAACCCCTTGCTTGAAGACCACGAATAACTTGACTCTTTAGAGCGGTTAGTAATTTCGATCCCTATATCTGGCCTCAACCCCTATGCCATATCTAAACTACGTGATTTTGATGGTACCCTTCAGTTTCAAAGCACAAATGATGTAAACTCTGAATTTCAAAACAGGTTCTTGCTATTTCACCTTCATCTTGGCTCTAACCCCTGTACAGCGCAGAGTAAGGGGTGGTCTTGGGATCTGGGTTTTGAGTTTCAAGGCCATAGCGTACGCACCACATGCCCTAGGAATGCGTCAAAAATATATATTATTTATGCACACTAAATTCATTTGTTTTTTTCTGTATGGTTTTCAGGTTCAGGTGTACTATTGCTAGATGGAATTTGCATTCCATTATTTATTAAACGATAAATGATAAACAACATATAGAACATATTCTAAGCCTTATAATTTGAATTAAATTGGGAAAGTTACAGCGAATTTCGAGAACAATTTTCATGTTATTGACGTCCTTCTTCCAGAAGGTTCATGGAAAATAAGCTTTGTAATATAATTTGATATGCCAAAATAGCTATCGCAAAGCTTCAATAATTGAAATCTGAAATAAAAAGTTGCATAAAAATGTAATTTTAGCGTACATCACTGGTTATTACCTTCACTCTGATACTCTGTTTCTTATTATATTTGGCATATATATTAACTATCACAGTGGGTAGCAGCAAGTTATTTTTATTATGATCGGGATCTAATTTCAAGGTTAAACCGCCATCTTAGATTTTAATTCTGTTGGCACTGTACTCTCCGCAAAGAGTTTTCTATGCTTGCAGGAGGGCCGCTCGCCGTGAAGCAGCGCTTGGAGGCTGTGGGAGTACTGCGTCAGATGAGGATTTTGTAACCAGCAACAAAACCCTCAGTGATTATGTCGACGAAGATGGTAGGCTCGTTGTAAACTCATGAAAGACATAGTAAAATTGCTCTGAACTGTGCCTTTCACCTTGAATAAAAATAGAAAGCTATTGGGTAAAAAAGATCCATTGTAACTAGACTGAAGGTGGTTATTGAGAAATAATGTCTCTTGAGATACAATTGTTAATTGTAATTTAATTGATCAATAAATAAATTGATAAAAGTATATACACCAGAACCAGGAATTGGGGGACTGGCAGTAAGTGGTCTTAATTCCGGGGTGTTCTTAATTGCGTAGTTCCGAGAAAAACTGACCTGTATGAGCACATGATGAAGTAGATCAAAGTGTGATGCGTACGACCAGTAATAACAGGAAAGAAACACGGTTTTGACCTCTTTTATTTCTATTCGGAAATCACTGGATTTTTAACTTTTATATAACTAACATTTATGCTTAAATCAATTAGTAAAAAATGCAAAATTTCAGTTAGCTAAATTATACTCAACTCTTCTGTCTATAATCATGCGCTTAAGCCAATCTGCAGTTTGTTAATTACACAAACTTGTTAATTACACGAATATCATTCTTTTAATCTGCTTTGATGTACAAAAAAAGTTGTTCAATTCAGACTGCTGCTTGGTAGAATACTTGGATTTTACAATCCTCCTAATTGGAGAGTTCGTGTTGTTGATACAGCTGAGATAATGTATTTAAAGAAACCCATGTGCATGTTATGACTGGTCGCAAGCGGGGTGAAATATAGCCTCTGGAACTGAAAAAAGTGGTCTTTGATCGTAATAGCGAGGTGGTCTTAATTGTGGAGTTTCTTTACCATAGAAACCAATGGAAAACATTCGGTTCTGGTGAAAAGCGATCTTAATTGCGGGGTGGTCTTTTCCGGGGGTTCCGCTGTAATAAACACGTGTGCCTTCAAGCGCACAATGAATCTGATGTCGTCCCAGTCATCCCATTATAAAATGTATAACATTCCTAATTACAAATGCTCCGGGCTGCAGTAAGGTCTAGACTAACGGAGAATATGCGACAACTCGGAAAATTTAGCAAAACAGTCTGTCAAAGAAGTTCAATTTCTGCAAATTCTCTAAGGAACTGTCCCCATTTTGCAAATAATGCAATCTATGCACCAGAGAAAACAGTTAATCACACAAAACATCGGATTGTGTGACAATCGGTTCTTTGGTTCTTGTGTGCAATCTCAATCTGTAGAATCTCACTAACTGTAACAGCATCCCAAAGAACCTGAAATGCATTTCATAACTATTTTTCTATGCTATGTGGATTATAGCATTTTTTCAACCTGCTTTGTTGATATAGCATTTTTCGATTCTTCTAATTTTATACTTTGCAGTTTTACTCACTTTTTCAGTTATCCTTTGACACGATAAAACGGCACATTATCAACTACTCTTATGACCATCTCACCCACTCCGTCCCCCTCCCTCGAAAAAATGCACAAAAAATGCACGTTAGATTTTGAAACCCTATTACAGCCCAGCCCGTTAAAAAATAACATCAGGTAGGAACCAATGGTGACACATTGGGAGCAACCGGTTTTAATAGAACAGATGGATTGATGTCGAGGAGCAGACGGATTTTCTGACATAATCAAATCGTGGATGTTATATTTTCACGGGTTGCATAGTTTTACTGAAATGCTGAAAAATGCAATTGCATCAGAGTGAAGATCTAACGAGCAGTTTGAATTAAGTTCTTATGCCTGGGGGTACTGCTACATTTAATAAATGGATAAATTCATGCACTTCATCATGTTATTCCATGAAAGGCTTTACAGGAATCATATCCAGTCATACATTTATTCAAACTCGTTGCATATTTTGCTATTAGTCTACTCCAATGGAATAAATGGACAAATTACAAACATTGAACTTAGATCTTTCTTTTTTCATATCTGTGAAAATCTTGCCAACTTCGATAAAATATACATCATTAGAATTTATTTAAGCTTGACTGCACTGGAGTCAGTATTTCCCTAAAAAGTTTAAGAGCAAATAATTTAGAGAAACTATGTATGCCCTGTAATAGGGTTACAACTGCGTCTCCAGAACGTCAAGATGTTGCCCAAGGAGAACAAGACTGCTCATCACACGGATGAGTACGAATGCCGTGACATCGTACTGCGTCGAGGACAAGAATTTAATATGAAGATATCATTCGATAGAAAATACAATAAAGAAAGGGACACGGTGGTCGTCAAATTTGTCACAGGTACACAAGGCGATTGTAACATAGCTTGGAGCAAAATGTGCATTTTCATTTCTTTGATGACTTTAGTTCCTAAGATGAGCCTCTGTGTTACAATCGAAACACTTTTCCTCGCTTACTTTTGACGACTTACAACGAGTGTTTTAAATGTTTGATTAAATACTTTCATAATTCATATACCTTACATGTATAATATGATATACTTTAGATTTAGTTTTAAAGCATAAAGCTTTCCGTAGTATATTTCCGCTTTCAATTACAGGAGCACGACCAAAACTTACTCAAAGCACGATTATAAGTGCAACAGTCACTGAGAGTATTAACACAGAGAGAGCACAATGGAAAGCCGCAGTCACTTCAGTGCAGGAAGCAGATCTTAATCTCTCGGTAAGTTTTATTCTACTGAAAATATTTTAATGGCAATTGCAAGAAACCTCACTTTCTTTCATTTCGCAGACTGTTTTTTATCAATAAAAACAAACGATAAGTTGGTAAATGTAAAAAAAAACTAAATAAATGATTACCTGGCTTGCCATTTTTTTACCTCCTAAATATCCGTGTTTAGCCGTTTTCTTGAACATGCATGTCGATTACATTTGTCTTGCATGGCCAAAACATAATATTACTCAATTGATGTCAACATTGCTCAAAAGGCATTAAGTAAACCTTATTTGATTTATATCGATCGGTCATAAAAGGGTAGGTGGAATAGGTCCGAACCACGAAAACACTGTCATTACTTGATTGGAAGGACAGTGCATTCGGATCAGTGCCACACATTTCAGACCAAACGACAAGGAATACCGTAAGAAAAAGTAGTGTAATCTTCGTTTCACTGACTTTGTTGTGTATGACTTTCTATCCATGTAATAAAATGAAATTGAATATTGAAACTTTATGACAATAAAATAAACATCAGATTCGAAATAAACGGATTGAATACATCTGTTTTCATCCAGATTTGGTCACCAGCCGACGCCGTGGTGGGCAAATACCGTGTTGTAGTGGAGACTACTTATCAAGATGGAAGTGTGAAAAATACAAGCAGGAAAAATTTCAGGGACAATTTTATTCTTTTGTTCAATCCTTGGTGCAAAGGTATTAATCTATTTTAAAAGCAAATAAACATTGTTTAATAATTTGTCCGGCCAATTTCATCTAATTTAAATTGTCTAAGTAATTCAGTATAGTTTAGTCTGGCGCTAACTGTTTTACTAGTATGCCAATTGCGTAACATTTTTACTCACCGATAGAGTCTCTGTGTAGATGATCAAGTCTACATGGAGAATGAGGAGTGGAGAAAAGAATATGTGCTAAACGACACAGGCTGTATATGGATGAGTTTGCGCCGAAACCCACGCCCATGGAATTTTGGACAGGTTCTAAAACAGAAAAATCCATTCTACATTTATATTAAACAGCCTAAAGGGCCCTTTGTGCAAAAAAAATCGAAAAAAATTCAGAGTCAAAAATGCATCTCTGTAAATAGAGAGGCCTTCCTGTAACACTCATTAATAATTAAAAATAGGAGTACATATTGCAATTTTACAAGTTAGCAGTATTTTATTTATTAATTAATTTAGTGTATATACATGGTTTGTTATGCTATCCCTCAAAAGTTTTCGTAAATATTGTCATATTGTAGTGAAACATATTATCTGAATAAAATTATTCATTTGATAAAAATATTTGTTGGAACAGTTTGAAAACGAGTGTATCGATGCAGCGCTATATTTACTTAAAGAATCAGGAATCAGTGATGGTGCCAGATCCAACCCTGTGTTGGTAGCCAGGACAATCACGCAGATGGTAATTAACCTTCTTATGATTGTTACATTTAGTTTATTGGATTCGTACAATTCGCAAGATGTTTCTGCATTACTTCTTTGCGAGAACCTTGCCACGCGAACTCTTATGAGACGGTTAGGGCTAGGTCCACCAAATTTAGCACAGACATATTGCAGCATACTATCATATTTCAGCGGGGATACTTACATCCCACGTTTCGAGGATGCTCACATCTATACTTGCTGTTAAATGTTTTCACATTATAAATGCCATTTTGGGTTTCCTTACCTCGCAAAAAATATTGCTAAACGCGAAGTTTGATACGGCCAGTTGCCACATAATTTTTACGATATTACGTAACAATTATGTTTTTGGCGGTATTTTGATTTGTTCGTCCCAGTAATATTTTAGTGTCGAATTTCATCGAGGTCGAGTTTTGGATGATTGTGGAAGTCTACATGCCAAAAATCCGGGGATGGCATAAATGATGTCCATACCAAATGACCACCGGTTATAACACTACCGGGGAAAAGGAAACCGGAAATATGACCAATAGCAAAATGAAAACTAGATCATTTGACAAACAGGTCATTTTTTCCCGCTTTTTATTTATTTTTTCTTGGGGCGGAATTTGCAAGCAGTCTTTCATAGAGGTGGTCTCTTTGAACAGTTGAGTTAATAAGTATCCGGGAGGGGTCCGCCCATTAATTTCGCAACGTGTACAGTGACAGTAATATGGAATAGTATTCATCGAAGTTCTCTCTGACCCATGGGGTATCACATGATATGAATGTAGTCAATTTTACATGAGTATATTTTAAACGTAGGCGGTACAAACTGACGACCTACTATATATCCCATACTTTATCCCCTGATTTCCGGCAATTTTCAAACCGTCTGATCATTACCATTACCAAGCTCAAATTGTATGCGATTCTTAATACCACTATGTTTGAGGGGGAGGCTGGATTTTTGCCAGGTCTATTTTTAATTTAGGGTCTGAATAAGTTGGGTTTTTGGCAACAGAAATAAACGTCATGCCTAAAGAGCATTTTTATGAAAGACTTCCTCCATTGATGTGAAAGACGTTGGGTATCTTGAATATCACCACTTAATTACAACAAGATTTAATGCTATGGAAGTGTTTTTGTGAGGAAAATCAGCGTCGGCACATCGATGCTTACAAACATCTATTCCCCGCTGTACCAAAGACGTTGATCTATGGTCGTGACCAAAACCAAAATTAAAACCAAATTACAACCATATTTAATACTTCAATTTGGTTTGGATGCTGACGAACCTCAAATCGACTTTTCGCGACATCAGAATCTTTACAGGTCATAAGCGTGTTGAGCAGAGTTTTTTTTATGTAACTGGGAATTTGACATGACTTTTGACATAGATTTTGAAAAATTCTGAATTTTTAATTTTAATGACTTAAATCACATTTTATGTTTAAAGCTATTTGCAGAAACAGCTGATACATACGCGGATAGCGATGCTTGCAACATTATAAAGCATACATAGTGTCAAAGAAAAACAAACGAGAACTCTTACAAATATACATATTGATCTGATAAAACATGAAAATATATACACCTCAAATTATGAAATTGCGATGAAACGTAAAATACATGCACCTCAAATTATTAAATTGTGATTTTAAAGAAATTTAACCTGTTTTTAATTTCTTTCGCTAAATAAAAGGTATGGACAAAGAACATAAGTTCTACAATTTTATTTGCAAAAAGTAATGTATCACAATGTTAGTAAATTTGAAATCATCTTAATCCATCTGAAAGGTTTCTATCTTTCTATACTTGAATGCCTTGATCTCTAGAAATAAACATAGATAAAGTATGTTATTTGAAAAATTAAAGCGATAATGATCACCATGTTTTGACTACAGTTATTTTTTACATTGTTTGTTTTCACGAAGGCCAATGCCAACGACGAGGGAGGCGTGTTGATGGGAAGGTGGCATGAACCATACCATGAACCTTGCACACTTCCCTGGCAGTGGAGTGGAAGCGCTTCTATTCTAGAAGAGTTCATGAAAACAAAGGAATCCGTGCGATTCGGACAATGCTGGGTTTTCTCCGGCCTTGTCACAACATGTATGTCTTGGTGAATATTACTATGAATATAAATATTACGATTCATCACTCATTAAATGATAATTGCATTTGTCTTTAATTGCATGAGAAACAAGAACCAAATTTCCTATACCTACCGAAATGGCGCCACTTGCAAAGTCAGAAGGTGAGAGACACAATATATCTGGTCAAAGACAAATCTTTAACTGTTTCGATAATTATCAGCTTTTTTATAAATAATCAAAATAAGTTCAAAATCGCTCTAACCGTTTTCGAGATAATAGTCAACGTCTGGGTTTTGACCTTGAACATGCTCAGAGGCCCAGGTCACCGGGCACCTCTTATATAACGTCTTTTACACGTAAAGGCCGAAAATAAGCTCAAAATCGCTCTATTGCTATATGTTTTCAAGATAATGGCCAGCTTCCTTGATCTTGACCATAACTAAGAAGGTCAAGGTCACCAATTTACCTCTTATATAACATCTTTTAGAGATAACGGTTAATCAAAGGTTTTTTTATATACAAACGTCACATGACCTTGATTTTGACCCTGAATGTCGAGATTCAGGCAGAGAGGTTACCGCCTACTGAAACTATACACGGGTTGAAACAAGTATCTGAGCCCTCTTTCTAGCCATTTTCGTGATGAAGTTTTTAAAAATATTTTGACCTCAACTTAACCTTAACCTTGGAGGATTAGGCAAAAACATTGCGGATTTCACGACAGTTCATGACGCTTTAAATCTGCCAAATGTCGTCTATCTACGTCAAACCTTGTGAGAGAAGTTTTCTATAAACCACTTTTAGTTTAAAAATACTCTGACCTCAATTTGACCATGTTCATGAAGGTCAAAGTAAATAAATTGCCGATTTCAGGACATGTCTTTGTCTGCTGTTTGTGTATCAAATTTGTGTAGCGTAGGAGGAAAGCCTGAAAACCTCCGAGGGGAAAATTTTTTATAAAGGTCCAAACAGCCAGAATTCTCAGCAAAGCAGACCGACTGGCAAACTTTGTTTGCAAGTGGAAACAATGCTTACCTTACCAATGCTAATTTATAATTACAATAAAGTACTTTCAAATATAAGAGAATGCATTTGAACTTACTTATTATGTATAACTGATATTATCAAAATATTTAAATAAAAAATTCTGAAACTGCTGCTATTTTTAGTACTTCGCGCTCTTGGAATAGGAACACGCAGCATCACAAACTTCAATTCCGCTCACGACACGGACGAGAGTGCTACCATTGATTGCCATGTTGATGAGAATGGTGAAGAAGTTCCCGGCTTTCATGATGATTCCATATGGTAAGCAGATACCTCAAAAAGTGTTATAAAAATAGCACTGAAAGTTGTCATGCCTGAGCCTTTCATATTCTGTTCTTTAAACGATGAAAATATTTAAGTCCACTTCTTAATCCAATTTTGTCAAGAATGTTGCTAAGGTGCAACATTTTTAAAGATGCTAGTCTATTTGTTATGTAAAATTTCAGTCAGATAACGTGTGGTCTGTTTTAATAGTAGTTTAAAACAAACAGATTTAAAAGAAAGTTTTTATTTAGCAAAACTACAAAACAAACCCCTACAGATTAACATCATTTTAGGAATTTCCATGTTTGGAACGAATCGTGGATGAAGCGCCCTGATTTACCTGAAGGCTTTGACGGCTGGCAGGCTATCGATGCAACACCACAGGAACGCAGCGAAGGAATGATGAAATGCGGACCGGCCCCAGTGAAAGCAATAAAAGAGGGCTTGGTTTACCTACCTTATGATACCAAATTCATCTTTGCGGAAGTGAACGGCGACAGAGTGCATTGGATGGTGAGTAAATTAGGTTCAACGGACATTTAAATATAATTTTGTTTCTGTAACCGCATTCATCCTTAACACAAAGACAATTTATGCCATTAATTTATTTCCTGCAAATTTAATTCTGTCACGTAGTTACTGTATATGGGTTTATCTTTGTAATAAAGATATCTATGTAATATTAGTAAAATCACTTAGCAATCCTTTTCAGACTAATGGTCAAAACTCTCAGAAGTATATTACATTGAAGATTTATATGATATCAGATTAAATGTCATTCATCAGAGAGCAATTTAATTTGCCTTTCTAAATTACTCTGAGTATATTTTAACATACCTTTAAGGTGAAAAAAGATGGAACAATGGAACCGATTGAAATAGAGAAAAAGATTGTCGGGCATTATATTAGTACAAAGGCACTGAACGGCTTTTGGCGAAATGATGTCACACTAGATTACAAATATGCAGAAGGCAAGTAGCTGGTACTGATTTTTAAATGAGGGATCAAAATATAATTACAATGGGAGGAAAGTATGGGAAGAATTCCGGAAAAGAAAAATCTGTAAACCATTGCTGTTCCGTCCTAGGTGCTAGAGCGCACGCAAAATGTCTCACCATTCACCGTAAGCCGAATTTCAAGCTATTACCAAGGGTCACTCAAACGTTCCACATCTGTGCTACAACGTCCCCTTTAATATTTGCTAGCGTTTGTTGCACATCTTCGATATTAACAAAACAGTTTAAAAAGTATAAATCCTGTTTCTGTCTATATTTACTATTATTGTTGTTATTACTATTTTCCTGTTACCATCATTGATGCTCTTGTTGCTAGCGGAATTAGTATTGCTAACTCAACTGAAATTTCTGCTACTGTTTCTATTGTGAGGAAAGTGGAGTACTGTATAAAAATTTTCGCCATGCTTACTAGGCAAAAACAGCAGTTAACAAAAAGCTGCCATTTAAAAGAATTAGTTAAAATGACTGTATTAGTAAACGCGTTTCTTTCATGTGCTTCCCTGTATATTTCAAATAGAGGGCCAAACCTCTTTTCAGGTATTGCAATTTCATAGGGAGTGACATACAATATAAAGCAGTATACAGATTTTAAACCCATGTAAACCGATGAAAATATTAAAATCCTCTTTTGTAGTACATCACTGGAATGTAGCTTACCGTTTTAGTAATCGTCTAATGATTTTAATTGTAATGAAGGGACAGAAGAAGAGCGGAGAGTAGCTCACCGCGTATTCCGCCACAGCTCACGAAAAGAACGCAGTGTTTATGACATTGCCCCTCCGGATGTTGTCTTCAGGCTCAATATCTCTAACGAAGTAACAATCGGTCAGGACTTTGGTGTCAAGGTAACCTATATCTGCAGCAAAATTTAAAATATTTTAAACATATAAATCAGTTAAAACTTTTGAGCCACAAACTTTGAAATGAATATAAAATTCATGTATTTTAGATAAAATTTAATCTTCATTTTGTATTACAAGGTGACGATGACGAATCAGGAAAACACCGACAGACATGTACATGCACGTATCTGCTTGGTGGTCTCCAATTACACCGGTGTTTCAAGCAAGAGAATTTGTGTGCAGAACTTCGACGAAACCCTGTCTCCAAAACAGGGTACGTGTTTTAACTTCAAATAACTTACGGCTAATTTATATGAGTGAATGACTGTTTTGTATATTTACATAATTATTAAAGATATCTGGAATTAATGGAATACTAATATTTAATGTTCACTGCTCATTTATATGCAACCCATTTACATTTTTGTTGATATAATTTCATTCCAAATGACAAGATTCCCTGAAAAGTTCTTGAGATTCTTCAGCGCAT
The DNA here is from genome assembly GCA_949752745.1 of Protula sp. h YS-2021. NCBI lineage: Eukaryota > Metazoa > Annelida > Polychaeta > Sabellida > Serpulidae > Protula > Protula sp. h YS-2021. Next base: position 53,812,436 of record OX457028.1, read on the forward strand.
GCATGCTTTTAAAGCTTATATGCAATTCAAGTACTTGACACATTATGTGGTTATCTATAGAATGTCATTTTCACATTTATCAGGCAATTAGTGATCTCAAGAATCAATGTTTTGTCAAAATAATTCTGTATTTGTGACATCAATAATTAATTTTTGGTTTTTTGCTATCTGTAATGATATTTTTGATATCTCTAAATGTACTCTTGATCTCAAAAAATAATTCTTGATATCAATAAATATTTTGAGAGATAAAAACAGTCTTTATCTGTATCAAAAATAAATGATTTAATGATTGCTAAACTTGATTTTAGAGATCAAACATTCAATTGTTGATCGCAAAATATGAAATATTTCATAGCAAAATCTAAATTTTGAGCCTCATAACTTATGTTCCTTTTATTGATATCAAGAATTTAATTCAAATGTCATTATTTCAGAATGAGACTTTTTAATTTATATTTTGCAATCTTCAAATGATTTTTCTGATATGAAAAATTAATTTTTTATATCAAAATATTAGTCTTTTTTATATAAAATATTTCTACACAATATTTCACACAAAAAATTTCTTACCTGTTATTGTTGATATCAATAATTCATGTTTTTATCTCCAAATTTAATTGACGATTCGTTAAATTTATATAAATATGTGTCTTCTTATTTTATCTTATTTTGTAAGTTTGTGAAATTGAAGTTTTGATCTCAAAAATAAATTTGTGACATCTAAAATTCAGTTATTGATTGCAAAATATGAATTAATGATCTAGATTAGTTTATTGATATCTTTAATTATACTTTGATATCAAAAATAAGCATTAGATGTTAAAACGTCGTTCCTTAGTTGCCAACTATATTCAACATAAATTTGAAATTCACATATAAATATACTGCTCCAAAACACAACAGATTCAGCAATTAAGCTAAAAACGGGTTTTGTTCATGAGTTTATAGCTCGATGATTGAAATTAGCTTAATTCAGTAGTAGACAATTTTAAGCGCAAAAGGGCTCAGTATTTTATTTATTTTCTAGAAAAGACTGTTGGGTTTGAGGTGTTGTATGACACATACAAAGCTTCTCTGAGGCCTGAGGCTATCGTCACGGCATATATGAAGAGTACCGTGAGAGAAACAGGTCGCTCATACGCTAAAACTCAAGCCCGGCAAATGGAAATTCCCAGTCTCTTTCTCCAGGTGATGACAAACTTCCTGATTTTTTGTTTGAGGTTTTTTTTTACTTAAAAGCCAGGTCATAGAAATAAAACGCTCATTTTCTAAAGCCTACTTTATTCGAAGCAAACGTCTCAAGCAAGCAAAAGTGGAAAAACCACCTTTGTGAGTTTACGCGTTAACACAACATTATAATCCATACAGTAGCTAAACGCAGTAAACAAGCAATGTTCGGAATGCTCTTAAATATGAATAAGTGCCAGTGGCTTCAAGTTGAAGTTTCCATTTGTTGATCAAGCACCAACACTATTCATTTAACTTAGATCTAAAAGCAAGAGTTGAACCTTTTCATTATTTACGAAATTAAAACAACCAGTCAGAAAAAAACTTAAGATTTAATTTGTTCACAGACACATACTATGAACTGTGCAATTGAAGAACCTTATTCCTCGACTCCTTCAAATATTTAACTTGACTCATCAAATGGTCTCACTGTGGCCGAGCTTTAGGAAGAATAATTGTATAAAAATAACAGGCTTTAAATTTTGTCATTTTTATTCATCTTAATCTAAAATCCAAAAAATCCAAAATATGACAAATTTCGTGTTTTAAGGTCAATTAAAATGTAAAGTGCTTGGATTGTGAAATAGATAATATCTATTCTGCTATAGAATCTACTTTATTCTAACTATCTAATAAAAAACAATCGTCATAACACCTTAAACACGAGAAAAAATGTTGTAGTTTCTGTTTGTATGCTATTTATTAGGCTCCCAAAGATGTGAAGTACAACGAGACATTCCAACTTCAAATATTTCTTGATAATCCACTCAATGATAAACTGACAAACTGTAAATTTAACATTGAAGGCCGTGGGATTGCTAAAGGCGTGGTTGTTCATCTTTCGTAAGTTCACACTTTTAGAATTACACAGCTCAGTCGTAAGCAATTCCATTTAGCATTCTGTAATTTTGGAAAAGGAAAATATAAATAATGTAGAAATCGATATTTTTTATGTATTTCAGAAGTCATTTCTGAACTACATTCTAAAAGACACTGTAAAGCATTATATCTCAAAATGATTTATGGACTTCATTCAATTGTTTGTTTGAATAACTTATATATAATAGGGATATATATAATGAGAACAATATTATTAACCAAACAATTCTTGTCATTTTGAACATTAGCATTACACTTATATCAAAATTATTAACATTTAACATTTCCATTACAAAATTGAAATTGTATGTCTGAGCATAAGAAATATTAGATGTAAAGGCGGTTTTGTATGTATATTTAATTTTTCACACCAGGGAAGGCATTGCCCCGAAAGCAAGCACAACGCACAAGGTCGACCTATCGCCACACTCCGAACACACAAAAGGTCATCGCCAAATCATAGCCAATTTTTCGTCAGACCAGTTGAAAGGAATGACAGGGTATACCCATGTCCGCCTGAATCACACATAACAATTGACACTAGCAACAAAGATTTTTGATTAAGAAAAGATAGATAAATACTTTATATTTGGTGTTTTATTTAAATTTAAGGCGATACGAAAATAAAAACCACCTGCAATAAATAGGTGAACATCACTTTGCAACAAAAGATAATAATCATCCCTCCTACTTTAGATAGTTATACTATCTGCGCTTGCTTTGATGTGAGTTTGTTATGCCGATATGTGAGCTTATCTTGCTGTGCGAATTGGTTTTGAATTCTTTTGAATTTTCTGAGAATATTTCCTTCTACTCTTTTGAATTTTCTTCACTCATTTCTTGCGTGACTATTTCTTTTGAATACTGCAAATATAATCGTTGCACAGACAAAACTTCTGCAAATAAAATTAATTTACTAGTGCTTTATGTGTTTGATCATCTTACTCTAAAATAAAATATCTTATAAAGAGGTCAACTAAATTTGAGCAACCGTCATTTTTCTTTTAAACTGATATGGAATTAAATCACAGAAGTAACTATGACAATATATAGAAGAAGACATCAGGGCAATATTAAAAATTGTTCATTTATTGTCAATAAAATAACTATAATTGTTCATCATTTACATATCTTACGACTTATTTAAATATTCAACTGAAACATTTAAAGAATTTAGTTTAGATGAATTCTTCACACTTCAGTGGCTGACTTAAGCATTGTGTTTTCTATAATACGAACAAATTATGATTCCTGTGGAATTTTAAAAAGGCTTTCAATTTCACCTTCACAAAAATACACTGCTTAATCAATTAAAAAGCTACTAAAGTCACCTTTAAAAGTGACATTTGCAGAACAAATTCAGTGATATATGTTTCAATAAAATTGAGTTTTGCATTTTTAAGCGGCTCAAAGGAGTTGTGAAATGCAGAGAATGGTCGCCTAACGCTAATACCAAGACAAAATAAAATGAAAAACATATATAAACGTATATTCGATTTAATGTATTCATGCCTTTAACCGATTATAACTTAATGGCCCCTATTGGACTATTTTTATTGTAAAACTACAATTGAATGTGAAAAAAACTTAATGAATATCAAGAAAGTATGACTACAGATGGAGACCCCAAAAGAAATAAAAAGTGCAATGCACTAGCAACATCAAATACAAATAAACTTTTAAAATTTGATAATTAGATTTAATTTTTTCCATACATTGATAAGCAAATCAAAGTATGGTCGATTTTAGATCAAACGAAGTCAAATTATAAGTTTTTGTAGTAATATTGCCCTTACTAAAAGTTGTAACTATTTCAAACTAAACGTTACGACCCTTCGTTTTCTATTGATGATAAAGGAATGTGTCGTATTTCCTTTGTGGTTTCCGGAAAATCTCTGCAGAGAATCCCTTATTTCATCCTTACAATTTAGGTTGCTTCTTTAGCACTTACTAAATTACAAAACATATTGCTTTTTACTGGGAAATAAAACAACGATCAAGAAAAACGTATCGCCTTGGATAAAATTCTAACATTGTCAAATAGAACACAATATGTGTAAATTACCAAGAAATGGTAACTCATTTTGTTTGTCATGGCGAATTCTTTCAAATCTTTATAAAGAAAAGAGAAACATTGGCGGAAAACAAATATTGGGGTTACAAGGCATTTCGAGCCCAACGCTTTGAATGTCACGGCTTGATCTCGCAGTGGGTTGTGCATGTCACAGGTTGTGACTTTATGGGCGGGTCGACGAGGCGGGTCGACAATATGTTGAATTGTGCATGCAGCAACTTCATCGCGGATATCGTCATTTTGTCGGATCGTGCATGCAGCCGTTCGGACAGCTGTTGCATCGATATTTAATCAATAATTTTAATATTTTAACATCATGCATAGTTGTTTAGTGATTATATCGTATGTTGATATGTAATAACGAGGTTATATGACAGTAATCAACGTCATTGCCGCTGTTTGCTATTGCAGAACAATAGTTGATCACACATCCTTGTGCCCGCGTGAATGGAGCTGATTACCCTCACGTGGCCGCTGTTTAATAGAACCTTGTATGTTGAACAATAAATGTGACCAGTGCATGCACCTTGACGGGTCACTGTTCCCGTTGTTGTTGAAACAAAGAGAAACAGCTCTTGATCGTGCCCACTGCAGCAGGAGTAAAAAGAGCCACAAGTCGACGACTTGACAACCTGAAACACTGATTTCTCAACGAAATCAAAGAAGCGCAAACTTAAATCAAAGCGGTTAACCAAAACATTATGTCATTGTCATCGCCAGGTGTTATTTCATCGGCCCCCATCAGGTGGTTATTTCGGCGAATGGAACACATATTGTGCATTTAGCACATTCCTTCCATGCGCCGTTACCGTGCATTTCCGTTATTCCAGTGCGCTCCTATCCACTGTTTAGCGAATTCACCATGGAAACGTGTCGACGCGATGTCATATCAGGCTATTTCTCAGTTGTCGGTGCGCTCCACTGTCGCTTGCACTGCGTGTGCCCAGGAAATGGAAATGCAAGGAAATGTGAACTCCGCCAAAAAACCAATCTGTATGAACGATTTACCTCACTTTGGAGGCCAGATCGGCAAGAATATTCAGCCTTCCTGCGTTAGGAGATGTGTGAATGACGAAACCACAGAAGAGAACCTTCTTGATGAAACGACATCGGTATCTTATTGTCTGCGAGAAACTAAACACAAGACGTCGGAGAAACGTGGAAAGAAAGTGATACGCAATTAAGCAGGCTGCATTCCCATGACCATTGCAAACTACTTCAGTTCGAATCTACTTTGACGGCCAGAGAAGAGAACGGCGCACCTTTAAGCAGACTGACTTGACGTAACCAGTAGCCGAGCTCTCTCATCGCTAACCGGGACAGCCAGAGTCGATGATGTGGCGACATGCCACAACTCAACGCTCTCAGCACAACGCGTCGAAATGAGGGACTCCGCAAGAAACACTGGAGGCTTGGGTGTGGAAACAACACGTATAATCAGATTGGATTACATTTGACTCAGTGATTGAGTGGGAAAAGCCCCGCCTTGCAGAATGTTGCAGAGAAATTTTATGTGGCACCTTTTCCATGACAAGTGTAATAGCTCTTATATCATCTATTTAACGCCAGTCACAGTATGGCCGATGCTCGAACGACGTGTCTAGAGAAGTATCACGAAGTTTGGGCACAGGAAGAAGAATTTGTTGGCCTCTGCAGACCCTCGCAAAAGGTAATGAATACCCTCATTGCAAGCAGCGCGCTATCTTTGTTGAGCTCTGAGTTCTTGTCAAGCTTGACAATAATTCTTTAACCTATACGGACACGGCAGGCTTTAACTTGCTCAACAGCGAATTCAGAACCACACAAGAATTTAAAGCATCTCGTCGAGATTGATGTGCGGCCTCTAGCGGATACTTTGATTGGTTGCTACCAGAGAAAGCAACCATCTCTTCAGAGTGCAATTTCGGTTTTTAACCTGACAAATAGAAACCGGCGATGACAGCTCTGACTGCCCGCCTTTGGGTGCAAACGGAAACTGCGTGCATCCTCGGTGCTAGTGTTTGAATACGGCAAAGCCTTATCACCACGTAGCACACCCAGCGACGTTTGTAAGTAAGTATTCATTTTAAGTACGTCTGACGAGGCTGATACTGAGTCGAACACACGATTAGACTTGCCCATGGGATCGAAGAATCTGGAAAATGCTTGAAAGCGGCATGCTAAAAGGAGATAATATACAAACGCTTACCCGGAATCTCTATGTATGTACAATTTCTTTCGGATAATGGCACATTCGATTCCGAGTTGATTTTTGGCTACCATACTGCGGGGGGGGGGGGGATACGTCATAGACTGAATTTAAAACAAGCCTTCACTTCACTGATATGTCGAAGTTTTGGCCTTAAAAAGTCGCAACAGGCGTGTTCAAGATTGCAGTTCATTATTCGCGCATGTAACTCGTTTACAGTGCCATCAGCCGCCCTTTGTTGTAGCGGCGACTGTGGAGAGACAGAAACAGTTTAATAATATTAGTGTCTGATGTGGTTAATAACGCTCTGCTATGAGTTCTCTGCTATGAACTTGATAATGTCCCTCGCAGGAAAATCTGAAGCAGGTAAATCGGAAATGGACACATACTACCGTGTATTATCGCGTCAATCCCCTTAGGGTTCTCTCGGGTTGACGTCTTTGCAAACTGTCTCAACCATAGAACGGTTCGTCGTAGCGTCCATTTAGATATAGCTGTCACTGTCATGTGTCGTTGTTCTGTCGACCTGACACAGTCTCTGCATTGTATTATGTTCGGGCTACAATAGTGAAGTTTGCACATGGTGTAACTGTGACGAGTCGACATACGCTCTCAAACTTTGTCTGGCTTGTTATGCTGTATATCATTCCCTCATTTGAAAAAGGGGCATAACATCGTACTTGCCAGACTGTCAGCTGAGTTTGAGCATTAAGGTGTCGTTTCTATGTCTTCAAAATATTTTACTCATAAAATAGAGATTAGGAAATTAAATACTTCAGATTTTTAATAGTGGGTTGTACAGCCTGTATCGTGGACTGTAGTTGAGTATTTCGAATGTTGCTGTATCATCTACGTATTCGTAGATTGGTTATTTTTTATGGCTACGAATGCCTCGATTCCGATTAGTGTTCTTTACGGTATTGTTCTATTAAGCGTGTGGATAAAACTGAGTCATTCAACCTTATTCTTTGGGTATGTTTGGTTAGGAACGATCTGCACCAGTTTTGATTGGTTGTGATGCTCCTAGCGCGGAATGTTCATTCGTCAGTATATTCATTCACTCTATCGAAATCTTTGAGAAATGAAGGAAAATACACTTAACTGAGTTTTCTGGATCCAAGGTCTGATTTCAGTCATGGGTGATGTAGATCAACAGAATTGAAAAGGATGTATTTTTCTCTAAGCCCCATCAGCATCCATGATTGCCATGGCCTGCAGTTTCGTTTTACTTGACAAAACTGGTAGTCGGTCACCTTCATCTTCATCATGCATATTTGTTGGCACACTGTTGCCACCCTCGTAGTACTGGCAATTAGTAAACCCCCAGTATTGTGACAGTGTCGCTTTGGGAAGTCGATAATGGGTTCATGTTTGTGCACTACTACCTTATTACCTGTCGCTCGAACATAACGGAGTTGTAGATGTTATAGGAAGACTCGCAAACAATTTAACCTTTTCTATATTTTACATTAACTCGCGCAACTCGTCGTCATTGTCGTTGTCATCATCGTCGTCGTCATATATATATATATATATATATATATATATATATATATATATATATATTCAAAGGCTTTTTACCATTTGAAAAATTGACGTGGAACCGAAAGGATGTATCAATGCAGCATTTGAAATCTTACCATTGGCAAGAAGCCTTAAAAGACAATTATAGTAGACTAGCACTTCAAAAGTGAATGTAGGCGAGCATGTAGAGGGAGAATGTGAGGTAAAGAGAGCAAGTGTAGAAACGGATTTGCAAATATTAACAAATCTATTTATCTTTCTACATGCCTTTACTATGACAGTATCTGGACCTGCAGAGAGCGGAAAGACATGGTTGGTGAAAGATATTCTGCAACATATTGTGATATAGCCAAAACCAGATTGCGTTTACTACTTATATAAACGCTGGCAACCGCTCTATGAGGAAATGAAAGACACCATTCCAAACAAAGAATTTATTCAGGAAATTCAGTCAGATTTGGACAACGATGCCTTTTTTGATATCAAGAAAATCAACATGGTGATTCCAGATGATATGCTGTCTACCACTGCTGAGGAACAAGACAATTCAACCCCCAGACAATTCCGTCAGTCAACTCTCCCCGACAATCCCCCCCCCCCGAACACTTCTCCCCGTAGGATAATTCCCCCCGAGGACTATTTCTCCCCCAATTCATTTTTAGTTTTCTTTTTTTCTCTTTTCTTTGCATTTTTTCTCTTTTTTACTAATTACTGAACTTTTAGCTTCTGAATGGGAGCCGTGTAATTGTCATTTCAACATTTTCGCAATTGCAATTTACATGGCTTTCATATTCCTACTGAATGCAGGGATTTCTCCTTTCTTCTTGTAATTGCACTTTTCAAATATGTTGCTTTGCCTTTCATGTACTCAATTGCAATTACACGACCAGTAACTGGAGTGCTTGACCATTATTATTGCAATAATGCTGTAGAATATGCACTCTCGTACTGAAGCCGACTTGTCGCGCACGAACAATAACGTGGAATGCTTCCACAGGAAAATGCTCGCGGCGAACTTGTGGGTGGAAACTCGCCCGAGCACCACGCCGTCAGTACGCCGACTCTGCGCAGCGCCTTCGTCAAATAGTCCGTGACTTCGAAAACCGACAGATTGCTGACTCTTTGCGTGGAATTACCCACAAGACTAGCTTTTAAATGGCAGAAAAGACTTTCGTTCCATACAGAAGAATTTCGCATTTTTGACTTTAAGGTGCTTTACAAACGAAGAAATGACAGATACCTGGTTGTTTTATTTTGTTTGGCATTCAAAGTAAAATAAAAATACAATTTAAGTGGGGGGAATGGTCCTCGGGGGAATTGTTCTACTGGGGAATTGTTCGGGGGGAATTGTGGGAGTTGTCTAGGGGGAACTGTCCTAGACCCCCACTGCTGTTGACCCTAAAATTCTCGATTTGTTAACAAAAGGTAGCCTCCATATATCTTTGGGTATGATCAACCTCCCACAACTCTTATTTCCTCTTGGAAAGAATGCGTGACACATAGACGTAATACACAATACATGAGCATTTCAAGTCACTAATGATTTAGGATTACGTACGAACACTGGGTACGTTTATGTTTCCGAGGCCAATTTTTGCGAGCTTAAAATAAAGCCACAGAAAAGCTACATAGATGTCTTGTGATTGGCGCCAAACAAAATACATCAGAAGACGAACGATTTAAGACTGTCATTTCTAAAGATTTATGCTTCTCCCCCATCAATTTGCCCACAAGAAGACGTCATTTTTTACTGTACCATCTGTAAATAAAGCAACGATAATGATAATGTATCCGACAACCATACCTGCGGTGAAAGCAAAGTAACATGCACGATACCAAAATCTCAATTTCCCGCCTAATGAGGGGGTTCAGAAACGAAAAATGTTCAGAATTATCTGAAAGGTAAAACTATGCAAAACTCTCAATTTCCCGCTTAGAGGAGTGGGGTCCGGAAATGAAAGATGATCAGAATTGTCTGAAACGTAAAACTATACCATAATATAATTTCCCGCCTGGAGAAGGAGTGGGGTCGTCCAAAAATGAAACGTAAAATTGTAGCATAATCTCAATTTCCCGCCAGGATGCGCAGTGTCCGAAAATGCCGTCTATAAGCTACTGCGAGGTGTGACGCAGAAAGAGTAATTTATGGATTGGAATAGTTTATACTAGTTAGATGCACTAGAGGTCCTAATACATTCATTTGGGGGCGCGGTGATAAATCTCAATTAAGAAAGGTGGATCATTGGAACAAACGTTTAAGAACAAAATGCTTGGATAACCCCGTTTGTTACCGAGCCTCTAACTAGCGCACAAGGGCCTCTAGTGTAACTAACTCATACATCATCAGCTGAAAGCTTGTTCATGTGAATTTAACAGTATTTTTTAAGTTTAGCATTAATACGTTTACTGCCATATTTTACAATTACCTTTATTGAAATTAAACTTAGGTTAGATTTTTCCTTCAATAGATTTTTTCCTTTAAGATAAGCCATATATGAAAATTCAACAATCGAGTGGTCACTCTTTCTCAAAGAATTGTTGGATTCTGCATGGTGTTCTATGTCGAGTACAACAATTAATTTAGCTATGAATATCAGATCTAGTACTCGTTTAGTATTAAACATGTTGGGACAGAAATGAGCCCCGTGCGTCGTTGTTCGACAGCCAACGCCTCAGGCAGTTCGGTCTTTTGTGTATAACACCTTTTTACTTCTCAGGCCTACTGTGAATTCCGCGAAAATAGTACTCATAAAAGAGAGGAACTACTATTTAAAATATGTTCAACTACCATTCTTTATGACGGTTCTGTCTGTGGTGTAGAATATCTTTCTACTCCGCAGATCCACTGGGGATTCCTCGAAAATAATATAATAAAACAGAAATGTTTTTGTAAATATCCATCCACTCTGTGTCTATACATAACAGTAGTTCTTGTATTCTCGTGAAGTATTACTTTTTATTATTTTGGAAGATGCGTGCAGGGCGGAATTTAATTCAGTTAACTAGCCACAAGAACGACAATGCCCCAAAAAATCATAACAAAACCTTAATTTTACGAAAATTTATTCATTATTAGAAAGGAAAGGCAAAATGCAATCCCACGTCTGTATATTTGTCGTGGTACCTGTACAAAAAGCATACGACAAATTTTATATGTAAATAACAGTTGTTATATAACAGCTGACCTCTGAAAGGATCCATTCACCGAACCACCGTAGAGGCTGACAGTAGAACAGCAACGCAATTTAACCAGAAACCTTACTAAATTGGTTCTCACAAGCCACTCTAAAGTAGCTTTGCTATCGGGGAATTTTTTTAACTGGCTGCCACTACCATGCCAAGCAACTTGATGGCTGTTACAGTGGAATGTCATTCACAGAAAAGGTATAAATTTAACCTATAGATTTTGGTGACATATTTTCACTGGATCATTAACAACAACCAGTTTATCGTGAGCTTAGATAAATACTGTAATACTGCCCATACCATAAAAACAGGACTGTTATCATTTCACTTCAAACTTGCTGACAAATATATCAATTTGTGGAATCGATGGTAGGTAGGTAAGTAGGTAGGATCTCTGATATAAACCGTCGATGATTCAAGTGCCCCCGGTGACTTTTAGTGGGGTAATGTAGCATTTTGTTGTCACTAATTATGATGATCTACTGTAACCTATTCTATTTCCTCTCCCTACAGGTTTTAGCCAAGCCGCCTGTCATCACTGGCCTGTATCCATGACTTGTGTTCTATCTGTCGTCCATTATGTGTGTTTCTGTATGTAAGCAATCTTTGAAAAATACTATTTCTCCTACATATTTGGTCCAATGTGCCCTAGTTAGTGACGCACACGGATTTAAGTTATTTTTTCTTTCGTGGGGTGTATTTCGGCTAGTCAGAACTGTACATTTTCATTATTATTTTGAATCTCTCTTTTGAAATGTTACTGCTCTTAGATTTTTAATCGGCACACACACTAACATATTTACTGTGCCTGTTACTCAAATCAAACTGGTGATTGAGGTAATACAAGTAGCGAAATAGTTTTATTACATTCCAGTGCTCATTGTTCTTTGCTATTGTGGGTTCGACTCTCAGAGAGCGCTTGCATAACGATTTCTTATGCAGCGAATAAGCGCTCTCCGGTGCTGGCAAAGCTCGCGTTAGTTTATGTCATAAGACGGTAAAGCTGCAAGATGTTACAGTAAAAGTAGTTTCCAAACTAGTCCGAAGTTCCCTACACGGTAGGGAAATGCTACCCAATTGCAAAAGTAAAAGGCCAGAGATACAATATATGTGGTCAAAAACAAATCACTAACCGTTTCGAGATAATTATCAGCTTACGGTTTTTAAGCCCTGCCAACTTCGTTCCACTGGTCTTATCACATTAGCAGAGCGGTTATCTGTCGTCTGTATGAATGTGTGTACGTATGTAAACTGTTACTTAAAATGCATTTTCTCCCTCAGTTTTGATCGGATTCCTTTCAAATGTTGTAAGAATGTTCTCTAGATAGGCCGCTCTTGAAAAATTGTTTTTTAGCGATTCTGCAAAAATGGCCAATTTACGGCATTTTTAATCTTTTTGTTTTCTACCGTCTTTTTTGGGATCCGATAGAGGTCAGACGAATACTGGCTTTCAAAAAACTTTTTCACTAATCAATTTCTAAAATTCAAACCTTACTTTTTAGTGATGTTACAAACCTTGTGCATTTCATTCACTAGATCCCATCTGGCCAAAATGTCCCTGGAAATCTTAAATTAAGATGCAGAAAATTCACCCATCGGATTCGCATGATTCCACCTAAACTACAGGTGGAGAAGCATTTATAAAAAATAGCATTTGCAAGCACACACTGTTAGTGACACTGAACCAGAAAATTATGTCCCAACTCCTTATCATCAGTATGTAGCAATTCTATTGATACTATTTCTCTCCAGTGATTAAATATTGATGGCATCTGTAACCATTTTACTGGTAATACTTCTGGTCTAACACTTCTCTTGCTGTGTTATTACCGTAGAGTGCCAGTTTATTGCATAAGAACTCGCTATGCAAGCATTCTGTGGAAGTCGAACCCACAGTAGCAAACAGCGAAAAGTACTGACTAAAACATTTTTTCTACCTTTTCATTTTCTTATCTATTTTTCATATGACGCCATTTCTTTATATATCGTCAAAACAGCTTATTTTTAATCGCCCCTCACACTTTGGGCGTTCCGAATAAAAGGCGCAAAAATACTGTGTTTCCAGTACAAACTAACCAGGTAAACAATGAAAGAAATGATGGAGAGATTTGCCTAAATGCCAATGTTTAAATGTTTAGTTTCAATTTCTTTTACGTTCCGCGTATGAGCTGTTTTTGCTATATTTCTTCTATATTTCTTTCATTTTTCGACCGATTCGGCTTATTTTAGTTGCTATTATGATTTAGGCATGACACTGCACTTGTCTTTCTCATTTTTGATTGCAAAAAATTGCAGTCAAGTAGTTATATAATGAGAGAACCACTGCATTTTTTGCATGGATACCAAAAAGTGGATGAGAGAACCACTGCATTTTTGCATAGCAACGAAAAATGGATGAGAGAACCACTGCACTTTTTGGAGTGCAGTGGTTTATATATGGGTGCGAAAAGGGAGCGAAAGTTGACCAATGAGAATGGAGTATTAAAGGAAAAAGGACAAATGAGAATGCAGTGTTAAAGGTGGATTTCTATTGGCTAGAGGATGTGAAAATTTCGCTCCCTTTGCTCAGGCATATAAAAGGGAGTGTGCGTGAAGAAAGAGTGAGTTTGGCATGTCCGGTCTCCTTTGGTTTTTTTTTTGTTAGAGTATTGTTAGAGTATAGTGTGACGAGAGAAGGGAAAACGTTATTTGATGGGAGTTTGCATGAAGGTTTTGTACAGTGAGTTGATGACGAAAGAAAACGTCATTTGATGCAGTTGGAAGGATTGCGAGTGAAAGAAAGGTGTTTCCGGTGAAACGTTGTATGGGGATGGTAGGGAGGGGGTGTGCCGTGAGCGTCTCGAGTGAAACGGTGGCGTGCCACGGTGGCGTGCCGAGACGGGGTTGACGGGGTTGACGGGGTAGGGGAGAGAGAGGGTATAAGAGTTTTTGAAAGAAGGCGCGCGCGCCGAGACGGTGGCTGAGAGGGTGAGAGTATGAGAGGGGGGGTGAGTGCCGTGAGCGTCTCGAGTGAAACGGTGTGTGCCGAGACGGGGTTGGGGAGAGAGAGAGAGAGGGTATAAGAGTTTTTTTTTGGTGTTGCCACCGCCGCTGCCACGCCTTGAAAGAAAGGTGTGGAGACGGGGTGTGACCACGGGGTGGAGAGAGAGAGAGGTCCGCTGCCGCCACGCCTTGAAAGAAAGGTGTGGAGACGGGGTGTGACCACGGGGTGGAGAGAGAGAGAGGTCCGCCGCCGCCACGCCTTGAAAGAAAGGTGTGGAGACGGGGTTGAGAGAGAGAGAGAGAGCTCCGCCGCCGCCACGCCTTGAAAGAAAGGCGGGGAGACGGTTTTTTTTTTAAGTTTTTTTTTTTTAAAGCATATCCCACACATTCTCATGCATATCCCACACACTAACACGTTTCTTTTGCTTATTTCTTAATAGTTGGCGGCCGCTTTGGAGCGGCCAGGAGATGAACTCCGCATTGTCTTAGTTGTGTTTATGCTATTTTACTTGAACTTGATGATATCACGAGCCTGCCTGCCACATTGTACCATCTGTTGAGAGCCAAACAGGAAGATGTCTGAGTTAATTCCGCAGGTCAAGCAATGCATGGTGTAATGGCCTTCAATAGCTTCTAGAAAAGCTGCCATCAGAGTGCAATGCAGGCATGCTGTGTGCCCACACTCCAGAGCTATACTCTTATCATATAGCATAAACACGCTGCATCCGGGGCAGGTTGCAAAATCGCGCCTCAGGAAGTACTCTGCCCATTCCGGGTATTCTTCCTCCTCCATGGTGGTTGGTATCTGTTCCCCCAGCATGTATGTTCTCATGTAGGCATGGTTGTATTTGCCATCTTCAATGTTCTCCATCCTCTTCCCCATCGTGATGCTGCGGTTAAACATAACCGGGATGCCAACCACTTCGATATTCTTCGGGTCAGGCAGCATCTGCATAAAGTGTTTTCTGTACGGTGTCTCCCGCAGGCGCTGTGGCTCAAATTCGCAGTGATCAACTGACTTGATACGCTTCTCGCAATTCAAATGGAAATAGAGCTCCATGATGATGATGGTAAAAGCTGGAGAGGCGCGGAGGGCATTATATACTCTGCAGCCGATCGACGTCAGACCACCCCCCCCCCACAGCGCGCTCAGCCCACAGCGTGTCGACGACGACCCCCCCCCCCCCCTAGTACAGCGTTCAGCGCACAGCGCTCAGCGCACAGCGATCAGCGTGTCGATGACGACCCCCCTCTCCTAGAACAGAGTATTACAGAGACGACGAGGACCCCCCCCCCCCCCCCCCTCCCTATAACCAAAGAAGAGTTAAAAAATCATTTTTCCCCCAAAAAGAAACTTATGTTAGGTTTCATTTTTTTTCTTGACGAAATGGATGGTAGTGTAAACGTCATTTTGTGCAGTTGTCGATGTGATTACGGGATTTGAAATAACAGCTTCCGCCGAAGCGTTGATGAAGCGCTGTACTAGCCCCCCCCCCCCTCCCGAGAGTGACAGCTCACGACCACCCCGCCCCAAGAACAGGGTATCGACGACCCCACCCCTATCACTAAAGAAGAGTTAACCCCCCCTCCCCCCCTCCCTCCCCCAAAACTCACTATATATAAGTGAGTCGAGGAGATGCCATTTAACACACACACACACACAAGATGAACTCGTCAGCAGATGCCATAGATGATATGAGTCAATTCAAACCAAATGAGACAGTGATGATTCGCACACCATTGAATGAAGAGAAAGAGAAAGCAAAGGTGGAGGCAGAGATGAAGTATGCCTTAGAAGAAACTTTGCACTTTCCTTCCACTGTAGCACCTGTGGAGGAGGAGAAGAGGTACAATTACAGGGTGTGGAAGAAAGGCCGCGGCATGATCACGCTAACAACTGAGTGCTTCAAGTGCTTCTGCTTGCTGGAATATGAAGGACAGTCACATAATTGTCCAGTAAAGAATGATGCTCCACGGCATTATTGTTGTAAGACCTGCGGCGGACTACTGTCATATAACTTTACAGCATTATTGCCAGGACCAGAACCGTTGTTGGATTGTTGGTGGTGTGGAGCAGCGTTGAAGAACTTTAGATATTATAACATGCATCCGTTTAAATGTTCGAAGAGACCATTCACCATGAATCAATTTTATCGCTACCAGTGCGATTGTGGTGAGCCGACGTGCTGATAAAGCCCTGCGGAGAGCCCTGCGGAGAGTCTGACGTGGAAAAAATGGTGACTGAAAATCATTAGTGTTTAACTTTAGTGTTTAACTTTGCCTTAGAAGAAACTTTGCACTTTCCTTCCACTGTAGCACCTGTGGAGGAGGAGAAGAGGTACAATTTCAGGGTGTGGAAGAAAGGCCGCGGCATGATCACGCTAACAACCGAGTGCTTCAAGTGCTTCTGCTTGCTGGAATATGAAGGACAGTCACATAATTGTCCAGTAAAGCATGATGCTCCACGACATTATTGTTGCAAGACCTGCGGCGGACTACTGTCATATAACTTTACAGCATTATTGCCAGGACCAGAACCGTTGTTGGATTGTTGGTGGTGTGGAGCAGCGTTGAAGAACTTTAGATATTATAACATGCATCCGTTTAAATGTTCCAAGAGACCATTCACCATGAATCAATTTTATCGCTACCAGTGCGATTGTGGTGAGCCGACGTGCTGGTAAAGCCCTGCGGAGAGTCTGACGTGGAAAAAATGGTGACTGAAAATCATTAGTGTTTAACTTTAGTGGTTTAACTTTAGTGTTTTAACTTTTAACTTTTAACTTTAGTGTTTTAGTGTTTTAGTGTTTTAGTGTTTTAATAGCATATTTCGAATGTATATATGAAAGCATATGAATATATGAATATGAAATAGTTGTAAATAAAATGATTTTTAAACTTCAAAGAGCTCTTTTTTTCTCTCTCTCTCGCTGCCACGCTGTAGTTTAACTACAGTAACTAAAGCAGTTCTTTCGTAGTCCGTCCGCGTATAAAAGGGGAGGGAGGGGAGAACATCAGAACAGTTGATGGCAGCGGCGGCAGCGACAACAAGGATGGCCACGAAACTAGCAAGGTTGAAACGTGCTCGGGAAGAGCTTGTTCAGCAGATAGAAGTGAAGAGACAAAAGACGCTGCAAGATAGTATTATCAGACCTGATCCGTTCCTCTGCTATGGATGTGTTAAGATATTTCCATCTATGGATGCGTTTGACACACATGTATGCAAAGAACCAAAGAGAGTGCAAGTAGGGAGAGGGAGAAGAGTGAGTCTTGGTGAAAACGCGCAGGAAAGACGGTTTGAGCCTGAAGATGGATCGGATTTATTACTTGAAATGCGGCAACAAGAGAATCGGATTAAGGCACATTTACGAGAAACGTTAAATGATGGAATGAAATGGTACATTGTCGTACATGCACGCTTCAAGAAAATGACAGCGAATGCTGAAGGGGTGATGGTAGAACAAGTGGATAATGCTTTTATCAGCAGTCGAACATATATAGCCTACAATCCAGGGGATATTGAGCAGGACTTGCCAGAAGCCTATAAAGAATTGTTTACCAAGTTTGATGAACATGAGCGACAAGGTTCTGGCTGGGTGTTGGATAACATCCTGTATATTGAAGTGCATACAGCTACATCAGCACCTCTGGAAGCAAGCTGTTACATGGACCTGCCGAAGAAAGTGAAGAATACAGGAGGTGTGTTAAACATTAAGAATAAAGACAACAAGTGTTTCTTATGGTCGGTACTGGCTCACCTTCACCCTTCAACAGATGCAAACCCAGAGCGTGTGCATCGATACAAGCCATTTGAGAACGAATTAAAGGTGGAAGGCATGACATTTCCCACACCGATTACGGCCATTCCAAAGTTTGAAAAGGAGAATGATGTATCCATCAACGTGTTTGGATATGAACAGGATGTCGTTGTTCCGATACAACTGAGTCGAAACACCAGCGCCAACAGCGTCAACAGCGCTAACAGCGCTAACAGCGCCAACAGCGCGAGAGAAATCAACTTACTTTTGATTAGCAATGACAGGACAAGACATTACTGTCTCATCAAGAATTTCAGCAGACTGATGGCTTATCGATCAAAGCATAATGGAGGTGCATTTTATTGTTTCAACTGCCTTCAGGGGTTTATACGACAAGATCTGTTAGACAAGCATCGCGAAGTGTGTGGCAAGCATGGAGCGCAACGTTTATCATTCCCCAAGGAACCGTTTATCAAGTTTAAGAATGTAGCCAAACAACAGCGAGCACCTTTTGTGATTTATGCAGACTTTGAATGTTTCACGCAAAAGCATGAAGAAGGAGACAAGTACCAACATCATCGTCCAAACAGCTTCGCCTATGTGGTTGTGAGCCAGTATGACACACGTGTCCCAGTCGTGTATCGAGGAGACAATGCTGTGAAAGTCTTTTTAGACCATATGATGAATGAGCGTGATCGTATTGTGCAGGGTTTACAGCAGCCAAAGAAGTTGGTCATGACTCGTGAAGACAAAGAGGATTTCAGGACTGCTGTGGATTGCTACATTTGTCATGAGCCTCTAGGAGCAGATTGTGTGAGAGATCATGACCATATCAATGGCAATTATAGCGGTGCTGCACATAGTGAATGCAATTTGCAATTCCGATTTCGAAAGGATCAGCAGGGTGTTAGAGATTCGTTTATCATCCCTGTCTTTTTCCACAATTTGCGAGGCTATGACAGCCATTTGATCATGGAGGAAATTGGCAAATTCAAAGATGAAACGCTTACGGTTATTCCCAACACCGTTGAGAAATATATTGCATTCACCATGAGCAATCTGAAATTTACAGACAGTTATCAGTTCATGGGTACTTCTCTACAGAAGTTGGTATCCAACCTGGCGGCAGAAGGGAAAGATACCTTTTATAACATGACCTCTCACATTCACGATAGCGACCAGCAAGAGTTACTGTTGAGAAAGGGAGTGTACCCCTACGATTACGTGGATGAGCCATCCGAGTTTGCTGAAACGCAACTGCCGTCCAAGGACAAGTTTTACAGTCTGCTCAGTGAAGAAGGCATTAGCGATGAGGATTATGTGCATGCACAGAAGGTGTGGGAGACATTCCACTGCACTACATTTGGTGAATACCACGACTTATACCTGAAATCGGATGTATTGCTGTTGGCTGACGTGTTTGAAAATTTTCGTCAAGTGTGTCTTAACACGTATGAATTGGATCCTGCCCACTACTATACAGCGCCAGGACTGTCGTGGGATGCGATGTTAAAAGCGATAAAGGTGAAGTTGGAATTGATCAATGACATTGACATGTACCAAATGGTTGAACAAGGTCTACGTGGAGGAATATCTGTCATCACACACAAGTATGCGAAAGCAAATAACCCCTACGTAGCAGAGTATGACCCTATGCAACCAACCCATTACCTGATGTACCTCGACGCAAACAACTTGTACGGCTGGGCCATGTCACAAAGTATGCCAGAAAGTGGATTTATGTGGGTGAACGAGCCAGAATCCATTAACTTCATGGAAGTGGATGAAGAGGATGAGATTGGATACATTTTAGAGGTGGATTTGGAATATCCATATTCAATCCATGATGGTCATAACCACTACCCAGTAGCTCCAGAACGGAAATGTGTGAAGGTGGGAGAATTATCAGAGCATAGTCAGAAGCTACGGAAAGAGTTGAACATGAATGATAAACCCAGTGAAAAGCTCATTCCCAACTTGTGTGACAAGAAGAACTATGTACTTCATTATAGAAATTTACAGCAATATGTGTCACTGGGATTGAAAGTCACGAAGGTGCATCGGGCTATCATGTTTGCACAGAGCAAATGGTTGGCGAAATACATCTCGTTGAACACGGAAAAGAGAAAGTTGGCTAAGAACCCTTTTGAGAAAGACTTTTTCAAATTGATGAACAACTCTGTATTTGGCAAAACCATGGAAAATGTGAGAAAGCGCATCAAAGTGGAACTCGTTCACCAGGAAAAGCGGTTCAAGAAACTTGTAGCCAAACCTTCATTCCACCAATTTAGAATTTTCAATGACGATTTGACCGCGGTACATTTACACAAAGTGGATTTGCTTCTGGATAAGCCCATTCAAGTCGGCTTCACCATTCTTGACCTCAGCAAAGTGCTCATGTTTGACTTTCATTACAACTACATCATGACCAAGTATCCTGACGCCAAGCTGTTGTTGAGTGACACCGACAGTCTATGTTATGACATAGAAATGGATGATATCTACAAGGATATGCAGGAAGATGCTGACTTGTTCGACACAAGTGACTATCCCCCCGATCATTTCTTGCATTCCACCGTGAACAAGAAAGTGCTTGGGAAAATGAAAGATGAGACGGCAGGTATCCCCATTGAAGAGTTTGTTGGACTTCGGCCGAAAATGTACAGTATGATGTATGGTGGGAAAGAAAAACGTACAGCCAAAGGGATTACTCATGCGTGTCAAAGACGTATGAAACATCAGCAATATAAAGACAGTTTGTTCAACCAAACGCAAATGATGGTGACAGGACACACCATTCGAAGTCATAACCACCAGATTTTCTCGGAGAAGTTGAGGAAAGTAGCTCTCTCCCCCTTTGATGATAAGCGATACGGGTTAAATGATGGCTATTCCACTTTGGCGCATGGGCATTACAAGGCAGCAGCGGCAGCAGCGGCAGCAGCGGCAGCAGCGGCAGCAGCGGCAGCAACAGTATAAAAGGGGGGGGATGACTTTCACCAAACTTCAGAGTGAGTTGAGGGTGAACATGAAGAGATCTGCACCAACGGATATGGATACTCTAGCAGATACAGTGAAAGACTTGAACGTGAACAATTCCACCACCACCACCACCACTATCAAGAAATTAAAAGTGGAGACGACGGCGACACCACCACCACAGTCGTGGGATGGAATGCTTTCTCTAGGCAATGGAAAGTATATCAAGATTATGAAACAAAGCGATGAAGGTGTGGTGAACATTCGGAAATACCTGAGAGATGAGGGGACTGGAAGGAACCGTCCGACGAAAAAGGGTATCTTGCTGACCATACCTGAATGGAAAATGCTGAAGAAGCAGGTGAAAGAAGTGGATAAAAGGCTTCGCAGACAAGACGACCAGTCATACCAAGGTAACAATCATGAATGCACTCATGTTAAACAATGGTGTTTACCTTACTGTCAATGAGAAGAATGAAGTGATGATGGGTTCTCAGAGAATTTCTGCTTATCGGTTTAAACCTGAAGTGTGGAAAGACTTTAAAAACATACCGCTTGAAGCTGGGTTTAAACGCAGACTTGAAAATAAACTGGAAGTGACGGTGGCTGAATATAATTCTAGCATACGTGTGACATTCTGTAGAAATCTTTTACAGGATTATCCAGAGGATTATAAGGGAGTTGTGCCAGATACACCCTATGCACAGTTGATCTTCTTTGATATCAAGAACTGGCGCGCAGCCTTACGATTCCTCGAAGCTATACAGCATCCACTGTTCGACATCATCCGAGTATAAATACATGGACGCGATGGAAGACGACTATTTGATGGATTATGAACCCATGGCCTATGGGTTCTCCTATCTGAGAAACTTATGTGATGACATTGTGCTACGGCATTTTGGACAGTATCTCGTCCTATCGCTTGAGGACCAATCCGTGTTGAAGGATCACCTAGACGAGTTGAGAATACCCGGCTTTTTCCTAGCAGTCTCAAATGAATTAGATGTGCGTGTGACTGAGAACGGTCTAGACGTGTTTGTACAATTTCGCCAATATGACGAGCTTACAGAAGACTGCGACATCATCACCCTCAGCACAGCGGAATGGAACGCGCTGTTACACGCATTGGATTGGGAAGAATCTTCTGCTTGAATTCAAAGAGGATGGAATACAACTCAAGCGGGGTACCAAATCCATTGAGGTGACACAGCCTATGCGGCTGATGCGGCTGATGCGGCTGATGGACATAGAAGAAGGATATGAACTCAAACTGTCTGAACATGAAACTGTTAAAGTGATAAAGTTTGGTGATGTGTGTTATGTGAGCTTTCATAGCATTTACAAACGTGGGTGTAATGTCTATGATACCTATATTAATTTAAATTGCAATGAATGGCATGCATTGATCAATGTATTGAGAGAGAGAGAACTTGTAAAAAAGTAGTTGGTAGATAAGAGGGGAGAGTTTGGAAAATACCAATAAACAAGACCAGTTTGAAACTTAGAGTTTTTTTTCCAACATTTGAACAATTCTTTAACAACTTAACTACAGCTTAACTACACCATTAATAAAACAATGGTTTATAATGTCTATAGACAAAATCCTTTACAATAAAATCCCCATCCTTTCTTTTTAATATATTCACAATCTCAAACATACTCTGACCTCGAGCTCTATGCCATATATAATATACACAATAAAAACCACACGCCGATGATATCGGCGTTTGTAATGAGATGGAATTATACATATAGTCATTTCTTAAAAACGTTTCTAAACGCTCATCGAGAGGTAACAGTCCATAAGAGTCAAAGTATTCCGCAGGGTCTTTGTCATAATACACTGCCACCCAATGCTCTCCTGGTTCATCATGATCGTCGGTGTTGATGACATAGGCACCGCGTTGTAAAGACGGTGGTAACTGGTCCATGGGAAACACACCTTGAAACAAGTCTTTGGTCGCGGCATCATGGCTCAGGATAGCTTCGATCTCCTTCGTGTTCATGACTGGTAGTCGAATTGGATGCTACGATTGGCACTGATCTCAATAATGTTGTCGAATTCAGCATAGACGATGACATTGATGGTAGGTTGCAAAGCCCTAGCAAAGTTCATTTCTAGCCGCAAATTCCCATGCTTGATCAGGGGAAAGTGATCAGCTCCATCATAATCCGGTGTTAAGTCAAACGAAAATAAAGAATACCCTCTAGGCCAATCTTCCCTTTTTATAATGGAACTTTTCTCACCATTCAATCGATCAAACGATTTGTAAAGCGTTTCAAAAGCGTCCAGGTATTTGTTCTGTGTAATGTCAAGCTTGAGCGGTTTGGATAGGACTGGTTCACCATCCGTGTACAGTTGCATATAGTTCAGATCAAAATGTTTGAAATCATATGGATTCCTCAATACTGACCCACCAAAGGCTTCATTATGAACCAGACCAATGACAATGCGATTTGGCAATTGACCCAAAAAGATGTTGTCTTTCACAAAAGACCGAAATCCTGCCGGAATGGCCAAGACTTTACATTCTTTTCTAGTGATGATGAGCTTGGCAGGACTTTTCAGCAATGCGTCTGTATGCCCTAGCTGAATACCTGGACTCACCCTCACTTTGCGAATGGTTAAAAATGCCTCTTTCACTTCTACCTTATAGGTATTATCTGCAGCCATCAATACATAATCATCTTTCTGTCTATGGAAGCGCAACTTCAAACTGATGCCATTCGGAAGATAGCGATCCTGCTCAAACAAATCTATCCTCAAACCACCTGCGAGCATAAACTCACGGCTGAGACGCGTATGCAAATAACGATGATGCAAACCATTGTTTCCTTGCTCAGCTAGATCACCACCGTCGGCATTGACATGAAACCCGGATACATAGTGTTCATGATTAGGTCTTTTCACCTCATAACTATTCATCGACCCAGCAGTATCCTTGTACATGAGCCGCATAGAGCGCTCAGAATGGAGACTTTCTTCCGAATCACGGATGAGATGAGAGATAATGCTGGTATAGCCATGGGTGTTGTTACTATGCGAAACCAACCGATCATTCAGAAACAATTCAATATTAGACCATAACCCATTAAACACATCATTGATGCAAGAGACCTGATCCTCTGGGCCACACGCTGTTCCATCGGCCTTTACAATGCGGCATACGATATGAAGTTTGCTGTTCTTTAAATCCAGATATTCTTCTGTACTCGCAGGAATGTAGAATTCTATGGGAGCCCCCTCTCTAATGGTAGTCAGTGGTTGATAGTCGACATTATAACTTTTCTCTACAGCAGTTTGCGTCGGCGGTACGTGAAACCATTCCAATGGAGAAAGACTGCATTCGCACGAATGATTGTGAATGAGAGACATGATTTTAAAAGATATCTCTTTTATGCTTTTTTGATGTTATCCGTCTAGCTGTTTTTCGTCTTCTGGCACGTTTCGTCGGTTGCACTCTCTTTTTATGTACATCACCACCACCAAACACACGCTGTGCTACTCGACCCGTAACATCTTTCGCAACATTCTTTGCAGCCTTCTTAAGATGTGGCGCAACGATCTTAGCCCCAGCCTTAAGTAGTGGAATAGCTCTACGAGCCAATGATCCCAGTATTGAACCAATACCATCTCCATACTGTATTCGCGCTCCTTTGAATCCTGGTAATTCTCCACCCACTTGACGAAGAAAATGGTTGCGATATGCAGACGGATCGTGTGTGTAGGCTTTCATAATGCTTTTGGTCGAAAATGAAGTTTACAGATCACCTTTCCAGTTTGAAATGGAACAGTATGGCCTGTGTCATCCTTTATATTCATCTCTATCACGTCAAATTTGGATGTGTTTACAGGGACATAGTGCGGTTCGCCGTACGTTTTCATAACAATGTCGCCATCATGGCCTTGTATCCCAACAGAGCGTAGCAAAGGCACATAATAATCCCCAACAACTTGTGGTTCACAAATACTACAGTACACATACAGTGTATAAAACCCCTGTTTCACATCGGCTTTATGGTCAGCTGTACACGTTTCAGTATACCAGTGATCTGGGATAAATCCTAAAATCTCAGCTAATCCAGTGGAGAAGGACATTTCAAAGCCATAATTTAGAAATAGAAACACACGTCGTCTAATTTTATCATACTTTAGCCGAATAGCGTCTTTAAGATCATCTTTCATAGAATTAGTCGCTTCTTCATTCACTGCCTGACATATCTCTGGTATGGATCTGTAGTAGCCATAAGGAATATTGATAGTGTCAAGAACAGTATCTGTCAGCGGTTGTTGTCGATACTGAATAGAATAGTCCATGCCATGTCTCATCGTTGTCCATGTATGCGGATATTGAATTTCAGCTAAAGCCACTTCATATCTTCCATTCAGGTAGATGGTTCGAGGCATACGAATTTGATAATTCGAAGCCTTGTTGTTGGGATAATAGTTCATACTCGCATTGCTCGGCAAAGTAATGTAAAAGCTTGTCGACTTCATGGTAGGGAACCGCTCAAATGGTATGGGTGCGTCGTCGTCGTTGCCTATATACCTCAGGATAGCGCGCGCCATTCGACCAAGTATGCAAAGTCTCATCCTCTTTTACATCATCATCATCATCATCATGCTGATGGACTTCTCCTTCACAACACGCACTTATGCATCGGATCTTCACAGGAATAGTCGAAATAGTCGGTTTCTCTTCCTGGCCACCACCACACCATAGCTCTTTCAACCTGGTTAAAAATTTTCCCATCCTTTCGGAAACTGTCTTTGCTGACGCTGGTTCATTTCTGTTGCAATGTCTTCACGAGTGGTCTTTTTACTAAACGTCGTTTTTGGAATATTAGCATCGACAATTTCCTGGATAAACGGATGCCAGCCATGGGGTGGTATGGTGCGTTCCTTTCTTCTTGTCGCTACCAATGCTTCTTTCATCAAATCAACCATGTTAGAATTTGTAATGACATCGCCCGTTTTCAACACAAGTTCATTCTTCTCTGTCCATGTCGTACCATGTTTCTTCAGGTCTGCTAAAAGTTGTTGTACTTTTCCATGATAGATCGGTTGAAAATGACTTAACACTAGCTTTTCTAGTGGTGGTGGTGGTGGTGAGGGTTTTTGCCGCCGCTGTTGTTGGGACTGACTTGTTCGTAGATGGCGGCCAAGGAGTTGAGACATTTCCATGGCCTTTTCACGCGTTCGTTTCCCACGTAAAAGTGTCTTGACTTTTGCTTTGATGTCGCCACCATGTTTCCCCTTCTTTTCCAATAACAATTTGTATTCATGTTCAGGAATGAGAACCATTTTCATAGCATGCTTCATTTTAACAGCAGCTTGGCTAACAAGGGCAATGCAAATCTAGCAATCACTCCAATGAATCCTCCTTTCTGATTCACCAACTTCTTTTTTCGTCGAAGGGATATCTTCTTGTCTGCCAGAGTACGTAGGGTATGACGCTCACGCTTGAATACCTTATACCGTTTTGAGCTTAAGGGTAAATGTCCTCGCAATATATTCAAACAAATTTCAAACAAGCTCGTTAATTCCTCCTTCGTAGCTTGCTGTAGCAAGGATTTACGCCGTCTAGGCCCACTGCGTGCAAGCAAATGAAGGAAAGGCTGGTTCGTTCGAATGCGTTTAGACATCTTGACTGCGAATGGTTAAATGACTTGGTTCTTGGTCGTACACGGCTTTATCAATATATATATAATGGGTATCTTTTGGTAAAATGCCTGTACGAATACGCAGTTGATCATTCGTCTTCGGCTTCAAGTCAATGAATAAATAACCATGGGGTTTGCTGGTAGCATCTTGATAGGCTTCTATGAGAAATTGAGATCTTCCAGGATACATTTGCCGCGCCAATGTACTGACTTGCTGACTGTCTCTCGGATTTTTAAACAGAATGATATAATGGGTATTCAAACTAATATTTCGAATCTCTTTCCCATGATGGAATAAATTATGCACAATAAAGATGATACTTAGATTTTGATGACTGCTACCCACACTAAAAAGACGTGTCATACGCTCATCGCTATGGCATTTGGTCATTAAGTCATCAATGATGAGTAGGTTTGGTTTTTTCGGGTTAAAGCGCTCTTCAATGTCATCTGGGATGCCTTGGTAAAATGTCACACCCTTCATTCCCTTGTACAAAGGCTGATCTGCTGCATAGAGCCATAAAATGCTTTTCGGAGAGGGGTGAATCAACTTTTGTTCCAAAATTTCCTTCACCAGAGACGTTTTGCCACTGCCTGTAGGCCCAGAGACCAAGCATGTAAAGGGATGCTTCATCTTTGAATGTCTGTTTCTTTCACCCAACTGTTAAACTTGCTTGGCCAACCTAACCACTTGACAAGTAATTCTTTCACACCTCCTCGCCTTTTACGGGTTTTCAAGACTTTTTCAATTCTGTAGACAGATTCAATATCTTTGGTCACTTTCTGCAGTTCCTCCTCATAGAAATGCCCATCAATATCTTCGTCTAAAAAGTCTTTCACACGATACAAATGGATTCCTTGCTTCTTACACCGGAGCATACTCAGCTGGAGCATACTTATACGGAAGGGAGCCATGAGGCCTATGGTTGTAATTGTACACCAAGTCTGGAAGGATGTCTACGTAACGGTAAGTTTGATTATGTAGAAAATACCGATACATCATCCCCTTTAGAGTACGAATGACTCTCTCAGCAAAGTTGGCTTTGGTTTCATTCTTTGTGGTATAAGCATGAATGCCCTCCTTCTTCAAAAATGCTTTGACCCATCTGTTTTTAAATTCCGTTCCTTTATCGGACCTTAGAGTGCGTGGTCTTCGGCGCGTGTCATGAAAAATCTTTTGAAAAGCTTGTATGACGCTGGTATGTGATTTATTAGGTAGTGGCTGCACCCACACATATTTGGAAAACACATCAATGACAATGAGTAAAAAGCGTGTGCCATCATTATAGGGAGCTATGTTTCCCATATCAGCCAAATCCACATCCCACATGTCATCAATGCCCCGTGTAATCACACGTTGTCTTTTGAACCTGTATTTGACAGGTTGGAGTAAACTGAATGCGTCCTGATCCTGTAGCCATTTCTTCACTTGCGACTGTGTCACTGGTTGATCATGCTTTCTTAAGATGTGATACAGTTTGTAAGGACCAGCAAATGCCCCGGGCTGTCCAGGTTTGAAGTATATATTCGTCAAGTAGTCTTTCCACGTCGACATGGTCACACCGAATGAAAAGCAACAACACGAGCAGCGCAGCACTTGACGTCTCGAGTGAAAGAGGTTGCTTACGGGACACACTAGGGGTTTTTTATTTGCACTAGGGGGGGGGGGTGGTGGAGAGGCAGTAGATATGTGAAGTTTTTAACGAGGTCGTCTCGTGGGCTAAACACGGTTTTATCACGACATGAGGCCAAAAACCAAAAAAAAATCCACCTTCTCAACAAAAAACAGCTTTTTTTATTTAACTCAACCAACATCGCTTAACTCACAAGTTTTACAAATCAAGTATAGATACAATGGTGTGAATAACTGGAGACCATTGGTCTTCAATGAATACTAGCCACTGACTGAGTTCATCGAGTGTAATCGGATCTACAGCATATTTCTCACAACGCTGATTTGCATTCTCTAACACTTTATCTAAATGAATATAATATTTAGCTTCATTCCAATATGTATAGACACATGCAAAATAACAAGTATGTTCTTGACACTCTTCATGTTGGCAAGCAGGACATACTAACCATGCAAACTTTTTTACAGCGGATAACATTTCTTCACAATAAGCTTTTTGCACAATATATTGTCTCAGTGTCATATCTGCCATGTCTGTATACTCTTGAGAGCTTCACTCTTTACGCTGTCAAGTTCATAGGTTCACAAAAACACGTCTCCACACCAGGACTGGTGAGCGGCTGGGCGAGCGGCTGGGCGGCGGCGGCGGCGGCGGCGGCGGCGGCGACGACGACGACGGCAAGTAAGATGATGTTGGAGGCACAGTCTCTTTTATACCCCCCGTCACACACAACTGTTCTAACAACTTTCCCATGACATTCTGACCAGGATATCCACGAGATGACACATGTTTCACACCAGCTCCCCACCAAGGATCATAGGTGGCTTCCACTAAAGTCTTGTCTTTGCTGTCTTTTAACTTGTTGTGAAACGATGCACACTGATTCCATTTGACTTGTAACACCTCTTGCATTTTGCTTCTCTTCACTGTATGCCATAAAGGACATGGCTTTATCACTTGGGCGATACGTTTTGCTTCATAGCCATTTCTGGATAACACAATAGCTGAAGCAATATCCGGACGGTGATGAAACACGGCTTTCTCATATTGATACAACGCTTCACTCGAGTTGAATGTATGTCCATACTTTTCAAGGCGTGCTGGAAACATGTTGGAAAGAACATCCTTGTGACCGCTAAATAGTACACGATTCTCCATGGCGACTTTGGTTTATTCTAACATGCCTTCTTCCTGCAATACAATATGTTTGAATATATCTGCTACCTCTTCTATCATCTTCTTTCTTTGTTCACGTTGAAACCACTCACATAAAATTAAATTTGCTAGAAAGAAAAACATTGTTAGCTGTTGCTGCTGCTGTTGGTTTTTAGAGTTATGAGTGTTAAAAAAGGGGAGAAGGAGGGGGGGCTTACCTGACAAAGCTGATAAGGCTGCTCAGTTTCCTCTTCTTCTTGTAGTCCACAGCAATCTCTCAAATAATCCACCACGGTGAAATATGCTTCCACGTCAGTGCGAGCAGAATAGAGGGCAGCATCAAAGTCAAAGTCAGGATCTTCTTCTACTCCAATTGTGTCACATTCTCCAAGAAATCGTGAATGTAGTTCAATCACATCAAGACTGTGATGTACAACATCCCAATAAGCGTCCAAGTGATAAAGCTGATAGTCTGGAGTGCCGCAGCAAGCCAGTTTAGCAATCATCAAGTCAACATAAGCTTTTCTAAAACATGCATCCATCTTGTTTGCTGTGCGTGTGCGTGTAAGGGCTTCTACTGTGCTTCACACACCTTAAGTACTCCACACTTGCCGCAGAAGTTGCTTGGTTCACACATCTGACAATTGTACTTGTGGCAGTGGCAATAATAATCCTCCATATATCCGCAAGCACCGCAATAGTCACAGGCAAGTCCAAGTTGATTTTGTACATCCATATTCTCCAACTGAACTTCAGCCAGTCTTTTCTTGGATAACTTTGACACCTTCATCCGATCATCCTTTTGCAACTTGATGATCGTTTTCTTGCCATGGCATTCCGTACACGGTTCACCCGATAAGGCGGAGTCGATGTGATCCATCTCCTGAAGCAGTGCCTCCCATTCACCATCATTCATGTTGATGTGATGTGTGTATTCTTTCCCTTCAAACCGTGATGTACGCACGAAGCTCACATAGCGCATGTCCAAGTATGAAATGACTTCAAGCCACTTTGTTTCCGTTAAGTACAGTTTGAAGCCAATGTCGCGGCATTTTTTCACGTTCTGACACACAATCTTCCACAAAGATGGGGAATAAGCACACCATCTCTCTCCACGTTTGATGCGTAGAAATGGTCCATATTGTCCATGCTCCACAGTAATGGTTAAGTTGGCACTAATTTTAAAACTGCTGCTTGTCTTGTTCTCCATGACTGCTACACTGTACACTGTACACTGTACACTGTACTGATGAAGTCCACACACCCCTTTTATACCCAACCATCCGCTGAATCAAGCTTTTCAAACTGCTTGCAAAGCTTTGAATTCACTTCCACTCGTCCATGGTTGAATCGAACAAGGTCGGATACATTCGTCATCAATGAAACATTATCATCATAAAACAAAATGATTCTTGCAGCTACACTTAACATGAGCTCCTCTGCCCAAATTGTATTCGCATGGATAAATGCTGAATCAATGTCATAAGCTGATAGTATATGTAGATCTTCACATTCACGTAGAAACGAGTGGATGAAACAATCACTTGGAATGGTCTTTCCAACAGCTTCCCAATGCTGATGCAAATTCTTCACTTGCTCCATCCATTCCGATTCAAAAGCAGGAAGCTTTGAAAACATCCAGTCAGCATAATTCACTTTGAAGACATCATCCATAGTCTCTGCACATCTGTGAAATGACATTACGGTGAAGGATTGCAGACTTTGTGATCCGCCGCGCGCTGCCGCCGCCCCCTTTTATACCTTTTACATGTAAGTTTTCATGAGATGCTTGTAAAATCGCGGAGTCATCTCATTGACACCATCCAGAAAGGCTGTTGGTAAACCACCTGTTAAAGATTGTCTCATGACAATCACTAAAAAGTCTCCTGGGGTCCGATGCCCTAGTATCCATTGAAACAGCATTGACATGGTGAAATGTCCTTTTTCATAGAGGTAGGCCATCATATCATACACCTGAATGCGTTCTTCAAGGTATTTGAAACCATGCAGCATGACCTTTGCACATTTGGAATCGCGACCCTCATTCACACACTTCGGCTCTGGCAGACACAACGCCTTAAACTGCTCCTCATGAAAGAGTCTAAACAGTTGAATGAAACGCCGAGTCATGGCTTCGGTGATCTTTGGCTCTGACGCCGGAACATCCTCGTGGGTTCCTTCTAGCATGAACATGAGCATCATGACAGGGCTCATTTCTTCCATTAGGTACGCGTACGTGTGCTTGTTGAAAAAGCCTTCTTCACATAAACGCCATAAAATGTTGCTATCAATCAGAGGAAGCACGGCTTGAAAGTTTCTTTTCAACAGCGACACATCTTTCTCAGTCACAAGGATGGTCTTACTCGATTCAAATTTCAAATGCTTGCCTTCTTCATCATCACTTAACACTTCTCCCTCCTCGGGCTCGCTAGCGCTGGACTCGTCGTCGTCGTCGTCGCTCACTTCTTCCTTAAGTTGCTTCAATTGAGCTTTTAACTTTGCTGAGGTGTGTGTTTCGACCATTGACAAGTGCATGTGCAACCCAGATTGGGTAGTCGGGGCCCTCAGGATCTGGCATGTCTTGCTCCATTCCTTGCTGTATCCCTTGCTGCACTGGAAGTATATCTAACGGAGCAGTAGTAGCGGCGCCTAACGCTTCCTTATCATCTAGCATTGGCTGTACTGTGCCGTCTAATGGAATGCCTAACAGTTCCTCCAAGTCTTTTTCAGCCTCTGTCATGTTCACCAGGAATGCATCTATCTCTTCCACTGGTAATACTGGCATGACATCAAAAGTATACCCAAACAAATCGTCCATGTTGATAGCTGGAAAAAGAGGAGGTGTATTCAGCAACGCTTCCATGATTTTTTGACTACATCTCGACAACAGACCCTTATATATGAGTTTTGATGCTGAAATTGGGAGGGAGGGAGGGAGGGGGTGGGTGGGTGGGTGGTCGTTTTTTTTCTACACTTCAGCGCGGAAGCCACCGCTAAAGCCACCGCTAAAGCCATCGTTATTTCAACTCTTTTAATCACGCTAACAACTGCATAAATGATGGCATTTCGTTTACATAACCATTCATTTCGTCAAGATAAATGTGTGAAAAATGCTTTTAAAACCCCTCACATAAGTTTCTTTTTGTTTGGGAAATGATTTTTGCCTCTTCTTTCGTGGTAGGGGGGGGGGTCGACACGCTGAGCGCTGTGCGCTGAGCGCTGTACTAGGGGGGGGGGGGGGGTGGTCTGACGTTTGGCTTCCACACCATTTCGTCACATACACACATTTCGTCATCTCTGCCTGCCTGCTGTTGCTGTTGCCATTTCGAACGCGACTCAGACACGAATACAAGCAGAATGCAATATAAAAGAGAATTTTTCTCAGAGGAACGCCTGAGAACCTATCATTTTAGTGAAAAAGATGCAAATCTTTTTGAAGAGGTTTATATAGATTATCAGGCGTTCCTCTACGAAAAGTGGAGGGATTTTCAGACTCGTCCAAAAGAAGATTTCAACCGGTTTGGCAGGGCGGCTGAAGAAAGCCATCAACACTTAAACAAGAAAGAAAGCCATCAACGCTTAAACAAGAAGAATCCGCCGCCGCCGCCGCCGCTGCCAGTGAGCTCCCCACCACCACCACCACCAGTGAGCTCCTCACCACCGTCGCTGCCGCCGCCGCCACTGCCAGTGAGCTCCCCAGCGCTGCCGCTGCCGTTTTCACCGCTGCCGTCGCCAGTGAGCTTCCCACCGCCGCCGCTGCCGTTTTCACCGCTGCCGTCACCAGTGAGCTCCCCATCGCCGCCCTGCCAAGAAGCACCAACAACGGCAACAACGGCTCCTCTTACCAAAGTGACTCCTGCCACTGTGCTAACTGCCTCAACCGTGCTGGCAACTTCGCTGGTAGCCCATCCGCAGGCAGTTGATGTTCAGGTGTTGGCGACACCAACTACACAACAACAACCCGACAACATCGTCGCAACAACATCAACTCCTGATAATGAGCTAGCGGTCGCTATCGCTAGCATCTCCAATACATCAACGCAGGCACCTTTCAACACTGACTACGGCTTCAATCCTGGGCAGTCGAAACTGGAGGCCACCTCAAACCAAACAGGTCTCCAGGGCCTTATGCTCCTCGTGGACAACTTAAACGGCGTTCAATCCTGTGACTTCTGTCATCATTCTATTCCTGCAGGCGCTTCTATGCGTCTGCATGAACAGCAATGTGCAGCAGCCATGGCATATGAACATTATTATTGCTGTGTCCGAGGTGAAGCTTTCGACTCGCACAGGGCTGGGGTCGCAGCACACAAGAGAAAGTGTGCCTGCAGTGAAATTAGCAGTAGCGTAGCCAGCACCAGCGGCCAAGTAGCACCAGTGGCAGCAGACACTGACAGTAAGAGGAAGACCAAGAAGAAGAAAGAAGATAGACGACTCTGAATATCCCTTCACGGCCGCTTTTCAGCGGCCACCCATTCTTACGAAATAAGCACTTGTCAGTTTTGTTGGTGTGGGATATGCATGAGAATGTGTGGGATATGCTTTAAAAAAAAAACCGTCTCCCCGCCTTTCTTTCAAGGCGTGGCGGCGGCGGCAACAGCTCTCTCTCGACCCCCCCCCCTCTCTCTCTCGACCCCGTCTCCACACCTTCTTTCAAGGCGTGGCGGCGGCCGCAACGGCGGCGACAACAGCTCTCTCTCTCGACCCCGTCTCCACACCTTCCTTCAAGGCGTGGCGGCGGCCGCAACGGCGGCGGCAACAGCTCTCTCTCGACCCACCCCCCTCTCATACTCTCACCCTCTCAGCCACCGTCTCGGCGCGCGCGCCTTCTTTCAAAAACTCTTATACCCTCTCTCTCCCCTATCCCGTCAACCCCGTCTCGGCACGCCACCGTGGCACGCCACCGTTTCACTCGAGACGCTCACGGCACACACACCACTGCACTCCTAAAAGTGCAGTGGTTCTCTCATCCATTTTTCGTTGCTATGCAAAAATGCAGTGGTTCTCTCATCCACGTTTTGGTATCCATGCAAAAAATGCAGTGGTTCTCTCATTATATAACTACTCAGTCAAAACGACAGCCCCATCGAAAAAAATCCTAAATTATGAACTGGTTTATCGTTGGGCACATAATGTCAATCCCCTCGTAAATCGACATACGAGGGAAGCGATGAGGAAATGACACAGCCTATTGTGTTCAAATAGTAAACAGTTAGGCAGTTCCAGGTGAGCCCCCTCCACAGAGTCTGGGTGGGAGAGTGGTTATGCTAAGGGCGTTCGGGATTAACGATTATGATCGTCGCTTGGGCGATAGTACAATATCTAGGCACTATGTAAAATCTGTAAAAGGATTAACTTTCACGACAAAGAGCTTAGACATCACTTTTACTAGTCATACTGACAACGTTACAATTAAATTCTTTTTAATTGAAAAATAAAACACTATTTATATGTTTATTTTAAACTGTTGACAGTCGACATTGAAGCTAAAAAGCTACGAAACACACAATTTTTTGTGTGTACAGTCCACAGATGAAGGACGCATGGGTTACTCGAAACGGGTCGTTTATTAACTACGCTTGCCGGTCTAAAACCTTACTACCTCACGCTGTTTTCCAAAAGCTACCCCTACGCCAGTTCGATCTGTTATCACATCTTTTTAACTGGCAAATCCAGTGGAAAATTCACAGAAACAGTACTAATAAAAGAGAGGAATTTTTAAAATAAACAGATTTTTTCAGAGGTCATCTGTTTTATAACAGCGACTCCGGTGGGACCGTAAAATCACGTGATCTCAGGTTCTTAAACTGAAGTGAAATCGGGTATAAAAAGTATGAATGGGAACCGGTTACTTTTTCCAATACAACGGCACTTCGAAAAAATTCTGTTGGAGGTTAATAATCCTTTCAAACAGAATATAAGAAATTAGAATCCGTCAGAGGTCAGCTGTTTTACAACAACGGAGCCCGTGTTTTTTTTTAACTTGCATTAGCTTTATGCTTACTTGCGGTATGTGAATACCTTTCATAAAAAAAATCGTTATGGAGCTTTCATTAGATGATTATATAAAGAAACAGAAAGGAGGAAAAGGGTAACGAAAAAAACGAATTTGTATTTATATGTTTCAAATGCCCTAATGATGCAAGCGCTTCGTAGTTCATCGGACTGTACGGTGCTTAACCTTGTATTATCGCCCAGTCAATTGAGAAGCCAGGCTGCTCATATGGGTCTAAGTATTGGGGTACGTTCTTTCGAGCCACTCAGGAAACTGAGAATCCACTCTCCAAACAGACCGAAGAAGCTTCAGAGACAGCGTCCAAAAGAACCGTTCTAAAAAATCTAGAAATAAAAAACACAAATCTAGTTATTTGATGCTTATTTCAGATTAGTCCTAGATGACTCTTGCGGTCTTCCTATGACAGCAAGAGTCATAGTTCCTATAATAGGAAATGTCATTGATGTCAATTTTCAAATCTCGGCGCACGACTGGGGCCAACGGCGTTATTTTAGAAAGGGTGCATACCATAAATGGCCCAATTATAAATTATGGCGCACAAGTTTTATGGTCAGATAACAGTTTTTTACTGAGAAAAATATGTGTTTTCTTGAGATCAGGATATCGAATCCCTCATTATCGCCCACAACAACAGTGAATCCACAGTTGCAAAACCCCGCTTTACTCTAGTTTGGGAGCTTCGTTGAGGTCGAAAATAATGCGCCAGGGTACTTCTCAGTGTGCTTTTAAAGAAAAGGCCAGCCAGTTCGAGCCTCGGTGTCCTTGAACGTGCGCCGAAAGATCCAGAGCCTCGAAAATTGAGATCAATGGCCATTTCTATTGTAGGAACTGTGACCCTTTCTGTCCTAGGAAGATAGAAAGGGTCCGCTGGGACTAATTTCAGATAAAAACGTCATTTTTATGGCCAGAAATATGTCCGGTGACAGTCGTTTGTTGGGGCATTGGTTGAAATTGATGTGTTTTACCTAATAAAGTCCCTACCACTTCAGAAGTCCCAACGGTGATTCATATTCGACCTCAACCTATAGTTATTGAGATTAAACCTTTTGGCCATCTTGTATTTCACTGTACATAGTGCAATCACGTCTAAAATCTTCCTTGAACTAAATTTCTATTCGTATATATCTATATTTCATATGTATTTTGGCAATAAGGTGTAGAAATGCCTTTATTTACATTTCCGCTATCTTGTATCTGAGCTTCTCAGGAGAAATTTCCCGAGACAAAAACCGGCTCTCGTGTTGTGAAGCTGGGTTTATTGGAGAAAAAGCTTTAGCCAGTATGGATAAATGAACGAATAAACAAAATAATCACATCAGACTAATAAGGTTTATTACCTTGCCATTTCCAAATAACGGTGAAAACCGGCTTCCTGGAGCACTAAGTAGAGTCAGAAACGCTGGTTCAGGCTGCGACAGTCGGAGGCAAACTGACTTGATCTTGCAGTCAAATGAATTAAATATGCGTGCGCATTGTTATGTCACAGGCCTGGTTAACAAAAGTAATTATAACCAGACTTGTAACGGAAGATATCTTAAATGACAACACATAAAAATAAGTACATAAAAAATAATCCAACGTGAAAGACCAGTTTATAAAATTAAACAGATTTAATAATATCAGAATTTTTTTTATAAAGATTACCTAGTGCATTGTTGGTAGAGTTCCGCAAGATCACGTACCTCCTATGTAAACAACAATGCCGGATATCACTGGCAAGTATATCACTTCACTTCTTTCATAACACTAGATAACGAGAAATTATCCAAAAGAGCACCTCTCGTTTTTCCGAGAGTCTCTTGGTTTTCCGAGACGGTCCAAAAGAATGTACCAATAGTTCAAATCCACCTACATATTGTACCCATGAGATATGGAAATGAGACACTTTTTAAAGATCCAGTTTCCACGTAAAACTTTTGCTCAAAGAAACTTCTATAATTGATTTTAATGGACAATTGTCGTATTTCAGTGAAGAAAGTTCGTAAATATTTTGACATAGTTATTCCAAGTATCAGACCAGAAATTGAGAAGGATGGTAGAATGGAATATTTGACGTAGATAGACTGAGACCTATTTCCCCCATTTTACTATTTTTTTATTATTAAGTACTAGAGTTGTCTAACCGGTCTCCTTTTACTAAACGGTTACAAGTCGTATAACTTCTGTGAGATTCACGGATAAACGATTACTTAACGCTCCTTCGCTGAATACAACAGCCCGTTTGTGACGTGAGGTTACAGTGAGCCCATGCAGCGCAGTGTGCTGCATCGCATCACCATGTTATTGGTCCGCTGAAGTATTGGCTTATGAGCGATGAGTTACCGGCTAGAAATTCCTAAAATTCCTAAAAACTATCGCCCTGTCTCAAACTTGTCGTATGTGTCAAAATTGATAGAAAAAGCAGCTTCACTTCAGATTCGAAATCACATTACAACCCATGCACTGAGCGAGCCCATGCAATCTGCGTATAAGAAAGGCCACAGCACGGAAACCGCTCTCGTACGTATTTTTGATGAAATTTTGATGGCTATGGATAAGCGACGTGTTGTGTTTCTGTGCCTACTAGACCTATCAGCCGCATTTGATACGGTCGACCATTCCATACTTATAAAAAGATTGAAGCTAACTTTTGGTATCGATGAACAGGCTCCACACTGGCTCGAATCCTGCTTTCAAAATCGGCAGCAGAGAGTGAAAATAGATGATGTACTGTCGGATATCATTGAATTAACATGTGGTGCTCCCCAAGGATCTATCTACGGTCCAGAAGCATACGAACAATACACGCGACCGGTTGGACGAGCAATCAGTCCTTTTGATATCTTCTACAGTATTTACGCAGATGATAGTCAGCTACTAGACTCAAATCCAAAGTCAAATCCAAAGTCAATAAACGACCAAAAAGCCAAACTAGAAAATATTTCGAACGCAATATCATCAGTCAGCTCGTGGATGTTCCAAAACAAACTGAAACTGAATGAAACGAAAACGGAATTTATGGTTCTTGGCGCACAGAAATACGTAGACCTCTGTCAAATCGACAATTTGGTATTGGGCAATGAGATTATACCTAAGTCATCATCGGCAAAAAACTTAGGAGTTACCATGGACCAAACCCTGAGCCTTTCAGAACACATCGACAATATCTGTCGATCATGCTACAACAGCCTACGCATTATTTTCCGTGTAAGAAAGTATTTAACTGAGGACGCGACAAAGTCTTTGGTGCACTCATTGGTTATATCAAAACTGGACTATTGCAATTCGTTATATTTTGGTATAAATACAAAAGAACTGAACAAACTTCAAAGGGTTATGAACTCAGCCGCTAGGATTATTACATATACCCATGCTCATAAACATATTACCCCGGCCCTAGTCTCCCTACATTGGCTTCGAATAAAAGAACTCTGTGAATTCAAGATTGCAACTCTAATTTTCAAAGCTCTGCATGGATTGGCACCGTCATACCTGTGTAACCTTATAACACCGTATACACCTTCCCGCACACTCCGCTCTGAGAACCTTTTCCTATTGAGGCAACCTAAATATAATTTAAAAAGATGTGGATACCGTGCTTTTACAGTTTCTGCTCCAACAGTATGGAACTCTCTGCCATTAGAAATAAGATGTACAGAAAACTTTCAAAGATTTAAGAAATCTCTAAAGACACACCTTTTCAAGAAATCGCATGGCGAACATTTCGATGTACAGCGCTGGGATACTTCAGTGTGACCACGCGCTATATAAGAACTGTATATGATGATGATGATAGAAAGCTATTGTAATTTAATTTTCTTCAACAAAACATACGGAAATGTGTAATGTAACGACTGTAAGTCTGTTTTATTTTATGTATTCGTTCATTCAAATGTTTTCTAGTTCCCAATTAGTAACATTTCAGCAATTTTGACAACCGTTTAGTAAACCATTTTACGTTTAACCCTTTATATGTTTAACCGTCAACATCACTATTAAATACCCCATGCCAATATACTTGGAAAGTAGATCTCAAAATATTTTTACATAAAATTGAAAGTATCATTTGTTGTTTAAGAGAAAAGTTTGCCAGATCAAAACCGGCCAGATTAATCCATTTTTACCTTGTCATCTTGATTTTGCGACGTTAATTGTATCGCTGCATTGTTTTCCCTGGAAACACAATTTATGCTTTTGTGTGTGTGTTTCTATTGACTAAATAACAAGAATAGACGATGTTTTGTACTGGCAATGTTTGGTTCGACCTGCCCTGTCAGTGATTCATATTTGTTCTGAGACATTTACGGCACACTTCCCGAAATTGTTAGTAACTCGTGTTTTTTACCAGTAACTATCTCTTACTGTAAGGTTTAAATTTGTTCCATTTCCATATCGCCGTGTCATTTCAATGTCTGTTCCTTCGTATACTGTCAGAAATTTCCGATTTGGACTCTTTCTGCTGCAACTTTATTCGATTAACAAATGCAG
Source organism: Protula sp. h YS-2021 (assembly GCA_949752745.1). Lineage (NCBI taxonomy): Eukaryota > Metazoa > Annelida > Polychaeta > Sabellida > Serpulidae > Protula > Protula sp. h YS-2021. The sequence continues at coordinate 53,852,175 of OX457028.1, forward strand.
AAGCTTTGAGAAAAAAGTCAGAAGTTAGATGTTTCAGGCTCTGAAATATAGTTAGTCCTGAGTTTTTTTTTAATTATCCCCCGTGAAACGGAGGGATATAGGTTTGAGCTTGTCCGTCTCTCCCACTTGATGGTAAGTACCTTGTGGAGTCCACTTCTCTATTAACTGAGGTGGTTAGAGCTTTTTATCATTCATGTAGCTAATAACGAGGGAATGTAGGTGTGCAACGTCAAGGTTTCAGTTTGATCGATCAAAAATCAGGGTGGTAAAAATTTCGAAATTTTTAAAAATTTCACGAAATTTGAAAGTTTTATAATATTTTAAATGAGCATAGATGAAAAACATATCTTTGCAATATACACTTGCAGGGGTGCACATAACACCTTCGCATTTCGCCATGGCGAAGGTGAAATCCATTTGGCGAAGGTGAACAGATTCACCTTCGCCAATTTGGCGAAGCTGATTTTTTTTAATAATCAAGCTTGATGAAAAGTTGACGTTTAGATGAAAGCTACAAATTGGTCAGGACTGAGTAACTACCGCTGTAACTCTATAAAGACATAAACTGGACAATATAGTTAAGAAGATGTATAGTTTATATGTAATAAACAAATTAAGTTACAGTTTTAGTAAGAGGGTAAACTGGCGAAGGTAAACAAATCCTTATGTGCACCCCTGCACTTGTTTTATTGAAAAAACGTTGAAAAAATACTAGGCAGTATCAAATAGTATATATTACCCCAAACAAAGCACAACTCAACAGTCAATTTTTGCACGAACTCACACAGTCGGCGAAAAGTAATAAATTAAAGACATCAAGCAAATTCTGCTGCATCATAAAACAGAACGTAAAATACAAAGTATAAAGTCATTTATTTGGCGAACGGTAACAAAATGCGAGTTTGCCAGCCTTTTCAATTCCCAAACTGGTTGGGACTGCGTTGCCGCACGCTTCGCTTCTGGATTTATGCTGTGAATGAACTGCTTCTGTTAATTGTGCAGAGATTAGTCGTTTGCCTTAATACCAATGATCAAGCAAATGTGCAGCCAGACAAGCCTTCTGATTCGAAATCTGCTGGTTCCTTTTCGACACCAAATCAAGCACTAATGGAGTGTTTTGATCGTTGATAACTTGAGTAGCGATTGATATCGCGTCGAATACAGCGAATAGCTCACAGGCGGCACTCGTAAAGCTATTATTCTTTCATGTGTGCGCTCTTTAGTGCATGTATATGTGCAAGGCTTCAGTTTGATCGATCAAAAATTGTCAAAAGTACAGCCCTCTAAAAATTGCCTAAATTGACGCTTTCGAGGGTACCTTGTGGAGTGCACTTCTCTATTAAGGAATCATGTAAGAGCTATTATTCTTTTGCTATCATTCGGTGTTCCCTAGTTAGACCGTAGATAGGGTAGCTATTTAATGCAAGTGATAAACTGGCTCCACTTATCCAAGTCCTGGCCAAAAGTTCGTTATCCTACAAAGCCAGCGCCCATATTCAATAACATGTGTAAAGTACTACGTTTCACCGGTTTTAAATTATACAAGCAAAAATTTCTCCGCTCACAGAAAGGGTCCAGCATTTAGCAGAGTTTCAACGCTGACAAGTTAAGACTCAAATTTCGAGAAAATGCTCAAGTTAGTTTGGAACTTAAGTTTTAGATTCAGTTTGAGTATAACTTTGAGATGTGATATTGAGTTGGTAGCAGGGGTAAGTTGATCCACTTTACTATTTTTCAAAGATCTTTGAGAAAGTTTGTAAATTTTTTGGATGTATGGTGTGCTATGACATAGTGTATCACTAGTCTCACACGTACGGACAGTCTGTTTGGTGACCCAGATTATATAGTGCAAGGGGGTAAACTACACACATTCACCGCCATAACAGAAATGGTCCAGCTCGAAGTTGATTGAAATGGACTATCTCCACATTCAGGTTCATTTCGTTCACTATCTCCCTCATGTGGGACAGGAATCGTCTAGCGACAATTCATCTAAATGAAGGGGAGGGGTGGTGCGACAATTCGTCCAAATTTTATATAACTGCATTTTTTTAATCCAAAATACGTTGTAAGAACAATTTCTTAAATGAATATGGAGGGTTGAAAACAAAGTAAATGCGGTGTCCTATATCTGAAACAGGCCAGCGCTAGCGAATTATAATCGGCTGGTGATACAGAGCTAGTCACCGATTTTCTTCAGGCAGTTTGTTTCCGGAGAACATCGCAATCTAATTGCAATCTCTGCAAGCAAAACAAAGAGTGAATTGCAATTATCACTGTAGACCAATCTCTGTAATCAAAACATAAAGGCTTTTGAAATTTCAGTTCAAACACCGATTGATTTTTTTAATCTGAACATAAAAGAACCTTTGAAATTTAACACTTGTCAGCATGTCTGTTGTTTTTGTGTAATTCTTGCCGGATATCTGGATTACTATATCAGTATGGAGATAAAATGAAAAGTGTCCGCTTGAAGTTTGTTAACGTGATTAGTTCCCATACTACCTATATCTAAAATTAGGGTTCGCCATTGAGTCCCGACCGAAGGATCAAGAATTCATCTGGCGCCAGTTCGTCTAGCGACAATTCATCTAGCGACCAACATCTCTTATATCGTTTGACTCACCAACAAAAGAAACTTATTTTAGCTTAATTGGGACCAAAAGAAATTCTATCAATGCCAAAGGCAGTGTTGTGTTTTTGACTGTCAAAAACTATTTTTGACATGACACCTGTCATTAAGCTCAAAAACCGTCAAAAACTGGTTAAAACTGTCTAAAACTGTCAAATGCTGTCAAAAACTACTACTGGTTAGTGATTACATTAATTACTGCACATATTTACAATCATCACTGTGTAAAAAATGACACAGCGCAGTAGGTTTATTGTTTTCTTGAACTCGGGGTGCTCGGCTATGTTGAACGGTATGTTGCATGCGTAGAAAAAACGCCCAATTTGTAGAACTCCGGAGCTGACGCTAAGTGAAGTTCGAAGCAACAGATTGTATTAAAATAATAAATAAAAGAGGTAAGAGCAACAAAACGGTCCAAAATGTCGCATAATATTGAGTTTTTGACAGTTTTTGACATTTTTTGTCAAAAGGTGTTTTTGAACATGACAGATTAAACAAAGTAATATCCACCGTCAAAAACCTCACCGTCAAAAACTCTACAACCCTGGCAGGACATTAAGTTCACGGGGTCCCGAGGACCCCTGTTAATCGGCTCGGGACCCCTCTAATTTGACCCTGGGGTCCCGCGGGACCCCAGAAAAAAAGACAGTGTTCTCTTGCAAATGTTCAGTATCACCGCTAAGATCGAAAATGATTGATTTTTTTTTCATTGTTTAATATAACATCATTCAGTGTTTCTTTTTTCGTTGTTGTTAGAAGTAGTAGCTTTGTGATTTGCATGATATAACTAATCGCGTTTATTTTTGTTGCAATAAAAAAATTGATTTTATAAAATTTAACTTTTTTTACTGCCCGAAAATGTTGGGATCCCACCACTTTACCTCGGGACCCTTGGTTTCAGAGGTCGTTGTTCCGCGGGACCCCGAGCTGAAAAGTAAACTTTTTGCACTGCCTGGCCAAAGGATGTCTCCATTGCTGGAGTTTGAATGCCCGTTGTGCACTCCCTAATCCTCACTTACTCTGGAAAACTTTAATTCCCCTGAGTAGGTGATGCATGTGGAAAGATGTATAAGGGTCCTACTTGACATTACGGTGTTATGAGTCAACTACGGCCATATTGTACAAGATGCCAATGTCAAGTACAAGATCGCTGACAATATGGCAGCGGCCACACAACCTCTGCAACTGCTAAAGTAATCATAGGCGTAGTTTGCCAAAATATAAGTATTTGCTTAGGTTCGAGTAAAGATACAACATGTTTGCTTAGGTCGATGATCACAGTACAATTGCCCACAATATTAAATTTTCGTTTTCCGATATTTAACAATAATCCGCTTTTATCGCTCCGTGAACTTGGATCGACCATGGCCTTTTATAATACTAATACTGTGAGGGCGTTTTCATTATATTTATACAACAAACAAACTGACACCTAACAGCTACTGTTCTAGTTTTACCTTACATGTTTTATCAGTAGCCTGTGTTACAAGTATTTACCAAAGTTTTATTCTAGATGACCAATTGATATATGGGAGTTTCGCCCAAAGTGTTTGGTTGTTTCACCGATTAATGATAGATTTCTCTACTGCATTATCAACGTTGTATTCTAGTTGTTTTTTTTTTTTTAATGACATACTGGAAGTTTATTTTACTTGGTAACAATAATAGGTTTATTTCACTGGATAATCTTTTTAAGACATTAAGATACAAATTTTAACACAATGCTATTTTATTCACTGCTCATTTTTCATCAGTAAATAATAAGTTCCCAGAATAAAACAGAATTGCAATCGATATGACTTGCAATTGAGCTCTTTGAAGCAAATGTGCTTTTAACTATTAGAATTGGAGTTAATTGTCTCAGAGTAGAACATGCCGCACTGAAACTGCAATTAAACGACCACGTGCTTTTTTTTTAATTCGATTGTTTTTTAAATGGGCGAAACGTCTAAGCTCGTTTTTTAAATTGGGCGAAACGACCAAATCGAATTTTGCAATTTGGGCGAAATGACCATTTTGTCTTCGGATTGGGCCAAACGACCAAAAGTTTTGTTAAACTTGGGCGAAACGACCAATCACTCTTTGGCGAAATAACAATTTGGGGCGAAATGTATTTTGGGCGGAAGGACTTGAAATCTTGCTTTGTACAGACTGAAGGAAGGAGGCAGGAGTTGGGGGCTTGTCTTGTGCCGGCAAAGAGATTAACCGTATCAGTAGTAAGAGTAAATACTCAGGGGTACTTAAGAAAGGAGGTCGAATGGAGGGGGGGGGGGGGTATTCGGACACGATAATTTTTTTATTGCGACCATTTTAAAGGCAAATAGAAACTCCGGGGCTTCTATTGGGAACAGTTCCCGAATAGGAAAACTCCCAGCAGTATGTCTTCTGTTGGCTCAACATTTTGGAGCGATTAAGCAAGGGGTTGAGGGTGCAATGGGGGAGATAGAAAAAATAATTGGGGATCGACTTTTGAGTGCGTGTGTTCTGACGAAGAGAGTGAGTATTACCTCACTGAATAAGACACCTTTTAAAAACAGTTGCTCATTGGTTGTTTATGTTTTGTTCCTTTCACAATATGATTAAGATTGACAATTCATTGGAAAGGCATGCAAATAAAGGTAGCTCCATTGATGTGCCATATGCTGAGGTGACATTCAGTTTGTTGTTTGAGAGACTTGAGGTGCGGCAGCTGTATGGTAGGGTGTTCCGCGAACCCCGATCGAACAAAAATTGGAGCCTCGAACCGAAAATTTTCGGCAAAATGCGAATTTTGATTTATGTTAACACAAACGTCAACAGGTGGGTAGACACACCCGAACACTCCAGACACGCTCTACGCGGCGGCGGGGGTCTAGTAAGGGGAGATTAGCTGACTTTATTGATTGGTGGTAAGAAACTCTTATCGAAAGAAATAAAGCCTGTTGTTTCTGTCCAAAATTTTCAAACATAACGTACTGCTTCAAACTAAGAAGTCCGACGTTTCGGCGCAGTTGCAAGTATACTACTTTACAGATGTTTCATTTACATTTCTAGATCTGTCACTCAGAGACTGGGGATTAAGAAAAGTCCGATAATCAAGAAAACGATCAAGCAGCAACAGACTTCATTTAGAGTCACAGGTTTGTATTTTTTTGTAACGTTCATTAGCAATGGAAATTTTTTCCCCACAGGGGAGGATGGGGGGAATATATGCGATCGACCGCGTGTGTCTGTCGGTCGGTCTGTCATCAAGAGCTTGTTAACACGATAACTTAAAAACTCCTGCAAGGATTTTAATGAAACTTGGTATGCAGCTTCTATGGGCACAAACACAGATCGGTATTGTAAATGGGCCAGGTTCGTCCAAGGAAAATGGACCAGCTGGACTTGGAAAATTTCAACTATTGATGGCCGTGTTTAACTGATGAGGGGCCTGTGGGGAATATGTGGGCTTGCACACTGCTCTAGTTTTTTTTGGGCCTTTTGTCGGTTGATATCCCAGCTGTGATTAAACGAGAAGCTATGGAAGTTGGCACTCTTCACTCTTTTGAACAAATATATACAAGGAACACTGTTAGTGTGATTATTACTAGTACTATAGTTTTAAAAAATTGATAGAGATGAAGGACCGCCCGTATGTTATGACTTCTGGGCACATGAATGTTGCATTTTTTTCAGGCCTAGGCAAAGTGAAGACATTTGATGCTCGCCAGAAACTGAGCGCCAAACCCGTTGCTGATGCGCGTAGTAAAATAACAACGGCCAAAAAATTCGTGGCACAAAAAATCACGCCACCTGGGACACAAGATGCAAGGACGAAAATAACACAGAAGACAAAATTTGTGGACGCGCGCGTTCGCATTGAAAACAAGAAGGCCAAGGTTGGACAGGTGAAGACTCTGTAAATTGGTGATAATCTGCTGAATTCTTTAGACGCCCTTTATTACACTCGGGGATTTTCAATCCCCTAGGTTATTGCTTTCGTACGATTCGGAAAAGTGTTTCCGTATGTTTCCTTTTTTCCGCCAAAACCTTGTCACGCGAACTGCTCTGAGACGGCTAGGGCTAGGACGACCAAATTTGGCAGAGACATAATGTAGGATGTGTAGTTGGTCTAGCTCAATTGTTTTAGAAATCCATTAATATTTAATGTGTGAAAATGGACATTGAAAATGTTGCCACTTCCGTCCATTATAAGCAAGTAAAGGCTTTGATTTTAAGTGGCATGATATCAGCCTCGGTGTATTGATGGCCCAAAAGTGTACAATGAGAGCCATCACAGTATGCGTGTGTAAGTTTAAGTTGGCTGCGGCGTTTGTGTTTTTCGCAATTGCTAAAAAGTGATGAAAACTGGAAGTGGGCCATTATCTCGAAAACGGTTAGAGATAGAGCGATTTTGGACTTATTTTCGATCCTTTGGACTTAAAAGACTATATGTAAGAGATACCTCGGTGACCTTGATCTCCTTGGCCATGGTCAAAGCTAGAAACTGGAAATTGACCATTATCTCGAAAACGGTTAGAAATAGAGCGATTTGGGGCTTATTTTCGGCCCCTTTGGCGTAAAAGACGTTATGTAAGAGGTTAAGGGTTCGGAATGGTATTTTTTTTTTGTAGTCCCCAAGTGTAATTTTCGAGCGCAAACGGTCTAGTTGTACTTTGTTTTAAAATTGTGAAAGCATATAGAAAAAAATTGCGTTGAATTATTGGCACTTTTGTACTTTTATATCGAGCCGGTATGAACATTAATACAATGTACATTAAAACCACGATGAACCCATTATGATAGGCCAGAAAGTTCAAAATAACTGTCCACCGACGAGATATTGGTATCATCACAATTAAAAGAAAGCGTATGAAAATGGCGTACAGCTGCTAATTTGCTGTATATACTAACGGACGGTAGACTAGACAGCATTTGAAAATGACACTTGTAATAACAGCAACAACCAAAAGTGTCACAAAATTTCTTGGAATTTCAAGTATCTCCAAAAGTGTTCACAAAATTTCTTGGAATTTCAAGTATCTCCAAAAGTGTTCACAAAATTTCTTGGAATTTCAAGTATCTCCAAAAGTGTTCACAAAATTTCTTGGAATTTCAAGTATCTCCAAAAGTGTTCACAAAATTTCTTGGAATTCCAAGTATCTCCAAAAGTGTTCACAAAATTTCTTGGAATTTCAAGTATCTCCAAAAGTGTTCACAAAATTTCTTGGAATTTCAAGTATCTCCAAAAGTGTTCACAAAATTTCTTGGAATTCCAAGTATCTCCAAAAGTGTTCACAAAATTTCTTGGAATTTCAAGTATCTCCTGAGTTGCTGCTTTAAAATGACTGATAAGTGAAATTGATATATTTTCTTGACACTATGTGTGTATATTTCCTTGACATAGTTTCTTGATAGTATATGTGTATAATTTCCTTGACACTATATGCGCATATTTTCTTGACACTATGTTTGTATATTTTTTTCCTTAACATGTTTTCTTGACATTATATGCTTTATTTCTTGACATTATATGCGTATGTATTCTTGACATTCTATCTTGTTTCAATGAGGCAGGATCTGCGCGTGAAAGTGAACAACTTGCAGGCGAAGAACACAGACGCCCGCGCTAAGATCAACATCAACCGGCAGCAACAGTCACAGATCAACGTAACCGCGAAGGGAAATGCCAAGCCGCAATTCCAGGTACCTTGTGAAACGCGGACGAAAAAAAAAAGTTTGTTGAATGCGAAAGAGCAAAAGGACTGTTTCGCTTTTAGACACGAATAAATAAAATTCAGAAGTCATATAATGAAGAAAGTAGCTTCTGGAATTAAAATGTTTTAAGAATTTTACTCTGATAATGAGCGAAGAAGTGGGAGGAATTGATATCCTAGTTCTGCGCTGTTTTTACGTCACTAAAGATTCTTTTCAAAGTTTGAGACTGCCAACTCCTGAATTTTTATTTACTTTCATAAAACGATGTCTCGATGATAAATAATTTTCTTGAAAAATTAGAGTGGAATCCAGGTTGTGAAAGGGGGCGGTGGCCTTACGAAAACCATACGCAGTGAGCCCGGTAACACGACCAAGAACGTAAGTGTGACTCCTTGGACATAGGTGCTGGAATAATGCGCAGCTTTTTGTTGATGTGTCGTCCCGTTACAGTAAGAAAAGAAAAAGTAAATAAATTTTAAAAAGGGACAAAAAGAAGATGTATAAAAGGAAGAAAACAGTAAAAGGAAACTAGAGAAATATTTAACATTACAAAAGAGACTTTTTTCACTTTCCATGTAAACCGCAAAGAAGATGGACAATGTTTATTGGGAGTGTCATGTTTCAGGCACAGAATTCGGGTGTGCGAGTGAGCGGAAACAGTTTAGTCATCACACGGAACAATCGCGTTAGTGCTTCAATGACTTTATGGCCTCAGACCTTAAACACTGATGTCATCGCTATAATGTCACTTTTATATTTTGTGTAATTCTATAGTTTATTTTTTAAAGATATTTTACGCTTCGCATGAATAACAAGATAAAAGGTTGTATTACTGAACTGATAGGAGATAAGCACCTGAAATTATGTATAGAAAATACTGTCAATTCGTAATTACAGCCCGAAACAACTGACGTGAATTCGTTGCCTGGCAACGCTCGAGCACCTGTAATAAAGATAAAGAATGAGCATTACAGACCCCCGGACACCGCCAAACAGGTAATCGCATTCAGATTGGAAGAAATATGCTCCTTCTTTCATCGCAGGGAATCATTTTTTATCTGTTGCTTATAAGCAATTTAAAGTGGTGGTTCTCGTTTCAACAGAGCGAAAAGTGTAGTTGCTTTGCTGACCATGCGGCAGTTGTAAAACATACTGTCTTTGCGTGGCAAAGAAAAGCGCCACAATATTTTTTGAGTCTCCATGTTTTTTTCTGTTTTTCTCACCTTGAAAGACGTCTCTGAAAAGGCAAAAAAAAAAAAGCTTGAGGGAATGACGTGGTTAGAGAATCACGAGTTATTTTGAGGAAAACACTGTATGAGCTTCGATGCCGCTTTATGTTTGCGTTATGAGGCCACCGTTGTATAGAATACAATTGTTATGGCTACGACATAGCCTCTTAAAGTTGAACAGCGGATCGTACGATTACAGACTGAGAAACTGGAAGACAGTGCTCCACGCAACTGATATTTAAAATGGCACAATTTGTGGATTTATAGCTTGTTCATGGTCCTGAAGAAAAAATGGCGTTGCTTTTAAAATTTCGATTTTTTTAATGGAAACACTTTCAAAATCTTACTAGATTCGAAGTTGTAACCAGATCGTTTATTTTGTTTCAGTCGAATGACTTTTTAGTGGTTCTTTACGATGAATTATTTTACACCCGTATTCAGTAACGTTACTCAAACCAACAATTGGGGCTGAGTTTAAGCATTGCCTGTTTGAAGTAGAGCAAAATTTGATATTTATTAGCCATGGATATAAGTCATGAGTAAGAATTTGACTTACTGTGGTTTGGAAGGATTACTCACCATTTTTTTTCTAAAGTGCTGTGTCATAAAACAAAGGTTTTTGTGGCCATATTTCAAATTGGCAAAGTGGTAAAACTGAAGAGTTTCCCTCCAGGGGTAGCTGAAGAAATTGAATACTTAATCAATACAGTATAATATCATGGCATTAGTACCCGTGATTAGCATAAAGAAACGCTATTTTTCCAAATTCGATATTTTTTTCGCTATTGTAATTGGTGGTGACAAAAATGTAAAGAATTTTTTGGCCAGCCACATTTCCAGAGATCAGTTTCGACCCACAATTTGTGGCAGGATTTAGCATTGTGCAAGTAACCTCAACCTATTTCATAGAATGTCTATAGTTCAGAGCAGACCAATTGGGAATCACCAGACATTGAGGACAGTATCATTTTTCTTGGCCTTAAATAAAACATAGCAAAGTGTTGCTTCAAAAATTTTGTGAAAATGCTAAATACCCCCATAAGATCGTCCCTCCAGGAAAAAAAAAAGAAGAAAAGAAGAAGAAGAGGAAGAAGAAGAAGTGTCGTTTGATAGCAGTTTAATTTTTTATTTTGAATTTTTTAACTTTCGTCCAGTAACATATGGCTGCCCATAATTTCAAACTCGTTGGCTGTTGTAGATTCCGGTGAGAACGACAAGCCGAACTGATCAGACGCTGTTTTCGAGGGCCATAGCGGAGACACTGGTGAAGCACAAGGCCAAGGAGCCCTTGTATGCGCAGGAGCCGCCCTACAAGGCCCCCGCTCCCCCACCGCCGCAGCAACCTGTAAGTCACTGACGGCATTATAGCCCTACCACGTCTCCTGCTCCCCACCCCTCCCCCTTCCCACCGACGCATTAACCCGTAAGTCACTGACACCGTAGCCCTACCACGTCCCCTGCTCCCCCTCCCCCCTTCTCACCGCCGCTCTAATCCGTAAGTCACTAACGTCGTGGCCCTTCCAGCCCTGACCCCGCTCCCCCACCACCGCAGCGACCACGGAGTCACTGTGCCATAGCCCTATGATGCTCCCGCTCCTCACGCCTGCCCCTTCCTACCGCCGCACTAACCCGTAAGTCACTAACGCCGTAGCCCTACCAACCCTGACCCCGCTCCCCCACCACCGCAGCAACCACGAAGTCACTGTGCGATAGCGCTACCATGCCCCCGCTCCACCACTGCCGCAGGAACTCGTAAGTCACTGACCACGTCCCCGCTCTCCCACGGTTGCAGTAACCCGCTTGTCACTGGCGTCATCGAACCACCAGGGCCTTGCTCCTCCGTCGGCGTAGCGCATATGCTACTACTGTCATCACCACTGTCGTTGTCAACATGGCCGGGTTTATCCTCACCGTTTCAGCATAACATTTATTTTACAAAATATGTGAAAACCCACAATATTATGTTTAATTCAGGCGAGTGCAGTACTAATCTGTGTATATTTCAGACGGTGGTACAGTACCAGTACGTTCCTGTCATGGAGCCGGCCTACGCTGCCGCCTACGTGGCCGAGCCACAAAGGCACGCCTACATCAACCCGGACTTCAGTAATAAAGTAGGTGACAGGCTCGGCCACAAGGTCGCTCCTCCTCCTCCGCCTCCGAAACAGGTGCGTACTTGTAACTTCTATTTCTAGCAGTTCCCGTTAAAAGAACATGCGATGAACCTGTCAAACCCCGTTTCGTCATGTTTAAGATGTGAAGGATGCTTGCATTAACTTCCTTTGGGCGTATAAACTGTATTGAAAATTTTAACGAAAATCTTCTTTTTCAAAGGCTGACTCAAACTGCGTTCAGAACCCACTTGTAAATAGAAAACATCAGCTACATGTTGATCAATAGATTTTCAATTATTGACTTGAAATCATGCAACAGTGATGTTATTGTTATAGGATGCGAGTGCTCAGGCCACGTACAGAGTGATGATCACAAACCTGCACCATCTGGTCTCCCAGGATGACATTGTGGTAAGATTACCGGCACCCTACCACCCCCACCCCCTCCCTCCCCTAAAACCTCCCTCTTAACTTAAATCACAAAATGCTGAGGTGACAAAACAATCGTATTGTCCAGTTATTATATTCTTGTTGATTGTTGTAGGAACTGGGGTATTTTTAAAGTTGGTAAACAGCATATGGGAGGGATGGTTTGATCTACAGTTAAGTAATAAAATGTTGGATTATCTTGTGTCTTTTACAGAAATCATCATGAATGTCGTCAAATTGATAAAACTGAATAACAAAAATAGGGTATCAAGCACGCATTTGCATGCTTCTGTGTTCCTCCGTGTTTAAAGGAACTGTTTGGAGCGGTTGGTGCACTGAAGCGTGCGAGAATTCTCAAGCCCGGCACGGGGGAAGTTATCTACCTGAGGAAAGAGGACGCCGTGCAGGCATGCCGCAAGTACCACAACAGAGAGCTCGACGGCCAGCCCATGCAGGTGTGCGCCCGGGGGTTACAGGGGCGGGGGTGGGGGGGGGGGGGGGGGAGGACGCCCTGTAAGCATGCCGGAACTAACACAGCAGGCTCCGTGGCCAGTCCATGCGGGTGCGCTCTCAGAGGAGGAAGAACTGCAAGAGAGAGCTCGACAGTCAACGCAGGCGGATGCGCTTTCGGGGAGGAGGGGGGGGGGAAGGACGACGCCAAGCTGACATACCACAACAGAACTCGGTGGCCAACTCATGAAGGTGCGCTCTCGTCGAAGTGAAGGGGGGGGGGGAGGGGCGAGGCGGGAAAAGACGACGCCGAGCTGACATACCACAACAGAACTCGGTGGCCAACTCATGAAGGTGCGCTGTCGTGGGAGTGAAGGGGGGGGGGGTGGGGATGAGGGCCAGGAAGAAGGAGGTCGTGCAGGCGTGCCGGAAATACCTCAACTGGTCAAAGATTACGGCTAATTTATGCAACTAAAGTTCGGCTTATTTCAGCTCGACGGTGGCCGATTGGCGTGGTCATTTGTATAATGCTGTTCTTGTATGTATATTTTCCTAAATATGAATCCTCATATAATATAAAACGTTGCAGAAAATTGAAGTTTAGACAGGTATAGTGACCAAGACACATGGGGAAGGTGGAGGAAACTTGCTGATGTGTTCATATTATTTACCTTTTATAATGTCGTATGCAATTTAGCTTATAAGTAATAAGACTACGGCTTTTTTTTTAATTTATGCAACTAAAGTTGGGTTTATTTCAGCATGTAAAACCTTCAGATTTGTTGTTTTTCAATATTAACTATATGAGCAGTAACAAATGGCGAATAAAAATATTTATTTGTATCTTGATTGATTTAATTTTTATCTGTTTTTATTTATGTTATTCCTGGTCAAACAGGTACAGATAACATCACACACTGTGGCGCGAAAGCCCCCGCCTGCTCGAAAATCGCCCTCGCCTCCACCCTTGGAGAGAGCAAGCCCGCCACCCAGACATTCACCGCCACCCCGTAGACGCTCGCCACCCCCTCGGCGGGCCTCACCCCCTCGCCACCAATCGTCACGTGATTCGGACAAAGCGGAGGCCATGGAAACCGAATTTGAACCGCTCAGGTACGAATCCGTCTTGCTTGTTTATCACTTTAATTAATCAATATCTTACCACAGTTTAGGGTCGTCTGCTTGTTCAGAATCCGTTATGAAACAAGCCTCCAATATGCTCCATCTGAGCGCAGTGACATGATTTACATGGTTCTTCGTCCATCTTTCTCTGATATGGATTCATATTTCCTGATTTTCCTGATTTAAACTGTTACACAATTGTTTTAGATGAATAATAAATTTGCAAAAAAAAAAAAAAAAAAAAAAAAAAAAAAAAAAAGAGCATAAAATTTTCGTAAGTGATATCTATTCACTTGTTTATGCGACTTATTGTTTACACAACTCTTGTTTTTAGACTTGGGAAAGACGCACCCCCCACAAAATTAGCGAATGTTGATATAGGAATGATCCACAAAGCACTGTTTAAAGTGAAAGGCCCCGGACCAAGCAAACCCGTTACGTTCACGGTCAAGATTTGAACTGTTTGCATTTTACTGCCGGAAAACTGTTTGCTTAACAAATGCCTGGTGTGTACAAAAGAACAATAGAATTATTTGCAAGTTGTTGCGATTAATGGTCTCGAAACGGTCAACCAGTGAGTTTTTTGACCTCGTCTTTAAGAAATGGATCACGTTTGCTGAGTGTAGAACAAAAACGGTACCGCCGTGTTATTAGTCCTGTGTTATTTGGCTTGTTATTTTGCGTGAATTTTCGTGCAGTAGTGTACAAACGTCGTTACACAGTATTGTGCAGCCAAGACTTGTTTTCCTCTTCTGTGGTAGTCACAGGATAATCAGAAGACTGGTACCCTAAAATATAGAAGCTGTGTGACTGACGTAGAATAAGGGCTGTGTAAAACAAAATGTGTACTGGATTGAGGTTCTTTTTAAAAATAACAGACTTGAGGTGTTCTTAAGTTATAAAATAGCGATTCATTTTGCAAGGTATCGTGTATTTATTATAGCAGTGCAATATTATTCAACACTGCATTAATTGTGCATGTTGGTATCGCGACCGTGTATAAATTGGTCCCAGGGCGTGCTGCTACGAAACGGTTTTAGTCACTTCGCCCAAAGATAGTCGTTTCTCCGTTGTAATCAATTTTCTGCATTAAACATTTCAGATTGGTAGTGACGAAACTAAACTACTGATTAAATTTAAAATAAGTATATAAAAGTGGATTGAGGATGTTGTAAGGGGTGTCGGAACAGCTCGGATCGGGGCATGTCGCCGAAGTGAAAAAAGTGCCCGCATGCCGCATTAGAGAATTTTGTATAAAAAAGATATTATTTTGGTATACCATTGGGGAAATACTCTATGCATGACAGAGTCGGCGAGTGCCACACACGTTATGTCCAGATACGAGGTGTCCGAATTCAAGGTGGTGCATTATTTGTGGTAAAAATTGTAAACACTTTACTGATGTAAAGAAAATTTTACATAAAAGAACTAGGTGCAGCCCTCCACCGTGTTCTGGATCCGCGCCTTATAAAACCTTTTGATAATGTGTTGCTTGGTTTTCCACCTTTTTTGCTTTTTAAGTATAGATCAGTGGATGTTCTAAAACAGGAAGCAACTGGTTTGAAACGGGTCCTAGGCGAAACACTTTAGGCTCACATGCGAGACATTTAGGCCCTAAGACGTTTTGCCCAAGTTGCTGAGGCCGTAGTTGTTTAGGCCAGAATTTTCATGCTTTTAATATAATTTTAAGTCGGTTTCTTTTGTTTAAATGCCTTATTTTGTTTACCATGTAACTGATTTTTTTTATTTATTTACTTTGGGGGGCGGGGGTTGTTAATGAAAGTTATTTTGTGTGTCGTAAATTGTGTATGTTTTATACAGAACAATGGGCAAAACTTGATATTATTATGAACTGAAATGCATGGGAAACTTTTATGTCATTGTGAATATGCTTGTGAAAATATGTAATAATTCATTTTGATAAATTACAGATTTTCAAATACAGACAAAATACAGCGAAATTCAACGCATTTTAATTTATTTTTTTTTTGATGAATGTTGTCCGAATGCTACTCGTAAAATTTTGACTTTCCAAAAATTCCTCAGGACATCCATAGAACACTGAATTGAGATTGCAAGTCACTAGAAGCTAAAACAGTGACAATCAACAATGTAACACAGGCTGTTTCATGTTATGTAACTGTTACCTTACGCAGTGATGAACTTACTTTTTGATTTGTTTCAGTCACGTTAAATTGCAATTCTAGATCATTCGGAATATAATATAATGGGAACAAATATCCATCGAAGATTTAGTTTCAGTTTCAGATATTTTATGTAATAAACATTACCGCAGAGAGTTCTTCATTTTTGAAGGAAGTGTTTTAGGCATAAACGTCCAAGTCCCATTTGAAACTAGTTTGGTAGGATAATAAGAATCTGATCTCTTCGTTCAATTAATGCAAATCGTGGTGACGTCATTTCGTCTGCTCGCGCACAGGCGTCATATTGCAAGAGTGTTATTAGTGGGTCTCGTGTGACCCTGTAATGGCGTGTTCTCTTTCGCGGAGGTTTTTCCGGTGTCAAAAGTCTCCCGAAATAGACAACTGCCCCCTGGCGTTGTTAGTCTTGTCATTACCAAAGGGAAAATATTAAAATGAAGACTGCAATATTTGTCAACATATTTATCTACTGGCTGGGTTTTAACGTTTGTCAAAGCACTTCAAAAAAGCTGTAAACATTTGTCTGAAATAAAACATACCGAAAACGTTCTTGGTTTTATTAACGTTTTGACTTTTCGTTGACACATATTATTGCTTTATTAGAAAGTTGAACTTGAAACAAAAATTTTAAAGTGTGTTGGACTAAAATCTAAATGTAACATGTGCTGCGAAAACTTACTCGTACGACTAGATGTAATTTTGGAGCAAAATTAATTTTGACACTGCGCTAGACCAATAAAAAATAATAATGTATATTAAAAAAAAAACACATTAAGTTCAGAAGTCACTGAAAACACTTGAAAAGTTAGAAATTGTTATAAAAGAATGGTACAAAACAAAAATTTACATCTTACACCGTGACATGACCGCTGCTTTATCTAACAGTTTGCCACCAAGCATGGATTATCAAACCTTGCATTGTGACATGCCACAGGGCCTGTTTGTGTTGCCTGGTGATATCAAATGTCCAGCCCGAGACAATTTTACCAGATGTCGTTGGATAATACTTGTGATAATCGGACCAAACGAACAGGCCCTCATTTCAGGTGACACTGAAAAGTCTTTCGTTGAATGAGACCCGCAGAGTGGTACACCATTAACGCCCACCACTACAATAAAACCTCCATGTAAGGAGCGACTTAATAAAAAGAAATAATTTTTTACGCAGATTTCCACGATTTGAGACAAATTTTTAGGACTGACATCCAAGGCTTTTCGAGACATCTTCTTCATGGACCAAGATATGATACAAATCTTTCCACGCTTGTTTCACAAAATTCCACGACTTACAGGACTTAAAAATTCTGATATTCTGATATTTTCCACAACCGCCGGAAATACAAGTCCTCTACAAGTGTTCCCTAACGGGGTTTTACTGTACCTTAAAATGGCAATATTTTATCGAATTGGTTCCCTACCAACACAGCCAATGCCTTCCCCCCTCCAACTTTATACCACATTCCCACTGATTTGAGTTTTGTTCTTAATCTTCGACTAGCAGGGGAGGGGAGGGAGTTAGGGATTGACCACCAAACCCACATCACCAGTACAGAAGACCAAAAGAAATATTCTTACAACACTTCAGATTATGCAATGATTTTTAAAACATGTAAAGTCGAAGACAAATTGAGCTAAATAACTAGTGTTTGTGATAAATGGAGACATATTTCAGCCTTAGCGCTCCTTGCATTATTAAATAAAATTGCATGACTTGTGCGTCGTTATGATGTCAGACTTTGGCACGATAATAGCACAAATGACGTCATAATGACCAAGAGATCGCGCAATAGCAAAGTGTTCTCTTTAATAAATGCCTAGGTAAATTCGAAAACAAATGCAGTGACAGACAATTTAAGAGTCAATTTAAACACACACATTAGGAGAAAATAAACAAATCTGTTTTAAAATACACAAACATATACCCTACAATGATCATGTAGCATATATAACCAATGACATAACATATAGCTCATTTCTTATGCAGAATCCGGTGTTTACTAAACACCATATTGTCTGATGTGATTCACTCGTGAACAACACACAGTGAGCGATTCGACCACAATTTTTTCCAAGCCCAGATGCTTAAATCTGGATCACAAAGGGGGGGGGGGGGGTCCAAGCTGTAGAAAAAAATCCTTACATAAGCATAAGCACCTTGATGCGAAAATGAGAACGAAGGCTGCGCGACCACGTTTGCGGATTTCAAGCCGCAATTTTCAAGAACCACAAATATAAGCAAACCATCTACCTCAGATTCTTTTTCAGATCGAGTCAAACTCTCTCTCTCTCTCTCTCTCTCTCTCTCTCTCTCTCTCTCTCTCCCTCTTTCTCTCTCCCTCTCTATATCTCCCTCCCCCCTCTCTCTCTTTCTCCCTCTCTCTTTCTTTTTTCTTGCCATCCTTTAAGCTGTTTTCTGTTGCGATCTTACATGGCGACATTGCGTTAATTAACACTAGGGCACAGGGATTATTAGTTGATTGGCACAATGTAAATAATGAACCAAACTCCCTGGCACAAAGAGCGGAAGATTTTACACAGAAAATCCTGACAAACAGCATGTTATTCTTATTTATCAATACAACTACCTTCGAAATGCCAATACTAAAATAAGGATCTTTTAAGTTTCACTAAATCACACAAGTACTGTCATTATATAAGCAACCACCCCTCCCCCCTGCACTCCACCAAAAAAAACAAAACAAAAAAAACAGCACTTTTATCTCATTCAAACATCCTTATTTTTCTGTCAATCCGCTTCCCCACTGTCCTCGGGCAGTCTCATGCCCATACTGCCCAAAATATTGGACGCCGGCCCCGACAAGCCCTGCTGCGAGCTGTGCGACTCGAGCAAATTTTTTACTAGATTTAAATCCACGTTCACTGGTTGAAAATCTTCGTCTAAATCATCAATGTCTGAGAAATCTTCGGATAAATTCGCTTTGGGTGCCACTTTTGATTCGGTTCGATCAGTGTTGAGTTGACCTGGTTCATTCTTTGGCCTGCTTGGTACAGTTTTAGTAGCATTTTGTGTGCTGTCTGGTGCATTCGTCGAAGTGGTGTGCTGATTCTGCCGTTTCTTGTTTCTAGGGGGCGCCACAGGGTGCTGTACCACATCAAATAAAAAACGTAAAGACACAATCGGCACAGACCAAAGATTAAATTCGCATTAAATGTAAAGTTTAATATTAAAAGATTTAACATAATGATCTAGAAAGGCGATGTTAATATCACAAGAAACACAACAGCCAGACTTTATTTTTGCAAATTTTCCACTGATACTCTGTCGTAAAAATGTTTAAACCACGCGTTGCGAAGATACCTGTTAACTTTCGAACTCATGCCTCTCAAAGTATCGTTTCTTTTGTATAAGGTAAAATTTAATCAGAATCAAATACACGAAACCTTTTGACTTCCTCCAGCCTCAAAGCTCTTGCCCACTTCCGTCCTCGCTAGCTCTCTGTCCATCTGTTCCATGTAAGCTTTCATGTCTGTTAAGTCCATGAAATTTTCTCTTTTGTTTTCACCAGACTTTGACCTTGACCCTCGCTGGTTTGATCTCGGGCCCATTTCAAAGTCAAGGTCGTCTTCGGAACCATATTCACTCATGTCGTCTTCGGAAGAGGTCAGCTTTTCATCTTTGAAATCTGACAAAAAAAGTCCTACACATAATAACACAAACCCTGACTTTAATAAATTTATGAATGACATACAAAATTCGACAGTGACTGTTGCTCCGTGGTAATGTTAAAGCCATACAAGCATTAATTTTTGGATCAACACTTTTTTTTGTTTAAGGATCTCTCTAATGTCAATAAAATACACATTTTGGTAAGCCGACTTTCAACAATACGACTTTGTATACGATTTAATGGCTCACAAAAAGGCCATTTCGTAAAATGGAAAAATCGTAACTTTCCGCTGGAGACATAATTAAAAAAATGTTTTTTTTTCGTTACCGAACATTTTGTGCATGGTTTGTATAAAGCCGTCCGGGTCAAAGGCCACGTCATCATCGTCATCTGCCCTACAAAAACATATAAATTACAATGCGGACTTGACATAAAATTGTCTAGATGTTCTTGTATACAAATTTCACTTGCTCTTGTATATATTCCAATACACTACTTTTTTTTAAATTTCAAATCTTTCTTTCTTTGCATAGCCAGAGGACTTCTTAGTTCTCAAATGTAGTGCTTTATCGTACCCCGGGAATTCGGCGCCCTCGTGACCGGAAATTTTGCTGACGAAGGCTTTCATACTGTGAGCGACTTTGTTAAGATCGGTGGTGGTGGTGGTGGTCTGGAAGGCGTCTTGGTAGGCCTCACTCAGCATACCATCCAGCTGCTCAGGAGATACCGTCAGCCAGGAGTCATCTGCGTGACGTCAGCAACAATGATAAAACTACACCAGCGACAGGACTTGTCCGCAAAACGCTTTGCAGCCTGTAGCACTGGCGGCACCACTCGGGAAAAGCACGCGAGTGTTGTGTAGTAGTTTAGATATTTTTACACTCCTCCGTGATGTTTTCTGTCGCGTAATTATGTTTAATATAGAGATACCAAGTACACATTTCAGTACTCCGTAGCGTGACGTTTTCGATATACAAGATCACATGACGGGTACGGCTGAAAAAATCGCGCCTGTAAATACCACTCTACACAGTGGCAACTTGCACAACAGAACTGCATATACAGGCAAAAGCAGAAAGTGTTCTGTCCAAATTTGAAGACTTTCGGGTGCACAGCCCGTACGACAGTCGTCACTACAAGCTTATTTTCTTTTCAGTTGAAAACCAAGAGGTATTAAACATTTATTCACATGACCTGTACACTATTGAGTTCGTCAGGAGGGTATGGGACTGGATCCTTACCGTCTGGAGGTTCCAACTCCTTCTCTTGCTTCCTCATTTCCTCTACATCGTAGTTGGCAGTTTTCAGCACCTCCAGAATCTTACGTCCAGGACTGGATTCATCGCTGTTGGCATACAGCACAAACAGAACCATCCTTGATATGTTTCTTCTACGGTTTTTAACTGGATATAATTTTATGTTTTCCTTTGTTTGAAGGAGAAGGGGTTGCCATCAAACTAAAGTGTGTATCTAACACCCTGAACTACAATTCGTGGGAAAACTATTTAATTAAAACTGAAACAAATCTAAATTTACTTACTACTTAATGTGGAGTAAATTTTAAATCTTATCCGAAGAATTGTTAGAAACGTGCGCATATACAATAAATATATACACCATAAATCACGAAATAAAATGAGGCCAAAAATGGCACACATGTTCTAATTTCCCGATTATTCGTGACTTTACCCCGCTTGGAGAGAAGCAGACGTCTGAAAGAACTTCTTCGCATCATCCAGCAGCTTACTATACAGCTGCGAGCCTTCTACCTCACACTGTAAACAACAGCAGAAAATCAACAACACAGCCTCACAAAGCAGCTCATTTTAAAGCTGTGAGCCTTCTACTTCACCCTCTAAACAACAACAGAACCATCAACTTGTTCTTTTTATTGCTGCTTTTTTTTATTTTTCTCACTTTTTAATCATTTATATGACCATAACTGATGACAGACAAAATGACTGAACATATGTTCGTTTGTCTATTAATTCAAATTACAACAGCTATTTCTCACACCAAGATACATTTACCTGGAAATAGCCCTTTTCTTTGAGCGAGTTGAGGAAGGACTGCCATTTAAGGTCATGTGACATGTCATCGTCATATGACAGGCCAGAGCCGCACTTGGAACACAATATCTCCGCCCCATGGGCCTACCAAGAGGGAATAACAAATCTACCATAAATATTTCGAATTTCGGCACTCTATGTTGAGACAACGGTTGTTTATACATTGTGTATCTCTTATTAAAATAATGATAATATCGTTAAGGAAATCGTGAAAAAAAAAAAACTGATTTGGAGAAAGATCAATTTTAGTCACTTTCAAGTAAAAAATTTTGAATTCCTTGTGACCGGATCAGAGTCAGTGCATGGATTAATAAGAATACACACAAGAACAGAAACTCCTTTTAAAGATAACAGTCACAAGACCATACGGCTTACGATATATCCATTCCAATGCACGTATTATGCGGGTCCGAGCCATGTTCTACTTTTTAAGACTTTTAATGAAGTGACTCACAAGTTTGATGCCCAAGTCATGTGACTTGAAGGCGGGGTCGTCGCTAGGTGGGAGTGTGTAGCCGCTTCTTCTGTCAGGCGTGAACAGCTGCTGTGACAGCTGCGCGTACAGGCACTTGGTCATTCTGACCTGCCGAACAGAAATATCAAAATAGTAAGAACGTAATTACTCAATGACTCTCCCAATATTGGCGCGAGTACGGAGGCGACAGCAGTAATTCTTCAATCAGTTCCGCAGAATCTCGCAAAAAAGGCACCGTAAATTAAGCAACTCCTTTTAAAGTCAAATAACATGCGCATGCCCAAACACACGCTGGGTAATTGCTAAGACCATAAATAACATCTGATTACGTATTTGTGTTAAAAATGGAACTAACTACGCGGTGATGCGAAAAAAGATGTCCTACCTGTCGTAAAACTCTTGTACCTGGTCTGAAGTGTGTAAATGTGACGCACGCCTGTAAAGAAATGAAAGTGTAATTTTTACAACAAAAGAAAGAACATACTGTCATACTTGTAGCACTTGATTTGTAGAATATCTCACCAGCGTTTTTCTTGTGTTCATGTTTTGCCCTTTTTTTGCGGTTTCTGCGTGTTTTTACCCTGTAATTCTTAATCTGTTTGTGAACAATTTATGAGTCAACACTTAGAACAGCATCTGTCAACCAATTTTCCCATATGCTAGAAATTAAACACCAAGAATATCAGTTGAAAACTAAAGAACTTCCTATTCCATTTTATATTATACATATTTAATCACAGAAATGCATTGTGTACTCATACTGAAACCAAACAGGACACACTAAAGGAAGGATTGTTTTCGAAAAACATTTTGTTAGTATTTTGTTACTATGAAAACTATTTCTTTTATTAACCCAGCCGACTTCGTCTGACTGGGTTAGTCGTATCACTATACGGGGCTTGAATGTGTGTGCGTATGTTAAACTTTTTCTTTAAAATTCTACTCCTACATTTTTGCTCCAATCGTTGATATTACGCAGGAATGTTCCCTGAGTGGTCCCCCACCTGGCCATTACTTTTTTTTTCACGATTGACGAAAAACTGACAAAATGGCGGCACTTTTTGTGCCCGTTTTGACTCATTTTTAAAATGCTATTCCTCCTACAGTTTTACACCAATCGTTTAGATGTTATGCAGGGATGTTCCCAACGGGTTCGCCTACCAGGCTATTATTTTTTTCGCGGTTTTTCAAAAACTGCTGAAATGGCGGAACTTTGAAGTTTAGCAAAAACTTGAATAAATGGTAGTAAATAACTGAATTGTCAAACCATTCATTTCTCTGTCTTTTTCAAATAGTTATAATACCTTTTTTTCAGCAAATGACAAAAAATGCCGAAATGGTGGAATTTTAAAAATTTTGTAAAATTGTGTAAATGTCGGTAAAAAGGTGTATCGTAAAAACTCAACCTCTCCAACATCCCTTTTCGGGTAGCTTCCACCCGGGAAAACTCGTATTAAAATTATGAAAAAGTTACGTTCAGAAACAAAGTTCTTCATTTTTTAGCCTAACACTATTCGTTTCAGAGTTTTTCTCTCTTTTCTTGTTTGGTAACTCCGCTGGGTCATGTCCTTGGACCTGCTTGTATGGTAACAGCACAAAACTAATGGCAGGTCACTGACAGAAACGGTCTGGTCTCAGGTCTGACAAACAGTCTGCTCTGGACAGGTCGGATATGCACGGTCTGGTCTAGGTCGGACAGGCACAGCCCCCTCCCAGGCAGTTACTTGGTATATTACCAGATACGTACTGTTCGTCCCGTGTGTGACAGGCACAACCCGCCCCGGGCAGGAAAGTTGTTTCAGTCCAATTCTAATTCTTATTGTTTGTTTAAAAAAAAAAACAATCTATGTCATTTAGAAACTAGTCTAAAGCTCACGCTTAAGGTCCCTTCTGACTACTTCAAATTGAGACGAGGAATCTTTCGTGTTATATGGGAACAAACAGACGAGCAGCAATATTTACCCAATTATCCGTGGCTAAAACTTCAGAATGAAACGCATCTCACACTGACAGACGTTTGAAGCAGTGGCGTACCTTGAGGTCTAGCGGGTCGCGGTAGTAGAAGGCCTGCACCATGGGTGCCACCAGGTCCGGGGAAGCGTCCAGCACCGCCGCCAGTGGTGCAGGGATGTAGCAGTGGGCGCGGTGGATGAACTGTGACATCTTCTCCGGATAGCTACAAGTAGCCATCATGTCATTGCGTACCAGTCAAGTTTTGAATTAAGTGAGTAATAATTCCATCTAAAATTATCGATCTTGAACTTTCACTCCACTTTTATCGACAATAACATGTACAGTAATGCAAACCTAGTCATACATTACATATTTAATTACATAGCCTATTTTCTGAAACAAACTATGCGTTTACACCTTTTATGATTATCCAGTTTATTTTAAATATGAGACACGACGCTACATTTAAAAATGACATGCAATAAAGATTTAAAATGATGTACACGATCAACTGCTATGTGCTTAAGCGACGTCGTCTGTATATACAAATCAACGTCTGGTTTTCTTTTATAAACCTTTTTATAATACATTGTAGTTATATATTACGTCGCACAATCTCTTCCTGTCATTGAAATTCTTTTTTGTTTTTAAATCCCTATAGGTTGTTTTGCAAACTATTGTAATATCTATGCGTCCTAAAAAACTTGAGTCACACACAAAACATTTGGACAAAAACCACGGTAATTGCTGTCTCTGTGTCTACTTTTTTTATTTACATATAAATACATGTAGTTCTCTTCTTTTTAGTTGTGTGTGTGTGTGTCATTTTTATTTCAAACAATGCTGGTATCATTGCCAGCAGTGATGGTGGCTGATTAATAACGGATGCCACGAATTGCTCAATAATAATTACGGTCATTTATTCACAAAGAGTGTCAATTTCGCTAGTTCATTTGGGAATTAACATCCGCTCGAGCCAACGAACAAAGCGCTGTTTTTCCCTGAGCCACTTGTATGTATGGCCGCCAAACTTTCTGCTGGCGGGTGCCGAAATGAGGAAGTGTACGCACGTGCAGTATCATCAGTGACTGATCTCAGAGATAAATGGAACCCGGAAGCGACATTTATTTATTTATCTATTCCATTTATTTAACTTTATTTACCTATTTATTATTATTATTGTTGTTGTTGTTATTATTGTTATTATTATTATTATTATTATTATTATCAGAGAGGTGGGGTCAAGGGATGTTTAGCTTACAAAAAAGTAGTATCCGTTATTCCAGTAATTATACACATTTCTGAAATCATTAGCCACTATTCTGTACCCAGTTAGCATGGTACTCTGTCTCCAAGGGGACGGTTTTCTTGAACAGGCCTTGGGGTAAAGAAAATTGTTACACAGGACACCTGTCTACTGTGGCAGACGAATACACTACACCTTTTTAAGTATTTTAAATGGAAAATTTCATATAGAAAACAGAAACAACCCCACAAAAGTAAATATTTATCTACAAACAAAACTTCCAAACGGAACAGCAGCATCCAGACAATAGCGAATCTTTTTTTTTTTACCCAAGAAAAACGTGTTCTATAAATCTGACATTTTTAGTCCTCTTTGAACAGGCCCGTTATCGCGCTGAAATTAGGCTGATGCTCGTGAACGAGTGTTTGGTGCTTGTTTATGTCAGATACACGATGATGAGGAGTCCCAACATAACGAGTTTTTCATTGATTTTGTCTAGACTTAACAGTAGACTTAACAGCAAGCATTTACTTCAACAGTGAGGTTAATTTTAATGGCAACATTAAAAAAGAAAGGCTTTTAATTAATAAATCAATCGTCCTTTTTGATAAAAAAACGAGGCAAAAACTGCAATCTTGTGCAGGAAGAGAAGCGTCCATGTTTTAGCACCCTGGAGTTATTCAAATTTATCACAATTAATTATCCAATTCAGTGCCTCTTTTAAGCAACAATGCGCTGACAGCTGTAGCAGTTTACATTCGCCTCATATAAATGTGTACCCCACCATTTCTCTATTTCAAAACAAAGAAGGACACAATTTTAGGTGCCCCGTCCTCCCTCTCCCTACTCAAAAAAAAAAAAAAAAAAAAAAAAAAAAAAAAAAAAAAAACGAATGCGACCGAACGAACAAAAGTCCAAGTTACCTGTACTTAGTCCTGGGAAATCCCTCGCCAGTCATTCCCTTCTTTGCGTGAGTTTTCTGAACACAGGTTGCTTTATCTGGAGCGCTAAACTTCCCCTCTCCTTCACGCATAGAATTCCCCTCTCTATCACGGGCAGAATTCCCCTCTCTATCACGGGCAGAATTCCCCTCTCGATCACGGGCAGAATTCCCCTCTCGATCACGGAAAGAATTCCCCTCTCTATCACGGGCAGAATTCCCCTCTCGTTCACGGACAGAAGTGCTCTTTCGTTCACGAGCAGAACGGCTGTCACGTTCCTGAACTGATCCACCTTTTCCTTTGCGGCTTGAATTACTCTCCCGTGTTTTGCTTTTATTTACTGTTCCTTCACTTTGAGCCCGTCTCGTCTCAGAACTAATACTTCTTAAAATGGTAATTTTGACTTCTTTTTCTTCTTTCTGATCATTATTATTAATACGCGGCGGCTGGTTACTGTCCGGGCTGTCATGCCAACGCGACGTTGCCCCCACGTCATTTTCCGCCTTTTGCGCGCCACTGTTTTTAGTTTTACGCTTAAACAGCTTGGAAATAAATCCGCCTTGTTTGCTCATGTTTGTCAGGTTCTGTTTCAGCCAATAAGTCTATGAAGTTTTAATCTTAATCACTCTTCAGACAATTAAAAAGGTGCCGCGAAGAAAGTCGTTTCACACTTGTTCCATCCTAATTCAACTATCGAATCTTTGATGTCTGCACAACAACTTAGTGTTTAATGAAAAACAATTTATCCGAGAAATAAGAAACCACATCCCGTGTTGTTGGCTCCTGTTTCAGAAATTTAATGAGTGCAAAAACTGAGCATGTGCGATTTCTGCGTGCTTGTTTGTTATCGTTAAGAAAACTGTGTCCTTGTTCGATGGTTATCCGTAAGAAAACAAGTGGTCAGTGCTCCTGTGTGCCTTCAGCTACTGTGTACCGCAAACAGTGTACCACAGCTCCCACCTTAGGTGTTTCACCAGACAGATCTCTTCATTCGATTTTTATTTTTAAGTTATTTTTTTTTATGTACAGTAAAATTTCGTTATAAATACACGGCTGGGATCGATATTTTTAAGCAACGAAAAGCCTGACTGAGCTAAATTCATGTCGTTACCAGCGCTATGTACATAAAAATGATATCCTTATAACGAGATTCTCCTGTATGTGTATTTGTAAGTTTTCTTATTATGCATATTAGCCCTGGCAGCCATGGGTAGAAAATTCACAAACCAAGGAATTTTCCAATCCTACTTTTACCCTCTAAATATTTTACCTATCAAAGTTCTTGCAACTGACTTAAAGTATGTGTGTGTTTCTAGCAAATAAAAGCAGTATTTGCGAAGTTATAGTAAAGTCAATGTAATGAGATTCAGCGGTGCCCGGGACGAAATTTAGTGCCCACCCGGGCTGCCATCTGTTTTTCTTTTCTTTTTTTTTTTAGTGAGCAGTCAAAGAATCAAATTTCTGGCTCTCTGTAGCCCGGCTTGATGCCCACTAATACAAAAATTCATTTATATCCCAGTGGCAATTGCAGCTTTCTATCCTCTTTTGAACTCCATCCCCACTCCCTAATGCACTGCCCAGTTTTCTTTTTTCGACACAGGAAAACAAAAAGACATGGTAACATCTGCAAAAGCGATGCTCAAAACACACCCGGTTTCAGTTTGGTAACGTCCATTCTCACGTGCACGGCGGGCAACGTAACTACCAGCACTACAAAGAGTACGGCCATGCATCGAGTAACCGACTTGAATGCAACTTCACTGCATGTGGCCATGGGATGCCCGTGGCTGGGTTATGAACGGTGCAAGCGTGTTGTGCCTTGTGATTTATCACGCTCGCGCGAAAGATATAACCTGGCAGCTTTATGTTTTCTCTCATCTGCACGTTGATAAGTTATCATTCCCACTTGCAAACTTCGTTTGCAAATGGGAATAAGTTTGTAGTTTTTCCCGAAATTTCTGCCCTTTTTTTTTTCCTTTTTTTTTTCTCTTTTTTTTTTTTTCCGTCACGGAGGTTTCCAGAAAACTCCTCCTACGCTATTTGACGTAGGACGACGAAATTTGGCACAGTGATAGAGGGTGACGAGATGTCGTCACATCCGCAAAATTTTTTGACCTTGACCTTGAAGGTCAAGGTCAAATTTGAGGTCAAAGTTTTTCTGACCTCAAAGTGGTTTCCAGAAAACTCCTCCTACAGGGTTTGTCGTAAAAAGACGGCATGTGGCAGAGACATAGAGAGTAATGAGTTGTCGTCAAATCCGTAAAATTTTTTGACCTTGCACCCCAGAGGTCAAGGTCAAATTGAGGTCAAAATATTTTTGAAAACACCTATTAATCAAGAAAAGTAGCCAAAAAGGTGCTCAAATCCCAGTGTGAATGCATAAAACGTACTAAGTAAAGGGTAAACTTTCATCACTAACCTCGACCTTGAGGGTCAAGGTCAAAGGTCACGTGACTTCACGCGTCCTTAACGACAGGCCGACTCATCTCGAAAACGGTTAGAGATAGAGCGATTTTGAGCTTATTTTCGACCCTTTGGGCCTAAACAACGTTACACAAGAGGTACCTCGGTGACCTTGACCTTCTGGGTCACGGTCAAGGTCAAAAACCGGAAGTTGACTATTATCTCGAAAACGGTTAGAGATAGAGCGATTTTGAGCTCATTTTCGACCCTTTGGGCCTAAACAACGTTACATAAGAGGTACCTCGGTGACCTTGACCTTCTGGGTCACGGTCAAGGTCAAAAACCGGAAGTTGACTATTATCTCGAAAACGGTTAGAGATAGAGCGATTTTGAGCTCATTTTCGACCCTTTGGGCCTAAACAACGTTACATAAGAGGTACCTCGGTGACCTTGACCTTCTGGGTCACGGTCAAGGTCAAAAACCGGAAGTTGACTATTATCTCGAAAATGGTTAGAGATAGAGCGATTTTGAGCTCATTTTCGACCCTTTGGGCCTAAACAACGTTACATAAGAGGTACCTCGGTGACCTTGACCTTCTGGGTCACGGTCAAGGTCAAAAACCGGAAGTTGACTATAATCTCGAAAACGGTTAGAGATAGAGCGATTTTGAGCTCATTTTCGACCCTTTGGGCCTAAACAACGTTACATAAGAGGTACCTCGGTGACCTTGACCTTCTGGGTCACGGTCAAGGTCAAAAACCGGAAGTTGACTATTATCTCGAAAATGGTTAGAGATAGAGCGATTTTGAGCTCATTTTCGACCCTTTGGGCCTAAACAACGTTACATAAGAGGTACCTCGGTGACCTTGACCTTCTGGGTCACGGTCAAGGTCAAAAACCGGAAGTTGACTATAATCTCGAAAACGGTTAGAGATAGAGCGATTTTGAGCTCATTTTCGACCCTTTGGGCCTAAACAACGTTACATAAGAGGTACCTCGGTGACCTTGACCTTCTGGGTCACGGTCAAGGTCAAAAACCGGAAGTTGACTATTATCTCGAAAATGGTTAGAGATAGAGCGATTTTGAGCTCATTTTCGACCCTTTGGGCCTAAACAACGTTACATAAGAGGTACCTCGGTGACCTTGACCTTCTGGGTCACGGTCAAGGTCAAAAACCGGAAGTTGACTATAATCTCGAAAACGGTTAGAGATAGAGCGATTTTGAGCTCATTTTCGACCCTTTGGGCCTAAACAACGTTACATAAGAGGTACCTCGGTGACCTTGACCTTCTGGGTCACGGTCAAGGTCAAAAACCGGAAGTTGACTATTATCTCGAAAACGGTTAGAGATAGAGCGATTCTGAGCTCATTTTCGACCCTTTGGGCCTAAACAACGTTACATAAGAGGTACCTCGGTGACCTTGACCTTCTGGGTCACGGTCAAGGTCAAAAACCGGAAGTTGACTATTTTCTCGAAAACGGTTAGAAATAGAGCGATTTTGAGCTCATTTTCGACCCTTTGGGCCTAAACAACGTTACATAAGAGGTACCTCGGTGACCTTGACCTTCTGGGTCACAGTCAAGGTCAAAAACCGGAAGTTGACTATTATCTCGAAAATGGTTAGAGATAGAGCGATTTTGAGCTCATTTTCGACCCTTTGGGCCTAAACAACGTTACATAAGAGGTACCTCGGTGACCTTGACCTTCTGGGTCACGGTCAAGGTCAAAAACCGGAAGTTGACTATTATCTCGAAAACGGTTAGAGATAGAGCGATTTTGAGCTCATTTTCGACCCTTTGGGCCTAAACAACGTTACATAAGAGGTACCTCGGTGACCTTGACCTTCTGGGTCACGGTCAAGGTCAAAAACCGGAAGTTGACTATTTTCTCGAAAACGGTTAGAGATAGAGCGATTTTGAGCTCATTTTCGACCCTCAGGGCCTAAACAACGTTACATAAGAGGTACCTCGGTGACCTTGACCTTCTGGGTCACGGTCAAGGTAAAAAAACCGGAAGTTGACTATTTTCTCGAAAACGGTTAGAGATAGAGCGATTTTGAGCTCATTTTCGACCCTTTGGGCCTAAACAACGTTACATAAGAGGTACCTCGGTGACCTTGACCTTCTGGGTCACGGTCAAGGTCAAAAACCGGAAGCTGACTATTATCTCGAAAACGGTTAGAGATAGAGCGATTTTGAGCTCATTTTCGACCCTTTGGGCCTAAACAACGTTACATCAGAGGTACCTCGATGACCTTGACCTTCTGGGTCACGGTCAAGGTCAAAAACCGGAAGTTGACTATTATCTCGAAAACGGTTAGAGATAGAGCGATTTTGAGCTCATTTTCGACCCTCAGGGCCTAAACAACGTTACACAAGAGGTACCTCGGTGACCTTTAGGCACGGTCAAGGTCAAAAACCGGAAGTTGACTATTATCTCGAAAACGGTTAGAGATAGAGCGATTTTGAGCTCATTTTCGACCCTATGGGCCTAAACAACGTTACGTAAAAGGTACCTCGGTGACCTTGACCTTCTGGGTCACGGTCAAGGTCAAAAACCGGAAGTTGACTATTATCTCGAAAACGGTTAGAGATAGAGCGATTTTGAGCTCATTTTCGACCCTATGGGCCTAAACAACGTTACGTAAGAGGTACCTCGGTGACCTTGACCTTCTGGGTCACGGTCAAGGTCAAAAACCGGAAGTTGACTATTATCTCGAAAACGGTTAGAGATAGAGCGATTTTGAGCTCATTTTCGACCCTTTGGGCCTAAACAACGTTACATAAGAGGGACCTCGGTGATCTTGACCTTCTGGGTCACGGTCAAGGTCAAAAACTGGAAGTTGACTATTATCTCGAAAACGGTTACAGATAGAGCGATTTTGAGCTCATTTTCGACCCTTTGGGCCTAAACAACGTTACATAAGAGGTACCTCGGTGACCTTGACCTTCTGGGTCACGGTCAAGGTCAAAAACCGGAAGTTGACTATTATCTCGAAAACGGTTAGAGATAGAGCGATTTTGAGCTCATTTTCGACCCTTTGGGCCTAAACAACGTTACACATGAGGTACCTCGGTGACCTTGACCTTCTGGGTCACGGTCAAGGCCAAAAACCGGAAGTTGACTATTATCTCGAAAACGGTTAGAGATAGAGCGATTTTGAGCTCATTTTCGACCCTTTGGGCCTAAACAACGTTACATAAGAGGTACCTCGGTGACCTTGACCTTCTGGGTCACGGTCAAGGTCAAAAACCGGAAGTTGACTATTATCTCGAAAACGGTTAGAGATAGAGCGACTTTGAGCTAATTTTCGACCCTTTGGGCCAAAAAGACGTTATATAAGAGGTACCTCGGTGATCTTGACCTCCTCCGTCATGGTCAAGGTCAAAAACTGTAAGTTGACCAGTATCTCAACAACGGTTAGAAAATTGAATTTGATTTATTTGTGCCCAAATGAGGTTACATTATATTCATTTCGATGGCCTCGTTCAAGATAATAATCCGGAAGCTGACAATTATGTTGAAACACTGAAAATTGTGTGTTTGATTAAATATATTGTGTCTCTGCCCTTGCAAGTGGGTGCTATTTCGCTACGTGTAGCGAAATTCGGTCTAGTTGATTTATAAATTTATCTTTCAACTACAAAACTTATTCGAAGTGATGTGTAGTTATGCGTCAGCCCTACACTGGCGTCACGATTTCGTCACTTGAAACTACATGTCTGCCACACAGGCGGAGGGTAATCCGGCCAGGGGCGTTGGTTTTAGCGAGGTATTGCTGTTTGTGATTGGTGCATCACGATGAGACTATTCACATCTACTCCTTGTATTTAACCACTCTTGTTGCTGGACACCCGCGTTTATCCTTCGTCATCCAAACAACAACAGGAAAACACAATCCAGAATCATTACGAAACTCTTGTTTTATAACGCTATAAAACTCCGATCCATTAGCGAGAAGACAAAGAATAATACTATATCAAACTAACATCTAGCCAGTCGTCGGACCAGTTGTTTCACAAACTGGAGCAAAACTGTCCTGTATAGCGGCATAAGCGATAACGCATATTTTTGCCAAGCCCCTACCGGAGGAAAAAATCGAGCGGCGATTGGGTAATGGGTGGAGAGATGCTGTGACCGGGGGCAGTGACTTATCGTCACAAGTGAGCAATGCAGTGCGAACAACTGCTCATTAGCGCGAACTTGGAAATCTCCTCTAAACAGAGCGATAAAAGGCCACATAAATCGAGATAAGCACCGTAACGGGAGAATCAGACCAGGAAAAAAAACACTTCATGTATTCTATATACTGCTGGTACACTGCGCGTGTTAATGGGTGATAACAGTAGCATAAATCTATAATGGCAAAGCGAAGGACCAGAGCGCTTACCCCGAGAATCCGAGTCTGCTTGTTTCTTCGTACGAGAAATTGCCTCAAAATGAACCACCCTTAAAACTGTTTTACCAAATAAGATGACCAAAATGTTACAGAAATATTTCATCAAAGTTACTATTAATTCAAATGTTAAACTGCATTTCTGCAAAATAGCAATACGATTTAGACTTATCAATCATGTTATCTAACCAACGTAACTGAAACGGAACCGCAAAACTTGGCTACCGTTGTCAATGAGTTAAGCTCGGCGCAAATCGAGCGTGCAGCATGACTCACAAACCCGGGAGACACCTGGTGGAAAGTAAGACAGGTTGTGGACCACAGTACATGACTCACAACCCGGGAGACACCTGGTGGAAAGTGAGACAGGTTGTGGACCACAGTACATGATTCACAACCCGGAAGATACCTGGCTGAAAGTAAGACAGCTTGGGGACCGCAGTATATGACTCACAACCAGGGAGACACCTGGTTGAAAGTAAGACAGGTTGTGGACCACAGTACATGACTCAGAACCCGGGAGACACCTGGTTGAAAGTAAGGCAGGGTGGGGACCACAGTACTGCCTCAAAAATGCCTTCAATTCGTCAGGGACACATTAGTCTTTTCATTCAAGTTTGAAAGCTTTTAGCACTGCAAGATCTGTTTCGCTTTGCAACTACAAATCCGACTCTGTATTCAGGAACCCTGCACTGATATTGTGGCCAGAGAATCAACACTAAACCTAAAACAACGTACTCCCCAGCGGCTGCGGAATAAAGCACATCGCACTCTTTTTTTTTGGCCAATATCCATATCATTTTGAATGTATCTTTCCTCTTCTTTCTCAGCAGTTTGAAAGAAAAAAATCCAGAGAATAATATGATCCGAGAGCAAGAAGAAAATACTTCCTCTCACCACGGCATTCAACATATGAAGCGAACTGTATCATTTTATATTTACGCTATCCTTGTGCATTCCGTTTAGACAGCTTTTTTAACAAAAAAGTAAATCCATAACTAACATAGACCCTTTTCATACAAAGGCAAAAAAACTGCTGGTAGCCTCATCAATTACACAAAGTACAACTTGAGTGATAGACTTCGCTTTATTCAAACGCGCATAAATTACGTTGACCAAATATATTTTAGGTTCTCGTTACCAAAAAAAAAAAAAAACCCTGCAAGCTAAAAAGATCTCACGAAGCTATAACATTACACGCTTAATATTTGTTTTAAGCCTCACCACAGCCAACAACTCCTGTGAGGCCAGCCGGGGAGTGACGAGATACTTGGTGAGGAAAGTTGTACAAGGATGAGTGAAAAACATACACGCCAAAAGAAACAGGCACGCCAAAGGGAATATACACAGGCAACAAGAAATGCACACGCTAAAAGTCAAAAAGGTCGCTCCTAAACGTTCGCTAAAAATGGGAAAGTTCGCTAAAGATGTTTGCTAAATTAACATCAATCGGTCAATTCCTAAAGATCGTACACTGCGGATGAGGTACCAGCCCCCCACCCCCACCCCACCCCCCAATCCTCAAACAGAAAGAACGGAGTGCCCCTGCTCCGAACTCCGGGGTTTTAAGCACTTCTATATTTATTTCTGTTCTTTTTTTCAAATGTTTTGAAAAGTCTGCAATGATTCTTTCAGGTTTTTGTTAAGTTTACAGTCAATGCTCTCTCTAAATGAAGAATTCATACTCACACACAACCTAGGCGCTTCACTCAGGACTTTTTTTTTTTTTGGAAACCACACACTATTTTACACCCGCTCCCAACACACCCGTAAAATGAATTTAACAATAATTTACATGTACTTTATGAGACTTTAATATTATCCGATTCACGGTATGAGCTCAAAAAGTATTGCTCCTTTTTGATATTGTGCACGAAGACCTAACTTTCGGCTTAAAAAGTTCAAAAGATTTCCTTCAGTTCCTCCAACCCTTTGTATACAGCATATATTGTCCCACGCTAAACGTTTACATGCATATATTTTATTCGGTTAGACAAGCAATTGATTTTTTTCTAACACTGTAAGAGTATAAGGTTATTTTTCCGCCAGCGCAAGTCAATAACTTGTTCTAGCGTTGTGTGTTTCGTGAAAAAAAACAAGTTTGTTGGATCAGCCTTTGATGAAAAGTTCATTTAAGATACAGTATTTCCCGTTCATCTCGGCTCCGCCTATCTTGACTTCCCGCCTGTGTGGACCTGTTCCGTACACTTCTTTCCCTTTTCTTTCAAATAACTCAAACCGCTTATCACGACGGCCCGGATTACGTCGTCATATCTGGTCTTTTCCTGAACATTTCGCAATACGTAGTTCAGAGTGTGTATTTAAAACTACAACGTTATAAACAGCGACGTTCAATTTCAGCCGCCTATAATTGCCACTATAAGTATGTTTCATGGGCATGCACGTTTGCAGTGTGCTCTCCTACAGGCTACGAACACCTGTGTGTATAGGCGCCAACTGTCGAAATCCTTTACATTTCCACCCACGTTAATGAACACCGCCAATCCGTGAAGAACCTCTCATAGCCCAACACTTGATATGATTTTTTCCCTTCATTTTGAAAATCACATATCGCCAGTGAACACCACCAGGGATTATGAAGGTGTTACCCATTTCCAAACGTGTTCATCGTAAACAGACTGAACTGTACTAGCAATTGCATTTCCTTTGGCTGTTCAGTCTCTTTTCAAAACACAAGCAACAGCGTTCCATGTTCATAAACATATGTGTTCTGTCAGTTATAGCAATCGCCTGGGAACTTTCAATTCTTTCTTTCATTATTTTTCCTTTTCAAAACTAGGTTCTCGGTAAACTTGTTTGACTGATTCCAGCTTCTGTTGACCACCTGTCACCATATTCACAAAAGTTTACTTTTAAGACAGATGCTAAATCAAGCTGTGACAAAAAAGATGACCCCTGAGAGACATATCTGTTCTGTCTAAATACAGAGCGGATGGATATTTTAAAAAGTAGTCCCTCACTTTTATGAGTACTATTTTTGTGGAATAACCAGGAGGTCTGCGGAGTAAAAATGTGTTATACACAACAGACCAGACCACCGTAGAGGTTGGCTGTTGGACAACAACGTGGCATATCGTGCCGGTGTGAGATGTAGAATTGATCCCCATGGAGATTTGACCCCCCGGTCAAATCTACATAGCTATCAGCCATGTAATATTGACCCCCTCTATGTAATATTGACCCCCTATATTTTTGTCTTTGAATATGTGCATTATCTTGTTATTATTTGTCGTATGGTTTTCTCAAGTTACTATTTCAATTATATGATAGTTTTGCCAAAAATATCGCGACATAATTTTCTCTGCAGTTTTGTTGATGCTAAGATGACCAGAGGGTTGGTTCAGAATGACAGGCTGTGAGAATCCTGTGTTTTTCAGTCTCGAAAATCACTCGGAGGGTCCGTATTTCTTGTGAATAGTGCACCGTGCCATTCACTACACACAATTTTGCACATTTTCTTCTAAAATTTCTTTTAGCGCCTTTTATGTCTTTTTGTGAAAAAACTGCCAACACTTGTTGCTGTCACTGGAAGCAATTAAATTGGCTATATCCTCTCTCAGATTTATCTATTTTAGCACAAACACACCACTTTCAGATTAATGCCTTTTGATTGATTATTAGTGACTTTGAATTACTTGTCAATAATAATTTTCAGATGCTAAAACCAGCAATCGGACTGCCTTATATAGGGCAAAACGAGTAACTGCTTAACATACACAGGTCAATAAAAATGTAATCAAAACTTAAAAAAAAAAAAAACAGTCAAAATTTATTTCCTTGAGTAGTGAGTAAATAATTGCAATTCGAAAATCAATGAAACCCAATCAAAATTAATCTCCTTGAGTATTGAGTAAGTAATTGCAATTCGAAGCATTACACATAAACTGCAATTGCAGAGCGGCATGATCGACTCTGCACAATGCATGAAAGATGTATAGAAGTCTTTGATTCAAAGGATTCACATGGGCCCTGTTAAAAATATGGTAATTTGCAAATTTATTGCGACGTGTTCTACTCTGGCTACGAAAGTATAATGGGTAAAAGAACTGTTCCTGTTCCCCTTGATTCAAAGGATTCACATGGGCCTAATTGAATAGGTGGCAAGTTGCAGTTTCAATGCATATAATACATAAAACAAGTGTTCCGGTTCCCTTTGATTCAGTGCATTCATATACCTGCACGGAATGATGTGCAATTAACGATAATAATTAAAAAACTTAAAAATTACAGGGGGGGGGGGTCAAAATTCCATGGAGGGGGTCAATATTACATGCCCAAAATTGTGACCCCCCGGTCACATCTACATATGTAGATCCGACCGGGGGGTCAACATTTAGGGGGGGGGGTCAATTCTACATATCACACCGGCACTCATGTTAACTTTCGACCTTGTAGTAATTAGGTCACGGGGTTGGTTAAGCTCTTAATCAAGATAAAAGTGAACATTGCACCAAACTCTTAACCTTTTGCTCTCCTTTCTGGGTATACCAAGTTCTTTACCCTGTCCACGATGAAACAAAACGAACAACCTCTGACCGGTAGCTTTGCAAGAAGTATTCTCCTATCTCTGTGAGTCCTATACTTGGTACAACAATCACTATCGACCAATCATCAAAACAAGCACATATAATAATCACAGAATAAAACCTATCCAACTACAAATTTCGGACAATAACTGTCCACTGAATGCTACGAGTCTGTACATTTAAACAGGTGATAAAGACCGGAAATCCATTTATAACACATGCAAGTCCATTGTACTTGAATTAACTTAGTTATCTTTCTAGCAAATATACCTTGCACTTGAAAATTATGCGTACTTGGTTAACTGAACATCGATTTATTGATTAATGCCGCTCTATATTTTTATTGGTTTGATATATACAGTGAAACTCCAACATCCAAACATCGTATATCTCATGTTTTTAAACAGTTCTGATTTCGGTGAAAGTGAACCGTGATTCCGATGTTAAGATTTTTTAAACCCAAGAGAAGATGTCTATTTTATATGCATTAACAGATTTTGTCAAAAACTGAAAAATTTCTGCCAAGAGTAAAAACTACCCGAACATTATTTTTTCTGTCCATTGAGTCTGATACTTGTCTCTCCTCTGCCGAAATGCCTTAAAAGTAGCCAGCACTCGGACCGGCCATGAGTTTCATTTGATTTCCTGTACAAGACGTTGTGCATTTAGCTGTGCCTGGTGTTAAAAATACAGCGTATCTGTACTTCCTAAAAACTTAAGTAATTCTTCCCTGTGACACTTTTTTGACACGACATTAAGCAGGGCATTATGGCTCTCATTTCTCTGGCTCCGCAGATTTATAATCAGCATGAGAAGTGACAGATGAAAGACCCGGAATCCCGGTTGAACTGCCGAGCTTCAATATTTTCCTAAATTTCACCTTTCGAAAATATTCATGATCTGGGGCGTTCAGACATAAACTTTTCACATTTAGCTGAAACAGCGCCAGGGATGTCTTCTGCCATTCTGCATTTCGTTATTTCCTAATTGCTAAAACGATAGTAGATTATTTCACAGAATCCTCATGTTCAAAACTCCATGGCTGTGAAATATTTGGCTTTAGTAGCTATCCACAAAGTACTCGCAATTTTTTTGGACTCCACCCCCCCCCCCCCCTCCCCTCTAAAAAAATTATTGCGGTCGGTTTCTGTCCTTGAAACAACAACAAACACCTTGCGCGCAAAAAAATTACTCTGAGTGTGAGGTAACAACTGCCGAGATTTGAGAAAGATTTACGTCTTGTGGCCTACCGAAGGCTCATAAACCTCAGTGCGTTTGCTCAGAGTTTTATCAGTTTTTTTTTCTTTCTTAAATGCTCGAAATTTTGCAAAGGAACATCATGGATACTAGAAAAGTGGCTGTTTAGGTGTCAGTTGGTTTGTTGTATAAATATAACGAAAACGCCCTCACAGTATTAGTATTATAAAAGGCCATGGTCGATCCAAGTTCACGGAGCGATAAAAGCGGATTATTGTTAAATATCGGAAATGAACATTTAATATTGTGGGCAATGGTACTGTGATCATCGACCTAAGCAAACATGTTGCATCTTTACTCGAATCTAAGAAAATACTTATATTTTGCCAAACTACGCCTATGATTTCTTTAGCAGTTGCAGAGGTTGTGTGGCCGCTGCCATACTGTCAGCCATCTTGTACTTGACATTACAGTGTTATGAGTCAACTACGTCCATCTTGTGCAAGATGGCCGTAGTTGACCCATAACACCATAATGTCAAGTTCAAGATGGCTGACAATATGACAAGATGGCCGTAGTTGACTCATAACACCGTAATGTCAAGTACAAGATAGCTGACAATATGGCAGCAGCCACACTGAAAACATGCAATATGGCGATCGTTAAATCGTATATTCATACCTTCACAACAAAACGCCTTGCTTTTTGGTCAAACATTTGCTTGGTTGTAACTACTTTTGTTCCGCGGTACATAATTAACAGCGGTAAAAAGTTTTTCGGCACGAGTGCTAACACGGTCAGTTTGAAAACAAACTGACAATTAGGGAATTGCTATATTTTTGTTCATAACGCATGTTCATTTTCTTTTCTTTTGGCAAGAGAGACAGGGATGTAGGGGAGGGGGTTTGATGGAGAATCCCTCCCGTTACGAGTACTGACTGTTTATAGGCAAAGAGTAGCAAATTACCCTTTTATTCTGCGTTGTAAGGCTTGTTGGATATCGGCAGAAGCCAGCGTGAGGTGGGGATACTGTCTCACACACGCTACGGCTGCGTCTAGACTTGGTGTGCCGGAGGGCAGGATGGTCAACTCCACGGGGTTAGTCGGCATCGGTATTATGTGCAGCTTCCCATCGTGTAAGAAAACCTGGTAAATATGAAAAGCAGTCGCTTTAGTACAAGGTTATAAAGATGAAATTCGTTAATCGCATAGCAGTTAATTGCATAAACTAGCTAATGGCATGCTCCTCCGATAACCCGTTCCATTCTTTCACGTTTAATGTATAGCAATAATCGCATAAGCCGTTTATTAGCTAGTTTGTTTTTTTTTAAATGGGCGTTACAATTAACCGGTTTCGACTGTATTCAATTTCATAATGTTGTAACCAAGTTCGAAATGTCACAAAAGGTAGGTTATTATGGCATTTGAAACACCAATCCTGTTGTTTTTTCCTGCGTTATCAAAATTGCATTTCTTAATACTCAGCCAAAGCTGCAATGCGTTGCTACACTGCAGCGGCACACATACCAATGGGCTATTTATAGGGTTCTACAAACCCTGCCGGGATCGTCATCATACAAATCAACAAAAGGCTTACAATGCGCCCATTCAGGTTTGCTACTGCTGCAGTTACGAATATTGTCGATATTTCGCAATTATCAACTTTTCAATTATCTCCCAAATATCGCTATTGGTTGATTGCAATTTGGGTGAGCTTGTACTGCTAAGTCTTACCCGGTTTTCGGCGGTTTCTGGTTCCAGCCACCCAGGTAAGAAATCTGCAGTCTCTATTAGCAGGAATTCCCCGTCATTATCATTGATTCTACAACACAGGGGAAAATAAAAACACCTTTAACACAGGTGATCGTTTTATTTATTTATTTTTGGCCCCATTTTGCCACTATCTGGGAGGATATTATTCAAGATCAAAAAGCATACTGATGCAAAAACTCGCCAAAGCCGAACTGCGAACCTAAATCAAGATGGCGAAAGTCACGCAAAAGACTTTTGGAAATAATTTTACGATTAAGAACAGCGTTCACAGTGCTGGCGTGCATATATAGTACAATACGCAAAAATTCAAAATGGACTCAGAAATCTGAGAGCTCTGCACCTCATTGCATTGCTAACAATTTTTTTTAAAATTTAATACCAATATAAAAAAATTTGAACGCAGGATTGCGAAAGGCCTGCGTCCAATTGCGCGCAGAACTTTAAAACCTGGTGCGAATACTGAGTAATGCTATGCATTATACTTACTGAACTACAAGGTCAGGGAACGCCTTTGTGAGCCACACCATGAGAAAGACAATGCACCATTCATCTTCAACATTATCGCCAAACTTCGTACTGCCTAGTAGGTGGGCTTGAGCTGTATCTGCAGAGTGTTAAAAAAAAAAAAAAAGATGAAAATTGGCCTCCACAGATAAAAACTGGCCCCTAGTGTTTTTTTTTTTTTTGGGGGGGGGGAGAGGGAGAGGTTGGGTGGAGGACATTGATCCCCAGCCGCAAAATCTAAGAAATCTCCTGCTAAATGTTCACGTCATAATTAGCCATGACATTTGTCAGATCGATAGCAGCGGGAAATGTAAATTGACAGACAATTCGAATTTATTTCTGTAACGTACCATTTAACGTCTCCTGAATAACAAATTATTAACCAATATTGGGTTCTGTACGGTTTATAAATAACGCTGACCCTACATCACCAGGTTTCGCATAATGCCAATAGTTTTATCATTTGCACGCTTTTGGCCACTATACAGAACAAAAATGTCCCGGGACATCGACCATCATACGACTACAAACTCAGGATCGAACCACTGCCATTTTGTTTCGGAATAGTTTCCAGGTTTAAAAATAACTTAACAATTAGACTATGTAGGAATCGGTTAACCAATTACACGAAACAGCATAAAGCGTACAACTTATTCAAACAAATCGATTAAAAGAACCGGTGAATGGTGATTTCTAGATGTTGGTTTACACAAAGAACTTGTTTTATTACCTTAAACTATAAACACGGAACACAATTGCAGAATTTCAAACGCAATTCTGTGGGACACACAAGAAGGTTTTTATAAAATGTTTTGGCATACACTGGACAAAAATTGATCGGTTTAAACCAGCCCGACCACGGCTGACCAGCCTAAAAAGTAGGGTCGATATAAACGGGTAATACTGTAACCACTGTATCCAAGAAGGGCCGAGCAACAAGTTTCCACCCACCGTTTCAATTCCTCGCTATACAACGATATGCAAGTCAACTGCGCCCACTTTGAGGCACCCTTGTGGTTATTTTGTGTGAGATTCAGTGACCCACAAGTCTTTATTGGCACTTGCTAAAGACCCTCAAAGTACGATGGTAATGATATGCAACTTCTGTGTTACGCTTTCTTTAAAAGAAAATAATACGGAAATAACTACAAATCTCCCGCAATAATTGATATTGTTTGTATATAGGGAGCATATGTTATTATTTAAAAACATTAACACTAATTTTTGCAATTATCCACCAAACATTTTTTGAACTGATATTTTAAAAAGAATGGAAGAACTTAAAAGTTCCATATTATGGGTGTGCAAAATAAATTTATACCTGATTCTTCATCTATCAACTATTTTAGAATATATATTTTACAGATAATCTATAGCCCTCTATGTAAATTTACAGGTCACACGACATTTCAAGCAACAAACATTTGACAGCTGGTTGCGGAAGCTCACCTTTCTGCACTTTAATGAAGAAATAAAAGATATACAACCTATTAAAAATTACGCCTGTTTTACAAAAAGGGAATCTTGGACAGAATTTTCTGTAACTGTCTGAATAATTGGGACTGGTATGCAGGATTTGTGCTTCAGAACATATGAAATTGACCCCTATAAGTGGAACAATGACAGACAGATAAATGAAGTTATTTAATTCACTGTGGACTCGGAGCCATCACTGTCGATGCTTAGTGTTTTTTTCTGAAATCGGCCAGTTATTTTTCAAATAGCTAGATGCTTGGTATTTTTCTCCTTAAAGTTGGTTCTTTATATATAACTTTTCAAAAATTTACACTGGTCTCGGATCATTAAATTCGTCGCGGAGCTATCAACTTCTTTAGTTGCTCAGGGTTCGCGTTGGCGGGGTTTTTGTCCACTTTTTGGGCATTTCTTACGAAATGATTCACTTTTTCGGAACTCACCGAGTCTTTCTAGACCAAACTGAGTCACACTTTCCTTTTTTGACTCACTTTCCTGAGGACCCAGTGCGAACCCTGTTGCTGCTCCTACGTGCCAGCGCCTTTTTTTATATTCACTGCGTACTTTGTATAAGAAGAGAAACTAACACTCAACAATGGTAATGTTCATGGGCATGTGGCACGCATTCCAGTTAGATGCACCAGAGGCCCTCATGCGCTCGTTCGGGAGTCATCAGTGCTCATCAAAATGTAATGCAAACGAACAAAACGGGCTTGTCGCCAAAGTATTTTTTCTTAAATTTGTACATTGTTTGTAATACTTCTGAGCGTTTTTGGTTCACTGGCATTGCATCTGATCTTTCCAATAATGCACCTTTCTGGAGATTTTTACTGAGGTTGAGGGTTCATTCTATCTACGCTATATTTCTTTCTCTGCCATCCATCTCCATCTTGTGGTCTTCTTATGACAGCAAGAGTCACACTAACTATAACTGAACTTGTCACTGGTGTCAATTTTGACAATATCGGCGCCCGACTCTGGCCTATTGCGTTATTTTAGAATGAGTGCATCACATACATGACCCAATTATAGATTACAGCGCACAGTGTTTATGGTCATATAGCAATTTTCTACTGAGAAAATAGACGTTTTCGTGAGATCAGGATATAGCATCCCCTATTATCACCCACAACAATGATTCTGTAATAGCAAAACTACTCTTTACTCAAGTTAAGTAGTTTCACTGTGGTCAAAAAGTGCGCTAGGATACTTCTCAGGTGTATTTTTTAAAGGAAAAAACCTGCTACTAGTTCGAACCTCAGTGTCCTGGAACGTGCGCCGAACGATCCAGAGCCTTGAAAATTGATATCAGTGGCCATTCTATTACTTTTTACTTAAAAGCACGAGTGGGGGGTTATGAAGTGGTTTTCAAAAGCTTAGGGACAACATCTTTCGGTATTGATTCCGGTGTCATTTCTGTCCACCACTGACCACTTACTTGTGCAAGGTATTAACCTCAAGTTGAAAGGTTCGTTCTGCCAAATGTATTCGGTCAGCAAACTATTCAGCTGGATAAAAATTTGCTGTCGGAAATCTTCTAAGTAACTGTCTATACTTTCATGAATTGTACCAGGGAACAACCGATATTCAACAGAATCCTCTGAGCAAGTCAACTTCACGTTGCCTGCCATTGTTTACGACGAAATGATTGCGTTTTTTCGATGCATTTTACGAAACTTTTTGGTCTGTTTCGATTGAG
This sequence comes from Protula sp. h YS-2021, assembly GCA_949752745.1. NCBI lineage: Eukaryota > Metazoa > Annelida > Polychaeta > Sabellida > Serpulidae > Protula > Protula sp. h YS-2021. The sequence goes on from OX457028.1 coordinate 53,896,300, forward strand.
TTCTGGATATCCAAATTATCAAAATAAAGATAAGACCATTCTCTCTGAGATATTGCGATATCGTTTATTTCTTTATGGCCAAAAACTTCGATGCCACATACTCCACGCAATGTGAATTCATTACAATGCATGTTAACAAACAGCGAGGCAACCTATACCCAGGACGACAAAGAATTACGAACAGAATCGTGTGGAAGGTAGTATTTATTGAGTGTGTTGTGTTTCAGACCACTTTCGAATTGTTTCGTAACTGCACATCTCATCCAACAGAGAGTACTTTATAATGGTGCACATACCTCTCTTTCAGTTTTTCTACTTTTTGTTATTTGGTTGCAGATGGGTGTGAATATAATTCATAAAATATAATCTGATTAACAGTTAGAAAGGCTGTTTTCTTTGCAGGCAAAGTTTAAGGAGTGTGGGTAACTAAATGCCACCGCCCGACACATTAGACTCATTTGAATATACATTATCCCATTTAACACAAAAAGTAGGTTTATACAACATAAATTTGGTGGTCATATCAGTTATGCCGTTACATTTCTGTCTTATAAATTTTCATTATACTGTTTGGTCCAATCTATCAAAGCTTTCGTACAGTCAAAGGAATTAATGTACATACTATTATCAATACATTTATAAGAGACTATACTATCCTGTGCGAATCAGGCCCATACTTCTTCTAAACCCTTATATTTTATGAATATTTTTCAGTCTCATGTCGCCGCCTGCACATTAACTTCCGTTGTGTAACACAAAAGAAGCTTTCATCACAAAATTTTCACCAGTGGTGGGCTGGATTAACACTTTAACATCTGTGTAAGCCTGCCTATCGACGCTGTGTACGCGGTTAGAAAACGTTACATGTATCAACATTATTAGGGGAGTGCAATGCCAATATTCTTACTGGTTCCCTTCAATTTGAAAGTTTTTAAAAGACATTTCTGCAAAAAGGCATCAAATTATAAACATTTTTTTAGCTGAATACAGTTATATAGTGCTTCATTTATACACCTTGTTTTCTCCCTTATTAGGTATGCCGAACACAGCTGTTTTATTTTTAACCCCCAATTTCCACTGTTAATTTATGGAATAGCCTAGAGTCAGAAATCAAGAAAAAGAATACTTTGATACAGTTTAATAATTCTTTTAAAAGAAAAATGTTATGTAACTATAGAACATAGAAAAAACATCATTTTTTAGATTTCTTTTCAAGGTACACTTTTTATGTATATATGTTTACAAACATGGCAAAAAAATCATAGTGCCATGTTCAGTTTTTGTTAATTATCACTCTCGTGTTATCTTTCAGGTGATCCTCCCTTGCATAAGTCAGTGACTTTTTGGGATTTTCTTTTCTTAATATCCTTTTAATTACATTTTGCGAGTGTGAACGAAGGTGTACATAATATGTGTATTGTATTTATATATCTTAAGAAATAAAACAGTTGATTAACATGGGCACGAAACAGGGGTATTATCGATCGCATAATCATTTCCTCTTTAAGGTCAAGGCTATACTACTTTTCCGTAAACAAAGTTTGGTTTTCGCGTTTTTACGCATTTTTCTGCATAAATGAAGAATATGCTCAAGCCAAAAGCTCTTACACAAGTGCTGAGTCAAGCTAATAGTGGTGGAGTACAGAGTACTTTGTATGTTTTTCGTGGCCCATTTATCTTAACTGCAAGTGTGCAAGGAAAACAACATTAAACATAAGCCAATTCACACTTTCGGGTCTTTCCGGTGGAGGTGTTGTTTCGACTAAATTTTTTGGGATAAATTATAAAGAAATGATAAAGGAAAAACATAAAAATTCTAATTTTCTTTCAACATGCACACTTTCATAGTTATAAAGTCATCATATGATCTTATAAAAACTATTTGACATACTTGTATTATTCAGTCCCTTTAATAGCCAATATGTGAATGTGTTTCTGGAATTTTGTTGATTTTTGCCAGTTTTTTTCTATCATTTCTTTATATCCTTATCCCAACTGAATTCAACTGAAACGCAAAAACTTTTCGACAAAAGTCAAAGTGTGATTTGGCTAAATGAGCAAGGTAGTCCTAGTCCATCACCACTCCTCTACCCCACCGCTGTGGAGGTGGGAGTCACCTGGGTCTATGTTTAAGGTAGCTCCAAGAATCAGCCTCTACTGAGGTTTGGCATTAAGAAATAAACCAAACCACACTTTGGATGTTCCGAATGATTGGAACAATTCGTTAGTTTGATTACTTTTTTGGCCGCCATTTTGTTACCCTGCAAGTGCTTTTGCTCTCTATGCAAGACCAGATATAAATTCAGTTTACTCCACTGATATCTGGAATTTGTTTTTATTTCAACAATCTGGAGTCTCTTTAAAGCCATCACTTTGATGGAAAAGTTCTTGGAAAGGGTGACAAGGTTTATATCCTGAGTTACAGCAGTTTAAATTTCGTCTTGCAAAGACAGAAAAAGCACTTGTAGGGTAACCAAATGGGACGAATTCGTCTCAGATTTTTCCAACCAATTAAAAGGAGGCAGAAATTCTGCGTTTCGAATAAAAATAACCGAGTAAAAAATAAAAGAAATAATAGAGAGATTTCGCCTAATTATCAAATTTCTCATGCACCAAAGAGCAATCGGGTTTTTAACAACCCGTATACTATTTTAAAATTTTATTAAAAGTTTTAACAAATAGTTTCAAGTTTCAGTTTCTTTTATGCTCCGAGTATGAGCTGTTTTGACGATATTTCTTCCATATTTTTCTATCATTCCTTTCATTTTTTACCCACTTCCCTCGCAGTCGAAATTCAAGATAAGGTACAATGGCAGACATAAATAGACAGGTTTAGTTTTGACTTTGATTTAGAGTAACTTTTATTTATTATTATTATTTTGTTATAGTTTTTGCAGCGTTCACGTTGCGGGAGCTTGAGCACGCAGAGATTTGAGAGTTAGGCACGGAAGATAGCGTTATAGAATATAAATTTTTACTAATTTTTTAATCTTTAATTTCATAATTATCTGAAAATTGAACGCGGGATTTCGAAAGATGTGCGTTCACTTGCATTTCAAAACCTGGCGCAGCTGGTTCTTATCTTTGACTCTATGTCAGTGCTCACATTGTACAAAATAAAGGACTACATCTTGGAACCAAGTAGTGTGCTGGTCATAACAAGCGGTTTCACACCTTGAGTGTGCCTGATAAAATGTAGGACATCCTAATATTTCCACTACAAAGTAACCAAGTAAATAGTGCAAGAAATAGTAGAGCCATTACATATATCTTGAATTTTAGGCTATTGAACAATGAAGGAGCTCTGCTGGCGTTCTCTGGCTACGGGGACAAAGACGCGCGTGTCACCGCGGCTATCGCGAGCAACATCTGGTCTGTGTATGAAAAGAGCGGCAAGATAGCTTTCAATGAGGACGGCTTGAATATGGTGTTGATGGAGTGCGAAGTATGGACTTAATATACTACTAAATATGCTTGTGTATCTTTAGTATAGAAATGGAATGTACTTAACAAAATACCATTTTATTTTTTATGAAGAACAGGTTTTTGTTAACCCTAAACAAGGCTGGCATGAAATATTTTCAGTGCTGCCACTCCAAAATGATAAAAAAAATAAAGTGTCAAAGGGGTGCAAATAAAGTACACGGATATCTGAAATGAAGTATCAATATGGTATTATTTTATGGACAAAAAAGTATAAATAAAGTATAAACAAATTGGTTAAAATGCCGAAAAAAATATGAAAATATCTGGAAATGGAGGACTTTTTTGTGAAAATATGTGAACAATAATAAAATATGCGAATGGAAACGTAAATTTGACAAACATAAAGGATGTATGCGCAAATTTGGCAGCTTTCTTTTTGCGAGTGAACAAATTGCGTATGCTTTGCTTCAAACTCCTCCCACACAACCTCTACGTATACGAACAAAAATACCCAGCATATTAGACCCCCTTCATCTCCGAGCTTAAATACCTCATGGATGCCTAAATAGATATATGTATACATATAAATTGTATCAACATGGTTACAGTTTAAAAGTTGAAATATGTGATAATAATCAACAGTACTCACCAAGTTGCTTCTTGTCACGTTAAGTTTGATTACTTGCTTTACCTCATATTATGAACTTTAGTTCCCATTCGCTTTCAAAAACAATAATTAAAAAAATTTAAACAAAATATATATGAAAAAAATATATTTTCATTTTCAAGGGGCATTATCAGGAATAAACTAGATGCTGTCAGAGAGCAGCAATATCCCCCGTGAAACCCGTATCATGACATATGACAACTGAAATTATAATTAGCTTTAGGATAAAAATCATTTAAAAATATTACTCACCTAATGCGCTTTAAGAACAAATTAACGTCCGTTCATATAGTGGTGCCCACGAAGTCCACTCCGTTTGCATATATGTCGATTTATGACGATTTTTAAAAGCCTGTCATTTTGTCAATTTTGCTTCGATCAAACTGAAACCTTGACGTTGCACATCTTTATACCCTATATGTTGCCTATATGAAATATGAAAGCTGAATTATGCTTCGTTGATATAGAAGTGGTGTCCACAAAGTCCTATACATGTGCACATATGTCTATATTCGACGATTTTCAAAAGCCTGTCAATTTGTCAATTTTGCTTCGATCAAACTGAAACCTTAACGTTGCACATCTTTATACCCTATATTTTGCCTATATGAAATATGAAAGCTGAATTATGCTTCGTTGATATAGAAGTGGTGTCCACAAAGTCCTATACATGTGCACATATGTCTATTTTCGACGATTTTCAAAAGCCTGTCAATTTGTCAATTTTGCTTCGATCAAACTGAAACCTTGACGTTGCACATCTTTATACCCTATATTTTGCCTGTATGAAATATGAAAGCTGAATTATGCTTCGTTGATATAGAAGTGGTGTCCACAAAGTCCTATACATGTGCACATATGTCTATTTTCGACGATTTTCAAAAGCCTGTCAATTTGTCAATTTTGCTTCGATCAAACTGAAACCTTGACGTTGCACATCTTTATACCCTATATTTTGCCTGTATGAAATATGAAAGCTGAATTGTGCTTCGTTGATATAGAAGTGGTGTCCACAAAGTCCTTAGCTTGAAGAGGGGACGGACGGACGGACGGACGGACGGACAGACGGACGGACAGACGGACAGACAGACGGACGGACAATCTCAAACCTATATCCCTCCGTTTCATGGGGGATAATTATCGGATCTTCTCAAATACGTAACCAGTCCTGTGGTAATATCGCGCAGTTTGCCACTGAAATGGTGCGGTTTTGTTTGTTGTAGGGTGGAAAAGTAGCAATAACTAAAGTTGCGTCATTACTGTTGTGTATTTATGCAAAAGAAAACGTCGGTTTAGGAATTCTTAAACAAAAGGTAAGTGAATAATAGTATATAAAATTTCTTTTTCAAAGCAGTCTTCAAAGGAAAATAAGGATTGTCGCTTGAATCGTTTGGTTCATAAAACAGAGTAAAAAGTAAATTCGGCCTAGAAGTCTTTTCAACTCGAGTCACATTTGCAGTCTGACACTTGTAGTTTCTTTGGCCATTATTTGTTGTTGGGGGTGTTCCATGTGCACCTTTGCAGTTCTCTTTCTCAATTCACATTTTCTGTCGTTTTTATGCGTCTTGATACTACCGACAAAGGTGCGTTCGTATTTCAGGCAGAAGCGCTGGTGAAGTATTTAGAGGAACCACTTGCTCTTGTTGCCGCGTCGTGATTTGATTGTGACGCCACAAACTGATGGCGTTTTTAATTCATGGCTTTATAAACGTAATACGTCACGCTGCAGTTCTGATTCAAGGGTCGGCTTTGTCGCAGTCTCTCTGTGATTAGTTACGTGGCAGACTGGCCGGTGGCGTGGGTGGCACATAACTGCATTTTAGAATAAAGTCTTTCTTTCGGATTGACATTGACATATATCATGTCCATGTGTGATCAGAGTAAGTCCAGATGAACTCTGACACTGTTCAGCCAGCCATGAATTATCCAGTTCTAGTCGATAAAAGTAGATCTAGAGTAAAGCATATCTTGAAAAGAAAAAAAGAAAAACATGTTGCAATTTTTTCGCAATTAAATATGATTTTCTATGTGACCACCTGGTAAACATAAACTGCTGCTCCACGGGAGGAGGAATTGGGATACATATTTTGCCGTTTATGTTCTTGCCCTCCTAGTTTCAGGATCATCTTTTGATACCTTTACGGGTGTTGTGCCGCAAACAAAACGTTAGTAACACGCGATATATTGAAGAGACTTTTAGACCTGTTAGAGGTCCAGCAACATTTAACAGCAGTATTAACTTTTTTTTAATTCAAATGGGGACCGTTCCAGAAATTGTCTACATTGAAACCAAAGAGGTGTGAACATAAAAAAAATATACACACAGAACATAAAAAAAATATACACACAGATTTAATGTATGAGATATAGAACAAGGAGGTAGACATAATTTTAAGCCTTCGGGCTGCCGATATTGTCACAGTGATAGTTGTGTAAAATCAGAAAACATCCGTAAAATCTGGGGCCAATTCGAAAACAATTTCTGGAACACTCGTACAGTGATTTTTGCATGTAATTATTCATGGCATTTGTACAGTGTATGGAAATAAAACCAAGAAAGCTGTCCTGGTTCTTCGTTCAAATCTTAATTCTTGTAGTACTAAATGCGAGACATACTACTACCATGCTCCTTTCAACCAAATCTTTAGTTTGCTGTTGATTTTGCTACTACATTTTAACCTGTTTACAAAAATAAGGACCTCCTAATTATTATAAATGTGTGTGCCCTGCCAAATTCCATATGGATAAATTCGACGTCAGTCCGACTGGTGTAATAGGCAGCAGATTTAAGTGTCTTCTTAGTTTAGATATGAAAGACTTAGCCCCTTTGCAATGTTTCGTAACCGGTTTTCCATGTTTTTTGTTCGAGTACCAATTTTGAAATCAGGAAGAACGAACTACGGATTCGTAATGAGTATCCGCACATCAATAAGCGTGGCAGATTTCTGTTTACGGCAAACGTGAAAAGAATGTTCTTAACAGAAAAAAAACAAGTGGGTCAGTGAAACTGACTATGTCCCCCGCCGGCGTACAATCCCAGTATTTGATTTTGTTAGGATGGACTACAACCCTTCGTATCATATTCGTATTAAAATTCCAGCTGGGCCAATGTCCTTGGGCCAACGCGGCTCATTTACAATACCAATTCTTGTTACCACCCATACTACCTATGTGTATAACATTTTGCCAATTGTTTCACAAAATGTAGGCTTGAGTATGTTAACAAACTCATTCCAGTATGTAAGGGTTGTGAAAATTTCTGAAGTTCAGCTGGGCCAATGTCCTTGGGCCGACAGGGCTCATTTACAATACCAACCTTTGTTGGTTGCAATACTTCCTATATGTAAAATATTTCAACAATCGATCCAGAAATGTAGGCTTGAGTGTGTTAACAAACTCATTCAACTGAGTAAGGATTGGGAAAATTTGTGAAGTTCAGCTGGGCCAATGTCCTTGTGCCGATAGGGCTCATTTACAATACCGACCTTTGTTGGTTCCAATACTTCAACTGGGTAAATGTCCTTGGGCCGACATGGCTCATTTACAATACCAAACCTTATTGGTTTCAATACTACTCATAGTTAAGATATCTTATCAATCGATGCAGAAATGTAGGTTTGAGTGTGTTAACAAACTCATTCCAGTATGCAAGGGTTGTGAAAATTTCTTAAGTTCAGCTGGGCTAATGTCCTTGGGCCGACAGGGCTCATTTACAATACCGACCTTTTTTGGTTCCAATACTTCCTATATCTAAAAGATTTCAACAATCGATCCGGAATTGTAGGCTTGAGTGTGTTAACAAACTCATTGAACTGAGTACGGATTGGGAAAATTTGTTAAGTTCAGCTGGGCCAATGTCCTTGGGCCGACATGGCTCATTTACAATACCAATCCTTGTTCGTTCCAGTACTACCAATATATACAATATCTTAACAATCGGTGGAAAAATGTAGGCTTGAGTGTGTTAACAAAACAAGTGTCGACAGACGGACAGACAAACCCGAAAACTATAGTCCCCCGGCGGGGGACTAATAACGGAACCTACGACGCAACAATCACAAAAAGAGCGACGGTTCTCCTATACTTTGCAGCTGGGAAACTTTAAGCATAACATTTTTTACCAAATTTGTCAAATACAATTCTCGGTCGCGCTATGCATGTTGTTGGTAGAACTACTCAGATTGAACTACTGGGGCTTCTTTTACCTTACGACGTCATACGCCTCCTTAACTGCATCATAAAACTGATAAAATTGTGCGGTCTAACCGAAAAAAAAAGAAAACACACAAACCAAGTTAGGATTCCATAAGACATTCCATTCAAGACTAACAAAATTTGACTGAATCTTAAGTTCTTTTTCTTTCTTTTTTTAAGGGATGGCCTAAAAACTCAGTGGGTGTTAATTTTGAAATCCGTAACAGGTGATGTAACCCAATGCATCATTCCCTTAGCTAAAACAATAGGGGCAATAGGAATGACGGTTGTCACCCAGAGCCAGATTCGAATCCGTGACCCTGGGACTACCAGACCACTGTTCTAAGCAACTGAGCTAACAGTCACCTGCCAAGCAACAATCCTACAACTCTCCGAGAGTGGCTGAGAAATGTCGAAAATAAGATTTTTTACGTAATGACACCATACCCCTTTTGTAACTGCGCATCACGTGTCAAAATGTGAGAGAAATATGCGACCTTTGAAAGGAATAAACATGCATATCTGAACTCGATCCGACCTTCTACTCAAAATCTTTCGCCCACAACGGACGCGTTCATACAGAATGTTAAAAAAAACACCTGGATGCTCCCCTGGGTCGCGAAGACATTTCTAAAAGCTTTACAATCGTGCAGCACTATTTAGGTGTAAATTTATTTTATCATGCACAAATTTCCATTCTTTTTGTAATAAATAACAAGATTTTCACATTGTAGATTTATAAATTTTTTTAGATATATTTGTAGAATAAGGCACATATACAACTCAGTGGTATTTCGAATCTTCTTCAAAATTTTGATTTTTATGGTCTTACAATTCCGGATCCCAACCTTTAGTTTCAGAATTGTGAATTAGAAAGGCAGAAAGCAACAATGGCGTTAGCTCCCTTGCCAAACACTCATTGAACTAGACTAGCCAGTGTTTTTGTTCAAACAAAAACGGATATGTCTCCCCCGCCCCCAATCGGTCACGTGGAAAAAAACTAGAGCGGCCAGTGCACACAAAACATAAGAGTGCAGGCTTATATTACACACTTTCAATCGATACCTACTTAAGTTTCTTGTTTTTGTGAACAAAAACAAATGTCTCCCCGACTAAACCCATGACCCCCCCCCCCCCAAACTGAAACAAAATATTCATTTCTGCAAACATAACCTTCATTCATTGTAAAAATCTTAAAATAAACCAAACAGATGGTGGTCACTAAAACAGATATGAATGAGCATCTTTTTTCATCGGAGTCTGAAAGGTGGTCGCTAAAACGGGTTTTACTGTAGGCCCCTCTTATCCAGATCTGAAGTTGGCCACTTTAGCAGTTTTACTGTACGTTACATTTTTATCCGGGTCTGGAAGGTGGTCAAGACAGGCAGGTTTTACCGTACATCTTTTTACCTGAATGTGGAAGCGGTCACGACAAACGGTTCTTACCTTACATCTTTTTATCCGGGTCTTGAAGGTGGCCGGGATATTTTTTTTTTGCTAACCATCATCCTCCACATGCCCCCCCTTCCCCGCCCCCCAGCTATTTACTGTAGGTCCGACTATAAACACAACTCTAACCCTTTTACCCAAGGCAACGGTAACAGTCTGTACCCTAAGGGTAGTTATAGCCATGATAGACAGCCTTGTCTTCGCACATTCCCATCGGCCAAATAGCACTGGGAAGGCATTCTTCATAACTGCGCATCAGAGATGACGCACCTCGGTGGGAGAAGGGGGAGGCATTTCGTAGGCAAAATGGTGAGCTGCTCCTCATAACACAAGATATCAGACGACCCAATTTAACAGCGAAAAATGCTTCTGCACACAATGCTAATCGATACAGCATGGCTCCTATATATAGCACATCTTGGCAACCTAATCAAGTATGCGGCGAAAAAAAATCAATAGCTAGAGCTGCTTAGAGCTATAATACGACAACAGCATTCCATGACCTCGTAGATAACGACTCAATCATGCACCGCAACTGACACTGACCCCTGACATAACAAATAGCAATGGGCCGACAATAATGCTGTTACTGTTTTGAAGCTTTCTAAACAATGCAGGAACACTAGAGAATCTTCGGGAAAATCTTCCGAAATCCCCAGCGCAGTTAACACCCATGCATAGATAACAAAGCAGCCAAAAATGGGGAGGTTGGGGTGGGGGGGGGGGGCTGTTGACGTTATGCACCTTTCTTGATTTTCTATACGAGTTCAATAATGTTTAATAAAACCGTGTGACCTATCCGAGGAATAACTACACCAAATTTAAAGTCGATCCGACTTTCCAATGTCGAGCTTTTTTGCTTAAGAACAGATAACTTTTACCTGTCAAAAGTTGAAAAAGTCGTCTGACTGAACCAAGGAATATCCATATAAAATTTTAAGTCGATATGAGTTTCCGTTATCGAGATATTATGCATAAAAGATCTGGTTCAAAATATACACATTTTACGCGATGACGTCATACGCTGCTTTCGTTCGTTCTACTCGTGAAAAATATTTAGAGTTTCTTTCGGGCCTACCAAGCAATAATCCAAAGTTTCAGCTTTCTCCGGCGTCCAGCAGCTGAGAAATTTCGCACACAAGATTTTTACGCAATGACGTCATACACCCGCCCTAATCACGTGACACGCCAAAAATTGAAAGAACTATCCGGCTGACCCAAGGAATATTCATATAAAATTTGAAGTCGATAGGACTTTCCGTTATCGAGATATTTTGCACACAAGACCTTGTCTATAAAATAAAACATATTTTACGTGATGACTTCATACGCCGCATTCGTTCGTTCCACTCGCGAAAAAATTTTATAGAGTCTTTCGGACCTAACAAGCAACAATCCCACCAAGTTTCAACTTTCTCCGATGTTCAGCAGCTGAGAAATTTGGCACATAAGATTTTTACGTAATGACGTCACGCACCTGCCCTAATCAGGCGACATGCGTAAAAAGTTGACAGAACCGTCCGACTAACCCAAAGAATATCTATATAAAATTTGAAGTCGATAGGACTTTCCGTTATCGAGATATTTTGCACACAAGACCTTGTTTATAATATATACATATTTTACGTGATGACGCAATACGCCGCATTCGTTTGTTCTACTCGCGAAAAAAATATATAGGGTCTTTCGGACCAACCAAGCAACAATCCCACCAAGTTTCAACTTTCTCCGATGTTCAGCGGCTGAGAATTTCGCACACAATATTTTTACGTAATGACGTCATACGCCTGCCTTAATCACCTGATATGCACTAAAAATTGACAGAACCCGCCGACTGACCCAAGGAATATTGATATAAAATTTGAAGTCGATAGGACTTTCCGTTATCGAGATATTTTGCACACAAGATCTTGTTCAAAATATATACATAATCTGCGTGATGACGTCATACGCCGCATTCGTTCGTTCTACTCGCGAAAAAAATCTACAGAGTCTTTCGGACCAACCAAGCAACAATCCCACCAAGTTTCAACTTTCTCCGATGTTCAGCGGCTGAGAAATTTCGCACACAAGATTTTTACGTAATGACGTCATACGCTTGCCCTAATCACGTGACATGCGTCAAAAGTTGACAGAACCGTCCGACCTTACCAGGGAATAATTCGATCAAGTTTGAAGTCGATCCGACGTTTCGTTCTCGAGATATCTTGCACACAACACTTTGTTCACAACAGACTCACACACACACAGACACACACAGACATGTATGTCCAAGCGGCAAATCCAGACATCCTACAAACTCAGGACACGTTTTTCAACTTTTTTATTATTGAGTTTTCGGTAAAACTTGATATGGCATATCTTGTCTATGATCAATAGACAACTTTTAAGCGAATAAAAAATTTTTTTGGTCAAACAGGGAAAAAGAAATCAACAGAAAACCGTCGAATCACGTATCCTGTCAACATAGGAAATTTATCCGGCAAACTAGGGACAAAAGCACATGTACTGAGACCTCATTTGCATAAGAAAGTAAACACAGTTTGTTTATAAACAAAGGGAGGTTTGTTTATAAACAAAGCCGATACACAACCACGTGGTAGTTAAAAAAATCATGCTAAATCGGACAATTATTTAAAATTAATAAAATATTTTTTTTTACTTTGATTCAATTTCATTTATTATTATTATTATTATTATTTGTTTGTTCATTAATGTTAAGCGTCAAACGAGGACATTGTAAACGCACGGACCATATTTGAAAATGGTACTTCAAGAACCATATAAATTTACGTTTCTGTGATAAAATACTAAAAAGAACACAAATCTCAATCACCTTTTATTTACAATCATTTTCTCTGTTCATTTATAAATTTACATTTAAAAAAATACAAATCTTTCTCTTATATACAAGCATACTTAAATAAATTAATCTCTCGAACATATATGTGGGAAAAATGAAACTTTCCTTGCTACATAAATCGTGGAAAAACTAACTCTTTTGGCTATATACATATGTACATCTCGGATAAATTAAAACTGATGAAAGTTTTTTAGGGCTTGAATAAATAGTTAAAAAAATATGCTATGAAGCAAGATCACCGTGCGAAGTTAAGACATCACAGCACAAACTTTAAAAACATTTTCAACAAGAACTCGCTGCCATGAACGAATTTAAACAAAAATCCTTTTTTGGAATTTTCCAACATTTTTCTCATTGCTAAAGTGTACTGTATGCGGGTTTTTTCACGCAGTTAATTCCCAAACACGAACCTCGTGCCAAGATAAGACTTGAACGTCACGGCACAGCCCTCTTCCCCAAATTTAAAATTTCTACCAAGTACGCTTTCTGACCACGAAACTTAGAAACAAATTAAAACAAATGCTTGCGAGGTCAAACAGCATGATTTCATAGACACATGTTCTGACTTAACATCGCAAAACTAAAAAACCTGCCCCGTAATTTCTGAAAGCTCTTGATAAATCGACAAACCCGTACCACCAATCCCACCCACCAACTCCCAATATTAAATGAGAATGTGTGTCAATACACCTTTTCCTGTCTACCTAGCAAGTGCTTTGTTTAAACCAACCGCACGAGTTTAGAGTAATAATGCCAAAACCGATGGCCCTCGATACCGACTCACAACACTATGTCCCATGTTACCACGAAGGCACTCACACTAGTAACACCATGAAAGACATCACGTTTGTCAATACACCTTTTCCTGTCTACCTAGCAAGTGCTCTGTTTAAACCAATCGCACGAGCTTAAGTAATAACGCCACAACCGATGGACCCCGATGCCGACTTACAACACTACGTCCCATGTTACCATGAAAACACTGACATTACTAACACCATGGAAGACATCACGTTTCACCGCCAGAAAATGCAAGGACAGAAACATAAGCATAAAAAACATGTTATACAATGAATAGCAACGAAGGAAGTGTATATTTATCCTTTCTAATTCGCTACCGTGCGCTTTGCGTCTTCAACATTTTTCCCTTCCCACTCAAGTTACACAGTTAGTCCCACACACAAACCCCGTGCCAAGGTAAGACTTGAACGTCACAGCACAGCCCCCCTCCCTTACTTTTATTTCTACCAAATACGCTTTCTGACAGCGAAACTAAAAACAATTTAAAACAAATACTCGCGAGGTCAAACGGCATGATTTCATAAAGACAGGTGTCCTGACTTAATATTGGAAAACGGAAAAACCTGCCCCGTAATTTTTGAAAGCTCTTGATAAATCGACAATCCCCTACCACCAATCCAACCCACCCACCCCCAATATTAAGTGAGGATGTTTGTCAATACACCTTTTCCTGTCTACCTAGCAAGTGCTTTGTTTAAACCAACAGCACGAGCTTAAGTAATAACGCCACAACCGATGGACCCCGATGCGACTTACAATACTACGTCCCATGTTACCATGAAAACACTGACATTACTAACACCATGGAAGACATCACGTTTCACCGCCAGAAAATGCAAGGACAGAAACATAAGCATAAAAACATGTTATACAATGAATAGCAACGAAGGAAGTGTATATTTATCCTTTCTACTTCGCTACCGTGCGCTTTGCGTCTTCAACATTTTTCCCTTCCCACTCAAGTTACACAGTTAGTCTCACACACGAACCCCATGCCAAGGTAAGACTTGAACGTCACAGCACAGCCCCCCTCCCTTACTTTTATTTCTACCAAATACGCTTTCTGACAGCGAAACTAAAAAACAATTTAAAACAAATACTCGCGAGGTCAAACGGCATGATTTCATAAAGACAGGTGTCCTGACTTAATATTGGAAAACGGAAAAACTTACCCCGTAATTTTTTAAAGCTCTTGATAAATCGTCAATCCCCTACCACGAATCCCACCCACCCACCCCCAATATTAAATGATAATGTTTGTCAATACACCTTTTCCTGTCTACCTAGCAAGTGCTTTGTTTAAACCAATCGCACGAGCTTAAGTAATAACGCCACAACCGATGGACCCCGATGCCGACTTACAACACTACGTCCCATGTTACCATGAAAACACTGACATTACTAACACCATGGAAGACATCACGTTTCACCGCCAGAAAATGCAAGGACAGAAACATAAGCATAAAAAACATGTTATACAATGAATAGCAACGAAGGAAGTGTATATTTATCCTTTCTACTTCGCTACCGTGCGCTTTGCGTCTTCAACATTTTTCCCTTCCCACTCAAGTTACACAGTTAGTCCCACACACAAACCCCATGCCAAGGTAAGACTTGAACGTCACAGCACAGCCCCCCTCCCTTACTTTCATTTCTACCAAATACGCTTTCTGACAGCGAAACTAAAAACAATTTAAAACAAATACTCGCGAGGTCAAACGGCATGATTTCATAAAGACAGGTGTCCTGACTTAATATTGGAAAACGGAAAAACCTGACCCATAATTTTTGAAAGCTCTTGATAAATCGTCAATCCCCTACCACGAATCCCACCCACCCATCCCCAATATTAAATGAGGATCTTTGTCAATACACCTTTTCCTGTCGACCTAGCAAGTGCTTTGTTTAAACCAATCGCACGAGCTTAAGTAATAACGCCACAACCGATGGACCCCGATGCCGACTTACACCACTACGTCCCATGTTACCATGAAAACACTGACATTACTAACACCATGGAAGACATCACGTTTCACCGTCAGAAAATGCAAGGACAGAAACATAAGCATAAAAAAAACATGTTATACAATGAATAGCAACGAAGGAAGTGTATATTTATCCTTTCTAATTCGCTACCGTGCGCTTTGCGTCTTCAACATTTTTCCCTTCCCACTCAAGTTACACAGTTAGCCCCACACACGAACGCCATGCCAAGGTAAGACTTGAACGTCACGGACACGCCTATAACTATAACTTCCATTGCTTCCACCAATTTCTTAGGTGTTTCGGTCTCCAGTGGATCATTTTGATGCGAGAAATTCCTGTCAAGAGTTGATTTAAAAGGGGAATCCAATACCAGGAAATCTAATTTGGAGAGGCTGATATCTTCATTTTCATGCGCAGTCGGCAGGAAATGAATATCAGCAGCAATGCCTTGTTTAGCTTCCTCGTAATGCTCAGGATCTGAACAGAATAAACAGAAAATGCTTTGTAGTTTGATTTTTTCAACAATTTTTCTTTAAACAAAAAACGGTTTTCTCAGGCACTTTCCATGATTAATGTTCAACTTTTTGTCAAAATATCTATGCGTGTTCTTCGTTTAATTTTTAGTTTTAAACTCCAGACAATGGTCTATATCTTTCCAGAATAAAACTCTAGCCGTGTCGAGTGTAAATTCATCCATCCTATGAACATGGGATCTTTAAAACACCGAGTAACAAATTCAATCTTACCAGTAGATATACGCGGCTCAGCAGGCGGATTTGTTGTCTCACCATGACCAATCACTGACGGCCCCACCTCCTGAGCTGATGGTTTGGTAGGTCTAGAAGGCACATTTTCTTCACTCCCTGAATGCACAATAGTTAACTTTAAGTGCTTTTGAAATAGTTCTCCACAAAGTGTTCCTTCTGTCTGGCTCCACTTTCGAAAAAAAAAAACTTGAGTAGAGAAACCCTTGAATGGCCAGCAAACTCACAACAAAAGTGCGCAGAAGATTTATGTGTCTCATGTTCCCATTTTATGAAAATAACTGTCGAGAAACGAATATGTCGTTTCGTGTGTGTGTTGCGTTAATTCATTCATCCTGTGAACAAGGGATCTTCCAAACACCGAAAAAGAAATTTAATCTTACCAGTAGATACACGCGGCTCAGCAGGCGGATTTGTTGTCTCACCATGACCAATCACTGATGGCCCCACCTCCTGGGCTGATGGCTTGGTAGGTCTAGAAGGCACATTTTCTTCACTCCCTGAATGCATAATAGTTAACTTTAAGTGCTTTTGAAATAGTTCTCCGAAAAGTGATCTTTCTGTCTGGCTCCTCTTTCGAAAAAAAAAACATGAGTAGGGAAACTAATGATCCAAAGACAGTTGTACTTCAATGACTGTCGTTTAGAATTAAACTCTTCAACCCTTGAATCGCCAGCAAACTCACAACAGAAGTGCGCAGAGGATCTGTGTGTCCTATGTTCACATTTTATGAAAATAACTGTCGAGAAACGAATGTATCGTTTCGTGTGTGTGTTGCGTCAATTCATCCATCCTGTGAACAAGGGATCTTCCAAACACCGAATAAGAAATTTAATCTTACCAGTAGATACACGCGGCTCAGCAGGCGGGTTTGTTGTCTCACCATGACCAATCGCTGACGGCCCCACGTCCTGGGCTGATGGTTTGGTAGGTCTAGATGGCGCATCTTCTTCATTGCTCGATTCTATAACAACATGAACTGACTATGAACTGGAAAATCCTACAATCCAAAGCAACCAACATTGAAAGTGCCTCTTGTGAAGACTGCTATACACTATGCATAAAACTGAGACCTGTCCAGTATGATACTATGTCATTCAATACCAAGAACAAGTAAATAAATAAATAAATAAACTTAGAAGTAATATTATTACGAAATTGAGTTGACCCGTGGCGAAAGTGGCCAACTGGCAACAACATCAAAACAACAAGTCAAATAAACGCTCGACTATTTATTATCAATAAGCAGGTATGAATCTAACCAACTTGAGAGACCGCGTATTTGAAAGGAAAATTGCTAAATTTGTGAACTGTTTTCCTCAGATTTTCTCGTGGCAAAATTTCGCCATCAAAATTTTTTCTGGTGGCGAAATGTCAAAACTGGTCACCGCTAATGTCGAACCCTGAATAACAGAAGCTCTAACCGAGAATCAAATGCGACTGGTCCCGTAACTTCAATAATTTCATCGCTTCTTTCCAACCTTGCCTTGAAAAAAATTAACATCGATACTTTGACCAAAGACATGTTTATCTTTTTAATCACCAGTCTCTATTTACAGGTACATCTTAAATGCAATAAACCACTTCAACTGCAAATTCGTAAAAGCATAGGCATCTTGTAAACATTTAATGCTAACCAAACGTAAAAATTTTTAACACAAAGGATGGTAAGATCAGATTGGTATTGAATAATACAAGTCTGTTTCTCGAAAATAAAAGCATGCAATACATGCAAATGAACTAAGTTATACAGCTAACACGAATTCTGTGATACAGGGGAGGAGCTCACAAGGCGTCCTTTGTTCACATTCTCTTAAGTCGAACTTCACACAAGGGTGTGTATCTTTCGGAAAACTGTTTCGTGTGTGACCCGAATTTATCAATCATGCGAACATGTACACTTTGAAACACTAAAATGTTATGTCTCTTAGAGCGCGGGGGACCTTAACAAACGGCAAGCGGTTTCTTACATGCAATCAACGTTAGCAGCTTCAAATCCGTCACGCTCAATCCCACCCCCCCCCCCCCCCTCCAAAGGTTCTTACGGGCCCGTACATGTAAATAAATCTGAATGTAAAAGTGCTTGGCAAAACGTCCCAGGCATGCATGCAATCAAAGCACATGCGAAAACACCTTCTATAATCTCCTCATCGTACATCTGAGATATTTAACTTGGGGACACACAATGCAGTAAAACCAAGCTGTGTTATTTTGTAAACTATGCATTAGGGGTTAGGGGAACTTAACAAAATCAAACAATCAACAAGATCGTTCAAGGACTGAAAATATGCTAACACGTCATTTTTTGACCAATTGAACATCGACATGGGCAAAGTTTCTATGGATATATGGCACCCAAAGAATATATTTTTTCCTGAAGTTTAGACACACACGGAAAGATAAGGTGAGATCGTCATTTTACAGTTGGGTACTTGGGCTTTTGTTGTATTTAAGTCTTATGTTTCCAGCTTTGACAAACTGATAGACCCTGCTGACGAAAGAAAAAAAAATTACTCATTCTTAACTAAAAAGTACCGATGTCTGGGTTAACTGGAAATGGCTTCAGTTTTTTGCTGTCCGTTACCGTGTCCCATCTGACAATGAAGTAATTGAAATGACACATCACTTCAAATCGAGAACAAGATTATCAACCCTAAAGTTGCACTACCAGACACTTGACTCCGCTGACACGAAAGCTATTTTTAAATGACCGTTCGCTTTCATTTCACCTCATACATAATGTTAAATATAAGACTTATAAGCCTTTCCTTCCTACTGTTGAAAGTTTAGACAAATATATATACAACAACATTGATAAGATTTGTGGTATCTAATAATAATCAAAACGCATTTACTTACTCGTATTTCGTCGAGAGGAACTTCACTTTCAGGAAGGATTTCGCACAAAAGTCTACTTTTGCCGGCCACCATGATCTGCCCCAATAGTAGAGAACGATGTCACCTCTCTTGTAAATGGACAACGGAACGAACTGCACCTCCGGCACTTTCGGCTTCCAGTTTTTCTTACGAGGCATCTGAAAATTTACAGCCACCATGGTTAATTCCTTCAGTAAGTCTTACTTACATGGGAACAAAACTCGGAATTATCACACTCTCTTTCATACGAACAGATAAATCATGGATAATGAAACAAAAAAAAAATATGTGCGTCAAAAATTAGGCCTTTAAGAGAATCTGGAGAGAAACAGCAACGTCAAGTCAGTAATTTTCACACCGGCACAACGTGCAAACACAGGCAAGTTTTAACAAAAAGTTCGTTAAATACGCCTCGAACGCAAGGGACGGAAAGCAAATGAAACAAAGAGGCATTTCGACCCGGGTATTTAAGTACTATGTTTGCAACTTCGACAAACGGATAGACCCTGCTGACGAAGATAAAAATTACTCATAAAAAGTACCGATGTCTGCGTTGACGGCTAATGGCTTCAGTTTTTTTGCTGTCCGTATTTCAGCCTAAGTACTGAAAGATTCAGTTAACCCATTGCTGACACTTTACCGCAAACTTCCTGCAGAGAGCACCCCTCTTTTGGGGAAATCCAGGACAGATCCCAGCTTAATAATAAATAAGTATTCCAGTAAAACTAAGTTCCTCGCAGGCGTGCAATCACAGGATTTCAATCAACAATTGAGTAGCTTGGACAGTTACGGCTACATGACGAAAATCTCAAAATAATCCCTCGTTGCACAGATCCACTATATAATGTTTCTGAGGACATGAGGACAATTAAATCGGTTCAGTGGTTATAAAAAAGTGTCGACGGCGGACAGACGGACCCGAATTCTAGAGTCCCCCGCTTCGCGCTGGCGAGGGACTCATAAGCCAATTCACTTTGACTTTTTCCGAAAACTTTTTGCGTTTCCACTGAATTCAGTTGGGATTAAGATATTATAAAGAAATGATAGAAAAAAACCGGCTAAAATCACCAAAATTCCATTTTGCCAGTAACATATTTCCACGTTGGTTATTAAAGAGACTGAATAATATGTAAAATAGTTTTTAAAAGATCATATGATGGCTTTGTAAATTTAAAAGTGTGCATGTTGAAAGAAAACTTTGATGTTTTTTCCTCATCAGTTTTTATAATTTATCCCAAGTTTGCAGTTGAAACAAACCACCGGAAAAAACCGAAAGTGCGAATTAGCTTATATAAGCACTGCTCTGGGGTCGTTGACTTCGTCGCAAAAGATAGATAATACCAACACGTATATAAATACAATAACAGCCGAAATTCTTCTCACATTATGAAAAACAAATTGGAAATCAGCTTTCTTTGCACAACATTCAACTGTGAACTTCTTAGAGCCACATTTCCAAAATTTCTATTCCTTTGCATGTTTGAAAGGGCCATTATAGGAGGAAAAAAGCTGTGATTTGGCATTTTAGTTTGGGACGAAAATTTTAAGTAAAATGCTAACACAGGCTTACTTGCACACTCGCAACTTTAACCACAGATGAATCAGGTTTTACAAAACAAATGAATGCAACTTACGGTTAAATTCTGGCGTTGTTTTTCCAAAAATTGAACACACTTCAATATCCAACATGTCAGCTTGGAATCACTTTTGCTAATGCGCACAAAGACGCGGTAGAAAGTAAAACCGCGAAATTCTCGGGGGGTAGTAACTATTTTCCTGCTGACATAAGACTTTATAAGACTTCAAAACAGAGGTAAAAAAGGCCCATTATTGCCTGAAAATATAAATCTATGTATTTTTGCAAATGTTGCCTAAAAATTGAAAGTCATACAATATAAATATTTAATTACTTTAAACTTTCACGGACCCGTTGACACAGATAATGTACTTTCCCAAAATATCGCGCATGCGCTGCATTAGCATGACACATAAACAAAGAATGGGGACGCACATCAGGGATGTAAAGGGTGTAAAAAAATCATGTCAAATTAAGACTTCAAGAACACTGCTCAGCCGGACAGAATAAAATATATTTGAATTTTTATCAACAGACTTTACAATGTTGAGCCTGTTATACGAAAGAATACCAGTATATATTTCATTGTTTATTTGACATAAACAACACATCCTCCCTATATTGAATGGGCGAATCCCGTAGTTCATCTAGACGAGCCGTGTCTTATGTCCGCATGTAGACAAAACAGTTCTTAAAAGTTGAATTATGTTGAACTGAGAATATGGAAGCTCGGGTCTTCATTTCTTTTTCCAGCCCCCTCATAATAATAATCGTTCCCACTTGGCTGATATTACAATATAATCTGCTCAAACGCATGTTTAGGCTTTTACATACATGATGAGGCCGGCATAAAGTTATGTAGGGTAAAGAATAATAGTTTTTACATTGCAAGGCCTCCTATATTAGCACAATCTACAAAATAGACAGTGTCCACTCGTTGAATTCAAGACAGTTGCTTTCAAACTTTACATATTCTTTTTATAACTAATAAAAACGCAGTTGTTAAGTAGACTAAAGTGCAGCAAAGGAAAAATACATTTCCTCTTTATATTTTACATACATTGAGTGGGAAAAGATTCTTTAAAATCTGTGCTTCCTGTGTCCCAACTTGCGAGGAAATGTATCCTTATTATTTCGAGAAATTCTATCAGGGGAATTAGGGGAATTTTTGAAAAAAATACACTATTTATCTGACAAATAAAATACAAATAACACAAAAATCAAACGGTTCTTTATTATATAATCCTAAATGGCAAAAAGAAGTTACCAGAAAGCATTTTTTCTAGACGCTGTGTAAGACGTTATAGAGGCAATACATAGTCTAATTTCGAATAAGTTATTTCGTTATTTATTTACCATAAAAGCAAAAAAAAAAAGGACAACTAGAAAAAGAAAGGAAATCTTTGTTTTTATTTTTTAGGTCATGTGTCGAAGATGTGTTCTTATTCTTGAAGAAACGAAGTTTTTAGAGGGACCGAAAATGTAAACAGAGGTGACCTAGTTGAAACAAGGGGCCGGGTACTTGAGGTTTACTAGGGGCGTCAGCTTTTTTAATTAAAACAATCTAATATATAATAACATCAATTAGCATCACTAAAAGGAAATAAAATGAATTATGTTTTTATTTATATTATTGAATAGTTTGAAATAAACTTCATACCAAGAAATGTTAGAAAATAACAGTTAAAACATCCGCCGCAACAAAGTGTCATGGTGGCACCCCAACAGAGTCGTCTCCCCCACCACGTGTTCTCAAGGTGTTGTCATTTTCCCCAACGCTGATTGGCTGGGAATCAAGAATGGGGACAGACATCAGGGTGTAAAAAATCATGTCAAGCTAAGACTTCAAGAACACTGCTCAAACGGACAAAATAAAATATATTTAAATTTTTATCAACAGACTTTACAATGTTGAGCCTGTTATACGAAAGAATACCAGTATATATTTCATTGTTTATTTGACATAAACAACACATCCTCCCTATATTGAATGGGCGAATCCCGTAGTTCATCTAGACGAGCCGTGTCTTATGTCCGCATGTAGACAAAACAGTTCTTAAAAGTTGAATTATGTTGAACTGAGAATATGGAAGCTCGGATCTTCATTTCTTTTTCCAGCTCCCTCATAATAATAATTGTTCCCACTTGCCTGATATTACAATATAATCTGCTCAAACGCATGTTTAGGCTTTTACATACATGATGAGGCCGGCATAATATAAAGTTATGTAGGGTAAAGAATAATAGTTTTCACACTGCAAGGCCTCCTATATTAGCACATTCTACAAAATAGACAGTGTCCACTCGTTGAATTCAAGACAGTTGCTTTCAAACTTTACATATTCTTTTTATAACTAATAAAAACGCAGTTGTTAAGTAGACTAAAGTGCAGCAAAGGAAAAATACATTTCCTCTTTATATTTTACATACATTGAATGGGAAAAGATTCTTTAAAATCTGTGCTTCCTGTGTCCCAACTTGCGAGGAAATGTATCCTTATTATTTCGAGAAATTCTATCAGGGGAATTAGGGGAATTTTTGAAAAAATACACTATTTATCTGACAAGTAAGATACAAATAACACAAAAATCAAACGGTTCTTTATTATATAATCCTAAATGGCAAAAAGAAGTTACCAGAAAGCATTTTTTCTAGACGCTATGTAAGACGTTATAGAGGCAATACATAGTCTAATTTCGAATTAGGCATTTCGTTATTTATTCCACCAAAAAAGCAAAAAAAAGGACAACTAGAAAAAGAAAGGAAATCTTTGTTTTTATTTTTTAGGTCATGTCTCGAAGATGTGCTCTTATTCTTGAGAAAACAGAAGTTTTAAGAGAGACCGAAAATGTAAACAATGGAAACGGAAGTAACCTAGTTCAGACAGGAGGCCGGATTTACTAGGGGCGTCAGCTTTTTTTAATTAAAACAATCTAATATATAATAGAGTCAATTAGCATTAAAACAAGGAAATAAAATGAATTACTTCTTTATTTATATTATTGAGTAGTTTGGAATGAACTTCATACCAAGAAATGTTAGAAAATAGCAGTTGAAACATTCGGCGCAACAAAGTGTCATGGCGGCACCCCCAACAGAATCGTCTCCCCCACCACGTGTTCTCAAGATGTTGTCATTTTCTCCAAAGCTGATTGGCTGGGAACCACGTTGCGCAGACTCATTAAAACTTGATGAATATTTCACACTCGAAAAATTGAAGCGCCCCCTATAGTTTACACACTTTTTCGAGTGTATAGCTTACACAGTGGATTTTGAGTGTAAACAGTACATAAAAAGCAGAATGGGGACATTGCAGATTCGAAATGACAGCACCAAGTTAACACCATACACAAATTTTCAGCGCTCTTCAACAGAGGACATGGCATTTTGTCCTCACTTGAAGGTAAGGTCCTCAGTTAAAAGGTCTGTACTTGTGTTTTCACACGATTTGTGTCCTGTGTTTGCCACTCGGACAAACTCACACACGTACACACACCCACACACACAGAACGTACAAACACTATATGTCTCCCCTTGGTCGGGGAGACATAATTCCTTGCTTAGAAGTACAATATTGGCGAGCCCAAAAAATTGAAAAAATCGCCAAAAATACATTTTTACAGAAAATGAAGAAAACCTTCGCAATAAAGATTTCCACTATATGTGGGTTCTTCTTGCCGCGTGTCAGCCTAATGGAACAAACTGTTTCGGAGAAATCGCAACAATATGGCCAAAGAACTTAAAAATAAAAAATTTAAAAAATCGCCAATAATACGTTTTCAACGGAAATGAAGAAAAACTTCGCGGTAAACATTTGCACTATATGTGAGTTCTTCTTGCCTCGTTTCAGCCTAATCCGACAAACTGTTTCGGAGATATGGCAACAATATGGCCAAAAAACTTTAAAAATCAAAAATTTTAAAAAGCGCCAAAAATACATTTTTACAGAAAATGAAGAAAAAACAGTAAACATTTCCACTACATATGGGTTCTTCTTGCCATGTTTCAGCCTAATCCCACAAACTGTTTCGGAGATATCGCCCCCTCCCATGTTCAAAAATTTGCCAAAAATGGAATTTTTGAAGGAAGGAAAAAAAACACGGGCATCATCTAGACATGTACCCCAATATGTATATGTTACAGTAAATCTGTGTAATCAGTAATTTCACGTAATTCCTAAAACTTTTAGGAATTACGTGAAATTACTGTCGGGGCCAGGATTTACGCGAAATTCCTAAAATCTGCAGGAATTTCATGTAATAACTGAAACAGGAGGTCAGTAATTACACGAAATTACTAAACTGTGAATTAAACAAAAACAATGTGTTAACGTTTTATTAATCCAGCCGACTTTGTCGGACTTGGTTAGTCGTATCACTATAAGGGGCTTGAATGTCTGTGCGTGTGTGCGTATGGTAAACTTTTTCTTTAAAATGCTATTCCTCCTACAGTTTTGCTCCAGTCGTTTTGATATTACGCAAGAATGTTTCCTGGTTGGTCCCCCACCTAGCTATTACTTTTTTTGACGATTAACGAAGAACTGAAAAAATGGCGGCACTTTTTGTACCCGTTTTTACCCTATTTCTAAAGTGCTACTCCTACAGTTTTACTCCAATCGTTTAGATGTTACACAGGGATGTTCCCCAGAGGTGCGCCTACCAGAGGATTAATATTTTTCGCGGTTCGCCAAAAACCGCCGAAATGGCGGAACTTTGAAGTTTGGCAAAAACTGGAATAAATGGTAGTAAATAACTGAATTGTCAAACCATTCATGAGTCTAGGCCAAACCCCCCCCCCCCCGACCGAAATCCCCCCGGCCCTAACCCCCCCCCCCGTCAAACCCCCCCCCCCCCGACTAAAACCCCCGGCGGCCTAAACCCCCCGACCCAACCCCCCCCCCCCCGTTCTCAAAGAAAATGTGTAATGATAATTTGCTATGGCGCCTCTTTTCGCACTCGTACGAAACACAGCCATTTGCTAGATTTTTTTTTTTTTTTTTGCTTTACGTACAAATGCCCTTGGTACAATATCTTTGGATTCCGTTCAGCAGATGTGATGTATTCCATGATGGTAGCGTGATTTTTCACAGCAATCTGGGTCACTAAATTACCAATTCAAGTGAATCACAATGGATGTAAGTCAAAGGCTTGTCAAGTGTTAAATAGACCTGAGAACCGGGGGGTTTTTGGTCGGGGGGTTTAGGCCGCCGGGGGGTTTTAGTCGGGGGGGGGGGTTTTGACGGGGGGGTTAGGGCCGGGGGGGGGTTTCGGTCGGGGGGGGGGGGTTTGGGCCTGTTCCCACCATTCATTTCTCTCAGTCTTTTTCAAATAGTTATAAAATTTTAATCGAAAGTTTCTTAGGTGCTTCGCCACCTGGACTTTGCTTTTTCGCAAATGCCAAAAATTGTAAAATTGTGTAAATGTCGGTAAATACGTGAATCGTCAAAACTCAATCTCTCCAACATCCCTTTTCGGGTAGCTTAGACCCGGAAAAACTCGTTTTTGTGTATTAAAATTATGAAAAAGTTACGTTCAGAAATAAAGTTCTTCATTTTTTTTTATCCTAACAGTACTCGTTTCAGAATTTTTCCCTCTTTCCTTGTTTGGTAACTCGACTGGGTCATGTCCTAGGACATGCTTGTTTAATAAACCTCAAGACTTGAATCAACACTGCAGTGATGAAATACATCGCTTCTACCATGGTTTCAAATACAAAATGCATGTCTTTACTCAAATCAACTACAGAATGCATGTCTTCACTCAAATCGAATACAAAATACATGTCTTTACTCAAATCAAAACAAAGGCATCATGGTCAAATAGAGTTCTAACAATGTTTCGAATACAGAAACACATGTCTTTACTGAAAGCAAATGCTGACATGAGGGACTCACGAGTGATCTTAGCTTTGTAACTTTGCAATTCGAGATGAAAGCAAAGGTCTCAATATGTAATTCCATCTCCGGCAAATGACACCAAATGTCACCTTAGGTGAGTGAGTTCACGAATTGCAATTCAAGATGAAAACGGACTCACGAAGGTTGAAATAATCTATGACAAGCTGAGTTCATGTGAGCGCATTCCTCCATTTTTTTGCCGTTTAACTTTGTTCGACTTCCATTACCAGTGTTGCCACGGAGTCGTCAAGAAAAAAAAGGATAAAAAAAAGGATAAAAAAGGATAAATTTGAGAAAAAAAAGTATGAAAAAAAGGATAATTCATATTATGCTGAAGATCGAGAAAACATTAATGTTAATCATATTGCATCATTTTTTTTGTAATTTCAAGGTTCGCGCTGGGTTCTCAGGAAAGTGAGTCAAAGGGAAAGTGTGACTCAGGTCCAGAAAAACTCGGTGGGTTCCGAAACTTGTACTTCACAAATTTATAAAGGAATCTGGTCAAATTGTGCCAAAAGAAGAGTTTTGAAAATTGGTACTAAATATTTTAAATGCCCCCATTTAGCCAATTTTTAGCGGATCGCCAAAAAAAAAAGTAATTTTTCAAGACAGGCCTAACTAGAGAATAAATGTTCAAAATTGGAAAGGAATCGGATCAAAATTGTGGGAGAAGAACCATTTTGAAAACTGGCAATCGAAAAATTTTAAATGCCCCCAATTTAGCCAATTTTTGGCGGATCGCGAAAAAAAATTTTTTAAAGAGAGGCCTACCTGCAGAACATTCCATCCGATCAAAACTGAGGGAGAAGCAGCATTTTAATCTAAGTAAAAGTTTACACACGTACATACGTACATACAGACGACAGATATCCCTCTATTGATGTGATAAGACCAGCCCGACATGGTCGGCTGGTCTAAAAAAAAGGTGCGTACGTACTTTATCGATGGTCCCTAGGGACATGCAACTCAAACTGATAGAATGAAGTTATTGAAAATCATTCAAGAAATAACAAGTTTGTCCAAGGACAAAGTCCCAGCTTACGAAAAGAAATAAGACCAATTCCAGTGTGCATGAGCAAGGGAATTTCCCTGAAAATTTGGGCTTCAAAAGACGAGACGGCAAAAGGCTAGCTCAATAATTAATTTAGCACCGGACCAGAACATAGACCGATAAATGCATACAAAGATTTGTTTCCCAGAAAAAGGGGATAAAATTTTTTGTATCTCTGGTAGACTGGATAGTCTGCCATAGATACCTTCAAACAACGCTCGTATTTCGGATCAGCGCGCATATTTATGTCTCGATGCACGTTTCTTATTGAAACAAGAGCGCATGTTTATTTAATTTGCGTTGATGCTCGGTTCTCATTTTGGAACTGTGCACATGTTTATTTCACTTGCGTTGATGCGCGGTTCGCAATTCCGACCAGCACTCATGCTTATTTACCTTTTGTCGATGTGTGGTTCGCATTTCGGACCAGTTTGCATGTTTATTTAACTTGTGTTGATGAGCAGTTCGAATTTCGGACCATTGCGAATGTTTATTTAACTTGCGTTGATACGCGGTTCGAATTTCGGACCAGTGCGCATGTTTATTCAACTTGCGTTGATTAGCAGTTCGAATTTCGGACCATTGCGCATGTTCATTTAACTTGCGTTGATGCGCGGTGCTTATTTTGGACCAGTTCGGATGTTTATTTGTCTTCCGTCGATGCGCGGTTCACATTTCGGATCAATGCTCATGTCTATTTAACTTGCATCAATGCACAGTGCTTATCTTTGACTACTGCGCATGTTTATGTAACTTGCATCGATGTCCGGTTGTTAAATGTGACCACTGCGCAAGTTCATTTAACTTGTGTTTACGCGCTGTAGGAGGAGATTCATTTAATTTTTTTCAAAAATTCCGAAAAAAAAAAATTCGAAAGTTTTACCAATTCTCTCAAAAAGTAGCAAGCCGTATGCATGACCCCTAGAAACGGCTCATATTAAAAATAAATGAACTCTGATAAAAAACGCAGGAGGAAATGCAGTTTGAATTTTTTTCTTCAAAAATTCCTTGATCGACTCAAAAAAGCACAAGCCGTATTCACGACACCCTAAGCATGCCTCAACCCCAAAATAAATGATGTCTGATCAAAAGTGTAGGAGAAGATACACTTTGAGGTAGCTTCATCAAAAATTCCCCCCAAAATCAAAAATTTCCAAGTTGAGTCAAATAGCACAAACCCTATGTCCGACCCACCTAATGATGAATCATACAAAAAAATAAATGAAATCGGATAAAAACTGTAGGAGGAAATGCATATTGAAGTCTTTCTTCAAAAATTCCCTAAAAATACAAAAATTGTCGGATCGACTAAAAAGTGCAAGCCATATGCTCAACCCCTTAGGGACGCCTCATATCAAAAGAAAAAAAACGAAATCCGTTCAAAACTGTAGGGGGGAAATGCATTTTGAAGTTTTTTCTTCAAAAACTCCCTAAAAATATAAAAAAAGCACAAGCCATACGCACGACCCTTTAGAGGTGCCTCATACCAAAAATAAATGACATCGGATCAAAAATGTAGGAAGGGATACATTTTAATTTCTTTTTCTTAAAAAATTCCCCAAAAATTTAAAAAATAAATGACATCGACTCAAAATTGTAGGAGTAGATGCATTTTGAATTATTTTCGAAAATTTTGCTTAAAAAATTCCCCAAAAATTCAAAAAATCACCCGATCGACAAAAAAAGCACAAGCCGTATGCACGACCCTTTAGGGGTGCCTCACATCAAAAATAAGTGACATAGGGTCAAAAATGTAGGAGGAGATACATTTCAAATTTTTTTTCTTCAAAAATTCGCCAAAAATTCAAAAATCATCGGATCGACTAGAAAAGCACAAGCCGTATGCACGACCCCTTAGCGATGACTCACACCAAAAATAAATGACATCGGATCAAAATTGTAGGAGGAGATGCATTTTGAAACAAGTTTACTAAATAAACCACTAACTAACTAACTAACGGACGCCATCCGCAAACCGATAGGAATAAACCAGCTTACGTGTAATGTAAGCTGGGCTAAAAACTACTCAACATCATTTGGAATACTGGATATTTTACAGTGTGATAAGACATTGAATAAGTTTACAGAATATATGTATCAATTCCATGAAAAAAATACCCTTTCTCTACAGATGTATTGATTTTAACAACAGACGCTGCAAAAAAGTTGGAAATTACCTACATGTACAGTGTAAGAGCGGTTAATATTGTGGCCTAATCATGACTAGGGTGAGAAAAAATTATAGCAGAAAAAAAAATATAACTAATTAGAAAAAAATGATATTTTGAACGAAAAAAGAAAATGAAAAAAAAGTACCAAAATAAAAAAAAAGGATGAAAAGCGAAAAAAAGGATTAAAAAAAGGATGAAAATTAAAAAAAAGTATAAAAAAAAGTATTTAAGGATAAAAAAAGGATAAAATCGGGCTTTTTCAAAAAAAAGGATAATCCTTTTAAAAAAGGATGATGTGGCAACACTGCATTACGCATATTTACTAACTGATGTTTAGGAAATTTGTGAAATAAAACACCCTTGAAAACAGTAAATACATGAAATTCCTGAAGATTTTAGGAATTTCGCGTAATTCCTGGCCCCGACAGTAATTTCACGTAATTCCTAAAACTTTTAGTAATTACGTGAATTTACTGATTACACAGATTTACTGTAACACATATATGTTTTGGGAAAAATCCACTCATTAATTTCATCAGAACTCACTGCGGACGGACGGACGCACCAAATGCTATATATGTCTCCCTTAGGGGGGAGACACATAAATCACTTTTAACTACTACTGAGCATCTCACAGGTACCTGACAAGATGGCAGAATGTTCTTCAACGCTCTTATAAGGAATGTTAAAAAGCTTCTTTAAAAAACATTAATATGTAGTATACGACGCAAACTTGTCACGTGGAGAAATTTCAAAAACATACTTCAAAACCAAATCAGGTTATCGTTCTCAAGTTTATTTGAAACTAAATCCGCTACTCTATGTATAAATGATTACATCTAAGAATCAAAATCAGATTTAACAACGATTAATTAATTGTATTGCTAGTGTTCTATAATTTTACAAGCTCTGTCATTTTTTAGCCTGGCTTCGTTTCTTTAGATTTTCCATGTAGATTCCCAGGCTTTTTTGGACGAGTGGGGTGTTGGCGAAGTTTACAAACTGTTGTATATCCGCTTCTTTGTTTTGTACTAGCTTCTCTAGAGTTGCTTGCCGCACCCGTTGTTTTGCTAAAGCACGGGCCATACCTGTAACAACAATCCAGTGTTAAAATCTTACTCCGCGGGTGGAGCGGGTGGGGGTTGGAAGCTCACGATATAAATATCTGAACCTATATCGGATGTAACTACACATTTTCTCGGTCCCAGCAATGTAGTTATAACAAGGTGATACCTCAGCTTGTTTGTTTACCGGGAATCTGGAGCCACTGCCCTATCTCCTGTTTGGCCGCCTCAAGCACCTCGCCTTCGGGAACGAGCCTATCGACCAAGCCTTTTTCCAGCGCCTCGCTTGACGTGTACATGTAACCAAGCATTAGTGATTTCTCCGCCTCGCGCATGCCAACCGTGTTCACAAACGTGTCTTGAAACCTGCAAACAAATCAAAGGTGTGCATCAAGCGCTTTAAAAAGGTGCTTCCGCAAACCCTGCAAACTTAACCCTACCATTATAGTAATAGGTTATAATGACGTCTTTGCGTGTTGTCTTTAACGGTTTCTGACTGCGAGTGTTGTCTTGGCTTGTTTCCGTTAATCTGAGGCGTGAATGGATAGCTATTTTAGAAAAATGGAATAACATGAATCGTTTTGAACAAACAGCACTTAGTATATGTTTCTACCTACATGTGTTGTTATTATGGACAGTGGAATTGACTTCTACACGTTTAAAATTGGCTGCTTCAGTTTATCAAAATTTGAAATTATTTGAAGACAAGTTTCTCTCACACATTCATTATGCGACACGAGCTGAAAAAATCAAACACGCTCACTTACCAAGATGGTGCAACGATTCCCTAAAAAAGAAAAAAATCCACAGTAACATCAATATGAATAGATGTACATGCTTGGGTTCAGGTTTGGTACCATTCTAGACTAATCCTTCATAAAAAATATTCCGAATCAGGTAACGGGTTTAACGATTCATAATTTCAACATAAAGAAATTTTTTATGTAAAAGGCTTCGTTATGACACAACTTCAGAATATCATCAATCGATTCTCTGTACAATCAAAGCCACAGGTCAACACAGTGACTCTCCAAGGTGGCTACACTTGCCTCAATTTGCCAATATGACCTACTTTTTAAAGTTCAAAGCCATCACAATAAGTATTGCTTGTTTATTTGCAAATAGTGCGATAATTAAAGGCAATTAACATGGCAAGCCAGGGATAAATTCGTGAACGCTTACAAGCTTCGTCTCGTTTAAGCCGATGGAATAATTGCCCTCCGCCATGATCCGGAAGTCACATGACACCGCCAACAAGCACCCACCGGCCGGACTGTTGCCCTGGTAACAACATATATTTGCCGAGAATTTTATCACAAAGATATGTAAATATCTTCCATCTGTCCACTCTCAGACGTACACCTCTTAATGGCATTGCATAGACGAAATAAGCAACTTACGTCGGAGAGAAGATACATAGATGATATTGGAGAAGGAATTTTTAACAACACTCGAAACAACTGCCCAATCCACACCGGAAAGAAACCTTGGGAACTTAGCAAATCACATTTATTCAAGAGCAGGGATTTATAGAACTCCTAAAGGATTTAATTTCAACCCTCTTTTTGTATACCATAAAATGGTAAAACCAACAACAAATTAGGCCTCCACCCCTTCAACCCCCTCATCCCACAAGACTCTCCGGGGAAACAAATTGGGTCACGCTAGAGTTAAACAGGGTTTTACCTCAACTTCAAAATCTTTACGTCCCAGGGACGCCACGCTTCCATATTTTTGCGTTCCCCATGATTTTTTGCGTCCCTCAATTTGCACCCTGATTTGTTTGTGTCCCTTTATTTGAATAAGCACAAAGGCTGTATGTTTGGGGGGGGGGGGGTAAGAGGTAACGCATACAGTTGCAGTTCACACTATCTTTTATTACCAAACCAAGAAAATTCTAAAAGCAATGAGTTCTGATCTAAGCAAGCCTGCTTTTCATATTATTTAACAATCTGGCAGCGTCGGTAAAATCAAATTGTTCTATGGCTGGTCCTTTCAGTTTGATGAACAATAAACGGTTCAGCCGCTCAGGGTTTAGTCTGCGTCTGTTTCTATTGCGTTTTAAACCAAAAATCTTCTTTCACATGCAACAGACGAAACCGGTATAACCAGGGCCGGTTTGCACAGCAACGCAAAATCGGAAAACTGAATATGGAATCGTTAATGAGCAATTTTGAAAAAGCGTGGGTCGAAATTCGCCGGGGCCCGAGGCCCAATAATTTCATGCCGGGCCTCACGATTTTCGAGACTTGGGGCCCGGCGGGATTTTTTTCGGAAAGGTCTATGTTAATCGTCAATATAAATGACTTTCTCAGAAGAGGATATATGAGTGTCAAAGTCAAAATATAAGTCAAAAGTCAAAATATAATAAAAACAATAAAAAGGCAAACTGAAGACTTTGTATTACCGGTATGGGTACGAATAGTTAAGAGACATAAATTACATTTATGGGAATATCGTCATTTTTCTAATATAAAGCCTATATCTATTCGGGCCCCAGGATTTTCGGTCGGGCCCCCAGAAATTGGTAAAAATGGTTAATTTCGAGCCCTGCAAAAGCCTCAAAAGTCAGCGTGTTTCTGTAAGACCGTACAAAGTGCTTTAACTGTAGATAGTTTTTTTTCAGTAATAATGCACGTGTGAAAACAGATTTTTTATGCGTCCACTGGGACGCAAGCTCAAAATTCTTTTGCGTCCTGGGACAATTTTTTTTGCGACATTGACGCGCAAATCCGCGTCCCGTAAACCCCTGGTTGAAATACCAAATCTTTCTAGTTTTTATGTGTTATATTTAATTTTCCGTCTATTAAATGAACAGCGAATACCCAAAGTCATCAAGTTTCCTACAATAATTGTTACGAAACATGATTTCATATTTCGGCAGAATAGTGTTAACAAAGTCCAAGGACATGGGTGGGTCGGCTTACGCTAATGGCCGCTATCGTAACGAGGCGGCTACCGTAGAGCCTGAGCCAGACATCCTGCAGCGTCGACCAGAATTCGCGCAGGCGATCTTGCTGCGGCTTGTACATCTCCAGGATGTCCAGTCCTGCGCTAAATACATGAGGCACACTCTGCAAACAAAATCATAATATAACATCAAAACAGGCCTCATTCTCTTCATAACACCACACCCTATATGCACTAAATGAGATGCCCATGAATTTGGCTCTGCAATAGAAAACAGGGACTATTTTCCTGCCGACATGTACCCCAAAAAGGTACACCAGGAAAACCAGCAGCACTAGCGTGTAATGATACAATGCGACCCTCGCCTTATTCATTGAAATGCACTGAAAACCCATGACACGAATCTGTAAGGCAAAGGCTCTTGTCATTATTAACAGTTTTGCCTGTAACGTGGTTGGATAAGGTTTTCAGAAGATATGTCTGAAAAATGATGAATAAATAAAATGAAATTTTTCACTGGTTTCCTTTCACAGTCGACTTGTGATAAAAACATACTTACTATGACAAAAACTTTTATTGCGGGATAACTTATTTTTTCATCATATTTTCACTCTAATCTGAGGGTTGTAATGAATTTAAGCCACACTTACTGAAGTAAGGATAAGGCCGTTGCAATTCTTATCGGCGTCTAATTGATCCAGAGCCGTTCGGATCTCCGTTAGTGTTTCCAGGCTAAGGCTATTCACAGGTTTCTTTCGCATGGACAACACAGCCACTTCTAAAAATAAACAGCACAATTCATTTTGTCAGCGGAAGTGAAACATTGAATATGTTTAATTAACATGTCTACATTGAGCAGTTAGCAAACAAGTCGGAACCGAATCTTGTGACTTGTCAATATCCTAACTTTTACACAACATTCACACATTCTTTTCTGTAGAAATTTGACTCTTAAGCAGCCGCCAACTACAGAAATACAAGGCTACAAGAATGAAATTTTCAGGTACATTTTTAAATATCTGTCCCTTGTTTTTATTTATTTATTTATTTATTACTATTTTTCACGTGTTTATAACGCGATTACAATGGTGGTAACCCAAAGCGCAACAATAGATAAAGAGGCTGCAAACATTAAGTTATAAAACATTCTTTTCAACCACATAATATGTAATATCAAAATTTAATCACGAAAAAAAAAAAATAATAATAATAATTATTATTATTTTTATTAATTTTATACACTGAAGTGGAATATTACGGTGAATCCAGTGAAACTGGAGCTCATGAACACAAAAAGTAAATAAATCCTTATTATTATTATTATTATTATCATTATTATTATTATTATTATTAATGATTTATTTGTATTTCTCAAGAGGAAAGGAATGTTATCTACATTCTTACTTGACTGTGCATCTAAGTCCAGGGTGAGGTCTTTGAATGGCTCTGATGAAAAACATCTCACACCGAAGTTCCTCATATGGCGCAGATTCGTGAAGCCTCTACTTACTGCTAACATGGTTTATGTCGTTTGTATTACCTACAAACAAAACGTAGTTTCAAGAATTTTTTTAACCAAAAAGAAATGAGCTGTGATTACCCCTCAGGTTAATTTACTTCCAAGGCTTCCACGGAGCAATTTCACAAATAAACCTTTTCACTTGTACATATTGTTGCCTTTCCATACGGTTTAAATCCAATGGCTTCCTTGATTACAGTCTAATTTTCATATATCTGCGTGCAACTTTTAATTCAATCCACAGCTCTCAATCTATCAAAGCTTGAAAAAGTGAAACAATGCGCAAAAATCTGGATATCACAGTGCCAAAATTTGGCGATTCGCAAAATAACCGCTCCCATATATGGAAAAGCTTGGCAGTGAAAACAATTTTCTTGTTAGCCCAGCAAAAAATCAATAAACAGTCCTGAAGAGGCGAGTAAATACGACCATAACTGAAAATGCCCACCTGCGTAAGGGAACAGTCATATAGACAGCCGGGAATAGTTCAAAAATCACCCACTGGAACACTGTAGTATGTTTTTCTTTTTGGTCCATTACTTCCTCAAAATACTGGACCCTCGGCAATATCAGTTTACGGCATTCTGGGATTTCTGTTTATTGTTTCTTCTGACTAATAGAGTTTCGACACACTGCATCTTCGGATTTCTGGTCCTACGCATTGATTTTGCTGTTTTATCGGGATGAGCCTTGGGTGCATTCAGTTTAGGAAAAACTGAAACTTCGGAGTTTTCAAGACTAAAAATTTGTTTGTCTTGGAAAAAGTTGTTTTGGAGGTTTTTAACTGCCATGATTAAGAAAATTAATTTTTGGTGTATTTTTTTATTTGTTTCTTAGCATTTTTTACACTGGAGTCGTGCCAGTTTCATATACTGAACATGCGCACACGAAAATGTGAACCGGCTTATTAGTCTAAAGAAATATACTTATTACTAGAAGTGATAAGGGGAAAACATCAAAATTCTCATTTTCTTTCAACATGCACATTTTTAAATTTTAAAAACCATCATATGATCTTTTAAAAACTGATTTACATATTATTCAGCCCCTTTGATAGCCTACATGAGAATGTTTCTGGCACAATGGAACGTGGGTGATTTTTGTCAGTTTTTTTTTCGTACCATTTCTTTATATCCTTATTTAAAATAATTCAGTCGAAACGCAAAACGTTTCGGCAAATGTGTACTCGTAAGTATGAATGCGCTGAATGATCGTATACGAGTGTCTAACTGATATGCACAGCTCCAGTGTGTGGCCTTTCTATGTGCAAACGGACAATTGAATTGCTTCAATAGTAACGGAGTTATGGCGCATGCAAACGGAGCCAAAAAGTTTCGACAGACGGACAGATATTCTAAAAACTTTATCACTCCGTTTCACGGGTGATAATAAGTTTAACAACAAACCTATACTCGTATGACTGTTCGGTTTGTTGTGTATAAGACTACCTTTTTACTCCGAAGACCCATTGCGGATTCCGCGAAAATAGTACTCATTCAGGGAAAAATACTTTTCAAAATAGCCATATGCTCTGTGTAACAGACAGATCCCATCAGGTATCAGCTGTTTAATAATAACGGTCGTTAGCCGTACCAGTAACCTAGGACCGTCCGCCACTTTTCAGTGTTTTGCACAATAACTCGCGTGTTTTGAACGCGATCAGCTAATAGTTTGGTATGAGGCAAACACAGGATTTTACACATGTTTTCTGTTACGCGCAAAGTAAAACGTTGTGATTCATGAAAATGCCAGGCCAATATATTCTTTTCGGGCAGGATTTTCGAGCATAGTTGTAACTCGCCACTTTATTCTGTCATCCCGAAATATCAATATTTTAAATGCAAACTGTAAGATACATTAGTCCTAGATGACTCTTGCTTCCCAGCAAGAGTCATAGTTCCTGTAATATAACTTGTCATTGATCTCAATTTTTCAATCTCGGCGCACGACTGGGGCTAATGGCGTTATTTTAGAAAGGGTGCATCACATAAATAACCCAATTATAAATTATGGCGCACAATTTTTATGGTCAAATAACAATTTTGTAATGAGAAAAATAGATGTTTTCTTCAGACCAGAATATAGAATCTCCCATTATCGCCCACAACAATGAATCTGCAGTTGTAAAACCACTCTTTACTCCACTTTAGTAGTTTGGACGAGGTCGAAAATAGTGCGCCAGGATACTTCTCAGTGTGCTTTCAAAGAAAAGGCATGCCATTCCGAACCTCGGTGTCCTGGAACATGCGCCGAAAGATATAGGTAAATGACAACTAACAACAATAAGGATCACATGTGAGCATAAATCTGATATTTATATGTGTATACCGACAGTTTGCTTATAGTACATCAGTATTTTGCATTCCGGGATAAAAGCTGTTTTAGGGAGGTGGCGAAACGACAGGCACTGGCGGATTTAATCTAGGTTATTGGTAAAATAATTGTCAAAGGCAAGAGCGATATTATAACATTTTGAATGTATTTCATTTTCCTTCTCTCAAATCTGTCAGTAAACAAAAGTACTTTTGACTTGCAGCGACATACCTAAATGATATTTTAAGAAAAAGTTCAAATACTGGAAAATATCCTTTTATCGCTCTTGAGAAGGCTACACGAAGACTTGGTGGCCTCGCCACTCTAAACTAACTGCATACCTTTCATCAGAGTTAGAGACAGAGAGCGCCAAACCAGTAAGAAAAAAGTAAGTTGAGTGCTTGTTGCAGAATGGAAGCGAGCTTTTCTTTTATAATATCACAAAACTCTATTTATGTGTGGCCCCAAGGCTTACTAATTACCCAGTAACTGTGATAGGTAAAGCAGCCGTTACCATTTAAAGAAAAAGAATGGATTTACATTTCTGCCCCGTATATAAATTAGGCCCGTGCAGAGGAATGGTAAATGAACTCCAAAGTAGTAAATAAAGTAATTAAACAGGTATCAGCTGTTTAATAATAACGGTCGTTAGCCGTACCAGTAACCTAGGACCGTCCGCCACTTTTCAGTGTTTTGCACAATAACTCGCGTGTTTTGAACGCGATCAGCTAATAGTTTGGTATGAGGCAAACACAGGATTTTACACATGTTTTCTGTTACGCGCAAAGTAAAACGTTGTGATTCATGAAAATGCCAGGCCAATATATTCTTTTCGGGCAGGATTTTCGAGCATAGTTGTAACTCGCCACTTTATTCTGTCATCCCGAAATATCAATATTTTAAATGCAAACTGTAAGATACATTAGTCCTAGATGACTCTTGCTTCCCAGCAAGAGTCATAGTTCCTGTAATATAACTTGTCATTGATCTCAATTTTTCAATCTCGGCGCACGACTGGGGCTAATGGCGTTATTTTAGAAAGGGTGCATCACATAAATAACCCAATTATAAATTATGGCGCACAATTTTTATGGTCAAATAACAATTTTGTAATGAGAAAAATAGATGTTTTCTTCAGACCAGAATATAGAATCTCCCATTATCGCCCACAACAATGAATCTGCAGTTGTAAAACCACTCTTTACTCCACTTTAGTAGTTTGGACGAGGTCGAAAATAGTGCGCCAGGATACTTCTCAGTGTGCTTTCAAAGAAAAGGCATGCCATTCCGAACCTCGGTGTCCTGGAACATGCGCCGAAAGATATAGGTAAATGACAACTAACAACAATAAGGATCACATGTGAGCATAAATCTGATATTTATATGTGTATACCGACAGTTTGCTTATAGTACATCAGTATTTTGCATTCCGGGATAAAAGCTGTTTTAGGGAGGTGGCGAAACGACAGGCACTGGCGGATTTAATCTAGGTTATTGGTAAAATAATTGTCAAAGGCAAGAGCGATATTATAACATTTTGAATGTATTTCATTTTCTTTCTCTCAAATCTGTCAGTAAACAAAAGTACTTTTGACTTGCAGCGACATACCTAAATGATATTTTAAGAAAAAGTTCAAATACTGGAAAATATCCTTTTATCGCTCTTGAGAAGGCTACACGAAGACTTGGTGGCCTCGCCACTCTAAACTAACTGCATACCTTTCATCAGAGTTAGAGACAGAGAGCGCCAAACCAGTAAGAAAAAAGTAAGTTGAGTGCTTGTTGCAGAATGGAAGCGAGCTTTTCTTTTATAATATCACAAAACTCTATTTATGTGTGGCCCCAAGGCTTACTAATTACCCAGTAACTGTGATAGGTAAAGCAGCCGTTACCATTTAAAGAAAAAGAATGGATTTACATTTCTGCCCCGTATATAAATTAGGCCCGTGCAGAGGAATGGTAAATGAACTCCAAAGTAGTAAATAAATTCAGAAGTTATCACACCTATAAGTCCGACAGGTTAAGCAGCACTTGGATTTGAAAGGTATTTATGCGATGTTCCTTTGTGCAGACGACAAATCCCGTAATTTAGCAATGTATAGATTGGATTCCAGATTAGATGATTTTAACCTTCTTTAAAATGCGTTTACAAATCCCAATTGTTCTGTTTTGAAAATCTTAAAAAAAGACCTCTAAAAATATACGTTTTGAAGCCTTTCATCGATCAGGAGCGGCTTTAAAGCAATCCTTTTGCCACCTCAGAGTAAACGAGGTAACAATTATATTTTATGACTAAACAATTGCCAGTCTACATGGTGTCTATGCATGCAACTATTAATTTGGCAATTTCCCACCACTCAAAAACCTGCTGCATGAAAAAAGTCACATTCACTAGAAGACTGGAGAATGTGAGAAAATATTACAGCACTTCATACAGTAATTCATTACAGCAATTCATTTCATGCTCTCTACTTTCAATACACAAGGACACATA
The DNA here is from genome assembly GCA_949752745.1 of Protula sp. h YS-2021. Classification (NCBI taxonomy): domain Eukaryota; kingdom Metazoa; phylum Annelida; class Polychaeta; order Sabellida; family Serpulidae; genus Protula; species Protula sp. h YS-2021. The sequence continues at coordinate 53,936,321 of OX457028.1, forward strand.
AATATGACTAATGAATAACATCTACACTACAAAACAAGAACCTCTACAGTACAAAATAAAATATTTTACAAGTAAATGAAGCCAGAAAGGTAAAGCAATAAACAGAGGTAACTAAAGCAAGCTTATTTGTGTAGCATAAGCACTTGATTTTTTAACACAAATTAATCAACGTGGTCTCTGATCCGAGGCAAAAATACGTACGGCATAGCCAGTATTACATAAAACGTTTTACTTGCATACAACACAATAATAGAAAATTGGTCAATGATTTTACTATTAAGAAATAAACATTTGAGTTCACATAACTACACAAAAATTAAACGTGTTGTACATTGTTGACAGATTTTGTATGCTGGATTCGACCGGCTTTTATTATTGGACAAAAGGTTCAAATTACTGTAAAATACTTACAATTTTTTTTTGCCCCACTCCCCGTTTGAGGTTCTCTTTCAACATGTTCATAACGCTTTTGTCATGGACATAAAAAATCTTGTTGCGAAAGATGCCATTAACAAGACGTGTGGGCTTGTTATCCCGTGGAACTTTTGGTATAAACTAGTGAGACCAAAAATTAGTGTCCTAGAGTATCGAAAAAATCTGCATCAGGTGGCATCAATCTACTAGTACTAGGTAAAGAGATAACTGCGTTATAAACTGACGGACAAAAGACGGCTAAAAACTAAAAAAGGAATATTTCTTATAGAGTAGAGTGTTTTTGATGACATTTTGAAATGTAGACTATAATCCGATTTCACACTATATATTGTCATCTTACTTTCACATCTAAAATAATAGGTATTTATGTACGGCTTTGTTATTCATCACATTAAGTCGACTTTTCAGGCGACTTTTCAAACGTATCTTTCTTCTAATGGTGAAAAAGTATTTTGAAGACAGTTGAATTTTGAAGACCTAACCTTGCAATTTGCAGTCTGTTGAAATAAAGTGTGAAAAAAAATGCCAAAATGTTTAACAAAATATAATTTACATAAATATGTTATTCCTCAAATTGTACTGATTGATTTTCTGTCAAAAATAATATCCTAAAACAGATATTAAAAAACTTCCTACAATTTGTCATATGACATTAGAAAAAATTCTTAAAACAGAATATGATATCTGTGCAATATTCATATTGTTTATGTATGGTAGCATTGAATTAAAGAAATATGACTTAATCTTATTGACAATTTTTTAAATGTCTGACATTTGTCAGACACTTTAACGAATCAATATTTGATGCAACAATGCATTGTACTCAGTGTACAAAGTGAAACTAGGTTATCTTAGCACTGTCAGATTTCATCACAATACAAACGATCGAAACATTTCGTGAGCAAGGTAATCAACAGGATAAAACCTTAAAATCGTCTTGCAATTTATACAGAGCGGGATTTTAATCATAAACCCTTATGAGTAATGTTGCAAAATTATTGTTCTATACCATGTAAATGGTCAAATATCTCAAACTTTCAACGAGTTTTTAGTATCTTATATGACCATTTTAAAGTTTTTTTGAGCCTAAAAATAGAAATACTATCCGGAATTCCAAACCAACCAAATTAGATAAACCTTTCACCGCAGAAAATATTGAATAATGTACGAAAAGCCTAAAAAATTAGTAGAGAACAATAAAACTACTGGAAGTGACAATATCCGTGCCAAGCATCTAAAATATTATCCAGCAGAAATGAATAAGTATGAAATGAATCTCCGGAGCAATATAGCAAAGACCTGTGTTTATCCAAAAGACCTGATAAATGGACTTCTCAAAACCACACTAGAACCTGAATGACAAAGAGGGCACTCTGAAAAAGCAAGTTATGGCGCTGTTAGTTCTGGCAATTAAAATAATGAACAAAGTAAATGAAAAGCCAACAATAAGAGATATTGCGATTACATAAAGCATACACGGATCTGACTAGTTTTATAACTTCTTTTGGCCTTTAAAGTCTTATTTTCATTTCAAAAATTTCAGATTGCAGACTACGAAGCCATCACTGAAGCTTGTCCAATGAGTTAACATTGATTATTGCGATCGATAATAAAAATTTTGTGGGATAGTACTGCAAATGAAAAGCTTGAAAAGATTTCACCCGTTGCTGTGTTTGCAATGCCAACCAACCGTTAAATCAGTGTTATCAGTGCAATATTAGTCACCTGACAGAACCATTCCCAGCTTATCGCGATCCCAGAACCATGATCTTTTGACTGTTTTTTTTTCAATTATGACGGTTCAACTTCAAAGTAAACGACACACTTTTGCGTATTATTTATCTTTATTACTATGCATATATGCATCGTAAGCTTCATCTTGTTTGTTTTACAGACAACGGATTGGTGACTTTGCTGAATTGTTCGGTAAATGCTTTACGGCTGTCAGATCCTTACAAAAATAGATAATTCGCAGCGAGATGAATTCTAAATAAATCTGAGGGATATCCTATCTCGAGGGTTTTTCGCATTGTCAGCATGTAGTTTTGCATCGGGTCGGCTCTGCAAACAGGGGAGTTTCAACTCTCGAGGTCGAGGTCATCCCTAACCCTTGCTTTAGCACGGACATGTAGTTTCAGTAAGGGTATGTACTAGGTTTTTATGTGAAATTCTCAAAATTCTTGTTCTGTCATCCACACAATTACTGTTACATGGTCGAGCATATGTCAATGTCGCTGCCTTGCTTGTTACGACCCGCCACTGTGACAATTCATCCTTGTGTCGGCTCGCCATGCTGACTATCAGAGTTTATCACGCTTCGAGTCGTTCATATAGCGATTTCGATCACGTGATCCCCAAAACCTCGGATATCGACATTCTGTCAGGTAGCGGATGCAATTGGTCGACCACGCAACGTTTCAAATGCTACCGCTGCTGCATTGATTTTTTACTACTAATTTCAAGTTTTAACTTCACGCCTTGTTGTTTCAGTGGTTGTGCCGTATGCAATAGTGTGTTTAAGTGTTTATGTCACAATATCTACCGTTATTAAATACTTATGTTAATGTTTTCTGTTTCTGTTAGGTCACTGTTCTCATTTGTGTTGAACTTAACGAACAGAAGGCGTGCAAAAAGAGATAAGTTGACGACTTCTCAACAACTTTCTTCGCCTGTTGACTAATCGGGCATGGATTTTTCAATGAAGTTGGACAAGCGCAATCTCAAAACTAAGCAGTGACTCCCGATATAGTGTAGTTGTAGCCATCAGTAAGACATTATTTCGGTGAAGGGAACAGATATTGTACGCTTCAACGCCTTCTGTTCATACGCATTTACAGTCGATTTCTGCTTCTCCAGTATGGAAACCAACGTCGCCGGTGGAAAAGTTGTTACTCCACGCTGGAGTCGTATCAGACTATTCTTTTCTGCCACCGCTGCATGTTTCAACAACCTTTACTGCACTGTGGTCGTGTATCAAGCTTCACTGAGTTATGGCTCTTAAGGATTTTCCTCCGTGCGTATACCTACTCCATCAGTGGTCGAGAGCGCACCAGATGAGTGGTAAGATGGGTCGATCTCTGGTTTCATACTTTGGAATTTCCTATCAGAGAAATCATCGGGGGTATTAACGACATGATTCACTAAAGTCATCAAGCTGTCTTTATGCAACCGTAACTAAGGGAAAACTTTATTGGTTTATGTATAGTATTGATGTGCTGATGGATGAATTTCAACCGCCCCAAGCTTCGACTTTCGTTACCTCTGTTGAATTCAAGAGTTTTAACCGTCAAAGACTCAACGTATAATTCAAGTGATGGCCTATTTTGAATCCACTGTCTGGTGTACCCACGAAGCATGGAATCTGGAATCGAGAGTGCCATTATCTGAAAGAAATTGTAGATACGTCGGGGCAATTACACGTAAGAGTTACATGTTCGGATGCCGATGACTTTAGTCCCAAGAAGAGACCCATGTCATCGAAGGCCTCCACTCGTCAGCTCAAGAAAACGAAACTGAGCTCTGAAAATACGGCTGCTTCCTCTAAAAATGACAACAACCACTTAAAGTATCCGCTTGAGACAGTACATCAATATCGTCCAGATACTTCTAATTCTTGTGTAAGTCTGGCTCCTCGTTTCGCAACATAATTCTAGATGCACCATAGGAGGAATTCTAAGGAATTATTGACAAGCTTGGCAAACACTAGGGCCTCCCGAATAGGTAGTAAGCTTGTTGCGATGAGTGTATCCATTCTTTTTTTGCGAGGAACCGCACATGTCAACAACTTCCTCTCCCTATATTCATGTTTCTCCCATCTGTCTCTAGTCGCATCGTGCAAGCATCGCAAGACAAGCGCAACTGGCGATGGAGCAAGTGTTTGTAAATGAAATGTAAAAATGTTATTTTGACTGATTTATAAATGCCCCATCATCCATTTGGTCTGTTTTGCGTTGTTATTCAACAGCCAACCTCTTCTGCGGTTGGAACTGTTGTGTATGCATACTCCGCAGACCCACTGGAGATTCCACTCTAAATAGTACTTATAAAAGAGGGGAACCACTTTTCAAATAAGTTCAACAACAAACCTATACTTCAGTTCGGTTCGTTGTGCATAATATCTTTTTACTCGGCAGATCCATCGGGCATTCCGCGAAAAAAATACCCATCAAGGGGGCACTACATTTTTAATTATCCGTCCGCTCTGTGTTTAAACATAACATACAGATTTCATCAGAGGTCAGCTGTTTTATAACAACTTTATACCAACGACCTAACAAAGATCTCATCAGAGTTCGGCTATTTTATGAAAATGCCGACCAGTCTCGACAACCAGACCGACAAGCGTCTTTAATAAACGGCCTGCCGACCTGTAATCCATTCGTCCTTGACTTTTGGACTGTGCCCACAGAATTTTATGTTTTGCAATTTCTCTGTTCCAGTCTCCACTGCCAGCTTGATTGAATTGTCTACATCTTAAAACATGATTTCAGGGGACATTTTGACAATCTGTGACCTAGTTAATCAAATATAAAGTGGGATGGCTAAAATATAAGTATTCTGAAAACTGGTTATTAAAATCTTTTTAAAGACCAGCATTTATCTGACGTCTGACGGATCTCAGAAAAGTTAAGGCAATCTGACAAAAACTAACTGTTTTGAAAAATATTATCCTTACTTTCTACATTTTTTGGTGTGCACAAAAATCTAAAGATCTTCGGAAGACCATTATTCTAGAATTTAGAATAAGCACAATCAAACTGCAGGAGCCAAGGCTCTTAAAAAGATTTTAAATGTTGCCAATGGCCAATTTTCGGTGAACTGGGTTTCATGAATTGACCACCTTGGGAATATTCATAAAACTGTCAAATAAATTCAACAAACACCGCGAGAGAAGAAGCATTTAAACTGAAAGTTTATATACGTGCATACGTACGTACAAACCATAGATGCCCACCCCCACTGATGTGACAAGACCAGCCGCATGGAAGTCGCCGCTTAAAAAAAATTAAATATAAATACATTGGAAATCAATTTTACTTTTAAAGTCTATCGGCCATGACATAAACGAGCATAATTAACGCTCGCTATGTTAACATGGAAGAGCGACTATTCCTCTCATAAGAAATCGTTATTAAAGCAGTTTGAGGGAATCGAATCCACAATAGCAAAAAGTGATTCCTTTCAAACTATCTTGCTGCTTGAAAAATCTTTACCACTTGTTTGATTTAAGTAACAAACACAACACAATCCAAGAGCAGTAACAATTTAAATCGATTGAAAATAATTTTAAAATATACATTTTTACTTACTTCTGGCGGATCGGACTAGAATATTATCCAGGTGCACAGAATACATAAACAATAATCAAACCACAATGTCAAGAGACATTCTGACTAACCCGAAATACCTCCCCCAAAACAAAAACGAACATCCGTGCAATCCGTGCAACTTTCTGATGAACATTGATCCCACATTTCAAAACAATTGGGCAAAATATGTAGGAGGAATAGCACTTTTGAAGAATAAAATGGTTCATAGACCAAAACACACATACCGGGCAACAGATAGTCAACAAGTGATGGATATAGGCCACCGGTGAAAGTCGGCTTGTCATATCTCCTCTCCTTCAAGAAGGAGAGGAGATACATCCGGTCATAATAGATCATAACTGGTGACGACAAAATGTTACATTCTATCTCCACCGTTCTAAAAAATTACCCGACACCAATGCTACTCTAGAGTGGTTGTGGGGACCAGTTTACTCGACAATCTGCAGCAGCAACAGTAAATTGTTATCCACTGCCACTCTACAGTAGCTTAATTAACTATGGTTGCCAGTAAACAACAAGAGCATTTGAGAATTCTTTCAAGTCTGGATGATTCATCGTTTCGATCTTGTGCCTGTACTACATCGCAGTGGCTAGATGTTATTTCACGTTGTACTAGTTGTTTTTGAATGGTTCTTGGCAGTGTGGTCGTCTGTCTTTTCTGGAATTTTGCAGGTTTATGGGATTCATATAAAGCTTTCAATGCATGTGTGTATTTGGGTGGACTGCATACGGATCCAAAAAAGAATAATTGTCTGTTTTGTATTGCTTTTGACCACGCTATTTGTTTGAGCACCTTATGTTTCAAAATTTACGAAAGAATTCCCTTTGGAAAATGTCAATTTTGTCTTCTAGTTGTTTTATTAAAGACTGTCTGATCTGAAGAGTAACATTTCTGTGGCATTTGATACATCGGTACCTATTAAACTTTCAAGAGCTTCAACTTTCGCCAACCATGAGGGCTTTTTCTTTCAACGGTGTACTTCTCTGTTTTGACCCGATTTATATACAGATTCCTTTTGATCAGACCTTGTGGACGATACCTCTTTTTCAAGTTTGTTTATTTCATGGAGTACATTTGAGGCCAAAGCTATGTCGTTAGTAAATTGTTGATCACAAATAAAAGTTAAATCTTGAAAGTGTGAATTGCTTTGATGTGGATGAATAAAATTACAACCCTCTGTGTCTTTGTGTTTTCTTTGGAAATAAATTTTGCTAGACAGATCATGAAAAACAAGACATTTGCTCAATCGCCAATTGCGTGTCTGGCGATGCATGCACGATGCAACTAGAGAAGGATGGGGAAACATGGGCATAGGAAGAGGAAGTTGTTGACATATGCGGTTCCTCGCAAAATACAATGGATACCCTCATCGCAGCAAGCTTATCTTTTTGGGAGCCCCTAGTGTCCTAGTGTCCTAGCCCATAGTGGCCAAGCTTGCCAATAATTCCTTAGAATTCCTCCTATGGTGCATCTGGAATTAAGTTGCGAAACGAGGAGCCAGACTTACACAAGAATTAGAAGTATCTGGACGATATTGATGTACTGTCTCAAGCGGATATTTTAAGTGGTTGTTGTCATTTTTAGAGGAAGCAGCCGTATTTTCAGAGCTCAGTTTCGTTTTCTTGAGCTGACGAGTGGAGGCCTTCGATGACATGGGTCTCTTCTTGGAACTTAAGTCATCGGCATCCGAACATGTAACTCTTACGTGTAATTGCCCCGACGTATCTACAATTTCTTTCAGATAATGGCACTCTCGATTCCAGATTCCATGCTTCGTGGGTACACAAGACAGTGGATTCAAAATAGGCCATCACTTGAATTATACGTTGAGTCTTGGACGGTTAAAACTCTTGAATTCAACAGAGGTTACGAAAGTCGAAGCTTGGGGCGGTTAAAATTCATCCATCAGCACAGCAGTACTATACATAAACCAATAAAATTTTCCCTTAGTTACGGATGTGACTGCTGAGAGGCATAAAGACGGTTTGATGACTTTAGTGAATCATGTCGTTAATAACGCCGATAATTTCTCTGAAAGGAAATTCCGAAGCAGGAAATCAGAGATCGACCCATCTTACCATTAATCTGGTGCGCTGTCGATCTCTAGTGAAGTAGGTAAACGCACGGAGAAAAATCTCCAGAACCATAACTCGGTAAAGCTTGATTCGCGTTCACACTGGAGAAAAAGTTGTTGACACTCGGTGGAGCGGATATCGAAACATGCGGCGGTGGCGACTGCGACAGTTGCAGAATAGTCTGATATGACACCAGCGTGGAGAAAAACTTTTCCTCCCATGACGTTGCTTTCCACAGTCAAGTAGATAGGAAGACACTGAAGAGGCAGAAATCGACTGTAAATGCGTATGAACAGAAGGCCTTGAAACGTACAAGTGTGGTGGTAACGCGTTTCGTGTGAAGCGTATTTTGACAACTCGGTTTGCTTATGTTTTAAGTATATAAGATATATGAGAAACTAGACATCGGATTTATAAGTTTTATAAAGGGTGTGGTAGAACTCGATGATGGGTTTAAGGGAGTTGCTACGAGGTGATTTGCCACGCGGTGAGTTACCACGCGGGGAGTTGCCACATGGAAGTTTTGCCACGGGGTGAGTTGCCATACTTTTTCGTGTATAAAATGTTTTCAAACCAATAATGGAAACAATTTATCTTAAGCAACTTTTTTATGGCATTCATTTACACAAAAATAACAATGTAAGGTGAAGCAACATCCTATAAAACATTGCTAAGATCACAGCTACATAAATAGTAAGAGTACCTTCTTAAGTTTCTATTACAGAGAATTGTTCTGATTTAACTGATCAAACAATTAAACAAAACAAATTGTAATTTAACTGATACTAGTTATAACGCCAAGATTAATCAAATTGCATGACTGAGGTGATTATTCATAGTTTTTTTCAGGTTTGATTATAGACCACTGCCACTTTCAACATTTCTGCTCTTCGGGGGTCAGGGGCATGAGAATGTTGTACTGGAGCAGCACTCACTTCGCCCCCATTTACTGTGATTTTAGCTCTGCGTTGACCTTGTCGCCGCTTTCCACATTCATAGCATGTAGAACCATTTGCAGGATCTGTCTGTTTTACAGATAGAAACCCTCGTAAACCGCTTTTGGTTCGATGAATTCCATTATTAAAGATGCACATTCTCTCAACACTTTCTTACGTTCTTTTATACTTTTTGTTCATCGGAGAAGCATTACTCCGGAGTATGTACAAGCCAATGTGCATGCTTCTCTGGAGTAAGTGTAATTGATAAGGTAACCAATAATAATATACATTAATGCTCCTGAGAAGATTTAATTAAAATGATTCCGAAGAAACTAGGAAGAAGCCCCAGTAATAACAAATAAAGCAACAAAATTAATATAGGGATTGCTAAACTCATTCTATAAAAAAGCATGGCAACTTACCGCGTGGACAAACTTCAAAGTGGGAACTCTTGGCGTGGCAACGCACCGCGTGGCAAATCGCCGCGTAGCAAATCACCTTGTGGCAACTATCCGGATACGCTCGCTGACATAGGAAGGACGGTTTTAATTTTGTTTTGGAACTTCCTGTTTCAAGCGTTTTTGAGACTGGTAAAAACACAAACTTTTCGTGCAGTTTCCAGGTGGTTAAAGTGGACTGTTTTTGTAATCCAATGTGTGATTGTGTAGAGAAACTTGCAATCATTCTAACACGTAAGTTTCTAGTTTTTAGTTTCGCATTTTTAATTAGCGGCTGAAGTCTCACAGCCTGGATATAAGGAGCGTGGTAACTGCACCCTCAGTAGTTGCGTTGTGGAAAAAGTCGGGGCCACATGTCAGGTCTGAGTTTAAATAGTGCAAAGTGAGCTGCTATTATGGCGGCTCACTTTGCACTATTATAGCAAAGTGAGCTGCTATTCAAAGGTGCATTTAAACAAAACGCTGAATAAATGTTGTTGCTGATAATTTGTTAAATAGCTAGGCGTGAATTTTAAACGCGTCTAGTGCTGGATAAAAAAGGAGTATAAAGAGTTATTTTGAATAAATCAATAGAACGAAAAGTGTTGAGTCTGTTCCTTTGGACGGAATACTTAGTGACATGCTCGCATTTTGGAGTATCATTACGGATTTGATGAAATGAATACGGATACATTTATGATCTCATAATATCTAATGCAGAAGCGCTTCATCTCTAAGTCACAACACCCTTCAGGCATTAAACACGAACACAGCAGAATTAAAAACATTGTGACATCGGGTCTAAATCATATTCTGTCAAAAGAAAGATAGAGTGTTAAATGTACAACTCAGATAAGGATAAACAAGCAGCTAAGCACTGGAACCCATCTAAAATACTCCACTTTTCAAGCTCCTTAACTACAGCAGCTGAACTACATTGGCTAATCCAACGATTCCCTGTAAGTCTTATCACAATTCTCTCTCAAAAACTGATTCACGGTTTTACCAGCAGCTGCAATCGTTCAAGAAAAAGCACAATTAAAGAAATAACATATCTTTCAGGAATACAATCGGGAACAAGTCGGCTTTATAATAGAGACTACTCAGAAGTATTCATATCGTTTTGCCTTCAACCACAAATTACAATGCACTATACATCCGAAAACCCATCACAAGAGTCTTCAACTTGTTGAATAACATGCAAAGTAATACGGGAGAACAACGAAAGCCTACAGAGTCAATGTCCGTTCATTTTTCACACCACACAAAAAACATATATTTAACTAAACACCGAAAAATAAGAAAGCGTCTATTTTATTGGAATAAAATGCAACGTAATACGGAGAACAACGACCACAATATTAACAAAAGTAAATAAATAAAATACAGATAACTAAACACCATAAAAATATCGCAAGAGCCCCCATCTATTTTACGTTCAACAACAACTTAACACAGACTTTCAAGTAGATGAAAAGAAAGCCTGTCGCTTATACCGGTAGAAAGAAATAGGATTAATTTAAGAAGGTAATACAAAAAACTCCGCAAATGAACACTATTAACTATTAAAACAACCATTCGAATTGGTAGGAATCAACAGTGTTGAGTTACTATTTAAAAAAATACAGCAAACCGCTAGTGGTTCATATTAACGTTAAAATTCTGTCATTTAAAATACCATCAATTAATATTAAAATTATGATTAAACGCAATACACAGTTTTTATTACAAAGAGCAATTTACTATAAAGCCACTTTGTCTTTGCCGCCGAACCTCAACTGCACCCTGACACTGTTTAAACAAGCCTTCAGCACGAATCCTGGCCACAAGATAGGATCTCCCAAATATTTAGTCAACACAGAAATCTTTTTCAAGGAAAGTGCAAATATTAAAATCACAACAAAAAGAGATTCACTGCGTTTAGAATTATATAATACACGAAGATCTGACAAAAGATGCCCTATCACGTTTCGAATGAAACGAAAAACTGCTCCTGAACAAAAGGGTCCCAACAGAATTTAAGATTTAATTACTGGTATGTTGCAGCTTTTAAGCAGTTTGCAAGATGTACAATCATAACACCCACTTATCACATTCCCATTTGTTAACTCCATTCCAGCAAAGAAAAAAATCAAAATTTCATTAGATATCTACATGCAGCACGCGACCTACCTCCAGGTACTCTGAAAAACGTGAATAATAACTTTTTTTGAAAAACACACTTACAAAGCAGCCGCTACTGTGTTCCTTTTTTGAACGGTGTTCTGTAAAATATTACTTTCAGCACTTGTACTCCCTTAACCCAACATGTGTAAATACAGTTCCAATACGAACAACTAGTTTTTTTCTCTTGTTTTTAAGAATTCATGTACTTAGTCTTCTGAGCAAATTTTCTTTAAATCCCACAAAAAGAACTCCTTCTCTGCCCATGCATTTTAGAGCTTCTATTTCTAGACAGAAATACAAAGTAAATTGTTTTTGTTTAACATTTTATACAGTTTACACTAAATTTTTACACTCAGTTTTGTATACTGAATCTTGCACTCTCAAATACAAGAAAAGACACATATAAGATATTTTTCACAATTCTCACCCTCTGTTTGTTATTTATCTTAAACTAACTTCCTATTCCAAAAACTCACTTAAAAACTTTTTTAGCTTTTACGCAGTCAACGTCTTCTCAAGCGCGTGAACAAAGACTGCTGATAGTCTCATAGCTCCCTTCATCAAGGCACCACTGCAGGTGCAAGCACATTTCTGGGTGCTCATTCACAACGCTAAGATAGAAACTTTGGATGATTGACAGTTTGATCAATGCTTTATCGTGACAAAGTGTGGACACATGCAGTCTTTCATAATTAATCAAGTGATAAGACTGAGGCTTTGTGGGTGTGCTTAGGAACTGTTGGAACCTGGACCCACCTATCTATTCTGCTTTACTATATATCAAATTGCTAGATTAGTTATGAAGTTGTAAGTTTCATTTAAAGCAAAAAGGAAATTCCACAATGCATTTTAGATCTCCAGTTTTTTCCAAGACATACCACAAAGCTCTAGCTTCACCACCCCCGTTGCCTTTTATTACTCAAATACCTACATAATATTCAGCAATATATAAATGCCCACTTCTAAACGTTCCTTTTGGACTTAAATATTTTTAACACTGCGTCTTGGCGTTAAGACACAGTCACAGTACTCATTCATTTTACTAGCACGAAGTTTTCAGCTAAACACAGTAACAATAGAGTCCTAAACTCACTTGACAGACTTGAATTTTTAGCACTGTGTCTAGGGGTCAAAACTCAGTCACTAGACAGTTAATAATTTTTTACTTAAGTTTTTAGCAGCACTGAGGCTTCCGTTAAAGACAGTAATAGTACAGTTATTAACCTACTTGACAGCGCTGTCACAAAACGCCATTTTAGCCCCTTTTACGCTCTTCGTTTTAAATCAAATTCAAACCCAATCGTACCACGTCAGATACAGTAAATTTACGCAAATTTAAGGGAAAGAAAACAGCTTCTTAAATAAAAAAACTTCATTTATCCCTGATGCAAGAAAAGCACTAACCCCATACCTTAAAACGCAGTCTACGCATAACACGTTAAAATGACATAATGTACATCTATCCAAAGGCCCAAGAAGCAAATTTTACGCTCTCCAGTTTGAGCGCAGCAGTTTTGTACTTAAAATGGATCTTGTGGTGCTTGTATAAACCTTTATAATTTATTGTTGTTTATCTCTGTCCAAGCTATATTCGCTGTCTGATGCACATTTTCGGTAGTCCGCATTACACTGATTGTACAAGGTACTTTAGCATGGGAAAGTCCTTTCCAGGTGCAAAAATTCACATCACTCACATCATTCACATGTCTTTGTTCACTAAATTTACTTGTGCAACTGTCACTGCGCTGTGGGTTTTCGTCAGACCTAATTACTTGTTTCGTCTCTTTCTATTTACTTTACTCTTGGCCGTGTTATGCTTCTCTATTTCAACGTTATTTGCGAATTCCCCTCAGCTTCAACGCACAGACGACCTCTGTGATTTTAAACACAACACTGCAAGATTTTCCTGGGAAATTTTAGTGACTTGTTTTAAAAACTATTTCAGCCCCTTTTAAAGCCAACTTGTGAATATGCTTCTGAAAACATGAAATTTTGCCAGTTTTTCTATCATTTCTTTGTACATTTATCCATACCACATTCGGTCGTAACGCAAAAACTTGTCAACAAAAGTCTAAGTACGAATTCGCTTATTTAAATCAAGAAATTTGCATTCGAAACGACACCTTCAGTTGAAAGATCTATAAGTATCCCATTCTGTCTAGTTAAAAAGTGTCAAAAGAAGTGAGCGATAACACCAAACTTTGCTTACTTTCAAAACCTCTCCACCTTATATTTTTTTCTTACTGCTGCCAAAAGATTGTGGTGTAATAGCGCACATTTCTGTATATAATTTACTGTGATATCCATTCGAAAATAGTCACATTTAAATGAAGCAACAATTGCATATTTCAATTCCGCGCACTTTTCGCCATTCTTTCTTACGACTGGCGAAATTATACCAATGATGTAGTTTCAAGTTTCTGCTACCTTTATAGCCTTTTTGTACACTATAAAAACAGTAAAATCTGTCGTATTTATCGATACAATAGAAAATAATATTCATATAATATAATAATATCGATACAATAGAAAATAATATTCATATAAGTGAGTAAGTGACCTTTGTCATTTTTATTTTAGAGGGGGGAAGGGGAGGCTAAAGAAAACGGAAAAGCTCAGACAACCAAAACATGGCCCATGAAATTTTTCCATATACTTTCCGCGTGTAAACACAGGTTAAAATTACAACACCAGGCGTCGCCAACTGTAAGAGAAAAAGTATGGGCAAGCAGGACTCTGTATTCCGTGCGTTGTGGGCTTGATTTTTAAAAACCATTTAATGGACATACGGATTTACGGAGATTCGAAATTTACTTAAATCCACAACGTTAAACCAATAATGCAAAGTAGCTTTGTACCAAAAATGTAAACGCACAACGTAGCTCTCATAAGACAGGAGTGACAGATGAGCAACCCTATAGTCCCCCACTTCGCAATATGCTGTGACGGGGGAATAAAAATTCACATACATCATACTGATGAATACATGTAAACAGAACTTACTTCGTTGAAATAATTGCTTGTCAAATGTTAACAATCACAAGCAGTGTCTTATGTAAACATGTAAAATGACAGATAGCGATAATTATAAAACACTACTAGATTTTTAGTGTAAAGGTCGTGTATAATACCTAGTGCACCTTTTTCGTTAAGAGATTAATATAAGCACATATGACCCACTTCATGGTGTCGGCAACTTCATAGTTTTTGCAGATGAACTAAAGTTCTTTTCTTATGTGAACATACATAACAACGGCATCATGTGCATGGTCACGGGGCGAGTCTAATACATCAAGTTTATAACGGCGAAAAAGCTCATCTACAATTCTACTTTTATCTTCTTCTGAGCGATCGCTTCTAAGATGGGCCTTGAATGAAGAATTTGCCCATATCCTAATGATGTTTATAAATTTCTCTGCATATTGTTCTTCCTCCTTATTATCATCTGTGAAGGAATAAATGAACTGATGGATGAGTTATCTTTCATAGATCTTGTCTTAAAACTCAATTTGCATCTATTTTTGCACGTTATATAGTCTATCTGAATTTGTTTTTTTAAAAATGTAAAAATAACAAAACAAACAAACAAACAAATGAACTGATGAGCGAAGTAAAACGTTGTTTGTTAATGCAAACACATAGTGTTGATGCGACGTTTTATGGTACCTACCACTCCATAATGTCCAGTATTTTATGTGTGTATTTTAGCCTGAACTCTATGAAAAAAATGCAGAAGAATTTCAGTGAATATAAGGGATTGTTTAGGTGACTTTGATTTTAAGGTTGATTGTAGCAATCTTTTTCTTACATCTTGCATCTTTAAACAAGTTTGTCCAAGGACAAAGTCCCAGCTTACGAAAAGCAATAAGACCAATTCCAGCGTACATGAGCAAGGAAATCTCCCTGAAAAATTGGGATTCAAAAGATGAGACGGCAAAGAGGTGGCTAAATAATTAATTTAGCACCGGACCAGAACATAGACCGATAAATGCATACAAAGATTTCTTTCCCAGGAAAATGGGAAACAGATTTTTTTGTATCTCTGGTAGACTGGATAGTCTGCATAGATACCTTCAAACAACGCTCGCATTTCGGACCAGTGCGCATATTTATGTAACTTGCCTCGATGCACGGTTCTTGTTCAGGCAAGTGCGCATGTTTATTTAATTTGCGTTGATGCGCGGCTCTCATTTTGGAACAGTGCACATGTTTATTTAACTTGCGTTGATGTGCGGTTCTTATTTCGGATCAGCGCCCATGTTTTTTACCTTGTGTTGATGTGCTGTTCTTATTTCGGATTAGTGCGCATGTTTATTTACCTTGTGTTGATGTGTGGTTCTTATTTCGGACCAGTGTGCATGTTTATTTAACTTGCATCGATGCGCGGTTCTTATTCCAGACCAATGCGCATGTTTATTTTACTTGTGTTAATGAGCGGTACTTACTTTGGACAAGTGCGCAAGTTTCCTTAGGTTGCCTTGATGCTCGGTTCGCATTTCGGACCAGTTTGCATGTTTATTTAACTTGCGTTGATGCACGATGCTTATTTTGGACGTCTGCATATATTTATTTAACTTGCGTTGGTGCGCAGTTTGCATTTTGGACCAGTGCGCATGTTTATTTAATTTGCGTTGTTTCGCGGTTCGAATTTCGAACCAGTGCGCATGTTTATTTAACTTGCGTTGATGCACGGTGCTTATTTTGGACCAGTGCAAATGTTTATTTAAATTGCGTTAGCGCGTGGTTCGCATTTCGGACCAGTGCGTATGTTTATTTAACTTGCGTTGATGCGCGGTTCGAATTTCGGACCAATGCGCATGTTTTTTTAACTTATGTTGATGCGTGGTGCTTATTTTAGACCAGTGCAAATTCTTATTTTACTTGGGTTGGCGCGTGGTTTGCTTTTCGAACCACTGCGCATGCTTATTTAACGTGCGTCGATGCGCGGTTCTTATTTCAGGCCAATGCGCATATTTCTCTGAGTTGATGCGCGGTTCTTATTTTGAATAGTGCGCATGTTGTTTAAGTTGCCTTAATTCGCAGTTCGCATTTCGAACCAGTGCGCATGTTTATTTAACTTGTATTGATTCACGGTGCTTTTTTTGGCCCAGTTTGCTTGCTTATTTAGCTTGCGTTAATGCTCGGTTCCCACTTCTGACCAGTGTGTTTGTTTATTTAGCTTGCGTTGATGAGCGGTTCGCAGTTTCCGCCATTGCGCATGTTTATTTAACCTGTGTTGATGCGTGGTTCGCATTTTGGACCAGTGCGCATATTTGTTTAACTTGCGTTATTGTGCAGTTCGCATTTCGGACCAGTGCGCATGTTTCTTTAGGTTGCGTTGATGCGCAGTTCGCATTTCGGACCACTGCGCATATCTATTCAACTTGCGTCGATGCGTAGTTCTTTTTCCGGGCCAGTGCGCATGTTTATTTATCTTGCGTTGATGCGAGGCGCTTATTTTGGACCAGTTTACTTGTTTATTTATCTTCCGTCGATACGCAGTTCACATTTCGGACCAATGCGCATGTTTATTTAACTTGAATCGATGCGCAGTGCTTAATTTGGACTACTGCGAATGTGCGCTGTAGGAGGAGACTCACTTAATTTTTTTCAAAAATTCCGAAAAAATTCAAAAGTTTTCCAATTCACTCAAAAAGCACAAGCCGTATGCATGACCCCCTAGAGACGGCTCGTTTCAAAAACAAATGAAATCTGATAAAATCTCTAGGAGGAAATGCATTTTGATTTTTTTTCTTCAAAAATTCCCCAAAAATTCTATGATCGACTCGAAAAGCACAGGCCGTATTCACGACACTCTAAGCACGCCACAACCCCAAAATAAGTGATGTTTGATCAAAACTGCAGGAGAAAATGCATTTTGAGGTATTTTCATCAAAAATTCCCCCCGAAATTGAAATTTTTCCCAAGTCGAGTCAAATAGCACAAGCCGTATGCCCGACCCACCTAAGGATGCCCGATACCAAAAATAAATGAAATCGGATAAAAACTGTACGAGGAAATGCATTTTGAAGTTTTTCTTCAAAAATTCCCTAAAAATACAGAAATTGTTGGATCGACTAAAAAAGCGCAAGCCGTATGCTCAACCCCTTAGGGATGCCTCAAACCGAAAAGAAATAAATAAAAGGAAAAAAAGACATCGATTCAAAACTGTAGGGGAAATGCCTTTTGAAGTTTTTTTTTCTAAACATACAAAAATTGTCCGATCGACTAAAAAGCGCAAGCCGTATGCACGACCCTGTAGGATCCCTCATACCAAAAAAAAACATAACATCAGATCAAAAATGTATTAAGAGATACATTTTAAAATTTTTTCTTCAAAAATTCTCCGAAAATTCAAAAATCACCCGATCGACTAAAAAAAGCACAAGCCGTATGTACGACCGCTTAGGGATGCCTCAAACCAAAAATAAATGACATCGAATGAAAATTGTAAGAGTAGATGCATTTTGAATTATTTTCGAAATTTTTGCCTAAAAAAATTCACCAAAATTACAAAAATTGTCCGATCGACTAAAAAAGCACAAGGCGTATGCACGACTACTTAGGGATGCCTTAAGCCAAAAAATAAATGACATCGGGTCAAAAATGTAGGAAGAGATACATTTTAAAATTTTTTTCTTCAAAAATTCCCCAAAAATTCAAAAATCATCTGATCGATTAGAAAAGCACAAGCCGTATTATCGATTCCTTAGGGAGGCTTCACACAAATAATAAATGACATCGGATCAAAACTGTAGGAGTAGATGCATTTTGAAACAAAGTTTACTAAATAAACAACTAACTAACTAACTAACTAACTAACTAACTAACGGACGCCACCCGCAGACCGATAGGAATACCCCAGCTTCCGTGTACGTAAGCTGAATTAAAAACTGGAGCCTAGGTGCAGTTGCATTGTCGAATATTTCCCTTCCTCCTGAAACTATTAGTGTTGCAGATCATGCCTGTTGTTACACCGTTTAATAGAAGAAATAAGTCAGTTTTCTACTCATTAGTTAAAATATTTTATAAAGGTAAATCGGAATTACCGCGTGAAACAAAGCTTTACTCATTGAGAGACAAAAACTAGAAGGTAGGATAATTAATTTACTTTGTTCATTGCTAGTGAAAACCTTGACATGTAAAAAATCCGGCAATACACGAGTAACGGCGGAAACCAGTCGAAGACCAGATCTGTACACCTCAGAGGTCACTGTGTCAAAAGGTTCCTGTACTTCTTTTGTGGTCCTGTAGTACAAGTTTAAGGATGTGTTTTGGTATTCTTCCTGTAAAAATAAAAACAGACAACAAACTTTTCAAGGTTTTAATAGAAAAGTCCAATTTTCTGCTATTGACAACTATTCTATTATTAAAAATTGCAAAAGCAAAAAACATATTTCAAATTCTTTTTTAAATTGTGTGAGAATAATGAAAAAGTCGCTGTCTGTAGAACGGGTTGTCGGCAAGATATCAATAGACGGTCTTAATTATACAAACATCAACTGTTCCCAACTACTGCGTGTTTTGAGTGTTAAACATGCATATATTTTAAGCACCTAAATAAAAACAGCCATGTTGCTTTCTTTTCAGTGAAAAGTAACAAATAAAAAGTAATATTTTCTAACATGTTTAATATGGTGATAACACATACAGTGCTACACGAATTTTAATTTTAAAACTAAGTAAATTTAAAAGCAAACGTAAAATGATACGTCCCACGAGATTTTAAATATGATAATTCAACTTATTTTAGCATTAACAAAACATGATCTAAAACATGAAAGTTAAAATTAGTGATTACATCGGTCAAAAGTCCATCGTCCAGCAAACTTCTCCAGTGAAGTGATAATCTTTTGAATGAAGCATGCTTGACACGGTGAGTACTTGAGAAGATCTGGCCGCTGTCGTCTTTTGCTGGCATTATTACAACTAGGCGCCCACCTTTATTCAGGGGTCAATAGAAATTCAGGGGATTTGCCAGTTTACGGTATAATTTGACATTAATATTTTTCAAAGCTCTTCCTTACTTTCAGCGGCAATTAAAACGCCAACTAGAATATTATACCACAGATATTTGATCTTAAAATTCAATTAGTGTAGACTTCAAAAGTTCAGTCAGTTTAATTATAAAGAAAGCATGTATTTTATTTTTGTGAAGCAATTATACATTCCGCTCGGGTCTAGGACAGGAGCCCTCGAGACAGTCGCACGAGACAGTAGCCCGAGACAGTAGACCGCTGACAGTGGTCTGCGGAATCAGTAGTCCGCAGTTCAGAAGCCACCGACACAGAAGCTCGCGGTTTTATTTATTTCTTTTCATTTAATTTTATTTTGTTGCATAAATGTTATGAAATTTTGAAGATAAGGACGATGAGTTAAGGATGTTTGTACGGATGTTGGCTGCAATTGCTTTTGCACAACCAGAGAAGATCGTACAGGCATTTGAAACTCTCCAGAAAGCAGCCCCTGAATGATTACTCCAGTGGTGGACTGCTTTGACCATACCTACGTTGGTCGGCCACGATAACGCAATACAGCTGCGTCGCGCTACGCACACGACGCATGGAATACGCACGATTGGGCTGTACAGGGGCTTCATGGTACCAACAATCATTGCAAGGGCTTTCACAGAAAGCTTTTTTCAGTGACTGCGTACCATCCAAACATTTGGAGGTTTCTGAACAGTCTGAAACGCAAACAGGCGCTGAGCAACGTGCTACTCTCCAGAAACTCGGAGGGGCGGAGGCAGAACCACGTAGGCGCATGCAGAGAAACATCACGCAGACTAGTGAACGTCGTCGCAGACTACGCAAATCACACTCTCTTGGATTTTCTACGCGGCATCCCACACAGCATTAGAATATAAATAAACGATTGATATGTTTATTGATTGCAACTAAAATGTTTTGTAATCGTACAATGAAGGGGTGATTGATATCTCAGTTGATTGCATCTAGAACGTTTTGTGATTGTACAATGAAAGAGCAATTATTATTTTTGCTGATAGCAATTAGTTGTTGATTGCAATTAGAGTGGTTTGTAATTGAAAATTAATGTAGTTGTAATGTAATCGGGTTGAAAAAAAAAAAACAAAAGAAAATAGTAGCTTCTGAGTGGCCGCAGGTTACTGTCTCCGCAGGCTGCTGTTCATGTGCCACTGCCTCGCCGGATTCTGTCTCGGGAGCTCCTGTCCTGTTACCATTCCGCTCATTAAACATCGCGTTGGTCTTTTATCATTGTCTTTAGTGTTCAACAGATTACCTGGCACAAGCTCTTTTGAGCGACATATCAAAAATCTTTCCCAGTCTCTCGCCGCTATTTCGGCGTAGGCCCTTCTTTCAAACTCGTCGCCAGACGTTGTGTAATGGATAATTGATTTTAAACCGCAAGGCCTTAACAGAGACAAATCCCATAAATAGGTTAATCATACATAGCAAATCATACATTTCCTCAGCTTGCTGTGTTGTTTTTTGTGCATGTAACTTTATAATTATTTTCCTTACTACTATTTCCTGCAATAAATCAACAGAAGTGCCCCCTAACGTTTTACAAATAACAGCAGTTTTACTCTGATTACTTTAGTACTGCGTCATTTTATAAGATATTGTCAGAGATTGGAAAATTTTTTTAAAAATAAACTGTCAAAGCAAAGGAACCAAAACAACAAATATCCCCTTCTGGCTCACCCATAAGCAGCTGAATCTTACTGAGATTAATCATTCCCCCAAGTCTTAATTCTTTACTTGTTGGTAGTGTAATTCAAACCTACACTCATTTTTTTGCAAATTGATTTGTAACTTACCTTTTGTCACAAAGATTAGCACTATTTCCCAGTTTATTTGCTTGTATATTCCTTTCAGAATTGCAAACGTTGAACTCCCATAATATGAATATTACTTTTATTAACCATAAGCGTTAAATTTAGCGATAAACTCTCAATTCAAAATACATATTCACTTCATGTTACTGCAAATGAGTTAATCGATGCATTAAATTGAAAATTTTGACCAAATTTCGATAAGGTGGAAAATACTCAGTAAACGCCTCTTCTTGTGGTTTTTGACACGTTAACCTTCTTCCCACTTCTCGAGTTCGCGGCGTTCGCAGAATAAGGAAAATATCACTTATTAAAGATAACGCATATCGCATTTCTGATAGAATTGATTTCTCGCATATTTCTAAGGACATTCTTATTACATATAGAACCGAACGTGTTAAAACCAACCCAGGAACTGTAAATATTATCCCTTAATCGTACGATTCCTAAACAGATAGGCTGCTCTATCAGACGGCTGTAAAGCTGTTCACTATTTTGTAAAGAAAAATACCTTTAGCATAACTATTTTTATGAATACGGGAATCAGAGTAATAGTTCTATATAACAATTGCGTGTCAAGAGAAATTGTAATCCCCCATAGGTTCAAACTTTATTTCTAGCTAAATAGATTCGCCAAATCGAGGACAACCTCAGTGTCTTGGTTTTGTACACTTCATCAATAGCTCATTCTCGCCGTAATCCTAAATGACTATAGTATGCTTCACTCTTGGAGGCTCAGATTTTCACACAAACGCGTCTTAAATTTTTTTTAGTAATCGTATTGGCACCAGAGACGGAGAAAAAGTACAATTTGGATTTTCCAAATGTTTTGTGACAGATGCATATTTTGCTCTGTTTGTGCTGGTTTGTTAAGCTATTTTGTCATCAGAATTCTTAATGCTTTTGGTTGGTTTTGACCTTCACACATGCACTCAAATTATATTGAAACGGTTTAGATATAGCTCTCATGTTTAATTTTTCAAGCGTATATTTTCTCTCCAGCAGTCTAGATACAAAACGTGCAGGATTTTTCTACGTCTTGTTTAAGCCCTGACGTTGATGAAAATCGCAAAGAGTTTTAACTAATGTATATATTGATGAACTGGTGAAACATTCAGCAAGCAATTTGTGTGAGTGTTTGTGCTTATTTTAATCCAATAATATATATCATGGAGCTCTGGATTTACATAATAAAGAGAGAAGGCCTATGGCAATCAGTCTGATTGCATACCACGATATATACACATAACTGAAACTTTAAATAGACCATTATTGCTGAAACAACAGACCAAGATACAAATATTTCCCAAGTTAAACTTACGGATAGAGTGGATAAAGATGCAGATGAAGCCTTACTAAGTATTTTATACTCCGCAATGGGATGTGATATTGCTTGACAAGTATTTATTTGCTGTCTGGTTTTAAAAGTTATTTTAACCCCTTTTTTGTTATACAGTTCTCCTTTTTTGAACTGAACAATTTTAGCACTCAACAAACATAGGTCCCCTGTCTTCCCAAATTGTCTGGCAAAATTCTGCAGTCAAACCGTCATTCAGATGATTTGATTCTCTCTGAAGTCATTTGAGGCGTCATGGTATGCTTGCAAAATCATAATGGGATTTAATGCCTCTCATAACTTCCTCGTAATTCTTAAATTGTCAAAGGTATTCTTTTTAAAAGTAGGTTTTGACTGGAATGTAACACATTTAAATAGTATGTAAATAATTGTTTATCATTTGAGCTCCTTATAACATAACCCATCAAATCTTGCAAATATATTTAAATTAAAACAGTTAAAATCAGTACTAGAAAAGAGTAGTTTTATATGAATAAGTTAGCTTGCATGTGTTAAGAAAAAAAATTTATAAAAAGTATTGTAGTGTTAGCTCAGTCCACAATGTATATCAAATCACAAGCTACAATGAGATTTAAATATTACAGATTTTCTTAGATTATCGTATACATCTGAGTTTCTTCCTTGACAACACTATGAATGTGTGCTTTCACGAGGTAATACTTTCTTACATTTTAAATAAGAAGAGTGTATTTTGAATGACACAAAATATGATACCACAAAAGTATGTTACAATTTTAAATTTCCAAACTTTGGTCTAATTTGTATTTCCATCGCAATCTCATACATACATTTATTCGTCATGTCTGAAAAACTAAAATGAAGGGGAAACTAATAAAGGCACGCCTGATTACGATGTTTAGATGTGACACGACTCAGCGAACATGAATTGCCCTTTTACTGTAATGAACTGCAATTCATATTTTCCAGTGAAACTATAAATTAAAGGTACAATAATTAAAAGAAAAGGGACTACAAATATAACTGTTGATACTTTACCTTTTACTTAACCAATGAACTGCACAGGAAGAAAATCCCAGGTGTATGGAATAAGAAGGGAAGCACTGTTTATGAAAGGAAATGCCACTTGCTATAGCAAACACACCAGTGTATTGCTGCAAATAACTTTGGCTCCCTGTATAAAGTATTCACTAACATATTTAACCTTGCAAAATATACATGTGTATCATGCAATAGCTCGCTTAAATTTTAGAAAAAAAAATGGTTTAAAAATTGGCCACTTAGAATAAGACTGATAATTACCGTGCAGTTGCAAAAACAGAGACATGAAATTGTTGACTGGCAGATCTTCGTAAGATATTTGTACTTCCTGCTCCTCACCATATTTTCTTTTAATCATTTCTGTAAACAATATACATACATGCTTTGCAATCGTTGGTTGCAACCAGTTCAGTTATTGTTCGTTATGAAATTAGAAATTATCTATAATTACTGGGGTGTCTAAGGCTATCCAGTCCATTGCCTATAATTCTGATTGTTTCTAAGGAAACCATCAATTTCTCTTGCTATCTGAAATAAAAATGTCCATCTTTTTCTCTTTGGTTACAAAATGAGGAGGTTTCGTCATAAATACACTTCTAATGTTTGTTTTAATTTTGCAGATTAAACTATAAGGCATTTGAAACCTGTTCTCAGAAAGGCCTACTTCACTTGAAAATGTGAAACATTATGCAACATGTCGATAAACATCTGTACAATATCACGTATTCTTTTCCGATGTTCAAAGAAAATGTGCCTGACGTCTTGTCGATGCCTAGCAAATGCACTCTTTACACATGAATGCAGAAGCTATAGGAAAATTTGAACACACACTTCTTCCTTCAGTTGATAACAAGCATATTACGTTCAATTGTTTTACAATTATTTTAAATGCGTAGTACAAGTGCTGTTTCTGTTATAAAAAGGCACCAGATTTGACAATACAAAGATCTGTTGCTGGGTAAAGTTAAAAAAGTAAAGCCAATGTTAGTTTCATTTTGTTTCTTGGTGGTTGCCATTGGCTGTGACTGCGATATGTCTTAAGAAGGACCCAACATCAGGCTATCATACATACGACTTGGTTGCATTTACTGCAATTTCATATAATTTCGCATACACTTATGCTGCTTGAAAATATACACAATTTATTTTGTTGAAAACTTGCTTTGTTTCTTTCTAAAACTGAAAGTCTGTGAAAAGGTTCCTAGATTAGCAATTAATATCTCCTGTTTAAAAAGTTGCCCCCCTTATCAAATTTTTGTGTAAAGGCATAAATAATATATGTAATTCATCTTACTAATGAGCTTGGAAAAAAGCTTTAACGAGACTGTTCCATCAGAAGCGCCATATTCAGCAATTGTAAAAGTTCTCCCACATTTGACCTCATATGGAATGTTTTCTTAAACAAACATAAAATGTCTCAATTCTTCAAATTCTTCAAATTTGAATTACTGCTTATTAATAAAAGCATCATATATAATAAACAATTATAAATATATATTTATACATCTATATTTCCAAATACCCAATACTTAGTGACAACACAATGCGTTTGTATGTGTGTGTGTGCTTTTTTTTTGCAATGTCCCAATTAGTGCGTTCTAAAGGTCACACGACACTAAAGCTCAATAATCCACGGGGGGGGGGGGGGGTAGTGTTTGTAATAATTGGAATAAGGCAATTTAGATCTGAAAGAAGCTCTGATTGCATTCACTGACAAATGTTCAGCGCAAACGCTTGATCGGAATGCTCGGAAGTGGAAAACGCTCATAAAGGTAGTCGGGCAGTTTTGCATGCATAGATCAATGCAATTTTTGAGAGGAGATTCACACAACAATGAGCTGACAGTTGATCGACCGCGATGGGGGATGCCGCCTGCAGCGATCCCTGAGCATAACCACTGGGTGCCTCTCACGTAGAAGCCATTGCTTTCTCCGGGAAAAAGTAAGTATTTGTGGTTTTCTTAATAAAAAATGTAGTCGTAGCTCATCAGCTTAGAATTGAGTATGCACGCTACACGATTCAGGTTTATTTTGTTGACTATAATATAACGTAGCATCTAAGGAAATAATCAAACTATCAATCAATACCTTATAAATGAAAATTAGTAAAAGTGAACTTTTAGGAGAGCTTTTGATTCAGGACATTGTTCGTAACAGCATTACCTGGTACGAGTGGCGAAAATAATGCTAGTGGAGGATCTTTGAGAAAAAGGTGAAATAGTTTAAAAATAATAACCGTATTTGTTTATGTGAACCGTTTAACAGATCATATTCACAAGGACATAAAACGAACATTTTATTCTAACTCTGTTTTTAAATATGACCGAGCCTCCCTATTTGCAAAATATCAAACGGTTGGGGCCGTTTTTCCCTTGTGTCAATTTCGTTGACCCTGTATCAGCTAAAATTCATTTATGCATCCTTTGATAAATAATTGCTAAATTCTTAGATAACCCGGTTTTTCACTCAACATCTTTGTCATTTTTAAAGCCTCACTGAAATTATCATTTATTACTTTTCTAAGTGCGGTTGATTTAACAGTTAAAACACTATCACTTTATTACAGGTTGCAAACCATTTTTTGTTTGTTATAGTCAAATTATTTTAATCACAAATGACACATCATGACCACAAACATACCAAATGCGTCCAGAACTATCGCTTCTCCATGGTCAACAACTGCACGGTGTATATCAGCATTGTCGCCATATGTGAATGAACTGCCCGACCAATATGGAATATAGCTACTAAGTCCCAATTCTTCAACCATATCTCGCTTTACCAGAAGAGGATTCACTGTTTAAAAATTATTACACGACAAATTGCATATTTTCTTGAACGACGCACAGATTTTTAAGTGGGAATTGTTTAGTAAAAAATCGTTCAGGTAGTTTAACATAAAAGAGCCATTTAAACAAATATTAGTCATACCGGCTTACAGTACAGTCTAAAAGATTTTCCGCTGAGTCAAATTCGAGAACAAAATAGGTGCTACACAAAAATTTTAGAATGTTTCCGGGATCTAAGAAAAGAATTTTGTTGCATAATATTCATAATTAATAGCAGCAACATGTTCTCAGAATATATGAGTATAGAAAAACCGTTTTGTAGATGTAAAAGGATGTATCATTCCTTGGATGCAATTGCAAGAATATTTGCATCTGCTTCTGCATTACTACAAGCTTCAACAAAGTAGAACATTTCCCATTTCAGTACAGGTATAATTAAGTGGCGGCTAGTTTATTGATTAAAAAATTTGTCGGGTTATCTCAATATCAGAATCCAGCACGTAGTGAGCAGACAATGAGATCACGAGCAAGACGAAAAAGTGTGTAAAATTGCAACAAATGTTCAATATAATAATATGACTTTCTAACAATTTGCCAAAAATTGATCAGTTTTATAAAGTCTTCATTCCCATTCTAGAAGTTTCTGTCTTTTCCCTTTGTTCTGTTTCTTTTTTTCGTTGGGATGGCTTCAGGAAAGCTCCTACTCTCTACAACGTAGGCACACTGTAGAAGATAAAAAGGCTTTGCTGAGTCCGCCCAATTGTTTGACTTTTAAAGGTTCCGTCAAGTTTAGGTCAACGTTACTTTTTTGCAAAAGTGGTTTCCAGAAAACTCCTTCTAGATTTTTTTGTCGTAGGAGCTTCAAATTTGGTAACTTATACAGGGTAATAAATTATGGAAACTGATAATTTTCTATGATTTTGATCTCAAAGGGAAAGGCAAGATTGATATCAAAATATTTTTAAAATGCCTTTTTATCGCAAAAAAATGTTTGAATAGGGCCTGCCTTCGAGACTTAAATCTTAAACTTAAAAGTCAAGGTCAAAGGTCACGTCAACTTTATATTTCTTATATCTTAAGTGATAGGACGATTAATCTGGCAAACTGTAAAAGATGAAATGATTTTTGAACTCAATTTAGTCTGTTTGGGCCTAAACGACGTTACATAATAGGTGCCCGATGAAATTGACTTTTTCGGTCAAGATCAATGTCAAATAGCGGTTGGTGGCCAATATCTTGAAAACGGTTAGAAATGGAGCGGTTCTCAACTCAGCTTCGATCCCTTGGGCCAAAACACTTTAAACAACAGAAAACTTTTGATATTCTCGGTCAAGGTCAATGTCGAAGATTGGATATTGACCCTTATCAGGTAGAGATTTCAACCCATGGGGACGTAAACAATTACATCAGAGGTCAAGGTCAAAAACTGGAAGTCGACCATTGTCTATAAAACAATTACAACATCAGCCCTAATCAGGTGTGAAGTATACCTTATCTATTTCATCACACGGAGGTTCAAAGTCATGACAAATAAAATATACTTGATATAATTTCTTTTGTGTTTTTCCAACTGTGTCAATCCACGTTAAGTAGCAATATATATTCTTATAATTTTGTTTTTCGCATACCCTCAATGTATTCTCATTGTAAAACATATATACTACAATTTTTATCGCAATCGTTTATTGTAAGCACAGTTGTAATTTTCAAATCTTTCGAAACAAAATATGTATTCACAGTAACAAGTAAAACACCGCCCAGATCAATAGGAAGTGTGGTACAGCTCGATAATACATTGTCTTAATTTTGGTTGTACCCTTCATAATGGTTCCCAATGAGTGCATATTAATTCAATTACAATTGCTTACTATAGTTTGCGAAAGGAAACGCAGAGTGGTTCCTTATTTGCATATTTTTTAAAGCTTAATAAACCTAAACCGAGATGAGGGTTAGGTAAAAAACTGTAGGTAGTGGGGGGAGGTTTCCTGTACTTTGCAAAACGAAACGAGAATTTTTAAAATTAAAAAGGGGCCCAAATCAACGTATTTCTTCCAAAATAGTCTTTAAAACATAGTTTGGCATAACTATTCGGCAAAATTTCGTTTTCCTGTTTTTTTAGATTTAATTATTTTGCATCTTACCAAGCCACGGTACTGAAAAATGCACCAAACATTGACATATGATGCGTGTCTGTGCTGTTATTTTCATATGATGTATTTTTATAACAGAAATACGAAGAAGAAATCCGGATAACCATTTTCTAATTATTTTCATTATATTTAACAACTGTTATTACATATAACTTTTAATTATCGTGAGGTTAAACATCAAAGAAACAAATGGATAAACATGGCTTCTAAATGGGAATCTTTTCTCCTTTGGCGTTCGATTCACCTCAGTCGAAAAGAATCGAAGCGGAATCGACCATAAGTTAAAAATCACAAAAAATTCCTCAAAATTCAGCTTTTTGCTAAAAGACTGTAAGTCATCTGTAATTCATTATTATTCGTGCTGTTATCAGCAGTTTGTAACCTGGTATACTGTGACAGTATCAGTATTAAAACTACACATTATAAGGTTTTGAAACCAAATCTGAGCGTATTGACAAACTCGTTCAAGTGCTTAAGGACTACGTAAATTTGTCACACCACTGTCCTTCTTCCACCCCGGCTCACCTATAATACTGATTTTAGTAAGTCCCTGCACTATCCATATTATTGTAAATATTTCAACAATCGATCAAGAAATGGAATCGAGAAGTGTAGTTGCGATATCAGGCTCAATCAACCCTTCCCTTTCACCTCTTCTTTCTCCCTGTGGGTTGGGAAATCTTAAGAATAGAATCAGAATTTCTTTTTCTTGCTGTTTTATTATTTCTTAATTCTTCTTTCTATTTTTTTCTCACTTATTTAGCAGTTGTGTCCTAATGCACCCTTGTTGCTAAATAACCAAGCACTCCCTTCCTCCTCCCACTATTCCTTTCTCCCATTACCCCTTCCCACTCACTCACTTTCCCTCTCCCGCCATGCTATGCAGTTATTCACGCTTTATTCACAACCATGTTCAATGCGCATCATATAACAGCCACAGAGTCTTGATAATCAATCAATCAACGGTCACCATTCAGCCAGTTTCTGGATGACCGCCAACATTAAATGATACATTTGTGAAGAAGCATCTACTGAATACTTGTACCGAAACTGAAATCAGCAGAATCAATAGCCTTGGAGCCTCATGGCATTGTCTATAAGGGCAAACGAGTAGGAGCTCTACTTACAAAATCAACACACACAAAAAACCTAAGCACTTCGAATTTAATACCAGTCTACACTCATAAAATAAACAACAAATTTCTTATACATTCTACTATATATTACAGCAAGTTCTACAGAGTGCCTAACTGGAACCCACCTCGCAAAGTACAGGAAGTCCCCTTCCCCGGCATCTGTAGTTTGCAAAACGAAACTGGATTTTTTACCCCAGTTTAAGTTGTTTGTTTATATGTTACTTTTTGAAGTGATAGAGGTGAACGGAAATGCAAATGTACATAATAGGAATAAGATATTTTCATAATATCACATTATTTCTTCAAACCTTTAGAAAAACATCTCAAATGAGGCCCATTCTATGTTTCGTTTCGCAAACTACACAAGCCATTAGAAACATTTTAAGCTTTTCGAAATACTTAGTCTTAGAAAAAATGACAGTTTTCCACAATAAAATATTTAAAATTTCTTGCTGAGGCCATAAACCTTTTTGTGAATAAGTGTAATTTTGATAACTTGAAAGTGCTTGAAATGCGTAGTGTTTCAAAAAGCAACTTTTATATTATATTTTAATTGTAAAAATCAACATAAATAAATCTATACATAAACAAAATTCTTACTTTTGTCAAACTCTGATTGGCAGCACGTAAAGCAGGCTCTTCATATAAAGCTCTAATCCTGTATATATGATAGGTTTAATATCTTACAAAATTAACGCATTACTTATCTCCAACACGCAAGACAGTGTTTCCAAGATTTAATTGAACACAAAACAGATTTTATTAGTGTACAGCAAATATAGTAACCTTTCATACAAAACTTCAACAGGGTTGGTGCAGGGTTCGAAGCTACTATTTTGCGTCAGGAATTATGTCTTGTTTAAAGGATGTGATGGTGGGATCATGATGGTCTAAATGTTTCCACGAAGATAAGTAGCTTGAGAGCATATGACAAATGTCGTAGTGGCATTTGGGCTAGAAAGTCGATTTTGCGGGTTAAACAAACCGATATGGTGGGTTAAACAAACTGAATACATAAACCTCTTGAGGATTTTAAAGCATGACTTCTTATGGAAAATTGTTTCTAACAGCTAGTCCCTCGTAATAGGATTTTTTCTTTTTTCTGAATGAGAATCAAAACTTAACGGGGCCCACCAGTCGAATCATAATACGAAAATCACTTCAACAAAGTGTCAGGTAGCTTATATAAGACAGTATAAACATCACGAAACGAATGCGTTGTAGCTTATGCACAAATTTCTCAACGGGAAAGGAACAGAAACATTACATTACAGAAGCTAAAACAGAACCCACCATGCAAAAGCTTAAGAAATCATTCATACATAGATTTTTCGGATCAAACTACACCTTCGTATATTTTGAAAGTAAAACCAGCTATCAAGTGTGATTCAAAAAAGCGGTAAACAAAATTCTAATTGACCCTTAATTTCAATTTTGTAGCGATTAAAACGGAATATACAAGTGTATTCAGCATTTCAATTAACTTTTCCTTCAAGACAATTTCACAGTTAACTCTTAATCATATGTATAATTTTGAACCCTGTATAAAATGGGGTGACGTGAGTGTCAGCATGCGCATAATTTTCTGGCAACATAACAAGTGCGTTCAATGAGCAAAAAATAGAACTATTTTGACAGAAAGATAACACTAAATATAGTTTACTTTGTAGCTTTTACCAGAGCACTCTGTGCCTCTATCATCCAAAATGCCCTTTAAGCAAGCAGAAAGAGGGGGCATGTTATCGAAAACATTACAGAAAATTTTTTCCAAATCCGTCTCCCCCAAATATTTCAGATTCAGAAAACGCACTGTATATACAGTGTGTTGCATAATGTCGCCACTGCAGGCCCGTGATCTTAATATAGTCACAGAGTATCACTAGCATCGCAAGTAAAATTGTTTTGTTGTGCACAGGTTGAAAAACGAGTTTATCAATCCAATTTTCATGCGATTACAGACATTTAATGAATCCGATCGCACGAACTATCACTAAAATATTTTTGTTTGCGTTTGAAAAGTTTTGCATTAGAATATAGAATATAGAGTAGTGTTCTTGATGTACATTATGCATTAATTGAATGACTGGAAATTAAGATGTTATGATTTACGTATTTGTCGTTTTTCAAGGCACTCCTCTGCACAACAAAAACACTACAAATATGAAGCTTTGAATGCATGCATGATGCATAATGTCGGCTATAGGATCTTTTTTAAAAGTGCATACGTTTTTACTAGAGATCTCATTATATATTAAATAACAAAAAAAAGCATGCTTACTTTCAGGGAGTGTAGATGATAAAAGTATTAAAAGTTTTTTCTCGGGTTTCAGTCCGCTGCAGTCGGTGGGGCATAGTAAATTTATTGCTGTTTGAATGTGTAATATTCAGCCGTTCTAGAAGGTTTTTTTGTTTTCAATAGTTTTCTGGTTCTCTTTGTTCGCTATGAGTTGTAATGATATGTCAGTGAGGTGGCATGCATATAATGGGATAGTGATCTGAGATACAAACCGCACTTTTATGCGCCCAATAGTGTTGAAAAGGTAAAATAAAGTATGATAATTTTCAAAATGCGGAAGGTTGTTGTTGTAATAGCGCGAAAAAGACACATAACGGGCCTACAGTTTTATAACATAATTTTGTTTTTAACATAATGTAAAATGAGGAATTTATTAGAGAAGTTCTAATTTGCCTTTAGGCATTCTTTTATATGCACCATATTAACAATCACTTAATATTCCTAGTCATTCTGCTATCTACTATTAAACATAAAAAAGACGACAAACCGGAAAGTCTCAATTAGCAATTGTGTTAATTATCTATCTATTATCTATTTCTCATTAAAAAGCTATACGTGATTAAAAACAAAGGTGTAGCTGGTTTGAAATTAGAAGTAAATTACACGTGGAATTAAAAAGTGAATGGAAACTCAAATAAAATAAATATTGTAAGATTAGAATGTGATTTACTATACATCCATGTAAATCTGGATAACTTATTTTATACAAAAATATATATAAGAGAAGACATCCCTCAAAATATTGAATACATGCCATCAAAAAAAATGTTTTTGTGTCAATCCATGATAATGTTGGACAGTGCCGCAAAATTCATCATTTCATCAATTTAATGCAATTAAACTTTTTATTTGTAATTTATCTATGCTTTATTACTTTATTAATTATTATTTTTGTTACCCTGGGGCTGTAAAAAGCTTTACATTTTGATCATAAGCTTAGTGGATCGACCTTCATTGGGAAACACAGGTTATGCTTCTTTTTAATTTTTGTATGCATATGATTATATGCGGTTATGAAAAAATATCTTGCATGAGACCCAGAAAAGAATTTTCTATTGAAAAGTAAATCATTGCAAAATGGTTTGAGTTTGCTATTTTAAAGAGCTCTTGTATATTACCCGATTTATTCGATGCCATCGAGAGACACCAGAAAGCGCTTTTGACTCTAAATCGACAGGTCGACTGTTTGAGTTTTTCACTTTACTAGTGGTCACCAGCATAGCGTCCCGTTCATATTCAGTTCAATGACAACATGAATGATCTCTCCACTGCTGAAGAAATATGTAATGAGATTTTTGCGCACAATGAGCACTGAGTTACCTAGCACTAACATAGAGATTCAGAACAGCAAGAAATCATAACCCTGCCACATCTGCAGAGAAGACATCTTCTAAACTATTTAGCTTAAAGAGAATCAGACACTAGCTTCGTGAAGGATCACATTCAAGTGACGTGTTTGAAGGTTTTTTCCACCAAAGCCAACTTAGTTAATATAATTCGATGTAGTTTTTATTCATGTAAGCTTTTGATAGCATATAATGCACATATTTGTAGCGCCTGAGAGGTTATCTACGCAGGATATTGCTTCGAAAATTTCCCTCCGGTTTCCTTTTTTTGCAAAAGAACTATGCAATTTTTGCTAATACTCAAGACGAAAAGAAAATACATAAATTTATAGCAAAATTAAAACCAAAACACAGTTGGGTGGATATATTGTTGCATAATATAATTTGTTCGAAAGCTCTTACTTTTAATGTTTGTTGTGAAAACTTTCCTCTGGCTCCAATTTTTTGCCCTGGTCGTTCAGGTTTGGCAAGGTTGGAACTACGTATTGGCTGAAATTGAGGTATCTTGCAGTCCCCATGATGCACACACTGGTCACGCAAACCATTAAAAAATATATAATGTGCTTACCACTCAGGGGAACGTTTGATAAATTAATTCGATGAAATTGCAAAAGTACTGCTGTTTCTTTTGTGTGGGCACTGGTAGTCCGGAAAGGACATATATCGCACTTACAAGTCACAGTAGGCTTAACAAAAATATCATATATGTTCCAGTCGCGTCTTCTGCTGATAAATACAGAGCGCACGCACTAGTCCAGTGAACATTTGATAAATATATAATGCAATTACTAGTGATGTTAACGCTCATTAGATATAAAACGCAGTTACAGACCAAGTAACACCGGAGAAGTTTATACTGCATCTACTAATCGCGTGAATACTCATTAAATGTAACGCTGTCAATAGAGTTTCTTTGTACAAACATCGTTTTGTAACGCATTGCTTTTTGATGATAATATCAGCATAATATAGCTCTCTGAATCCAATAAACCGAAAGCTAACTGTCTCTCGTGGGATAAAGAGATCAATATTTCCGTCATTCGTCTGTCCGTCTTTCGGTCTGGTGAGCTCTTCTCCGCTCTTACGAGATCTAAACTGTGCTTTAATTTTTAGGTACAAAGCTACGTTGTGCGTTTAAGTTACAATGTGGGTTTGACGTTGTGGGTTTAAGTGAAATTTCAAAACTTCAAGGCGCTATGTGTCCTTTAATATGGCTTTAAAATTAGGCCCACAACGCACGGAATACAGAGTATGGTGCGTTTCTCAGAACTTTTCTACTTACAGCTGGTGACACCTGATATTATAAATTTTTACCTATATTTAAATGTAGAAAGTATTTGGGGAAAATTTCTGGGTCAGCCAATCAGATTCCGTATTTCAGATGCCTATATTCATGCGCCATGGTTTAGTTTTAGGTGTTGACCTTTCGCTTTAGAAAACTGCAGCCTTCTCCTCCTTCTCCCCAAAAATTAAAAGCGACAAAGGTCCTAAATCAATTACATGAATATCATTTTTCATTTTATGGTGTAAAAAGGCTCTAAAAGCAGCAGAAACTTGGAACATGTTTGGTGTGATTCACTCAGTCGTAAGCAAAGATGACGGAAAGTGCAGATTGAAATGTGCAAGCGTTGTTTCATTAAAATTTACTATTTCCGGATGGATACTACAATAAACTATATGTAATTTGCATTAAAAAATTTACTGGAAAAAGTTATAATATAAAGTGTAATTTTAAGAAAAGTTTCAAAACTGAAGTGAGCAAATTCTTGTGCTATCGCTCACTGCTTTACTAGAAAGAATGGAATATTCATAGCCTAAATGCTTGAAAAGCAAGTATATAAACAAGTTCCATGGATATCATTATTCCTTATATTATCTTCTAATAATGGTATAGAATATGGGTGAAGTATAAAATTTCACATTTCTTGCCTACAAGTTTTTAGGTTTCGGTTGGCAAAAGTTATCGAAATTCCATTTTTCAGAAACGTATTAACAAGGTGGCTTTTAAAGGGGCTGAATAATATGTTAAATAGTTTTTAAAACAAGTCACTAAAATCTTTCAGTAAAATCATGCAGTGGTGTGTTTAAAATCACTAAAATCACAGCGGTGATCTAGGTACTGAAGCTGACGCGATTGGCAATTAACTGTCAAATGGGGAAGCAAGTCCGACGAAAACCTGTAGCATAGTGACAGCTACACAAGTAAATTAAGTGAGCAAAGAAACAGTGCCGATGACTTCAAAGATGTTAATTTCTACACCGGGGGTGGAGTTTCCCACACTATAAACTATTGTACCGGTTATACAATCAGTGTGATGCTGACTACCGAGGATATGTATCAGATAGCGAATACAGCCTGGCGAAAGATAAACAACAGTGTATTTATAAAGATTCTATGCACAAGCACTACAAGATGAGTGTTAAGTACAAAACTGCTACTCTCAAAATGGAGAGGTTAACACTTGCTACTTGAGCCTTTGGATATAGGAAAATAATGTCAATTCAAAGTTTTTTGCGCAGACTGCATTGGAAGGTATGGGGTAAACGCGTTTCTTGCATCAGGGATTTGTGAAATATCTATTTATTTAAAAAGCTATTTCCTTACCATGTCTTTCCAAGAACCTGATTTTATTTCCTTTAAATTTGCATAAATTTACTACATCTGAAATAGCTTGATTGGTTCTGAAGTTGAATAGAAAAGAAAAGCGTAAAATAGCGTTTGCCAGTGATAGTTGTGTGGAGTGGGTTAATATCTGCACAACAACTGTTTTAAGATAATTTAAGTTAGTTAAAGATAATTAACAAAACAAAGGTAAGATTTATGAAAAATAATACGCGTACTTATATGCGACTTTTGTATTTAAGAGATTTTGTATATAAAACTGAGTATAAAATTCAGATCAAAGGAAATAAATTGTTAAACAACAAAAAGTTTGCTTTTCTGTTTGGAAATAGAAGCTCTAAAATGCACAGGCAGGGATTGAAAGAAAATTTACTCAGAAGACTTAGTATATGAAACCTTAAAACGAGAGGACAAACAAGTTGTGCGTATTGGAACTGTATTTACACATGTTAGGGTACAAGAAATGCGCCAGTGCTGAAAGTAATGGTTTACAGAATAAGGTTCGAAAAAGGGACATAGTAGCGGCTGTATTGTAAGTTTTGTGCTTTCACAACAGGTTATTTTTATACACTTTTGACATGTGCCGGTGTGACTGCATACAGATATCTATTGAAATTTTGATTTTGTCTTTGCAAGAATGGAGTTAACAAAGGGAAATGTGACAGGTGGGTGCTATGTTTGTACACCTTGCCAACTAAATGCTACAACACAAAGGTAAATCCTAAATTTGTCTGGTCTTTTTTCAAAAGAGTAATTTTTTCTTTTCGTTCTAAACGTGACAGGGCATCTTTTCTCTACTCTTCGCGTGTTATATGATTCTAAACGCACTGAATCTCTTTTTGTTGTGATTTTAATATTTGCACTTTTCTTGCAAAAGATTTCTGTTTAAACAGCATCAGGGTGCAGTTTTTCCGACTTCTCAGAGTGAAAGACTTTATAGTAAATCGTTCATCGTCAAAACACCACTGTGTATTGCGTTTTATCGTTTTTTCAGTAGTAATTAATGGTAGTTTAAATGACAGATTTGTAATTTTAATATGACCTAGTAGCGTTTGGCGGAGTTGCTAAAAACCAGTAACTCAACTCTGTTGATTTCTGCTAATTTGAAAGATACTTTTGATAACTAATTGCCTGTATTGCTGTTTGGCCTTCTTTGATTAATCCCATTTAAGTTATCTACATTTTATTTATTTAATTTTGATATTTTTTTGTGGTTGGGCGAACCTTGACTTTGTAGGTTTTCACATCGTTGTTCGCTATGTCACTTAGCGTTTTCTTCCAACAAAATGGAGAGTATTCTTATTTTTTCGGTGTTTGGTTAATATGTTTTAATGTGTGCTTGGACGATGAGAAGACATTGACTTTCAGTTCGTTGCTTTGCCTTTCATTCTAAAAAATGAAAGCTCTTGTGACAGATTTTCGTTTGTGTAGACCGTTGTAATTTGTGGTTAAACCATGCCACCCCAGCCACAAAAAGAAACAGAAAAACAGAAAAGAAATAGCTTTTGCGGGTTTAGGTGTATGGCAAGGAAGCTGTATCACAAATGTATTCTGCGCAGTGCGATCTTCATTTCCGATGAGTGACCACTGCAGAGTGAAATCTTTATGTCCATTGAGTGATCACTTTAAAGAGTAACATTTGTTTGACTGCTGTTTGCTTCTCTCCTTTTAAAAAAGAATCTATGCATCTCTGATGTCCCTATTCTTTCTACTTTTGGCCTGTTACTTATGGTATTTCAGCCTTTTAATTTGAAGACTAAACGGCGGGCTCTCCAGCGAGTATTTGAAGGTCTGTTTTAAGTTGTGGTT
This sequence comes from Protula sp. h YS-2021, assembly GCA_949752745.1. NCBI lineage: Eukaryota > Metazoa > Annelida > Polychaeta > Sabellida > Serpulidae > Protula > Protula sp. h YS-2021. Next base: position 53,974,024 of record OX457028.1, read on the forward strand.
GGACGTAACACTAAACGCACCTTGACGTTGTAGGTTTTCAAATCATTGTTCTCCGTATTACTTTGCGTTTGGTTCCAATGAAATGAAGAGTAGTCTTATTTTTCGGGTGCTGATTTAGAGTCAACCAATGTGAACGGACATTGGTTGACTCTGTAGGTTTTCAATTCGTTGTTCTCCGTATTACTTTACGTTTTATGCCAACAAACTGAAGAGCCTTGTGATAGGTTTTTGAGTGTGTAGTCTGTTGTGATTGAACGCAAAGCGACATAGATACTTCTGATTAGTTTATATTATGTAGTTAGTCAGTTTGTTCTGGATTGCATTCTGGATAGTTATGTTATTTCTTTACTTATGCTTGTTTTTTGCGATGTGATTGCAACTGATGGCAAACCGGAAAACTTTTGCAGCGAATCGTTGGATTATACAATGTAGTTAAGCAGCTGTAGTTAAGGAGCTTGAACAGTAAAGTAGTTTAAATTGGTTGCAGTGTTTAGTTGCTAGTTTATCCAATTTGACTTAGAGTTGTACAATTGAACCATTTATCTTTGTTTTGACAGAACATAATTTAAACCCCAGCTTGTTATATTTATTTGTTAGGTGTTACAGTTGCAGTGGTACTTAAATGTAATGCTAGTTACTCTATGTGTGGCTAATTGCTCCATCTCATGCATGAAGTCTGTAGCCTTTTACGTTCAAATTACCCTTGTTTTGTCAAGTTTTTTTAATTAGCTAAAAGGGAAAGCCCAATACTGCCGTTTATCTGGTAAACCCTGAGTGTTAATCGCAGTCCTTTTTTTTAAGTGAAAGTTCTTTGGTTCATCTCAACATTTTTATGTGATATGCAGAGTATATATGGCAATATTCGTACACTAAATTACTCTGTATGCTTTTTTTTAGCTCAGCTTAGAAAATATTCAAGAAAATACCTAAAAGGTTTCGAAGAAGAGTATGAAAATTCTCTGAAGCACATAAGTAATTGTTTCTTTTTTCGTAGAATTTCCTTTGCTTTTTTATCTGATATACTGGAATATATTGGAAATACATAGACTGATATATGGGAAATGAGGATAAGGTCAAAACCGACGTTTCGTGATATCTTCAGAAAAAGATTTAATTATTTTAAACAGCTGCAGAAAACAGCGTCTTTTAGAAGACAACTAAAGGCCAAAAGGAAAGAAGGCAGAAGTGTGAAACCATTGCATCTGAGACAAAAAAACCTCAAGCGCCATACTAAGGGGAAGGTAGTCTAAATATTGAAGAGTATTAACTTATACAATTATATCTTTTATCCTTTCTCACACTTGCTGTAAGTACATTTATCATTCAGATGCTTTGTTAAAAAATCTTGAGAATCCTTAACGAAAATGATGCGTTTTAGTTATCTATTTATCTAATAAAGTAAGCAATAGCAGGCCAAATCCGTTGCAGCTGACAAAAACGAACCCCGAGCACCACATAAAGGAAAGGATACATAAGTCTATGACGGTAACTCTTGAAATATTGTTTTGAATAAGCAAGTGTCTTTAAACACAAGAAATAAGGTGAATAGAAAACTAGTAAAAGTATTTCTTGTATTTTTATCTTTCACATACTGCAAACTCAGCCACCTGACAGATAACTGGCACCTTGTTGGAAAGAGATGCTCAAAAATATTTGGCGCGAGAGATTATCTTTAAAAATAAAAAATCAATTATACATTTTTGGTTTTCAGTATCTCATGTGTACTTCTGTTTATCTAAAACTGCTGTAAAGCTTCGTCCTAAAAAGGTGAGTTATCGTGTACACCGGGGAAACTCTTATACCGGCTTAGGGGTGTTCGGTATAAAGGGGTTTGTCCGGACTAAAGTCTGTGACAAGGGGTTTTGTCCGGGGTTGTAGCTGAAGCCGTTGTGCTGTACGGAAGGGGTTATTTAAATTAGAAATTTTCATTATTATTATTTAATAATTTATTATTTTGATGTATTTACTAATAGTTGGGCAGTAACAATAAACAAAATGAAGGAAATAAGTTTTCAGGTTATATTTTATTATTTTATACAGTCGTTCATTTATTTATTCTTTATTTACATGCTATTTTCACTATTAATTACTCTTCTTAGAAATAAACTAGTTGCCCAAACAATAATGTTACTTTATGACGTATATTAATTCAAGAAAAGATAAAATTTTTGTACGAAATCCGGTATTTCTTAAGTTCCAGGGTTGGATTTTCTGCCGCTTGATCATATTGTAACACGCTCTCGGATTGGTTTGGCCACAAGGCATAAACCTATGATCATTGGCCGATTCGTTTAAATATGACATTTCCTAAATTTAGAAACTGGCCATCTGACGTGCAAATTGATGCAAAGTTATTTTGGTTTAATTTGATTTAAAAGAGGTGAGAACAATAAGCAATTTGCCTTTTAAATCCTAAAGAGCACAATGGGGGACTTTAGACATGCCAGCCTTTAAAGGAGCAGCTATTCATTATAAAATACAAGTGTTTAATTAACAGGAGTGCTGACCGGAATAATTAAACCGACATTTACAAAGTTTGTAATAAACCAATTAATTTAAGCTCAATGCAGGATGAGCTTAAATTTAGAAATTGGATAAAGGTTAAAACGGAATTAAACTATTACGTGACATTTATTTAAATTTAACCGAACTTCCTAAATTTCAACATGAAATTGATTTTAACTTTAATGTATTTGCGAAATCAGCACGACAAAAAAAGATTTTTTCGAGTATAATAAAAGAATTTCATTTCTCTGCTGTTTTGAAACAGGAAGACATAGTGTGACACTATTCTAAACCCATATATATATCTAGATATAAAACAATATTTTGTCATCAATTAATGTTTTCTTCCTTATCTTTTAATAAAATTATTCATGCTTATTATATAAGGTGGGGCAATAAAAGGAAGTGCACAAATCGCTTTTAACGATTATTAGATAATAGTAACATTAATCCTTTTGACCCATGATGTGTTTCCACTTTACGTGAACGCACCGTAACTCACATATCAAGTCCTGCCATTTCTACAGAGGAAGAGATACAGTGACACAATATGAGGTGTAAGTGAAAAAGACGCCATAAAACGGAAACATGAAAACACCTCTCATGCATAAGGTGAAGCACCTGAAGCGTTTCATAGTGTGCCCAAAACCGGCATGTTATTTTTCAGTCTGCTACATTTTTAGCGTTTAATCACATTAGTTTGACAGGCAAAAGAAAACGTGTTTTGTACAAGCTACTCCATAATGTCACTTTTTTTATATGTTTATCCGTGTCGTTTTACATTTAAACACTGCATTTTGCTAATTGTGCATAGTATTGTAAGTTCAGCGAAGTTTACCAGTAAGAGCACACAGCGTATTTTTTTTCAGAATCGTCGAGAAAACAAGTGAATCTCGTTTGCCGTCTTTTGGACGGATGTTCTGTGTCTCAGGCTGGATGTGAGGTGATCTGATTTTTAGCATTGATGAGCAGGTATTTAGCGCATCTTTAATTTGTATGCATTATTCATTTTAACACGCCTCGCTGTTTTGTTTATTTTTGTAGCAATGAAGAAATGCCGAAAAGAGCCCAAAAAATAGCGAACTGGTGTGGTTCAGGAAAGTGTGAAAAACAGTATTCCTGACTTGAATTACACGATGAAAGAAACTGGAAAGAGACGACCTCTCAGCTCGAAGGAGAAGGGAAGACAATCAGCGCCACACAAATAGCAAAAGGGGAAGAGACGACCTCTCGGTCCGAAAGAGAAGAGCAGACAGTCGAGCCAGTCATCGCCACACAAGCTGCAAAAGGGGAGGAGATGGCCTCTCGACCCGTAGGAGAAAAGCATATCGACGAGCCTTTGTCGGAGGGTACACGCGCCGCCGCAAAAGAACCAAGGAACAAGACTTCAACTCAAATTTGCAGAAGGCACTTACAGGAACTAGATGATATCCTTTCATCTCTTAGCTGGAGAAAAGGTCGTAAAAGTCAGAAGACTGTAAGGATGGCCAATGTATCTTTTCCTTATACAGAATCGAGACTGAAACAGTCACAATGGTAATAACATCTTCAATATGCTTTGCTGAAAATGAAGATGAATCAGAAACAGCCTCGTGTGGTGGACAGCGTAATTTAGAAGTTATATCACAGTACGCTGCATTTGAAAAAGAGTTCACTGAATTAATCCATAGAAGCCCAAGAAGTCCACAGTGAGAATGCCAATGAAGTACAGTACAGATCTAGTGCGGTCCGTCGCCAGTGCTGTAAAAAGCAGCTAATACACAGAATGTGGAAAAATCTTAGGTATACTGAAAAGGAAATTAAGCGCACAACGCGACCCATGTTTTTCAACAATGACACCCATAAAATGTTTTAGAAAAGAGCCTGTTCCCTACTCTGAAAGTGAAGATGAATCCAGTGTTATGAAAAGGACATTGCCTATTACAGAGAATGTACCTACCATCTCATGTGCTCTCAAAGGAAATCAGAGGCACGTATCGACACACTGTCTTCACCAAAACAAAGAATTGAAGTATTGTTCAGTTTGAGATTCCTTTGGCAAAGTCTGTGAATCAATCACACAGTGATATGTTTTTCCAAAAATTAAACATTCATTTGCTACGGAGAAGGATGACCAAAGTTATGTTGTATGCGATGATGTGGGTCATCGTGCTTGAGACATAGATAACTCCCACATCTTTTGCAGAAAAATTCTAAAGTCAGCATATGCAAAATCGGGCCAGCAAAAAGATGAGAGACCGCAATTCCGTGCAAGCCTACCCCTTTGGATGCATGAAACTGAAAGGCAACTTTCGACCCATTTGTCAAACAGCACAAAATAGAAAAAAGACAATCGAATTACAGAGTTTAAAAGATAAAGAGAAAGCCGCTGATGGAGCTTTAACGTTTAAGAGCTAACCACAATCACAACAAAAGGGTTTTAGAAAAGAAAAAAAACATGAGCTGCTTTGACGTAACACAGTGTGGCCCTTGTCTCTTTTGCCTGGAAAGGTTGCAGCTGAAAAAAATTCGAAGTTGTCACCAGTGTCGGGGAAGTAAAAGTTCAATCAAGAGTTCTAGGTTGGCAGTTACAAGCAGAGGCTAAAAAACTGTTATTATACCTCAGCTGTTATGCCACCAGTAGCGAGAGTGAAACTGGCATTAAATCTAGGTACAAAAGAAAGTCTGGATTTAAACATTACCTTGCACCCGAGTACTTTTCAGATATGTGCGCTGCTGTCATGAGAACGGCTTTAGAGAACAATTAAGAACAGGAAGGGTTTCAAGCTTTGTCAAATGCGGCTAAACTGAATAAGACTTCACGTGACTTGGCAACATATAGTATGAAAGGGTTATTATGACGGGGAACCGAAAAGAAAAATAGGAAGTTAAGGAATTTATATAGTTTATTAAAATTAAATGGTCTGATAACTTAGCCAAGGTTGCTCTGATGAATCGGAAATTGAAAATAAGAAAGCCACTTTCCTTATCTGTCGATGTCAAGAAGCTATCCGCAAATATCAACTAAGAAACGAAAGATTTCAACTACAAGGAAATTTATTACAGCATCTATTGTAAGGCGGTCACCCTGACCATGGCAAAATTGGTATCTATCAACACACAGAGATATGGAAAAGCTTAGACTGCACTGTAAGTTGCAATATCGTTGATGTTTTCTGTGTTCAACCTGAAAAAGTGCGGATTGACGTTAGTTATTTTATTCATAGCTGTCCCTGTAAACAGCAGTATATTTCAAATTTTATATGAAGAACAGTGTGACCCTTTTCTCTGTACCTCGACAGTACATTCTGTTACTATATTCTAAGAATATTAACAATTGAGGATGGTCAGTTATGACAGGCGTATTCAAAACAGCGGCTAGATTTCTGAGGAATTAGTGGGGGAACGGGCAAACGGAAACAGAAAGACCCATCATCCGAAATCATAACATCATAGATATAAGGGTAAGAGCGTGTATTTGTGAATTATTTAGTAAAAAGATTTCCACAGATGCAAAAATGATAAAAATATGGAAAGAAGAATCGCTGAAAAATTGCTTAATAAGTGCCTTATTCGTGAAAGAAAGGTGAATGAGTTGTAAGGCTGTGGGATCAACAACAGGATCAAAACATTGTTATTAACATGTTTAAAACTTCTGCTTAAAAACTACCTTAAAAAGAATTGGTATGACCTGATTTGGGTTGTGCATTTTTAAGCCCAGACATAAGTGTTTTAATTCAAGTAAAAAATCTCTGTGGGCTTAAGAATTATTTTTCTTCGTACCTTATGCAATATTTTAATTTTTCGTCTGTACGTTGTGTGGTATTTTTATATCACTGTCGAACAGACTTGAACGCACTTTGACTTACGGTGGGCAAGACCTGTGTAACCCGACAACGTAGCTCTGTACTTACAGCGCTTACATCTCGACTTTAAGGTACCTATTGTAGGCAAAGCCTCTGTTCGTCTGTTTCTCTGGTTTCTTTTCATCAACATGTCTTTGTAACAGTTTAGTGCAGGTTCTTGAAATTTTGTATATTAGTGGAGAATATACTGAAATTGTGCAACAGTGCATTATTTTGAGATTTCTTCCTTAACATTTAATAATTTTTATGTTTCAGTCGCTTGAAAAACAATTCTTTTACCTATATGGGATTCAATGTCTTGAAATGGCATTTTAGCTATTGCATGTCGGTAGTTGTGTCAAATTTTAATTTTATCGATCACAAAAAAGTTCATTTTACCGATCACTCATCTGGAACAATTATATTGCATTACACCTGTTACATGCAACTCATGTAAAAGAGAGTTTAACTATAAAGCGTGCAGTTATTGTAGGATAATTCTTTGGAATTTTTTTGGTTAGTTCTTTCACTGAGTTTTGCCGTAATTTTGTATCTGAACCATCGGACCATACACTGTCAAACTTATCCGCGACCCAGCCAATATGGCAAGACGGTTGATACGTTTTGGATCTTACTTATTATCAATCCAAATTGCAAAGCCTTTTCTATGAAAAGTGGTATTCCAACATCAAATTAATCGGTGGTTTATTTCAAAAGATACCCACATTTTTTGGCAGCCAGGTGCGCAGAAAAGGATTATGGGAAAATTATCTGAATGTAAAGCTCAATACACTCGGAAATGTTTCGAAAATCAGAAAATGTTTCTTGCTTTTTTCAATAATGTTTCGAAACATTTTCGAGTCATTATCCTTGCTCTATGAAACGCACCCCTCGATACCCGAATGGTACATTCAATCAATCAATCAATAGTTTATTTCCAAAAAGAAGATACTACATAGAATTGGGTACACAAAACCTCTAATCCATTCCACATTCTTCCACACCTCTCGGAAACTGAGAATCCACTCTCCTAACAGACCAGAGAAGCTTCAGGGACACCGTCCAAAAGAACACGTCTCAAAAAATCTAGAAATAGAAAACACAAATCTGGTTATTTAGTGCTTATTTCCGATAAATATGTAATTTATATGCCCAGCAATATGTCCCGTGACAATCGGTTTGTTGGGGTACACTTTCAGAGCAAAGCTCTATACGTTTCTATACAAACTCTCCACCCAGTTCGGTTTTGTGCCAATTTTTTTGGCTTGTGAGATTGAGTAGATGCCTTTATTTTGTAGATCGCGTTTTATCGTAGACAGGTACGTTGTTTTTTGTTTTCCTGGAGGTCTTTTTACTTTTTCAGTTGCTTCTTTAAGAGCTCTACTTGCTGGCGTAGTTTCAGATAATCTGCAGACGTGTCCAAAGAAACTCCAGCGACGTTTTCTGATTAGAATTGACCGCTGTGTTTGGTTTGTCTTTTTATACAGTTCTTCGTTACAAATCCAGTTTCCAGCACTATATCTGATGGATAATATAGTTCTTAGGAGTTTGCGGTGAACATATCTATTTCGTGTTCTTGGTATTTAGTGAGACCCCACACTTCACAGTTGTATAGGAAAATTGATTCGATCAATGAGTTGAAGACGCGGATCTTGACATGTAGATTTAGTTGTTTCGAGATTAATACAGTTTTCAGTTTATCAAAAGCATTATTCGCTAGTGTTTTTTTTTCTTCTTTTGATGTCTTCTTCTGTTCCAAGTAAACTGCCCACTAGTTTAAAGTTTTTTCACTCAATGCTACCGCCTTTGCAAACAGTGTATTTTTCTGTTTTACTGTGATTTATTTGTAGATTTCTGTCTTTGAGTGATTTCGTAGTTTCGTTTTCAATTTCATTTATTTCACTTTTAAGCGTAAATCCGTAACTTATGTCATCAGCAAATTGTTCATCTAGTAGGAAGTGAAGATTGCTGTAATTGTCGAACACAAAACCAGGTTGTCTTTTCATGGAATTGGCCAGGTATGTTAAGAAAAGTATAGCTGAGACTCCATCTCCCTGCGGTGTGCCAATTGTGCTTCAAAAGAATTTTCCATATACTTTTCCTATTTTTATGCTAAGTTGTATATTACTTAGCAGAACACTGATCAGGTCAAGTTCATCTAATTCTATTACTACTTTGAGATCATCTATGACTATATCGCGTTTAATAGTGTCAAAAGATATTTCTTTTGGGTATTCCCCTGTTTCGCATACATTGTTTAAGATATTGCTATAAATTCGCTTATTTTCAGGGGAGCGCACTTTAAATGTTCTGCTTTTAATTTGTCAATTCCGGCACTCCGGTTGTTTTTAATAATTAATTGATTTGTTTATTTCTTCGCTGGTGAAAGGACTTTTTAGGGTTTTTTTCGGTGTTATGTTTGGAAACGGATATATGTCTTTTGGATTGAATACACTTTCGAAATAGTCTGAAATTATTTGAAGTTTTTGGTCAGTGCTGTTGACTACCTTTCCATTTTCAGCTTTGACGTACACATTATTATTTGTCTGTTGTTGTAGAACACGAATGGCTTTGACCATACGCCAACTGTCATTTTTACTATTTTCAATTTCTTTTATTTGATTTAAAATTCTTTTTTCCTCTTATCTTTTCAGTTCTTTTTTATATCATTGAAAACTTTATTCCTTGTTTTTTTTAATGCTTTACGTTTTTCTGAACTATCGCAGTTTTTTTAAATATTCTGTAGATTCTTCTGATATCTGAATAAGATGGTTATGGTGTCATTACATGCTTCTTTTTTTCGTGCTTTTAGGCGGCTGAAGTTCTTTAGAAGCATTGATGCACACGTCACAAATAAAAGTCCATTTTTGTTGATTGTTGGAATTCACAGAATATTTGTTAAAAGGGTTTTCTACATTTTTCATATATTTTTCTTTTACCACTCTTTTGTTTAAATGATTAACAGGGATGTTTTTTTGTTTTTTTTTGGGACTTGCTATATTAAACAACTTGTTTCTGAAGGAACACACAACTAGTCTATGATCTGTATTAATACTTAAATTGACGTACGAACGAATGTTTATATTATTTCTTTTCCAATTTATGTGCGCTATGATGAAATCTATCTGAGTTCTGTAGGGGTTTCTGCGATGTTTAGGACCACATCCTTTTGGACCTCTCAGAAAACTGAGAATCCACTCTCAAAACAGACCAGAGAAGCTCCAGAGACACCGTCCAAAAGATTACGTCTCAAAAAATTGAGAAATAAAAAACACAAACCTAGTTATTTTGTGCTTATTTCAGACAAATATGTAATTAATATGCCCAGAAATATATCTTGTGACAATCGTTTGTTGGGACATTGCTTTAAATGTGATCGGTTTTATCTAATAACATCCCTACCACTTCAGCAGTACCAACGGTGTTACAGATTCGACCTCAACCTATAGTAATTGAGGTTAAACCTTTTAGGTCCTCTTTTATTTCACTATACTTAGTGCAATCACGTCTAAAATCTTTCTTGAAAAAAATTTTTACTCTTAAATGTTTAAAATTCATATGCATTTGGCAAATAAGTTGTAGAAATGCCTTTGTTTACATTTCCGCCATCTTGTATCTGACCTTCTCCAGAGAAATTTTCCGAGACAAAAACTGTCTCTAGATAACGAGAAGTTATCCAAAAGAACACCCATCGATTTTCCGAGAGCCTCTTGATTTTTCGAGACGGTCCAAGAGAATGTGGCCCAATTGGTATAAAACAAAAACTGTCTCTAGATAACGAGAAGTTATCCAAAAGAAAACCTCTCGATTTTCCGAAAGCCTTGATTTTTCGAGACGGTCCATGGCCACATTCTTTTGGACCTCTCAGAAAACTGAGAATCCACTCTCCAAAGAGAATGTGGCCATCCGTGTATTCTTTTTGGAGTTACATTTGGACCGAACCAGAAGGATCAAAACATCCGGTTGTGGTTTTAGTTACGCTAGTAAAAGAACAGGTTTACCCGACCCGAGAAATGTAAACAATTCAAATGGAAGGCGGGAAAATGGATGAACTAAAAATTTTTGTTCAAGGACTTGAAAATTCCAACGCCATATTATTATCCATATTTGTTTACAAGGCCCTCTTGATGGAGTACATAAATAGCTCAATAACCGAAAATAAACAAAGAAAACAAAAAAACTACTACAGTTTGGCAGCCATTTTGACATTATCATGTGATGTCACGTGAGGTTAGGAACTTAACCGGAAGTAACCTCGGGTACGGACCGTTATACCTGGTTCCAGTTAAATCTGAAAAGAACAGGTAGTTCTAGAACCAGTTATTAGACCGGTAAATAGTTATGCCCAAAAGAATACACGCATAACACCGTAGCCAGCGTTTTATTGGGCAAGGATAATGTCTCGAAAATGTTTCAGAAATCAGAAAATGTTTCTTGGTTTTTCGATAATGTCTCGAAACATTTTCGAGTGTATCGAGCTTTACAATCAGATAATCTTTATAGTCTTTTTCTGCGCGCCATTATCGCCCAAAAGTGAAACAGTTTTGCTTTACTTACGTCGATTCAGAACTGACATACAACAAATTACATTAAAGCCAGTAAAATACAATAGCATTTCGCAATTTGGATTGAGAGAAAAGCACCAAAGCGCCGGCAGCCATTTTTATTTTCGGAACTGACATACAACAACTTACATTAAAGCCAGTAAAATACAATAGCAATTCGCAATTTGGATTGAAAGCAAAGCGCCGGCAGCCATTTTTATTTTTGAAACATTATCTGAAGTATTTTATTGAGACATTTTCGAAACATTATCTGGGTTTATTATTTTTTTCAGATACGCCCAATAAAACGCGGTCGTAGAGGTCGGCTGTTGGAGAGCTGTGTTATTTTTTAGTTAAAAAGCAGTTTGGAGATATTTCCATTAGTTAGTGCTCTTATTATTCGCAGCATACACAAGGTATTGCTGTTAATAATTAGCTGTGTGTTGACAATGCCCCATGATCGGTAAAATCACAGGGTTATATATTATCGCTCAACAATACACCCACTCACAGATCATACTGTACGCCATCTAGACTTTTGGTGGTTCGTATAAGGTGCGCAAGAATTTCACACTTCGATTGCAAGAGACAGGGTTCGTACAAGTGCTTAGGAGTGCTTATTTTTGGAAATAAAAAATAAAACTGCTTATAAGTGCTTATTTTTCATGACAAAGTGCTTAGAAGTGCTTATTTTTGATTTTCTAATTAATTTTTCTTATTTTTTATATATATTTATTATATATACATATTTATTTTTCAATTACCTTATTTTTGTCATGATTACATAATAATATGGTGAAGGTCAGATTTCATTTTACCATGTAGTTCGTTTGGATGCATACAGTGTGCGTTCGTCGCTCATAAATAAAGAGTATAGTTTTTGGACCTTGTCTTTGTATCTCCTGTGGGCCGGGGATGACAGAATAAGCCCACTGCGTTTGCTTTATGCATGTCGTAAGAGTCGACTTAGTAAAGCTACTGTGTGTTTGATGTTTGGGTGGCACAGTTTTTCTTCGATGGTGCCAAAAAAGAAAGATTTTTAAAAAATAACAATAAAAATCACTTGAATAAAAAAAATAATAGCAACTGAATGATATTATACATTGAACTTACGTACTTTTCTAATTTCAAACGGGCAATTATTACCTTCCGCCATTACATCGTAGCAAAGAGTCTGGGGATACCTCATGTCCAACCACCTTTGCGTCCATCGTAACCCTTGTCACGAAATGGATGTCGTGATATAGACGGTCTAACGCCTTAGGAGTCGTGTGACTTTAACCACGGTGAACTTCGCTATGGCAAACTTGTGTCAGTTATGTCAAGGCTATAAATTTTAATGTTTTACGCTCATTTGCTTCAATCGAACTTATTTTCCTTAGATATCTAATTGCAATTCCTTTTCTTTCTTTAAAAGTTCTAGTCGCACATCGACTGAAGTGTAAAACTCAAGAAGGACTCTGGCAAACAGTTCCTGATATTTATTAAACACACTTACTTTGTATTTGTACAAAATATCCGCGGTTCTTATTTACACGTAATATCCTCGGTTTATATTTTTCCAAAATAACAATTCCCAGTGCACCAGCACCACGTGCACCAACACCCTGTGCACCACTTGGACACACACCTGACGTGTATCCTCTATGCTTTCTCAAAATCAACTGCTGCTGGTGCAGCAAGCGCGTTCCTTAAATACTCGCTGGCAGAACAGCCGCTGCTAATTAAATATGTAACCAATCAAAGAGCTTCCCGCCTAAACTTAGAACCAATAAGAAAATAGCTGCCGAAAAACATATGTTCCAAGTGACATACGGGCCAAAAAGTGATGTTTTTGGGAAGATCGCGAACTCTACTACAAAAAGGCTTTGTCGGTAATGATCTATGATATTTCTAAATAGTTGAAAATTACACGCAAAGTTTGTGCTAGGTAGCACAAAAATTTCACTTGTCTCAAAAACCGACAACATAAAAATTTTTAAACACAAAAATACTGCCAGGTGCACAATCTTGGCGCGATCTACACAATGCTACGTGTAACTTGAAATTTCGATATCGACTCCTGGAGATATCCGATATACTTGATATATAAGTAAATTTTTGGATGACCCAAAATCTAACAAAACGACATCAAACGAACCTGAAACTAGTTCCATCGTATTCACTGCATCAAGATCCCCCCAAATCCTAAACCGATCGCTGCGGTCCTATCAAGCTCTATACAAAAGCAGCACATCAACAAATGCACCCGTGCACCCATCAGCCACTTCAAGGGAAACACCGCACCGAAGGGCGTGGCTCGGCACTCACATGCGTTCCGCATCACAACAAACCGTGTAGAGCACAAACAGAATCACCAACACGCTCAGAACACTCACAACGCTGAACACGAAATTCTGACAGCGACAATAACACATGCATGCTCAAAAACTCACTTTTGCGTACTTAAACAGCTAAACATAACCAAAACGACGTATACTGTCGAGATATGCCCTAATCCTTGTCGAAAGTGGTGATTAAGCCTTAACACTAAAATCAAACTACATGTACATCCGAGAAATGCCATAACAGGTCCAGAGATATTCTGACAACAACCCCCTTCTCAAGAAAACACTGGAAGTCGTTTTCTTTCAAAAACGTCAGAATCTTAAAAATTATGTTACAAACTCTTTCTAAAATGCATTAAGAACAAGCGCCGGTTTCCGGTACCTAAGTCTCACAACTTGCAGAAGCAAGTTTTAGGAACACAAAAGTAGGTCAAAACATACAAAAGATATGAGAAGCACTCAAAATGCACAAAAATACACTTTGAAGTAAATAAAAATGAATGATGAACACCAAAGTATCTCAAAACAGTTGCCACAAGATATTCACATACAGTCACAATCTGCTCATAAAGTCCGCTGCAAAATTATCTGAACCTTTAATTGCTTTAATGTCAAATGCGTAATTCTGCAAGAAAAGTGCCCATCTCATCAACCGTCCACTTTCTAATTTTCCCTTTCGTAGATATGCTAGAGGTGCATGATCTGTCTCTAGCGTGAAGTTCGTGCCGTACAAGTATTTCGCGAAGCGCATTACTCCAAACACTATCGCTAGGCATTCGCGTTCGATCACAGAATAACGTCTCTCTCTATCCAAGAGTTTTCGACTTGCGTACGCGATCGGGAAAAAGCCATCATCGTGTTCCTGAAGTAACACTGCGCCGAGTCCAGTGTCTGACGCGTCCGTACGTAGCACAAACGGTTTGTTAAAGTCCGGTAATCTCAAAATTGGCGCACGGGCCAAAAGTTGCTTCAGCTTGGTAAAAGCGCGTTGCTGCGGTTCCTCCCAAATGACGGTGTTCGGGCGTCCTTTCTTGACGAGATCTGTCAGAGGCGAAGTGATTTCGGCAAAGTTTGGTATGAATTTGCGATAAAAGCCCGCTAGGCCGAGAAATGAACGGACTTGCTTTTTCGTCTTCGGGCGTGGCGCGTCTTGAATTTTCTGAACCTTGTCGTCTTCCATGCGTAGCGTACCGTTTCCTAGCATATGACCAGTAAAGCCAATGTCATCATATCCGATAAAACACTTGGAGGGTCGAACAGTGAGGTTGGCTTCCTTTATCCTCGTGAACAGTTTGCGTAACACTTGTAAGTGTTGTTCCCAACTCTCCGTGTGTGGTAGTACATCGTCCACGTAATTGTCCACATTTGGCACGTCTTCCAACAGTTGCTTCATGATTCGGTTAAACGCCGCTCCCGAGTTAACTAATCCAAACGGATTTCGACAAAACTGATATGTTCCCGTGGATGTCGAAAACGCTGTGTATTTCCGCGATGTTTCTTCCATCGGTATTTGCCAATATCCTTTTGTAAAATCTATTTTGGAAAACACCTTGTCGTTGCCCACTTTCGCCATAATGTCCTCGTAATTTCCCATCGGCTGCGTATCGAACTTGGTTATTGAATTTAACCGTCTATAGTCGATGCAGAAGCGATTTGTACCATCCTTTTTCTTCACAAGCACAATCGGTGAGTTGTATTCAGATCGCGACTCTTCGATTATTCCCTCTTCGAGCATCTTGCTGACTTCATCGTCAATATCTTGTCGTTTGGCGAACGGTACGGGATATGGTTTGACGCGGACTGGCTGTTGTGTCGTCAATTCAATTTTGTGTTCGCCGAGGTTGGTCTTTCCTGGTACATCAGTAAAAATCGTCCGGAATTCCGCTAAAAGTTCTCGCACTTGTCTTTTCTGCTCATCGTCAAGTTTAGGATTGATGTTCACGTCGTCAACAGTTTCGGATTGTTTCGTTTCGGGTAGATTTGTTACTAATGAATCACACTCGCTGCACTCCACTGGGTCAGATTCCGCGATTGCGATGCGTGCAAACGCTGCTACTGTTGATTCTGCGGATTCGTCATTGTCGCTTTCGCTATCAGTGTAAGCGTTTGCCTCATTTGCAGCTGTTTCTCGCTCAACGCACTCTTTCAACAAATTTGCGTGAAAAATCTTTCTTTTTCCGTCCATGTCAATTTCGTAGTCCATCCGGAGCCTGTTTCTATCTGTCGGTAGTAGGAGATATACTTTCTGACCCCCGAGAAATCGCCTGTCCCTTGTCTTGCGGTCATAATGATGCTTGTGTTTTCCCTGTGCTTCCAGCAAATCTCACGCGCTATTTGACAAGTGTCTTCCAAACGATTTCTTAAGTCCGCAATATAGGCGTATGTGTTCTTAACTTCGGTTGGCGCTTGCTCGTCCAGCCAGATCTCTTTGAGAATATCCAATGGCCCTCGCACTCGACGACCATAAAGAAGCTCAAACGGTGAGAATCCTGTGCTGGCCTGAGGTACTTCTCTGTACGCGAAAAGAACTGCCGGTAAATATCTGTCCCAGTCTCTTGGTCGTTCTTTACACATTCGCGTTAACATACTCTTTAGAACGCCGTTTATTCTTTCGCAGAGTCCGTTGCACTGAGGGTTGTATGGAGTCGTAAAAAGTTGTTTCACGGAAATCAGTCGTGCTAGTTCTGCCATCAGATCTGAAGTGAACTGTGTTCCTTTGTCACTTAAAATTTCTCGAGGAAATCCAACACGACTAAACACTTCTAAGAGGGCCTCTGCAACGTTAACTGTCTCAATGCGTTTCAACGGAATAGCTTCTGGATAGCGCGTCGCGTAGTCAACCACTGTTAAAATGTAACGATTGCCGCTCTCTGCGATAGGTGTGATCGGTCCAATGATATCGACGGCGACTCTGTCGAACGGTGTGTCTATGACCGGCATTTGACCAAGTGGCACATTCCGCACCTTCCCTCGTGGAATAGTACGTTGACATACGTCACATGACTGACAGTACCGTTTTACGTCGCCGCTGATTCCAGGCCAGTGAAAATTTGCAATGATCCGATCCGTAGTCTTTTTCACGCCAAGATGTCCGCCGACAATAGATTCGTGTGCCACCGACATGATGTGGTTTCGTAACGACTTCGGTACTACAACCTGCTTCAGTTTCACTTCGACGCCATCTCTCATCTCGAAGTAGTACCGCATCAGAATTTTGTTTTTCACCACATAGCGAAAAGATCCCCGTTTTCGTGACTGAAACGTCGTTTTGTCGTTCGCGTACTTAAATTTCTCTGTCAACGTTTCGTCGTCTTTCTGTAGTTTTATCAAGTCCGCGCTGTTGATCATATCCGCTTTGACGTCTGGAGTCACCAGGGGCTTTTTTGCCTTCTTTTCTCTCACTGTTTGTTCGCGGGTCGTCACAGCTGCAGCAACTGGCGTATCCTCGTTTTCACTACACTCTCCTTCCTCTTGGTTCGCATGCGTTTCGATTGTGTCGATTTTGTCCGGCAAAACGTTTCCGATGATTAAATCATACGGTGGGTTCTTCACTACCATAACGTCAAGTAACCCCGTGTAGATAGGTGTGGTAACACTAACTCGCGCCATTGGAAATGTTCGCAACGTGCCATCCATCAGTACGCAATCACTGTTTTTTCCGGTGAGTTCAGTTTCTTTCACGAGTTCTTCTCGAACGACGGCGCTGTTACATCCGGTGTCCTTCAAGACGATCACTTTCTGATTGGCGACTAGACCACGATATAACGGAAGACGTTTCACTGTATCCATTTTGTCACAAATTGCTCCGGTATATGTATGGTTTCGCCATTCGCCAAGAAAAGTTTGCCGTCTTTCACATTTTCGTCCACAATCTCTTTTACACCGGTCGCGCCTAATTTCACGTTTGCGTTTCTTCGCGAGTCACTAGTGGCACGATCGCGATCGCGATATGGCTGATACGGTCGTTCTCCTTGCGGACGAGTCGATGCAGGTTTAGCTCCATTTTTCTGTTTCCTGCAGTCACGGGCGTAATGTCCGATTTTCCCGCAAAAGTAGCACATGACGGACGATTGCGATGTATTCGCCGTACGATTATTGTATCCTTGCGGTGGTGGTCGTGTAAACTTCTGCGGTCGTATCCTTCCTTGCGCTATGCTTCCGCCATGCGCTTCCAAGTATTGCTCTGCCAGTTTGAACGTTTCCTCACACGACGTCGGAGCTCTCTCACGTAAGAACAAACTCAAGTCACTGCTACACATGTTCACGAACTGTTCTCGGAGTAGCAGGTCACATATGGCGTCGTACGTTTTCTCGATGCTGGCCATCTCTATCCAGCGATTGAAGAAACGTTTCTGTTTGGCACTGTATTGTTGCACTGACTCATCCTTCTCTGGCTTGATCTCACGGAATTTCGTGCGAAATCCTTCAGCGGTGAGCTGGTATCGTCGTAAGATTGCTTCTTTTAGCGCCTGGTAGTCGTTTGCAGCCTCGACGGTCATGCTGCTATAAACATCCAGCGCTTTCCCCGTAAGTATCGCACTTAAACTGATTGACCACGTATCGCGATGCCATTCTTGACTAATTGCAAACCGCTCGAATCTCTCGAGGAATGCATCAATATCGTCGACATTCTCGTCAAACTTTGGTAGTTTGGGTCGTGCACTGAGATATTGCTGTCGTGGCTCGCGCGGTTGTTCTCGTATTCCCATCTGAGCGCGTAGTTCCGCTTGACGTGTTTCTTCGCGAAGTTTTTCCAGTTGAAATTGGTGGTCTTGTTCTCTTTGCCGGTCTTCCCTCTCTTGAGCTCGGGTCTCGCGTTCAATTCGAGCTCGTTCACGTTGGTCTGCCTTGTCTTGTTCCACTTGAACAAAGCGGCGGAGTTCTTCGTCTTTATAGCCGAGGGCTTGACCAAGTTCTATCAGTGAACGAAGATCCTGCTCCATGGTGTTGTATCCTACTGGCGATTATCCCGGACGAGCCCCCAGATGTCACGAAATGGATGTCGTGATATAGACGGTCTAACGCCTTAGGAGTCGTGTGACTTTAACCACGGTGAACTTCGCTATGGCAAACTTGTGTCAGTTATGTCAAGGCTATAAATTTTAATGTTTTACGCTCATTTGCTTCAATCGAACTTATTTTCCTTAGATATCTAATTGCAATTCCTTTTCTTTCTTTAAAAGTTCTAGTCGCACATCGACTGAAGTGTAAAACTCAAGAAGGACTCTGGCAAACAGTTCCTGATATTTATTAAACACACTTACTTTGTATTTGTACAAAATATCCGCGGTTCTTATTTACACGTAATATCCTCGGTTTATATTTTTCCAAAATAACAATTCCCAGTGCACCAGCACCACGTGCACCAACACCCTGTGCACCACTTGGACACACACCTGACGTGTATCCTCTATGCTTTCTCAAAATCAACTGCTGCTGGTGCAGCAAGCGCGTTCCTTAAATACTCGCTGGCAGAACAGCCGCTGCTAATTAAATATGTAACCAATCAAAGAGCTTCCCGCCTAAACTTAGAACCAATAAGAAAATAGCTGCCGAAAAACATATGTTCCAAGTGACATACGGGCCAAAAAGTGATGTTTTTGGGAAGATCGCGAACTCTACTACAAAAAGGCTTTGTCGGTAATGATCTATGATATTTCTAAATAGTTGAAAATTACACGCAAAGTTTGTGCTAGGTAGCACAAAAATTTCACTTGTCTCAAAAACCGACAACATAAAAATTTTTAAACACAAAAATACTGCCAGGTGCACAATCTTGGCGCGACCTACACAATGCTACGTGAAACTTGAAATTTCGATATCGACTCCTGGAGATATCCGGTATACTTGATATATAAGTAAATTTTTGGATGACCCAAAATCTAACAAAACGACATCAAACGAACCTGAAACTAGTTCCATCGTATTCACTGTATCAAGATCCCCCCAAATCCTAAACCGATCGCTGCGGTCCTATCAAGCTCTATACAAAAGCAGCACATCAACAAATGCACCCGTGCACCCATCAGCCACTTCAAGGGAAACACCGCACCGAAGGGCGTGGCTCGGCACTCACATGCGTTCCGCATCACAACAAACCGTGTAGAGCACAAACAGAATCACCAACACGCTCAGAACACTCACAACGCTGAACACGAAATTCTGACAGCGACAATAACACATGCATGCTCAAAAACTCACTTTTGCGTACTTAAACAGCTAAACATAACCAAAACGACGTATACTGTCGAGATATGCCCTAATCCTTGTCGAAAGTGGTGATTAAGCCTTAACACTAAAATCAAACTACATGTACATCCGAGAAATGCCATAACAGGTCCAGAGATATTCTGACAACCCTCTTGTCCAGAACCTATTTTCAGAGTATCTTGTCCACGTCTGTTGTCTTTAAATATTATTCGGATTCTATTCTCCTACATAGTAAGAGGGGAAGCAAAAGTAAACCTTATCCAGTGACGAAAGACTACATATCCTTTCATGATATAAAGGAAGTGTGTTGGAATATCATGAAAGGACATTTTTAAGGTATTGTCTCACTCGTTTTCTTGCTGATTTTTGATAACACTGGCCACATTTTACAGTGCTTTCCATTTTATTGAGAACCGTCGGTAACAATCTAAAAGCAGCCGGTACCATAATAAATCCCGTTTATGTAAAATAATTCAATACTATGTGTTGATCTTTACCGGTAATCGGCTCACATGGAAAGCGCCGTGATAGCTTCCATATATCGGCAAATGGAAAAGAAAAACGTTCCTAGAAAACAGTTTCTGGTTATTTAGTGATCTAACTGCACGACGAGACGATTATACAGAGGTTACCGGTTCCACAGTGTTTCCTACAAAATTCTGTCGCCACAGATGGTTCGAGAATGTTTCAGTTTGTGAGAATCTTCTGAGTACCTTGCCAAATTTAAAGGCATACACAAATGCCGCTGAAGCCAAAAAGGTCACAAAACCAAGATCAAAGTCTTGAAGCTGTTAAAGAGTGGCTGAGTGATCCCCTGGTTGAGGTTAAGCTAAACTTGTTTTTGTCGATCGCCCGTCGAGTCACGCTTTTTTGAGAGGTATTTCAAACCGATAGACCCATGTTGCCGGTTCTAGCCTCCGTCAAAAGTGAAAAGCCCACTCTTGAAAACGGAAATCAGAGACATTTACCTTCAATGAAACTTGACAGTGACTCTGTGGTCCTGACAGATAAAGTGGACATCGGCTCAGTTCACAGCTGAGAAAGCTTTCAAACAACAGCTGAGGAAAAAGAAGATAAGTGAACGTGATGTTCTAGAATGCCGCACGCAAGTGAAATCGGGTCTGCAAAAGATGATGCAGAAGCTTCAGTCAAAATTTCCTCAGAAATATAAACTCGTGAAAAGTGCTATGTGTCTCAGTCCGAAGGAATTGGCTTCTAGGCCTGAGGTTTGCCGTCAAGAATTCGTTGAAGTTCTCAGCATCTTAGATGATGCAGGAAAATTAAGCGGTGAGGATTGTGAAAAAGCGAAGACCCAATTTGACAATTTCATTGATGTTGTCGTTTCGAGATGTACCGAGGAGTTCAGGAAATTTGATTACACCAATGATAGATTGGACTGTTTTCTCAAGAAAGACGTAGAATCAAAACGCGAATGAGCCGTTGTTGCATGTTGTGAAACTTGTCCTTATGCTTTCACATGGACAGGCTACCCTGGAGAGAGGCTTTTCGGTGAATAAAGAAGTTGCGGTAACCAATTTATCTGAAAAATCGTTTGTTGCGCAGAGAACTATTTTAGATCATACTAGAGCAAGTGGTGGTTGTTTGAACGTCGATATAACAAAGAGGATGATTTATATGTGTAACAGTGCTCGCAACAGATACTCCCAGTATCATGAAGATCAACGTAGACTCAAATGTGCTGAGGCAAAACAGTCGAAAAGGAAGTCGATCGAACGGGACATACGGGCACTCAAAGAGAAAAAAGCAAGATTGGAAAGTGACACTGAAGGTTTGCGAAGATCGACAGAGGACCTTCTAGACAAGGTAGAAACTGCAAAAGGAGCCAAAATTCAACTCATAGTTGCCGAGTCAAACAGCCTCAGGCGATCAAAGAACCAAAAGCTTCAGGAGGCACGGCTTATTGAAGAAAAATTGTTAAAGAAAATGGAGGAACTTAAGGATTCCATTTGGTTTCAAAGACGAAATTTCCGTAAGGTGTTCACACACACAAAAAATGTGACTTTGGAAACTATCGTATTTTTGTACGATTTTTGTGATGATAAGTAGTATTTGATCTCTCTCGAGTATTGATCTCTCGTTTGATATTGACATAATGGGTATACTCTGATTATTAAGTGTCTTTTGTTTCTCCAGAATCAGTTATTTTTTATGCGTTTATCTACTTTTTGCAGTTTAAAAATTGTACTTCCATTCTACATGGTTGAGAGCTTGATATTATCACTGTGAATTTGCTTGAAATTTGAATGCATTGAGTTGTAGATGAAGAAACGATAAACTAAGTAGAAATTCTTTTCTTGGGTAATTGCGCTCGTTTAACTGTAGTTTTGTTTCATTAAAGTGTGTAAGTTTGCCATCTCAAATGTATAATTTACTGCTATATTTATTTATTATTGACAGTTTATTTTTATTCATATATTGCAAAGGCTTATTTTTATGGTTCAGGTGACGCCGAAAGCTTTTTTTTGCGTACGCGTGTAATCATTGTGATAGAATTTATAAAGTGTGAGAATAAGTGGTGTTAAAACATAGCAAAGAACTTAGGACTAGTTCATCTGCAGATTTATGGATTTGCTTAAAGTTTATAGTTTTGCGTAGTTGAGACTGGACTCGATCACTACATCAGATAGTTCAGGTATTTTGCTTTTTCAGTTTTAAATTTTGTTATTTTTAGAGATTGCTGTGAGTTGAGTTCTTTTTATGCTAAAACGCCAACCTACTTATGAAAACAATTTTCTTGTGGCATAAAATGTCGTAAGCAATTAATCACCTAGTGTGATATTACTGAGATTAGGTAGGGCACGGAATAAAAGTAAGAAGTGGCTATTGATGGTATGTTTGCCACTGCTTTCAATATTTTTGAAAATGTCGTGTGTAGTATGATTGATAACTTTTTTGAAAAATTTTAGACTTTAATATTTTAAACTCGTTATCTATACTTAGCTTTTTATAGTTCCTAAATTTGGTTCTAATCAAAAAGTTTTATTTTCCAGATGATTCATGTCTAGAATGTTTATTATGTAAGATGTTCTGGTATTTCAATAAATTGAATAATGATTAAAAGGGTCATATTGGAATCAAATCGTATTTCTAGTCAAGTTCTTATGAAACTTGTTTGTTAAGCTTTCTGCACTCAAAACCGTTGTATAGTTTGACTAAATGCTTCCTGAAATCCCGTAGCATCGCCCTTAATTTCGAAGGTATAAGTCCACTTCAAAAGAGATAAATAAAACAGGTTTCCAAAATGACACCTTTAAAAATATATATACATATATGACGATATAAACGGTGTGGAACGGGCGGCTGTAAGGGGTTAAGGCAGGTCGCATATATATATATATATATATATATATATATATATATATATATATATATATATATATATATATATATATATATATATATATATATATATATATATATATATATATATATATATATATATATATATATATATATATATATATATATATATATATATATATGAGGCTTAGAAAGTGCTTAGTTTTTGAAGCGAGAAGTGCTTAGAAAGTGCTTAGTTTTGGTGAAAAATTGCTTAGAAGTGCTTATTTTTTTACGTCAAGTATCTGTACGAACCCTGAAGAGACCAGAGTTAAAAAAGAAAGAAATGATGGAAGAAATATAGCAAAATAATAGAAGAAATATAGCAAAATAATGATCAGATCGTAACAGAAATTAGAAACTTAATACCGGCCAATAGCTCCAAGAAGCTGTGCGCTAAAAAGTTTCTGACAAAGAGATTATACAAGTCAGAGCTACTCGGAGCTACAAGAAGCCATCCGCTACTGAGGTTCGGCTGAGGGCTTCAAATCCTCGCTATATAATTATATGCAAGTCAACTACGCTCGCTTTGAGTAAATTTATGCGGCAACAATAAGGCATTGTTATAAAACATGACCTCTGAGGAGGTCATCTGTTTTAGGTTAAACATATGAGGAGGTCATCTGTTTTAGATTAAACATATACCTGGGTTCAGCAAGCATGACATCCTATTTTGCAACATTTCAACTAAAACGAAAGTGAACAAAAAATTGCCTCGGAAAGTGCATAACTACAGTAAAGGAGACATGAATGGCCTGCAAAATTGCATACAGAACAATCTTAGAAATTATTTGGTCAATGTGTTTTCATAAAAAATGTAGAGGAAAATTGGAAATACTTTAAAGATACTTTACTATTCTCGATAGATAAATATATACCTCATAAAATTCAAAGTGGGAAGTTCCACTTATCATGGGTCACGCCTGCAATACGACGTAAAATCCGCCAACGTGATAGGATATACCAAAAAAGTGCCAAAAACAAAAATAAGAAGATTCGAACAAAATTTGAGGACAAAAGGAAAGAAATTCAAAAAGAAATTAACAAATCTTACTGGAACTATGTAAATAATTCGATTGATCTAGACCCTGGATCGAATGTTTTTGGTTCTGATATGAAAAACAAATGCAAAAACTTTTGGAAATTTATTAAAGCAAAACGACAGGAAAATGTGGGCGTTCTTACACTAGCATCAAGAGGAAGAGTTATAACTGAAAGTAAACACAAAGCTGAATGTCTAAATGACTACTTCTGCTCCGTCTACACAAATGAGGATGAAACATCAATCCCTGGTAAAAATGAACCAGCATATCAGCTATGCCATCAATACAGAATCACACCCCTGGAATCGAGAAATTGTTGAAAAACCTAGACACAAAGAAAGCCTGTGGCCCGGATGAAATAACTTTACGCATTCTTAAAGAGACAGCACAATAGTAGCACCATACTTGACCGGTCTTTTTCAACAGTCACTAGACACAGGCGTGATCCCAAAGGACTGGAAAGAGGCAAATATAACTCCAGTGTTTAAAAAGGGAGAAAAATCTAGCCTGCAAAACTACCGCCCAGTCTCACTTACATCCTTTTCGAGTAAAATCTTAGAGCACATAATAGTTGGTTAAACCATTGATTATCTAGAAAGCAACGAAATTCTGGTAGAAAATCAACATGGCCTTCGTCGAAATGGATCTTGTGAAACACAGCTCCACATTACCACTCACGACATCCTCGAAGCACTTAACTCTAGAAAGCAAGTTGATATGTGCATTTTGGACTTCGCTAAAGACTTCGATAAAGTCCCACATAAACGTCTTTTTGAAAAATTAAAATGTTGTGGTATTCGAGACAAGCTGTTATTTTGGCTTCAAAATTATTTAAACAATAGATGACAGCGAGTAGTTATCGACAACCAACCTTCTTCATGGAAAGGTGTTACCTCCGGTGTACCACAAGGTACAGTAATAGGACCGATGCTGTTCCTGCTCTTTATCAACGATATCTCCCAAAATCTCGATAGCAAGATACGACTTTTTGCCGGTGATGCCCTCCTTTACCGTGTTGTGAATTCCAGCGAAGATCAGCATGAAATGCAGTTTGACATCTCCACGTTAACTGCAAGGGCCTCGACATGGCAGATGTCGTTTAATGTAACAAAGTGCTATATCATGCAGATATTATTAGCCAGAACGAAGCTAGTGTACCAATACTCTATGGCAGGAAGTGTACTGGCTAAAACATCATCCAACCCATATCTCGGCATTGAAATTCAAGACAACATGAAGTGGAATAACCACATAAGCAACACCACAACAAAAGCCAATAGAATCCTATCATTGTTGCGACGAAACCTCGGCCATTGTTCATCCCATACGAAGGAAAAGGCATACTTCTCTCTCGTACGGCCAATCCTGGAGTATGGTTCGAGCATCTGGTCACCATACACATCAGGCAATATTAAAACCCTTGAAGCTGTACAGAGACGCGCTGCCCGCTTCACACTAAATCGTTATTCACGGTACGAAAGCCCAACAGAAATGTTGAGACAGCTCGCATGGCCAAGCCTGGATATTCGTCGGGAAATGAGCCGGCTGATGTTTGTGTACAAAATGGACAATAACCTTATCACGATCCCTCCGAACACAAGCCCAAGCCACACCTATTTAGTTCAACGAGGAAATCTCATAACAGGAAATTCGAGATTCCGCAGCCAAATATCAACGCACACCGATATTCCCTTATACCAGCTACAGTACCAGTTTGGAATGGTCTTCCGTCTGGCATCGTTACAGCTCCGAATCTCAAATGCTTCAAAACCCAACTAGACCAGCTATACGCCGCGAACTGAGGGTCCTCCGCCTCCTGTTTTTAGTCTGCACAGTAGATATGTACACATTCGATGATTTTAGCTGCACATTGGTCCCTCGCATATGCACAACAATCATTTGCGGGATATCCCGATGGGGACAAGGCAAATTATCTACTTGGATTGGATTGGAGGAGATATGCTTGTTTTGCATAAACACAGAGCGCATATATATTACAAAAAGTAGCTCCCCCTTACTGAGTATTATTTTCGCCGAATCTCCAATGGGCATGCAGTGCAAACGAATAATATACAGAAATGACAGATCTCTACAGAGGTCAGTTGTTTTATAAATACGGTCGAATAGCATGCTCGCATCGTGTACCTTACCGGGCCACCCCGTGTACACATGAATGAACCTTAAATCTTCTCTTGCTACAGCTGAAACACAATGAAATGACTGACAAGTGGTAACTTTAAATTGTGTTTGTTACATCAGATAAGACTTTATTAATCTATCGACATAGCAACATTGTAGATTTAATTGCGCTGGATATGTTGTTTCAAATATCCTGAAGTGTTACTTCAAAGGTTTTGTTATCATCCAACATTTTCTAGAAAATGTGTAACCATTCAGTGCTGGAAAGTGAAGATCATCTTGACAGCTTATATTTGGGATTACCCTGTAATTGAATTGAGTAAAAATCCTTCCTGTTGTAGTAGTCCTGTCCTCTTTCGGAAGGTCTTGATACTGGTATATGAGTTCAATCCAGGAATCCAATCACTCAAGGAAATGCGTTCTTATGTTCATACATATCGCTAATTCGCTGCATTTCCTCCTCAGTGGGCCAGCAAATTATTTTGTCGACCAAGTGGTCAACAACCAAATTTATGAGAGCCGTTACAGAGTGGCAGGCTGTGCTCTCGGTTACCCCGAACAGTGTCGCCAATTCCCTGTAGGTGCAGGAGGAGGCCATATACCACAGCATCATTAGAATCTTTACTCTGAGAGGCGCCTGAAAAATATTTAATGCAATAAGCGGATTCCCACTTTTGGGTCTTTCGGGTGGAGATGTTGTTTCGACTGCAATTTTTTTAGAGAAATTATAAAGAAATGATAAGGGAAAACATAAAAATTATAATTTTCTTTCAAAATGAATATTTTCAAATTTTTAAAGCCATCGTATGATCTTTTAAAATTATTCCGTCTTTAAAACTGACCCTGCATCCATTTCAAGTAAAAAAAAAACAAAAAAACAAAAACAAAAAAAAAACACACACACACACACACACACACACACACACACACACACACACACACACACACACACACACACACACACACACACACACACACACAAGTAAAATGATAAAAACCGTTGGTCTTCTTCCGGGACTTTGTTTGGGCGACAGATACTGATATTCATGCTCTCCCACAATTCTTTCAATTTCCTCCATGACCTTTACAGCAGAACGACGGCTCATGCGAAAGAATTGCTTGAATTCTTCTTCCCTGTACGTTGTTAATAAATCGTCGCCAAATCCTTCAATTCGGTTTCTGCTTTCGGGTTTAAAAACCTCAAGTAAAAGCCCTCTGGAAGACAAGCAAAACAATTTTTCAACCGCCGGTCCGGCCAATATTTTTTTAACCCCGACTTCGCACTTTGTAGTTTTTTTACTATACTATATATATATATATATATATATATATATATATATATATATATATATATATATATATATATATATATATATATATATTTTTTCTTTTTTTTTATTTATTTTTTTTTTTTTAGTACCCTCAGATGACCACCTTACAGAAAAAACACAAGTCTGCTTCATTCGACTGCTTTAAGTTGCCCTAAAAGGCCCCTACATGTCGAAAATATAGACTCCTATGGTGCTGTCCGTTTGCTTCTACGATGAATATTAACGGAGATAGCTTATAACTTTAAAAATAACATCCGGGGCTCTTCCATTTTTGGTAGAAAAGTGAATCTTGACTTTACGAAACTTTTGGTTTTTGAACCGTATTTTTAAAGATAACGGTTTATTTTTGGCGAATTTTTAACGTTCCTTTTGCGGTAAAATGCCTTGCATTTTAAGCTGTCAAACCTGTGACCAATGTTAAAATGTCCTTCCCTGCTATCCATTCCCCACTAGCTATTATCACTTTAATGACCTGGTGTATTCAAATTCCACCGACCTACCCGTACCTACCTACCTACCTACCCGTACCCACACGGACCCCGGCCCACACTGACCCCGACCCGAACTCACACGGACCCCGACCTACACGGACCCCGACCCGAACCCACACGGACCCCGACCCACACGGACCCCGACCCGAACCCACACGGACCCCGACCCACACGGACCTCGACCTGAACCCACACGGACCCCGACCCAAACCCACACGGACCTCGACCTGAACCCACACGGACCCCGACCCGAACCCACACGGACCCCGACCCACACGGACCTCGACCTGAACCCACACGGACCCCGACCCGAACCCACACGGACCTCGACCTGAACCCACACGGACCCCGACCCGAACCCACACGGACCCCGACCCACACGGACCTCGACCTGAACCCACACGGACATCGACCTGAACCCACACGGACCCTGACCCGAACCCACACGGACCCCGACCCGAACCCACACGGACCCCGACCTGAACCCACACGGACCCCGACCCGAACCCACACGGACCCCGACCTGAACCCACACGGACCCCGACCCACACGAACCCCGACCCGAACCCACACGGACCACGACCCGAACCCACACGGACCCCGACCCGAACCCACACGGACCCCGACCCGAACCCACACGGACCCCGAAACACACGGACCTCGACCTGAACCCACACGGACCCCGACCCGAACCCACACGGACCCCGACCTGAACCCACACGGACCTCGACCTGAACCCACACGGACCCCGACCTGAACCCACACGGACCCCGACCCGAACCCACACGGACCCCGACCCGAACCCACACGGACCCCGACCCACACGGACCTCGACCTGAACCCACACGGACCCCGACCCGAACCCACACGGACCCCGACCTGAACCCACACGGACCCCGACCCGAACCCACACGGACCCCGACCCGAACCCACATGGACCCCGACCCACACGGACCTCGACCTGAACCCACATGGACCCCGACCCGAACCCACACGGACCCCGACCCGAACCCACACGGACCTCGACCTGAACCCACACGGACCCCGACCCGAACCCACACGGACCCCGACCCGAACCCACACGGACCCACACGGACCTACTGACCTACTTACTGACTTACTGACCTACCTACTAACCTAACCATACCTACTTACCTACCTACTTACCTACCTACTGACCGAACCATACCTACTGACCTACCTACTGACCTAACCATACCTACTTACCCACCTACTGACCTACCTACTGACCACCCTACTGACCTAACCATACCTACTGACCTACCTACTGACCTAACCATACCTACTTACCTACTGACCGAACCATACCTACTGACCTACCTACTGACCTATCTACTGACCTAACCATACCTACTGACCTACCTACTGACCTAACCATACCTACTTACCTACCTACTGGCCTACTGACCTATCTACTGACCCACCTACTGACCTACTGACCACCCTACTGACCTAACCATACCTACTGACCACCCTACTGACCTACCTACTGACCTACCTACTGACCTACTGACCACCCTACTGACCTAACCATACCTACTGACCTACCTACTGACCTACCTGCTTTTTTTGCAATGGTCCTGAGGAAGGGTGAAAATTAAAATTGGGCGTAATATCTATTAGTTACTGTGCAAACGACCCGAGGCACACATGGTTTTTAAGCAGTTTTAACATCCGGTTAGAAATATATTTTCACAATTTATCTCCTAACCCTAACTCTAAACCACTAACCCTATCGTCTATTAGAAATTTGTTATTAAGCAATGAATTTAATGTGTGCGACAGGTCGTTTGCATTTTGATACGTTACGGTATGTGACTCACGTCCTTTGCTGAAACGAGAAAAACAAAGCAACGGATACTACTACATACTGCATAAGCGTAAATAAAAGCCGCCTTTTCTCCATTAGTAATTGTTCATATTCATCTTCTTTGTCGTCACGTTGTAAAAGAACTTGGATTGAAACCAGTTCCATCGCAAATACAGCAGTGCTTGAAAAACTTCTTCGATTGAAAAGAAAACGGGCGATAATTGCATTGACAAGTTGTTTCATTCACTTGACATATGTCATAAACAAACACCTGTCGTTACCATGGCTCTCTTTGTTTACGTCTTGCTTTGTTTATGAGATCTTTCAAGCGAAAGAAACACACGGTAGAACAAACGCATTTGACAGCTGACCGATGTCTGTTTTTTTTTTCATTTAATTTTATTTTTTTTTACTTTTTATGCATAATTTTAAGAAACACAAGGCATAAAAAAATCCGGCCTTGGGTGCAGAAAGGGTACATATTGCATGAACTATATTTTTATGCCAACATAATGGGATTACTGTGCCTCGGAGCAACTCAAGTTGACCCCCATGAGCAATACAATGTAACGCGTTGTAGCTGTGATAAAGAAATATACCAAATATAAATATTGAAAACCCGACTGGGAGTTAACCGGCCATTTGTTAAAATTTTTACAAGGTCCATAAGCCAAATCACACTTTGGGTGTTTCGAATAATTTGCGCAAGAATTTTGAATTTCGATTGCTAGAGAACCGGGTTAAAAATGGAAGAAATGATAGAGAAATATAGAAGAAATATCGCAAAAACAGCTAATACTCGGGACATGAAAGAACTTGAAACTATTTGTTAAAACTTTTAATAAATTTTTAAAATAGCAAAATGTTAAAAATCCGCTTGCTCTTTGGTGCAAGAGAAATTTGACATTTAGGCGAAATCTCTCTATCATTTCTTTCATTTTTACCCGGTTATTTTTATTCGAAATGCAGTATTTTTGCGCATTTTTATTAGGAACGCCCAAAGTGTGATTTGGCTTATACTCCTACCGTACTGTCTGCTGAAACCTGCTTTACTCATTTTACTAGTGGATATGCTTAGAACAGCATACTTGGGAAAGTGTGTCTCATGATATTGTAACAAAAACTTGACCTTCGCCATATTGCTTCTACTATAGTCCCGTCGGACCCTTTCTATTTTCCTAAGACAGAGAGGGTCACAGTTCCAGTAAAAGAAATGGCCATTGATCTCAATTTCCGAGGCTCTGGATCTTTCGGTGCACGTTCCAGGATACTGAGGTTCGAACTAGCAGGCTTTCTCGTAAAAACACACTGAGAAGTATCCTGGCGCATTATTTTCGATCTCGACCAAACTACCAAACTTGAATAGAGAGTGATTTTGTAACTAGAATCATTATTGTTGTGGGTAATAATGGGGGATCTATATCCTGATCTCAAAAAAAAATGTCTATTTTTCTCAGTACAAAATTGTTATTTGACCATAAACATTGTGCGTCGCAATTTATAATTGGTCCATTTATGTGATGCACTCGTTCTAAAATGCCGCCATAGGCCAAAGTCGTGCGCCGAGATTAGCAAAATTGACATCAATGGCAAGTTCTATTTTGGAACTTTGACTCTTGCTGTCATTGGAAGACTTCAAAAGTCATCTAGTACTAGTTCTACTACATCCACGTTCAGACCGACACTTTATCGCCTAAACTTGTGTATTGTTTACCTTAGAAACACAATTTATACTTTTGTGTATCTTATTGTCTTTAAATTTTATGCGAATGTTCTTAACGTAGTCCTCCCTTGAAAATATACTTTCTTTGGCGATCCGCCAAAAATTGGCCAAATAGGGACATTTATAATTTTCTTGGTTAGCTAATTTTCAAAATGCTTTTTCTCGAAAAAGTTTGATCAGATTTTCTTTAACTTTCGCTCGAATGTTCTGTAGGTAGCGCTGTCTTGAAATCTTAATGCTTCTGGCGATCCGCCAAAAATTGGCTAAATAGGGGGCATTTTTTAATTTATTGGCGTTTAATTTTGAAAATGCTTCGTCTCACACAATTTTCATTGAATTCCTTTCCGGGGGTTGGTCGCTCTTTAAAAATTTTTTTTTTTTGGGCGATCCGCCAAAACTTGGAAGTTGAATAAACATGCGCACTGGTTCGAAATGCGAACCGTGCATCAGTGCAAGTTAAATAAACACGCGCACTGGTCTAAAATAAGAAACGCTCATCAATGCAAGTTAAATAAACATGCGCAGTGGTCAAAAATGTGAACAGCGCATCAACGCAAGATAAACAAGTTATCAGTGAAACATGAATGTCCCCCGCCACGAACTATGGTCGAATCGAAAAATAATGCGACGTCGCACATTTTCAATATATATATTTTCACTTTAGCAATCAAAAGCCAGGGTTGAATAGCGGCTGAGATATCGCGTGCACAAAGTTGCACTGTAGGCAACAGAAATACTAAAACATTGCCAATTTTCAACAATTCGCCATTTCGTCATTTTTTGGTCGAACCGAATAATAATGCGACGTCACACAACTTCAATATATATATTTTCACTGTAAGAAAAATCAAAGGCCAGGGTTGAATAGTGGCTGAAATATCGCGTGCAGATAGATGGACGGACGGAGGGACAGACCCAAATACTATAGTCCCGCGCTACGCAGCGGAGGGGGGGGGGGGGGGGCGGGGGGACTAATAAAAAATTTCGAACCGCTCATCAACGGAAATTGAATAAACCTGGATAACGGTGCGAAATGCGAACCGCGCATCGACGCAAGTTAAATAAAAATGCGCACTGGTCCGAAATGCGAACAGAGCATAACGGACTGGTCCGAAAAGTCAAACGCGCACCAACACAAGCTAAACAAGCATGCCCACTTGTCCCAAATGCGAACGGCTCATCAACGGAAGTTGAATAAACATGCTCACTGGTCTGAAGTTAAGTAAACTTGCGCAGTAATGCATATTAAATAAACATGCGCACTGGAACCGCACATCAACGCAAGCTAAATAAACATGCCCACTGGTCCGAAATGCGAACAGAGCATAACGGTAAGTTAAATCAACGCGCATTGATCCGAAATTCAAACCGCACATCAACGCAAGTTATCAGTAAAACTGATGAATATCCTCCGCCACTAGCTATGGTTGAATAAAAAATAATGCGACGTCGCACAACTTCAGTATATATATTTTCACTGTATCAACAGTCAAAAACCAGGGTTCAATAGCGGCTGAGATATCGCACAAATTTGTGCTTCCAAGTGTCGCCAGACAGACGGACGGACGGTCACGAATACTATAGTCCGCGCTACGCGGCGCCGGTGGACTAATAAACATGCGCACTGGCCCGAAATGCAAACCCCGCAAAATAATACATACCAAAACATTAAAACTTAAGTAGTGATGTTTTAGAGGCGGCGTTTTCTTCTTTCAAAAGGCACATGTGTTTGGTCATATCACCATTCACTGGTCGTTTCTGCTGCTTGAAATATCTGCGTATGTCCAACAGTACATTTCAACAGTACGCGCGTGTGAATAAATTTTCGATACGTTGTTCGAAGGGTATTTCTGGTAGACTACCCAGTCTACCAGAGATACACACGATCTGTTTTCCATTTTTCTGGGAAGCAAATCTTTGTATGTATTTATTGGTCTATGTTGGGGTCCGTTGCTAAATCTGCCATCTCGTCTTTTGAAGCCCAAATTTTCAGGGAAATTCCCTTGTACATGCACGCTGGAATTGGTCTTATCGCTTTCCGTAAGCTGGGAATTTGTCCTTGGATAAACTTGTACAATGTGACTACCACTTTTGACAACCAGACAAGCTTATTCATAGATTGACTAGATCTCGGCTGGTCACAATGTCCCTGGACATTCTTGTCAAGCTTATTTTTGCCTTTTTTTTTTGTTGTTTTAAGCGGCTTGTTATACGTTTTTGCCCCATTTTTCATACGTTTTTTGGTCAGTGGGTGCTGGCAACACTGCATTTTTTCCCGGTTAGTTTGTAATCAAAATGCAGATTTTTTTTTTTTGGCTTTCTAAATTTGAAAGTGTGCATGTTTTTAAGAAAGTTAGAATTTTGATGTTTTCCAGTTATGATTTCTTTTTAAGTTGACCAAAAAATTTGCAGTCGAAACCGTAACTCCATCGGAAAGATCCGAAAGTACTATTAGCTTATAAGAAAAACATCATAGGCTATGCATTTGAGTTGACACACATAAATATCTGGATATGCTCAATAAACCGAGACGATAATAGAAGAGTTTAAAGTTTAGATTTTTCTGTACATTTCCTAAAATTTAACGCGTTTCGTGTACATATGTTCTTAAAGTTTAAAACTACTGTAAAGAGAAATTATTTGGATTCGTGTAAACGATTTTTCTAATAAAGCTTCTCTCTACAGTTTATGGTATATTTTTAAAACTTTCGACAACTTGTTCTGATACGAAAACCTGTATAAACCTGAGTAAAAAATCGGTTTTTTAAATGTTAATACAAATTGTGTTAATAAAAACAGTCATTGTTTTGATAAATTTGAGCACTCATAAGTTATTTGTAAGTGTATAAAAAATGACACATTTTGACTTCAATGAATGCAACACAACATTTCCTAACTGCTCGAGATCTTCATATTTTTTGTCTGCGTTTCTCTCCTTGAAAATAAATTGAGTAAGCAAATACTGGCCACTTTTCTCAAGAAAGAAGGCAATGATTTCTGCTCTGTGTGTCTGCTAAGCGACGCAGAACAAAAAGTGTACAGATCTGTGATTGGATAAGATTCGGAAACTCGTAGTTGGTGTATGCGACGGGAGCGATCACTACGAATTTCGCATCAAAAGAACAAATCCTAATACAATGTGCCCCCCCCCCCCCCCTCCCCGTTTTCGAAGAGTGAGAACAAAACGCCCTTGTAAAAAAGCTAGCCCTGTCCATAGTGCCCCTTTTCACTATTAGAATTTAATAGTTCTTATAGACTGAACGTAATTTGAAAATTTATAAATTGAAATTAGGCGTATACTCGTAAGCCGATTCATACTTAGAATTTTCCGAGAAGTTTTGGCCGCTGTGAGTTTGGGTGAAAGCATAAAGTAATGATAGAAAAAGCTAGTTCAAATGACAATATTCCTTTTGCAAATATACTCACTAGTGTGCGATAAAAGGGGCATAATAATATGTAAATTTTTTTTTTTTTTTGTAAAAACTCATATGATGACTTTGTGATTTGAAAATTCGCATGTTGAAAGACAATCAGTGTTGACATGTTCCCTTACAATTTCTTTCTACTCTAAAATTGGCTGTCGAAGCGACACATCAACCGGAAAGATCCGAAAGTAACGTATTGGCTTATAATGAGACAGGCGCACATCGTTTGTTTCCAGCACGCCTTTCAGACAACTGAAGGGTTGCCGCCATGGCGTTGGCAATCACTTTGAGGCGGTTGTTGGCGGTGAGATCTCGGCGTACCTCGGTGTGTTGTGCTGGCTACGTGACAGTTTCAGCGGATACGCAAGCAAGTACGTCTGCATTCAAATTATATTTTTCGCATTTATTATTGTTTTATGCGCTTTATTGTTTTAGGTGATCTAACCCGCTATATTTATTTAGCTCAGGCAACTGGAGGGTTGTTAATGTCGAACCAGCGCTCTAACTAAATTTGATTTTCGTGCTCTCGGGATTTTTGTGATTTGCTGTCTCATGTCCAGGATTTCTGTTAGATGTCGATACCGGATTGAAATAATAATCTTACAAATCAACTTTGAAATAGAAGTAATGTACTGAAAGTATGGTAAGGCTATATACAACATAAAGCTGGCAAGACGGGAAGTTCCATTGATACTTCACTACTAATTGGTTAAGATTTCATTCGAGGTTTTAAGTTTATTATTGTTTGTGGGCAGTAAATAGATTCTGTATGTGTATAAAAAGCTGATCACATTAATTCCGTGTTCTTACTTCGTCGTCAGAAATAAACCATTTTATCGATATATTGTCGATTGATTGAAAGTGCGTAATTTTTTCTGTGTTCTGATAACTCATACTGTTTGTTTTAAAAATTACACGTCAATTTGTATCTGTAACACGAGCTACTTTCCTGACAATCGGTATCCCGACAAATGGGCCGGCGACATTTAGGGCACGGCATTTTGGTCAACGATATTTATGGCTGCGGTAGAATTGTCAACTGCGACATTCAGGCCAAATCTTAGCATACTTGAGTATCTTGGTAAACAAGTCCTTTATGTCACTGGCCTATTTGCCATACATTCCCGCAATTCATAAATTTGTTTCAGAAAAAAACGCAGCATATCAAATTGCTTGCTTATATTTTCCCTTCTAGAAGTTGCAGTGTTGTCCATGGAGCGAAAACCCGTCAACGGGCTGAGCCTGGAGTTTCTCACAGAGATGGCCCGAGCAATAGAAAAACTTGAAACAGAGGGAAAAGTCAACGGCCTTATTGTGACGTCAGTGCGTGTTGTAGCTTTTATGTTTGTACTGTTCACACTTTTCCGCGTGAAGTACGCAGACAGGTTATTGTGTGGAAAACAGTGGACGCTGTTTGGAGCATTGTTTTTTTTTATTTGCCACAGGGGGGAATATATGCGATCGACCGTGTGTCGGTCTGTCATCAACAACTTAAAAACTACTGCAAGGATTTTAATGAAACGTGGTATATAGCTTCTGCGAGAACAAACACAGATCGGTATTGTAAATGGGCCAGGTTCTTCCAAGGAAAATGCACCAACTGGACCTAGCCGTGTTCAACTGATGGGGGGGGGGGGGGGGGGGCGGCGCATGTTGTTGATATGTGGGTTATGCACACTGCTCTAGTTAGAAAATGTGAATGTTTATGAGTTGGTACACTTCTACTAAGTCACGCGATGGATATGTATATATATATATATATATATATACAGAAAATCTCAACGTGTTGACTGATAATAGTGGGAAGCTTGCTGACTGCCTGGGATATCAGCAAATTTAAAGCATCTTTGTGAACTACTTGGTTTTCGTACTATGAGTTTGTCCGCAAATTTACAGTCCCTTTGCAAATATATTTTAGTTCATAATTTCCAGATTCATACAATAAAACAGAAGCATCATTGTGATTCTTTTAACCAGTTCAGGGAATATTTTTAGACAGAGCACTCACTCATGCAGTTATAGCACTGCATCTTCAAACTTTACTGCATTGTCTTCACACAGAGCATCCCGAGGATATATTCAGCGGGGCTTGACATCACGGAGATGGTAAACCCGGATCCGGAGAGGCTAGCTAAATTCTGGAGAAGTTTCCAGGAGCTGTGGATCAAGCTCTACGGTTCCAGTCTCATCACTGTGGCCGCTATTAACGTAAGGCCGCAGTCTTTGTGTGACTCTGGGTTGGTTGTTTGGAAATCACGCCGATTGATAGCGACAATTGCTCTATTAACAATTGATGTAGCGACAGTTAATCTAAATGGACAGGGTACGACAATTGAACCAAACTTTAAAAAAAAATTTTTTGCTGTGTTTTTGGTTTCAGTTCTAATGACTATTTTTTGGTTGTGGTATATGATGTGATTGGAGATGCTTGTGATGCAGAGTAACGAAAGACTTAAATAGGGGTCTGTCACCTATAACAGTGCGTCTGGCTGCGTTGTTGATTATATATTTGTAACGTTTGCGGGATCGAGAACTGAAAAGAATAATAACCATCTTGCCGGAGATGGCACTCACCAAATCGCCATTCTGTTTTGAATTGCAGGGCAACAGCCTGGCAGGGGGGTGCTTGTTGTCCCTCATGTGTGATTATAGGATTATGGCACAAGGGAAGTACAGAATAGGCTTGAGTGGACCGCAGCTCGTAAGTATGGTTATCAATAGCTTTTTCTTGGCCGTCGAGCGGAGAGGGGGACTGTTGAATTTGGGTCTGTCCTTCTGTCCGTCTGGCGACGCAAATAAAAATTTCTGTATATATTTTGTTATCATCAAAATAGAGCCTTATAGTGGATGTTTTCCTGTTCCAGAAGAGACTCAAGTTGTTCAAACTTCCCTGATGCGTGGCCTGAGGTTTAACGGCCGTATTTTTTATGTTAAAAAGATGTCTAATTCTTATTTATTCAATACATTCTTATGTAAATAATATGATGTTAGAGGTTGACCTCTAAACAAGGTAGCATCGATGATGCAGTCCAGCGAAAGATGTAACGGGATAATATTATCTACGTACTGTACGTACTGGAAAAGAAAAACACTTAACACAAGTACCTGACAGCTATCATGTTGTTTCAAAATAAATGAATAAAAACGTTGAACATTGACGACGTTTATTTAGTAGTTAATTAAGTAACATCGGTGACAACATTCAATTTTCTGACAATATCAATTAGAAGAAATCTAAAATGCACATACACCATGCAGTTGTACACTAAGCCATCCCGCAGGTAGTCGTACGTGTAAAATTGATACCCGGTCAGCCAGGCCAGAAGTACATTCGTTATCCGGCTTCAGTCCATGGTACTTTGGCTGTCAGACCACCAACTGCATGTGTAGTAGACGTGCCACACGAGACCGGTCAAAATGGCTTGACACTTGGGCGGATCCTTCGAGCGTTCGGTGTGACAGTACGCCAAAAGATATCCAATGGAACGGAAACATTTGAGCGTCATCAAGCGATAATACGAATTAACTGTAGACGAACGAATTGGCCTTTACCGTGTAGTGTTATTGAAGAACAACGTGAAGACATATCATCGTGTGTTATCTGCAGGGTATTTCGCCGACATCTTGGATTCAGGAAACAATGATAAACACTATAGGACATCGCGAAGCCGAAAAGGCACTAAATTTGGGATACCTCTTCACAACGGAGGAAGCACTGCGGAAGAATCTCGTGGACGAATTAGTCCCCGAAGAAAAGCTTATGGAAACTGCTATGGTGGAAATACAACGGTGGTTGCAAGTACCAGGTCAATTTTAACTTTACAACCTCAGTTTTATGTTCGTCATTCTCTTCGCTTGTAGATTGTGCACGAAATAAAAAAATAAGTAATAGTTATAAGGCGATAATATGGTCTCGTAATATCTTTCTGATTGAAGGTAAAGATATTACCAAGTAAAATAGATTAAAATAGTTTTAATGATTAAAAGAAAGACTGAAAAGTATGACAAAATTTTCCCAGTTGAGGCATAGCATTTGAATCTGTGAAATATTACGTTCCAGTGACTAAATGTCAATGAATCTGCTGTTCTCTATTACCAGATGCAGCGAGACGACTTCAAAAACAGCGGTTGCGTGGACCAAGAATCAACAGCTTGTTGTCAAGGCGTGACGAGGACATACGGGAGTTCTGTGCTTTCACTTCCTCCCCGCCCACACAAGCCATCGTGCAAAAATACCTGGAAAATCTTAGAAGTAGAAAAAAGAACTAGACACGAGGTTATATCCGTGAAGTTTTGTTGAAGAATGCTGCAGTGATTCTTCGAAGTTATAGCTGTGCCTGGATATTCTTTAAGCGAGTGCAATTGGTTTTTACGTTTCTAAAGGGGTCATCCAGTAAACACTTACAGAAGGGCGATGGGCGTGGGGACTTTCGTAAAGTAGAGAAGTAGCAGTTTTGGGGACTGGTTTATTGGTGAAGTATTAGAAGGGGCCGACGCCCAGGCAAAAACGAAATGGATTGATGGATATCAAGGTCGGACCGGGAGAGAAGGGTGGTTGCTTAAGCGAGTATTTGCAAAAGCATTGTGGACCAGCCGAACTGAATTCTGGAAACTGAGGAATGGACAGGGGAATGAGGCATTTGGGTGGCTTCTTAGGAACTGGACACTTCGCACTGCCTTTTCGTAACATATCATTTCGTACCCTAGCGAAACACTTCGTGCCCTTTCAAAAGACAATTCGTAACCGTGCCTGCCACTTCGTACCCCAGCGTTACAGTGAGTTTTTAATGCGAGAGGAGCATAAAAACGCAACTTGCATGGATTTATTTCTTAATTTTATTGGGCTCGCTGTAGTTTACCAGTGGAAGGACATGGCTTCGTGACGATCGTACAAGGCTTTTTTTATACTTGATTGACTGGTTCTCCTCCGGACAAAGTATCATTGGACAGCCTTACTTTTCTTGTTAAAACTTGTTTTTAACCTACGTGACATTTAAACTACACTGCGTGTTCCGCAAAGACTCAAAAACCAATGAAAATTAAGTTTTGTGACTTACCAGGGTTACGGGGGGTAACAGCTGGACAGACATCACTCAAACCTGTAGTCCCCTTCCGGGGCTAAAGCTCAGGTTGTGGGGGAGGGGGGATTAAGGACTGTGCGCGCTAATCGTGCTGACATTCTGGAGTAAGTCTAGGAAATGGTTGTCAAGGGAGCTGTAATTACCTACAGCACTGTTATGGAAACCAGTTTGAACCCCCTTATACAGCAAGGACAATTGCAATTATTTGTAACCCTGTGAACAGTTTCGCAAATGCGATCAACTAAATGGCCCCGAATTATGCACACAGAAAGTTTTGCAAAGTACGAACTGTTAAGCAAAGCGACGAAGTATGTTTCAAAAGGTAACGATGCGGTAGAAGAATATAGGGTACGAAATGTGCGAAAAAGGAACAAAAAAGGCAAGGTTACGAAACGACAAAGGTACGAAGTGTCCAGGAACCGGTTTCTTGAGTCTTATTACACATATCGATATTTGTTACGAGCTGTATATTTCTTAGTTTTTATAGGAGTAGAGAGGTTTATGCCCATGACGAGGTCAGTCTTCTGTGTTACTTTTGGGGACATCTTGCCAAATTATAAATTTTGTCGAGTTTGAACTTGATCTAGACAAAAGCTGTTGATCAGTTCTCGATTTTATTGCCCAAAAAGGTGGATATGAGCAATTTATGTTCTGACTTCTTTGACAGAGCCGCCTCAGGAGGAAAAAATGCTATATTTTATAATAACATTGGTTTTACTTATGATTAGTTTGTAGGAAATTATAAAATAAAGAAAGCAGTTGTTTGCTGAAGACATGGATTGGACTTTTGAAGTTTTGTTAGTTCAGTTAGTGCAGCTTCCGGTCGAATTGTTACTAAGTTTTTCTGTGACATTTTGTTTCTCTCGGTTGCGAAATCGGACTTGTTTCGGTCAAAGAGCTGTGACCGTGAAGTATGTCAGTATAAAGATTGGCAGTGTGTCAAGGGATCAGGTGACGTCATCAGGAATGCCAGCGCTGGCTTTCTTAACCATTTCGGCTGAGGGGGTAAATCCACTCACCACCTCCCACCAGCCCCATTGTGGAAGGCCTGAAACAACTGAAGCAAAACTGAAGTCATAGAATATTTATTTCGTTAGATATCATACAGGCACCCACTTTGTGGCGTTACTTGTGACATAAGCATAATACATAACTGTTACAAAGTCTGCTTAAAGATTTGGCAACATAGTGTCACAGCAAGTTTGTACACACAAGTTTTGTGTTTCAATGCAACATTTTTCAAAGCGTGAGGCATTCGAACTGGATTATGGCACAATCTACGAGACAGTTATACAGGGAACAGGCAGCATTGAATTCCGTATTTGCCTGATTTTCACACATACGAAAAGGATACTGAACACGTCACGTGATTCGCATTGAGAATGTGCATGCGGCTGTCAATAGCGCTTTACTGTTAAATCTAAACGCGCATGCGCAAGACGTAGCGGATAACAATAACAATGTTAACAAAGACAATCATAACAGTGATAATCTGAAATGAGCTAACAATACATAGATTTTATAATGCTCTCTAACTCACGGCAGATTGCCGGATTTATTAAAATTAAAAGATAACTTTACCACCCTACGCTGTGCAAATAAACTACATGAACTCGCAATGTTCCGCGACGTCAAAAACCTTTTATTCGACATTTATTTATCGCAAAATTCCAATAGATTAACCGTGGTTAATCTGCCAAATTTGCAAAAACCAGAAGCTCTCGCAGTTAATCTGGCGACGTGGTCAGTGTAATGAAATAGAGGCGAATGTCCTACACCCAGGAAATATTTTTTGCTCATAATTTCTATCATACATCATACAGTATTTAAAAAGGACCGTAATATGTACTCATGTTACACTTATAAACAGAGCATACAATCAGGCGTCCGCTAGACAATACGAGTGAGAGCTAATGATTAATCATTAGTCGGTGTTTTTTTTTTATTTACATGAGTTTCTTCTTTTTTTTTTTTTTTTGCTAATTGGTGCGTTCAATCTAGCGGTCAGGTTAATGTATCGAAATTGAAGCCAAAACTGTGATTTTTGGGGGTGCGATTAATCTAGTGAACGGTTAATCTGTCAGAATTTACGGTACCTGTCAAATTTAAAACAGACTTTTCCCCATGAGCCATACAGTAGATCCTAGCTGGATTTTTTCTCTCAGAGCGAAGGTCAATGCCCTGCTCATCATTCTAGCCATTTTCGAACCTGGGATTTCTTTTTCATGGACAATACAGTTAACTGAGAAACGTTACAAAATTGCAATACTAGACTGTAAAATGCAATTTTATGACGGTTCCAGCTGAGCTCAATCCATCAAACCCTGGAGTTGCTGTGATTTTTGAACTGCAATTTTACTTTCAGTCAAGTGGTGCATTTTTATGGATCTGACAAGATATCTCCACACTTAATCGAACACATCAAAAAGAACTGAAAAATACGGAAACGACTAGAAAAAAGCAGCAACAGCATTTTCACAACAAAGCCAAAAATGTGGACAAATATTTCAACGCACTTTTTTTTTCTCCAATTTAAAAACTACCCATTAAAAAGTAATTAAATATTGTCCCAGCCAGAATTAAAAATTGTCATCAACATAACCAATAATGCCGGTTGAACGTGTGGCGTTTCTTTCCCATTTCCATAAAACCCCTCTCTGACAACTTCACAGTACACTTCACATTACATTTACAACACCTCTTCGCCTGTACTTCATTTAATCTACAAAACTAAGCACTACTAAAATCATGGATACATTTAGGCAGACTCGATTCACAGAAAAGAAATATACTAAGAGTTCTACTTCTCTGTTGTATAAAAGGAAAGTGATATATTTCATATACAATTATGATAATTATGACAGATCATAGGATAATACAAGACAACATTGGGCATCTTATGTACTGGCATCTACAGGGTACCACCTACGTTATAATTTGTACAAATGCACATAGCGGATATACTGTAAAATTAATATTATGGTTTTAATGACAATTTAATCGTTGTCCTTCCAAATTTACTGACGTTGTTATCCATACAAAACAATAACGATACTAACGAAATAACAATCTTCTGCAATTTTCACGCTTATTATTTTTGGGGGGAAAACGTATAAAGCGATGGCATACTGTTCTTAAAAAGTTCTTTGGCACTAGTGTTTTATACAGACAATATTACAGAATACAGAATTTAAAATAAAAGGAGTACCTTGAATTACTTTTTGTTGCAAGCGTGTCCATTTTTACATAAAAGCCTTATTTAACAGTTTAAGAAGTAATGGCAACTGTCAGTGAAACTACTATACTCTTAAATACAAAACTTTAGAGACAGTTTAATCGCTTAAATTTGGAAAGCAAATCCAAAAGGCATAACGTAATGTACGACAATCCTTTACTACAAAACCACCAATCAAAACAACTAAAGAGCTTTGGCTCTATCGCAGGCCCCCCCCCCCCCCCCCCCCCACCCATGTTGTTTCAAAACTGATACAAAATCGCTTAAAAACGATACAATAAACTCACAAAGAAATGGTATTTATTGTTCAGTTGTTTACATTAACACATGCGCACTAACATTTGTACATTCACACTAATTCTTTGAATTATGCTTCACATGAGCCTAATATGGGCACGTCTCACTACACAATCATGACTTGAACATCTTTGGTTTTAACACGAGAGAGAAACACTCCTGATTGAACACGTGATTCATACACTGGTATCACATGACTTCTGAAAACTTTAGCTGCTTGCATGGATTCTCAGAACACTACGGGATGAACAGAGATTGGCTGTGACTTGAACACTATTTTTTTAACTCTGCTTAATATGTCTTAGTCAATACATTAGTTGTAACTTATATATTTCTTAAAGATTTTGAATGCTTCTAATAACAGGGTTCATATAATCTTTCCATGATAAAATTCCCTGAAATTTTCCATGACAAAATTAAATGTCCACCAGTTAACCCATTTTAAGACATACTATTATTTGTTATTGATCAGTAAGAAAACCCAGTAACCGTCATTTTCCTATTCTATTTACTTGCATGTATTGTTATCGGCCTCCTTACGCTGGCGCAAGATATCAGAAAATGTGCTATCAACAATGTAAAAAAATCACTTATCAAATAATCTCATTTTCCCTGACATTTTTACAAAATTCATTGACATTTCCCGGACAAAAAATATTTTTCCAGGTTTTCCCTGACATGTATGGACCCTGTAACTGAACACATTTAATGAGTATTTGTAACGATTACTTGTCATCAAGTAAAAACTTAACGCAATTACAAAAACGACACAAGGGAATAATATGAAAACTGGAGGAGACCGGGGGTCGTTCTCGGTCTCGTCGAAATCGAAGAAAAATTTTGAGCCAGGAAATTAATATTTTCGGCGCGAAGCGAGTAATGTTCCAGCTGGGGGGTTCGGGGGCACTGTAAGCCCCCGCGAAAGCTCTACACCACATGCAGAGATGCGATTTGAACGGTTTTAAGCACATGATTTTGAGATTTATCAGCCACTCAAAAAGTCACAAAAATTACCTATGCGATCTTACAATATGTGTAATTTAGCTGTATGAAACTTCAAGTTGTTGTTATTAACGGCAACGTAAGAATAAACGTAAACAATGTAAGTTTGGCAGAAAGACGGACGGACTGACGACTATGTCAAATTAAGTATGCCTTTGCGTGGTACAACAAAAACGAAAGGACA
This sequence comes from Protula sp. h YS-2021, assembly GCA_949752745.1. Taxonomy (NCBI): domain Eukaryota; kingdom Metazoa; phylum Annelida; class Polychaeta; order Sabellida; family Serpulidae; genus Protula; species Protula sp. h YS-2021. The sequence goes on from OX457028.1 coordinate 54,018,576, forward strand.
CAACTGCATATATGCATTATGTATACTACATGCCCATATAATATATTGTAACAACCACAGCTAAAATATAGCAAGAAGCTGAGTGTGTTAACTCGCGAGCGCGAAAAAATTTACACCTGACAACTTAAAATCTCAACAACAGTATCTGCAAGTACCGAGCACCCCCGTCCTCCCAAAAGTGAAAAAGAAAATTATTGCAGAATTCAGCTGATCTCGAGGACCACAAATTTTGGCTCAAAATCGACGGAAAAAACGACCCCCGGGAGACTGATCTCATCCAAATTGTGGTGTGTAAAATGAATCACCTTACCAAGTTACAAACGTGAGGGACAGACTGAGGATACTGCACGAATAGAAAGTCGTTTGTTTAAATGTTCAATCTATGAATGTTTCATCCTATGAACAGTTGAATCAAACCTAAATCGAACGGTCGCTTATGTTCGAATTTACGGGTACTTACTACATTTGAAATCTAACTGTAATTTGAAATTCAAACTGTACAAAACGGCAAAACATCCTACTATCGTCCATGTATTGTAATTTTTTGTTCTACATTTCTACCTCTATCCCGATGAAACGTTTTGATTTCAACTGAATCCATGCAGAGTTTTTGTCGCCAAAAATTCTGGTAGGAGTGGACAGCTAGAGCAAATGCTTTGCACGTTACAGCAGATATTGAATAGCTCGACCCTCTTAAGACCAAGCATGATGATCGAGATTTCAATTAATCGAATTATCAAATAAGAAAAGAGAATAAGTGAAACTCTGTTGTTTGTCACGGAGAGCATGCTTCGAGTTACAGAAGTTCAGTTTTCGAAAATGCAACGTACCGCAAGAGTCACTTCATTAACCGGACATATATGGCACACCATTAAGATATTACAGCAGTGAAAAAACATACAGGAAGGCAATCTGACATTTCTAGACTGTGAATAAGACACTTTTTTATTATGCAATATTAATTGCTGAAATAAATAAATATACAACTTTCCACATGTTGTCGCACTTAGTTGCACTTCGATTCATTCTTTGCCAATACACGTAAACAGCACTGTAGTTTGGCATTTACGAACTGGCTTCCATCTCCACGGTGTTAGTACGGTCGCTCATTGGACTCGCAAACAAATTTCTCCCGGCGGATGTCTTGTCGCCGATCGGTCTGACGTTCTCTCTGTCCGCGTGTCTGGCGGGGCTGCACATCGGGGAAGTCGCGCACGGCGGCTTGTAACACGCGCGACATACGGCCAAATACATCTCCGTGCCGCCTATCACCTCCAACTGTAAAAAAAAAAAAATTACTTACATCAAACATCACATGTTTCTGGACCATTAGATAAGCCGTCAGGTTAATCCATCTAAACCAATATATAGAAAAAAAAACACTTTGATTTAATAACAGATTTACTTGCCGCGGGGAAACGTTACGATGTATGATGAATTCGTACGATTATTCCACATGAAGCGGTCACCGTATTTTATTCCTATCACGTATATAGGTTACAGGGCATGACTAAAATCAGGCAATCTGTTGTTAGCCTGGAAAGGATAAGATATCTATAAATGGCCTAAGTCATCAGGCTACATCAGATGGCTCTAAATGAATGAATAACCACAAACCTGAGTCTCGTGGCCTTTCCGTTTGGTAAATGACGCCTCACCATAACAAACCATGCACACTGCTGTCAGTTTAATCACACTTTCCGCTAGAGGGACAAGCTTCAGAATATCTCCGAACCCCTGGAAAATAGCCACCCTTAAATCAGTCTGTCTTCTTAACAGTGGCCACGCCGTTTTGCTGACCCCCGTTCACAGGTCCGCCTCGTACCCTGATACAGTTGTCCCTTGTTGATTCGTCCCCGGTTAATTCGTTTCCACCACTCGAACCAATAATTTGGTCCCGCACTATTTCTTGCCAGTTTTGACCCGGGCAATTGGTACACCCTGATTATTTGTACCATATCCCCTAGTCCGAGTTGTACGAAGTAACAAGGAATATTATACTGTGTAGGCTTTGCGTTACATTTTAAAAGCTGGAAGACCTTTTCGTTTAAAGTCTATAAGTCTTGAAGTCGGTGCTTCAAAATAACAATCTTGAATCATTGTGATATTGTATTACTTTTATTATTATTGATCTTTTTTGCCCGCATATAAAATATGAATGTTATAATTCATGTTGCGAATAAATAAATTATCCCCCATTTTTTCCCGGCCTATCGTACCTGTCTCTGAAACGTCCCATCTAAGGCGGCCACAATCACAGTCTTGCCCTGGTCTGCCATTTTCTCACAGAATTCAACCACATCGGGAAACTGTAAAATTTTACCAAAAATAATCTGTATCCTGTATTAGTATTACTCTCAGTAAAACTTAAGAGCTATTGTGAAGTTACTTTCATCTTTCATTTCACATATTTACTTGAAGCCGCCCTCTGAAAAATGTCTTCTAAGAAAAAAATATGGTGACATTTATTACACTGCCATACATTTCGAGTGCCAATTCCAATTTTCAAAAAAATCTTCCAGACAAGTTTACATTTCATCCCAAAAACTAAAACAGCCGGTTTTTTATCGTCATTAAAATAAATCCACCTATCAGATTAAAATAGGTTTCCTTCATTCAACGGAAGGCAGTAGTGGAATTAACTTACGAACTGCCCTTCGTCAACACCAATGACGTCACATTTTCCCGCGTCTTTGTACAGGGCCTTCAGAGACATAGTTGCCACGGCTTCCAGCTTCTGGCTGAAGAAAAATTTAGACAATATTAACGTCCAAGGAGACTGTCCCTCAGTAACCAGCTGAGCTCCATCTCTCACGATTCAGTCACCCGGCTAGCACAGCACCACCAGATTGAACAAACCCCTTTAAAAAGTATAAAAACAAGAATGTCCAGGGGCATTGTGACCAGCCAAATCTAGTGAATGAAGTATCAACAGGCTTGTATGGTCACAAAAAAGTCGTACTCATATTTTAAAAACCGGTTACTGAAAATTCGTACAATATTTTAAAGGAATCTGGTCAAAATTGTGGGAGAAGAAACATTTTGAAAATTGGCTACTAATTGTCTTTTTTTGGATACCCCTCATTCAGCCAATTTTTGGCGGAAAGATAAAAAAAAGTACACTTTCAAGAAAAAATTGCAAAGTAATTCGATCAAAATTGCGACAGAAACATTTTGAAAACTGGCTACAAAATTTTTTCAAGTGTTCCCCATTTATGGAAAATTTAAAGCAATCCTTTCAAAACTGTGGAAAAGAGAAAAAAATCTTGGAAAATTGGGTGTGGAAACATTTTTAAATACGCCCTAGTTATCCAATTTTTGGCGAATGGACAAAAAAAGTAAACTTTTAAGACAGAAGCATTTTGAAATTTGGCTACTAATTTTTTAAATGCCTCCCATTTAGCCAATTTTGGATGGATCGCCAAAAAAAAAAAAAAAAACTTTTCAAGAGAGAACCGTCTAGGAAACAATCGTACAGAATTGGAAAGAAACCCGATTCAAAGTGTGGGAGAAGCATTTTGAAAAATGGCTACCAGAAAATTATAAATGCACCCTCCCCCATTTGGCTAATATTTGGTTGATCCGAAAAATTTGAGGACAATACGATCAAAATTGTCGAAGAAGCATTTTGAAAATTGGCAACCAAAGAATTTTAAATGACCCCGATTTCGCCAATTGTCAAAAAAAAAGTAATTTTTCAAGACAGGCCTACCCCGAGAATATTCGTACAAAATTTGAACGGAATCCGATCAAAACTGAGTGAGAAGAAGCATTTTAAGTAAAATTTTATATACGTACATACAGACGATGGATGCCCCTCTACTGATGTAATAAGACCAGCTCGACGAAGTCGGCTGCTCTAAAAATACCACCATTTGCTTCCAATGTCAAATAAGCTATTACAACTAAACTGGGCCCGCATTCATAAAATACTATTAGTGCTTGTATCACTACTAGCTAATGCAATTTCAATGACACGGTGAGCACTACTAACCTATTTGGGCTTAATGATTATGGCTCGGTTATCTTAGGCCAATCCAACATGTTCTGTACATGTGTGCAATCAACACCACATACAGAAACTGTGGTTGTGAATTTATTCCATAACCAAAAACATGACCCAATCTCGTGTAGTTACCATGGTTACCTGTCGTGTGTTGCGATGCTGTTTTCGTCATAGCGTGTGTCGTTCGCATACTTGATGATCATGCATTTGTAATTGGCCAGAGCATAGCGCTTCATTCGTCTCATCAACTCTGTGCTGCAATTTTTTTTTTTCAAAATTATCTTACACAAACAGAAAAAAAACGGCAGCCTAAATAGAAACTGTCACGAGTACATGAATGCAAATCGTGAACCACAACTTCTCGATTTTGGCATGAATGGAATGCCATTTTTAATTTGAAAATTTTCTTCGAATCTAAGAAGTTCAAATTCGCTCTCTCAGAGTATTGGTTTCTGAAAAAAAGAAGATAATAATCAGCCAATGGTTCAATAATATAGTTAAATTCTTTGTTTCAATAACTTTAGCAAAACACATCTAACATTCCAGCACAAAAAAACCCTTAAATTCCCTTTGAAAAGTACTTACGTTTTACCGGAAAACATGGGCCCAAAGATTACCTAGGAAAGAACAAAAGGAACAATTTAATATAAAATAAGTTTCCGAACTTTTTTCAAAGCCTTTTAATGTTTCTCTTTAATCTACACAAACAATTAAGAGTTCTTCAGACACCTTGCACACTTGTTTTAAGCTGCTTTTTTGTGAGCTACAATTTCACGTTAAATATTTTACGAATCGACGCTAAAAAGAACACAGACTACTCATAATTTAGTCATTAAATTACTGTTTATTATATCAAAACAAGTTACTCTGGTTATGTTATTCAATTCATAGCAAAGTGCTGTGTCCTATAATTTCCTTAAAGATTTCTCAGAATATATCATAGGAAACGTTTATTGAACATTTGCTCTTTGGCCTTTACGTCTCAAAACAAAATACAAATCACAAACAATAACTTAACAAGGCCAAGGTCTTCACGGCTGTTCCGGTCATGGTACTGAATATCGGAAATGTGTATAAGATTTAAAAAATGCTTCACTTTTTAGGTTGTGCTTAAGAAGCTTGTTTGTTAGCAAAGGATCGAAGTTCAAATCTGGCTGGCCAAATTTTACAAGAGCCAGCGAATTAAATGCGCACTAACCCTTCACGCCAGGGATCTTCTACTTACAATAATAATAATAACAATTCACACCAAATAACAAATCATCATCAAATTACTGCGATCCGATAAAAACTGAAAGATGGGCAGCCAAAAACAAAAGTTTACAGACGGACAGACGACAGAGGCTCCACACGATTGGTACAGCACATTTGGCCAATGGCCACCTAAGCTAACAAGTCAACTAGTAAACTAATGCTCAGAAGACCGACTGATGCAGTGAATTTAGTGTCTTGACACCCCTCGTTTTATAGTTGATGCCAAGTCTCTGAAGACAGTTGCAAGAAGCAGGAATTTACATAAACGTAACTGCAACCGAAGAAAGTAAACCTGACACTTTATGATTTCATAAACCCCCTTTCCGCCCTCTGTCAATGAGATGCGACTTCTTTTTTAGTCATGGAGGAGGTTCGAGAAAAACATTCGGCACTCTTGTTGAGCACTGCAATACACCTTTTTGAAAGAGCACTATATATGAAAAAACGACAAACTTCTAAGTTTATACAATACTTGTCTGTATTCTACAATGATTGTGTAGGGTCGTTTCTGTATAAAATCCTTTTTAATTGTTATACACAATAATGCACGGTGCTCCGGGGCCGTTTTCAATGCACGGAGAAAAAAACATCCCCGTGCTTCTTAAAGTACGGACGCAAGGCTGTGGGAACAGGAGGGCACAATGCTAGGATGCATTGCGGTGTGTCGCGATGGTTAAATTATTGAATAAATTCATTAAATTGAGAGAGTGCCGTTTTCTCTGAAGTATTCGAATATTGTCAAACACTTATTTCCTCTCCACAGATGATGGCATTTCTCCCGACATTTTTTCCAAGACAGCGGAAAAAAAACGGAAAATAGCCCGGAAAAATGGAAAAAAAGTGGCAGAAATGAAAAAAAAAAACTGGAAAACTCTGAAATAAATCTGAAATATCAATGGTTGAGTTTGTAACTTAGAACTTAAGTACGCAAAATGGTTTTGTAACACCATGTCTGTATATGCACTGATCAAAAATTAAATCTAACCACTGTTATGTTTCATCAGAAATACAGTTAAGTAAACTGGTCAACAAACAACAATGTCCAGGGATATGGGGACTAGCCGATATCTGGTGAATCAAGTATCAATGAACTTGTATGGTATAGAACCGTCTGGGAAACAATCGTACAGAATTGGAAAGAAAATCTACTTTTCTACTAAATTTTACTATTTATTATTTACTAACTTAAGAGAAAAGAAGCATTTTGAAAACTGGCTACCAATAAATTAATAAAATGCCCCTCATTTGGCCAATTTTTGGCGGATAGGCTAAAAAAAGTAATTTTTCAAGAGAAGTTTCTGGTAAACATGTATGCAAAATTGAAAGGTAATCCGATCGAAATTGTGGAAGAAGCGTTTTGAAAATTGGCTACCAAAAAATTATAAATGCTCCAGATTTGGCTAATTTTGGCAGATCTTTTTGGCGTAATTTTTCAAGAGAGAACCGTCTAGGAAAAAATCGTACAGAACTGGAAAGAAATCCGATCCCACTTTTGGCAGAAGAAGCATTTTGGTCACTTGGTAAGTTCTTGGAAGATCGCAAAAAAAGCAATCTTTCAAGAGAGGTCTTCTTAGTAGGTGCTAAATTTGAAGACAATCCGGACAAAATTGTAGAAGAAGCATTTTGAAAACTGGCAACCAAAAAATCTTAAATCGCCCCCATTTGGCAGATTGCCAAAGAAGTCATTTTTCAAGTGAGGGCTACCCAGTGAACATTCGTACAAAATTTAAAAGGAATCCGATCAAAACTGGGGGAGAAGAAGCATTTTAAGTACACACGTATATACGTACATACAGACGACTGACAGACCCTCTACTGATGTGATAAGACCAGCCTGACGAAATCGGCTGGTCTAAAAAAATTTTTGAATCGTTACCATTAAAACGGGCACTTTTGCCTTTTATGTGAAAATCTATGATTTTCAAAATGCTAGTACAGGTGAAGACTTTCTTGGAACAACCAGTAAAACAACAAGTAAGTATCTGTGAAACACACGCAGGCCCCAACCGCCCCCAAATTCATAGGGGTATAAAGCGATGACGCACAGACGGACGGACGGACAGACGGACACCCCAAACCTATAGGCCCCAATCCGAAGGGTTGGGGCCTAATAACGCGCACATTTTATAGCCAAACAACCATCACGAGCCCTGTGCAACGAAAGAATCTTTTTCCGTTTCCCTAAATCAGTACTTAACAGGTGGTAATGAAGGAGAGAGAGAAAATCCAGCATTTCCAAATATTAATCCAGTCGACCTTGGAAAACGGTATGAAACTGGCGACTACGGCTGAATTTACAATTTTTCAAAAGTAATTCGACCACAAAAAGAAATGCGCCCCCGCCCTCCCCATATTAAAAATACAAAAGTTAAAGAATCTAGCATTCTGACAGAGAGCGCCAGTTAACAAGTGAGAAACATCTCACGTGTTTATTCAATATGACTTTTCAAACGCCCTTTAAAATGCAAATGACCAACCGACAACGACATGCGATTGGTTGTGATTTGATGTCATTCATACAAAACACACTCTGTTACACGCAGTGTAACCATTGCCACGACATTCGCCTTACATACCTGCCATCATTGCAGCAAATGGCCTAAATCCTTAAGCATAGAATTTTCTTTTAAAACACCTTTTTCAACACGAAAAAAATTAATAATATTATGATGTGATGTAGCCATTAAAGATCAATTATATAATATATCACAAATTGCCGTTGGGAAAATTTCGACCTTTGAAAAAAAATAAAGGCTTACAGTGTTACGAAACCGTTTTGCGAAATTTAATATAATCTTAACATATATATTGTATGTTAAACAGTTATTTATTAAGGACTTACATAATTTGTATCTCACCAGCGTAACAGTCTACCTCGCTCCCTGTACAGCTCCTTCCACCTCACACTGGACTTCCCTCCCTTCTCCCCCAATTATGTTCTTCGGTCTGTACCTCAGATTGTATAGTCAGTCAACACTACAGCCACTTGACATTAAGTCCAGAGCACTTAATGTCAATTATGAATTGCATTTTCAGACCCTGTGATTTCCCAATTGTAAACCCTTTTATGCCGTATCCTCTCTTATCAGTCTAGAGCACTTTGTACATTTTTATACATAAAAAGAGAGGGGGTCATTATTTGATAGGGGGGTCACTATCTGATAATCAAATTTTGACCGGGGGTCACTTTTCTATGGGGGTCAATATTTGACCTCACACCGCCTTGGAGAAATTTATTTCTGCTTCACATTTAGCGATTTTTTTGTTTGCTTTATTTATGTTTTTTTAATCGTATTTTTAATAATCAGAATTTTTTCGTGGAAGTGTAGTGTTGTGATTTCACTGCAGTTGACAGCTTAGCAGAAAACCTAAAGTATGAATATGTTGACTAAATATAACTTGAATCGTTGTTTAAAGCCGGTTGAGTACAAAGTATTTATAACAATTTTGTAATGAGAAAAATAGATGTTTTCTTTAGATCCGAATATAGAACTCCCCCATTATCGCCCACAATAACAATGATTCTACAGTTGCAAAACCAGTTTGCTCAAGTTTGGTGGTTTGACCGAGGTCGAAAATAAGGCCCCGGATACTTCTCATTGTGCTTGTAAAGTAAAAGCCTGCTAGTCCGAACCTCAGTGTTCTGGAACGTGCGCCGAAAGATCCACAGCCTCGAAAATTGAGATAAATTACCATTTCTGTTAATGGAACTGTGACCCTGTCTGGTCTAGGAAGGCAGAAAAATTCACTGGGACTAGAGCAAACTAAGCCTGCGTTTTATTGGGCAAGGATACTGTCTCGAAAATGTTTCTGAAATGAGAAAATGTTTCTGGTTGGTTTTTCGATAATGTCTCGAAACATTTTCGAGTGTGTCGAGCTTTACATTCAGATAATCACCCCATAATCCTTTTGTGCGCACCAGCACGCCATTATCGCCCAAAAGTGAAACAGTTTTGCTTTACTTATGTTGATACAGAACTGACATACAACTTACATTAAAGCCAGTAGAAATACAACTATTGACAATAGCAATTCGCAGTTTGGATTGAGAGAAAAGCACCAAAGCTCCCGGCAGCCATTTTTATTCTCGAAACACTATCTGAATGAGACATTTTCGAAACATTATCTGGATTTATTATTTTTCAGATACGTCCAATAAAAAGCGGTCTAATTTTTGTAGTTAGGATGCAAAATCACAACTTTCGCCGAAAAGAACAAATACACAATTTTAAACCACCCTTTGTTCAAATTTGGGAGTCTGCGGTTATTTTAATATGCCTATCTGTGACCCTTTTTGTATTAGGAAGATAGAAAGGGTCTGCTAGGACTAAATCACCCCAGGCTTCCGAGCGATAATAAGTGATTTGACTCACTTGTATTCGGCCTGTTTTTTGAGAATTTATAAGGTTGGGTATTGTCACACAATCCATTATTCCTTTCTGACAGATTAATTCGCGACTTTAAAAATTTGTTCTGGATAATCAGTTTTAATATGCTGTAAACTTCTTTTGTTTTGTATTTCGCGCGAACAGCTGCCAAAATTCAGCAATCTCCGGACTGAAAAAGTACGACTCCCGACAATGTACAGAGGTCCTACTGTGAGAACCCAAAGGTGTCGCCCTTTTTCACTTATAGATAGTTCGGGAGTAATAAAAGGTTCATAGAATACAAGGGTACATTCTTTTGGACCGCCTCAGAAAACCCTGAAGTATTCTTTAGGATAATTTCTCGCTGTCTGAACAGACAGTTTTTGTCTCGGAAATATTCTCTGGATAAGGTCAGATACAAGACGGCGGAAATGTGAACATGTGCACTTCTACAACTTCTTTGCCAAAATGCAAATAAAATTTGGATATTTACAAGTAGTTCAAGAACGATTTTAGACGTGATTGCAATATGTATAGTAAAGTACAGGAGGACCCAAAGGTTGAACATCAATAACCGCAGGCTGAGGTTGAATCTATATCACTGTTGCGACCTCTGAAAGCCGGAAGTAGGGGGAAAACATTGGTTCTGGCCCAGGAAGTGACGTCATAACAGGTGTTGCCATGGTGATGACCTCCCCCTTAAGACATACTATGTACCGACCCCTCCCCCCAGGCGGCAGCCGGGACAGACCCTATGGTGAGAAAGTGGGGATCCCCCCCCCCCCCCCCAGGACATACTATGTACCGACCCCCCCCCTCCCCTAGGAGAGCACAATTCTGCCAACAAGTGCTGTTTGACGAGTTTTTTATGCCGTCTGTGTGATATATAAGCTCACTCATATTAACTGCAACAACAGTGATAACCATATCAGTAAGTGGTTATTTGCATAACTGGTTGTAAGCATTATTGGAACTTTGTAAACAAAAGTGCAATAACTTTCGCCATAGTTGACCGATTTGTATGAAAATTTCACTGTTTGATTCAGTTTTATGTAAAGTTTTGCTATAAAGTAGTCATGGGCAATTGGCGCATGTGGCTGTATGCATTATTGTGACATGCAGCCATTTTAACTTAAAAATGAGATAACTTTCGCTATAGTTAACCGATTTGTATGAAAATGTCACTGTTTGATTCAGTTTACAGTGGTCATGTGTTATTTCATGGATGAATACCATGTTGGTGGATAAATACCATAGTCAAGCTTCACCGACAGATGTCTCTGCTGTGCAGCTGTACAACTGCATAACTGTTCGTGATATGAGACATTCATATCAAGCAGCGATAAATTCTGCTGAGTCAGCAATTTTGACAATTTTGACAACTTTGAAAAGTTACACACCATATTTTGATTTCATCGAAGTAGCATAAATGTATGAGCAAGACATGCATTTCATCTATGTCAAGCAGCGATAAATTCTGCCGAGTCAGCAATTTTGACAAGTTTGAGCAAGTTTGAAAAGTTACACACCATATTTTGATAAGATCGAAGTAGTATAGAAGGAAGAGTGAAACGTGTATTTCACCCATTTCAACAACAACAACAACGATGGCAACAGTCTTTTGTCGTGATTGCAATGTAACATTTCCATCTCTGGAATTGTTCGTGGCACATACATGTAAACCAGCCAAGTTGAAACGTGCTCGTGAAGAGCTTGTTGAGAAAATGGAAGCCAAGAGACGAAAGACGGTGCAAGATGGCGTTGACAGACCTGATCCAGTCCTCTGCTGTGGATGTGCTAAGATATTTCCATCTTTGGATGCGTTTGAGGCACATGCATGTGTCCGATGGGAGAACAAAAGACAGTACAAGTAGGCAGAGGCAGAAGAGTGAGTCTTGGTGAAAACGCACAGGAAAGATGGTTTGAGCCTGAGGATGGATCGGATTTACTACTTGAAATGCGAAAACAAGAGAATTGGATTAAAACACATTTGTTGGAGACGTTAAACCATGGAATGAAGTGGTATATTGTCGTGCATGCACGCTTCAAGAAACTGACGGCGAATGCTGAAGGTGTTATTGTAGAACAAGGGGATAACGCCTTTATCAGCAGTCCAACATATGCAGCATACAATCCAGCGCATATTGAGAAGGACTTGCCAGAAGCCTGGAATAAAGAATTGTTTACCAAGTTTGATGAACATGAGCAACAAGGTTCATGCTGGGTGTTGGATAACATACTGTATATTGAAGTACATACAGCTACGTCAGCGCCACTGGAAGCGAGTAGTTTTATCCCACTACCGCAGAAAGTGAAGAATACAAAGGCTGTTTTAAACATTCAGAATGATGATAACAAGTGCTTCTTATGGTCTGATTGGCTCACCTTCATCCTCATGAGAACAACCCACAGCGTGTAAATCATTACACACCATTTGGGAAGGAATTGAAGTTGAAAAACATGACATTTCCAACACTGATTACGGACATTTCAAAGTTTGAAAAGGAGAATGATGTGTCTATCAATGTGTTTGGATATGAACATGATGTAGTTGTTCCGATACAACTTAGCCGATACATCAATGCGAGAGAAATAAACTTATTTTTGATTAGCAATGACAAGAAAAGGCATTACTGCCTCATCAAAAATTTCAGCAGACTTATGGCTTATCGATCAAAGCGTCAGAATGCAACATTTTATTGTTTCAACTGTCTTCACGGGTTTATGCGACAAGATCTTTTAGACAAGCATCGTGAAGTGTGTGGCAAGCATGGAGCACAGCGTTTATCATTCCCTAAGAAACCTTTCATCAAGTGTAAGAATGTAGCCAAACAACAGCGAGCACCTTTTGTGATTTATGCGGACTTTGAATGTTTCACGAAAAAGCATGAAGAAGGAGACAAGTATCAGCATCATCGTCCATACAGCCTCGCCTATGTAGTTGTTAGCCAGTATGACACATGTGCACCAGTCGTGTATCGAGGAGACAATGCTGTGAAAGTCTTTTTAGACCATATGGTGAATGAGCGTGATCGTATTGTGCATGGTTTACAACAGCCAAAGAAAATTGTCATGACTCGTGAAGATGAAGAGAATTTCAAGAACGCTGTTGATTGCTACATTTGTCATGAGCCTCTAGGAGCAGATCGTGTGAGAGATCATGACCATATCAATGGCAAATACCGCGGAGCTGCACATAATGAATGCAATTTGCAATTCCGACTTAGAAAGGATAAGCAGGACGATAAAGATTCTTTTATCATTCCTGTGTTTTTCCACAATTTTCGAGGCTATGACAGCCATTTGATCATGGAAGAAATTGGAAAGTTCAAAAATGAAACGATTGCAGTCATTCCCAACACCATTGAGAAATATATTGCATTCATCATGAGCAATCTGAAATTTACGGACAGTTATCAGTTCATGAGTACCTCTCTACAGAAGTTGGTATCTAACCTTGCGGCAGAAGTGAAAGACAACTTTTATAACATGACGTCACACATTCACGATAGCGACCAACAAGATTTACTGTTGAGAAAGGGAGTGTACCCCTGTGATTATATTGATGAGCCATCCAAGTTTGCTGAAACACAACTACCATCAAAGGACAAGTTTTACAGCCAACTCAGTGAAGAAGACATAAGCGATGAGGATTATGCGCATGCGCAGAAGGTATGGGATACATTCAACTGTACCACATTTGGTGAATACCATGACCTGTACCTGAAATCAGATGTGTTACTGCTGGCTGACGTGTTTGAAAACTTTCGTCAAGTATGTCTTAACACGTATGAATTGGATCCTGCTCACTACTGTGCAGCGCCCGGACTGTCGTGGGATGCCATGTTAAAAGCGACAAAGTTGAAGTTGGAATTGATCAACATCGACTGTACCAAATGGTTGAACAAGGTCTACGAGGAGGAATATCACGCACAAGTATGCGAAAGCAAATAATCCCTGCGTAGCAGATTACGATCCCACGAAACCAACCAATTACCTGGTGTACCTGGGTGCAAACAACTTGTATCGTTGGGCCATGTCGCAAAGCATGCCAGAAAGTGGATTCATGTGGGTGAGCGAGCCAGAATCCGTCGACGTTATGGATGTGGATGAAGATGATGAGATTGGATACATTTTAGAGGTGGATTTAGAATACCCACAGGCCATCCATGATCGTCATAATCACTACTCAGTGGCTCCAGAACGGAAAAGTATCAAAGTGGGAGAATTGTCAGAGCATAGTCAGAAGCTACGGGAAGATCTGAACATGAAAGGCAAACCCAGTGAAAAGCTCATTCCCAACTTGTGTGACAAGAAAAAATATGTACTTCATTATAGAAATTTACAGCAGTATGTCTCACTGGGATTGAAAGTCACTAAGGTGCACCGGGCCATCATGTTTTCACAGAGCAAATGGTTGGAGAAAGACATCTAGTTGAACACGGAAAAGAGAAAATTGGCCAAGAACCCGTTTGAGAAAGACTTCTTCAAATTGATAAACAACTCTGTGTTTGGCAAAACCATGGAAAATGTGAGAAAGCGCATGGATGTGAACTCGTTCACAAAGTAAAGCGGTTCAAGAAACTTGTGGTTAAACCTTCATTCCACAAATTTAGATTTTTCAACGAAGATTTGACCGCTGTACATTTGCGCAAAGTGGATCTGCTTCTGGATAAACCCATTCAAGCTGGCTTCACCATTCTCGACCTCAGCAAAGTGCTCATGTTTCACTTTCATTACAACTACATCATGACCAAGTATCCTGACGCCAAGCTGTTGTTGAGCGACACCGACAGTCTATGTTACGACATAGAAACGAACGATATCTACGAGGATATGCAGAAAGATGCTGACCTGTTTGACACAAGTGACTCTCCGCCAGATCATTTCCTACATTCCAGTGTGAACAAGAAAGTGCTTGGGAAAATGAAGGATGAGACGGCGGGCATTCCCATTGAAGAGTTTGTTGGACTTCGGCCGAAAATGTACAGTATGATGCATGGTGGGAAAGAAAAACGTACGGCCAAAGGCATCACTCGCGCGTGTCAAAGACGTATGAAACATAAGCAGTATAGAGAGAGTTTGTTCAATCACACTCAAACGATGGCTACAGGACACATCATTCGAAGTCATCATCACCAGAATTTCTCGGAGAAGTTGAGGAAAGTGGCTCTCTCCCCCTATGTGCTGAATGATGGCTATTCCACTTTGGCGCATGGACATTACAGTATATAAGGGGGAGACTCTCCAACTTGAGAGATAGTTGCGGTGTGAACACTGAAGCGTGAACATGAATCGGAAAAGATCTGCAACGGATATGGATACTCTTGCTGATACAGTTAAAGACTTGAAAGTGAAAAATCCTGACAATACCATCAAGAAATTAAAAGTGGAGACAACACCAACACCACGGTCGTGGGAGGGAATGCTTTCTCTAGGCAATGGAAAGTATATCAAGATTATGAAACAAAGCAATGAAGGAGTGGTGAACATTCGCAAATACCTCAGAGATGAGAGGACTGGAAGAAACCGTCCTACAAAAAAGGGAATTGTGCTGACAATACCTGAATGGAAAATGCTGAAGAAGCAAGTGAAAGAAGTGGATAAAAGGCTTCGCAGACAAGAAGAATAAGGTAAAAAAATATGAATTCACTTGTGTTTAACGATGGTGTTTACCTCGCTGTAAATGACATGAATGAAGTGATGATAAATTCTCGGATAATACGTGCTTATCGATTTAAACCTGAAGTGTGGAAAAACTTTCAAAACATACCGCTTGAACCTGGGTTTAAACGCAAACTTGGAAATAAAGTTGAAGTGTTGGTGGTTGAACATGATTCTGACATACGTGTGACATTCTGGAGAAATCTTTTACAGGATTATCCAGAGGATTATAATGGAGTTGTACCAGATACTCCATATTCAGATTTTATCAACTTTGATATCAAGAACTGGCGTGCAGTCTTACGATTCCTAGAAGTTGTTCAGTCTTGTGAACATAAAAACGTCTTTACCAGCATTGTTGAAAGAGATGGAAGACTATTTGTTGGATTATGAATCCATTACATATGGATTCTCATATATGAGAAGACATTTTGGAAAGTATATCATACTATCGCTTGACGACCAATCCGAGTTGAAAGATTATCTAGACAAGTTGAGGATACCAGGCTTTCTCCTTATACTCTCAAATGAATTAGAAGTACGTGTGACTGAGAACGGTCTAGACGTGTTTGTACACTTTCGCCAAATGACGAGCTTACAGAACACTACGACATCATTACCCTAAGCACAGTGGAATGGAACGCGCTGTTACAAGCATTGGATTGGGAAGAACCTTATGCTTGAATTCAAAGAGGAAGGAATACAACTTATGCGGGGTACCAAATCCATTAAGCTGACACAGCCTATGCGGGTGATGGACATAGACATGAATGAAGATGGATATGAACTAAAACTCTCTGAACATGAAACTGTTAAAGTGATTAAGTTTGGTGATGCGAGTTATGTGAGCTTTCATAACATTTACAAATGCGGATGTAGTGTCTATGATACATATATTAATTTAGATTGTAATGAATGGCATTCATTGATCAATGTATTGAATGCATTTAGTGACATGGATTGAATGTGTTTTGTAAATAGAGTTTGTAATTAAGAGTTTGTAAATAGAGTTTGTAAATAGAGTTTGTAAATAAAAGTTTGTAAATAGAGTTTGTAAATAGAGTTTGTAATTAAGAGTTTGTAATTAAGAGTTTGTAAATAGAGTTTGAAAATAAAAGTTTGTAAATAGATATAACACAATAAACAAAACAGTTGTTTGAAACTTGTGTTGTTTTATTTAACAAACTTGAACAATTATTAACAACTTAACTAACTTAACTAATATAGCTCTATATACGACTTAACTAATACAACAACAACATTAATAAAACAAAGGCTTATAATGTCTATATACAAAATCCTTCACAATAAAATCACCATCCTTTCTTTTTAATATATTGACAATATCAAACATACTCTGACCGCTAGCTCTATGCAATATATAATATACACAATAAAAACCACATGAAGATGATGTTGGCGTTTGTAATGATATGGAATTATACATATAGTCATTCCTTAAAACGTTTCTAAACGATCATCTAGAGGTAAAAGTCCATAAGAGTCAAAATATTCTACAGGGTCTTTGTCATAATACACTGCCACCCAATGTTCTCCTGGTTCATCTTGATCGTCTGTGTTGATGACATAGGCACCGCGTTGTAAAAATGGTAACTGGTCCATGGCAAACACGCCTTGAAACAAGTCTTTTGTCATGACATCATGGCTCAGTATGGCATCAATCTGCTTCGTGTTCATGACTGGTAGTCGAATTGAATGCTGCGATTTGCACTTATTTCAATAATGTTGTCAAATTCAGCATAGACGATGACATTGATTGTATGTTGAAAAGCCCTGGCAAAATTCATTTCTAGCCGTAAATTCCCATGTTTGATCAGGGGAAAATGATCATCGCCATCATAATCAGGTATTAAGTCAAACGAAAATAAAGCATAACCTCTAGGCCAATCTTCCCGTTTTATAATGGAACTTTTCCCGCCATTCAATCTATCAAACGATTTGTAAAGCGTTTCAAAAGCGTCTAGGTATTTGTTCTGTGTAATGTCAAGCTTGAGAGGTTTGGATAGAAACGGTTCACCATCCGTGTACAGTTGCATAAAGTCAAGGTCAAAATTTTCGAAATTGTATGGATTTCTCAATACTGTTCCACCAAAGGCTTCATTATGAACCAGACCAATGACAATACGATTTGGTAATTGACCCAAAAAGATGTTATCTTTCACAAAAGACTGAAATCCTGCTGGAATGGCCAACACTTTTCATTCTTTTCTAGTGATAATTAACTTGGCAGGACTTTTCATCAATGCATCTGTATATCCTAACTGAATACATGAACTGACCCTCACTTTGCGAATGGTTAAAAATGCCTCTTTCACTTCTACCTTATAGGTATTTTCCGCACCCATCAATACATATTCATCTTTTTGTCTATGGAAACGCAATTTCAAACTGATGCCATTAGGAAAATAACGATCCTGCTCAAACAAATCTATACTTAAACCACCTGTCAGTATAAAATGACGGCTGAGACGTGTATGCAAATAACGATTATGTAAACTATTATTTCCTTGCTCAGCTAAGTCACCACCGTCAGCATTGACATGAAACCCTGACACACATCTTTCATGATTAGGTCTTTACACCTCATTACTATTCATTGACCCTGCAGTATCCTTATACATGAGAGGCATAGAGCGCTCAGAATGGAGACTTTCTTCCGAATCATGGATGAGATGAGAGATAATACTGGTATATCCATGGGTATTGTTACTATGAGATACCAAACGATCATTTAGAAACAATTCAATATTAGACCATAACCCATTAAACAAATCATTGATACATGAGACATTATCATCTGCGCCACACGCTGTTCCATCAGCCTTTACAATGCGACATATAATATGAAGTTTGCTGTTCTTTAAATCCAGATATTCTTCTGTACTCGCAGAAATGTAGAATTCTATTGGAGCGCCTTCTCTAATGATAGTGAGTGGTTGATAGTCGACATTATAGCTTTTCTCTACAGCAGTTTGCGTCGGTGGTATATGAAACCATTCCAATGGAGAAAGACTACATTCACACGAATGATTATGAATGAGAGACATTTTTTTCAAAAGATATCTTTTTTAATATTTTTTGATGTTATCCGTCTGGCTGTTTTTCGTCTTCTGACACGTTTCGTCGGTTGCACTCTCTTTTCAAGCACATCGCCAATCACATGCTGTGCAACTCGGCCCGTAACATCTTTCGCGACATTCTTTGCAGCCTTTTTAAGATGTGGCGCAACAATCTTAGCCCCAGCCTTAAGTAGTGGAATAGCTTTGCGAGCCCATGATCCCAGTATTGAACCAATACCATCGCCATATTGGATTCGCGATCCTTTGAATTCTGGTAATTGCCCGCCAACTTGACGAAGAAAATGGCTGCGATATGCAGACGGATCGTGTGTGTAGGCTTTCATAATGCTTTTGGTCGAAAATGGAGTTTACAGATCACCTTTCCAGTTTGAAATGGAACATTATGGCCTGTGTCGTCCTTAATATTCATTTCTATCACGTCAAATTTGGACGTGTTTACAGGAACATAATGCGGTTCGCCGTAAGTTTTCATAACAATATCACCATCATGGCCTTGTATTCCAACAGAACGTAGCAAAGGAACATAATAATCGCCAACAACTTGTAGTTCACAAATGCTACAATACACATAAAGTGTATAAAATCCCTGTTTCACATCAGCTTTATGTTCAGCTGTACACGTTTCAGTATACCATTGATCTGGGATAAATCCTAAAATCTCAGCTAATCCAGCAGAGAATGACACTTCAAAGTTATAATTTAGAAAAAGAAAAACTCGTCGTCTAATTTTATCTTACTTTATCCGAATAGTTTCTTTAAGGTCGTCTTTCATAGAATTAGCCGCTTTTTCATTGACTGCATGACATACTTCTTGTATGGATCTGTAGTAACCATAAGGAATAGTGATTGTGTCAAGGACAGAATCTGTCAGTGGTTGTTGTCGATACTGACTAGAATAGTTCATTCCATGTCTCATAGTTGTCCATGTATGTAGATATTGAATTTCAGCTAAAGCCACTTCATATTTTCCATTCAAATAAATAGTTCGAGGCATATGAATTTGATAATTCGAAGCTTTGTTGTTGGGATAATAGTTCATACTAGCATTGCTAGGCAAAGTAATGTAAAAACTTGTGGACTCCATGATGACTAAATGGTATATGTGCGTTGACGTTGTCTATATACATCACTATAGCGCGCGTATGTATGTAAATGATTTGTCTCATAATCTTTCACATCATTATGATCTATTACTTCTCCTTCACAACAAGCACTTGCACATCTTATTTTTACAGGAATATGATTGGTTGTTTCTTGACAACAACATAGCTCTTTAAGCCATGTTAAAAGTTTTCCCATCCTTCAGGAAACTGTCTTTGTTGACGCTGTTTTATTTCTGTTGCAATGTCGTCACGAGTGGTCTTTTTACTAAACATTGTTTTTGGAATATTAGCATCTACAATTTCCTGGATAAACGGATGCCAACCATGTGGTTCTCTTCGTTCTTTTCTTCTTGTAGCCACCAATGCTTCTTTCAACAAATCAGCAATGTTAGAATTTGTAATAACATTGCCCGTTTTCAACACAAGTTCATTCTTGTCTGTCCATTTGACACCATGTTTCTTCAGTTCTGCTAAAAGTTGTATTACTTTTCCATGATAGACAGGTTTAAAATGACTTAAAAATAACTTTTCTGGTTTTTCAGATGATGCAACAGGCTTTTGCTTAGACTGACTTGTTCGTAAATGACGGCCAAGAAGTTGAGACATTTCCATAGCCTTTTCACGCGTTCGTTTCCCACGTAAAAGTGTATTTACTTTTGTTTTAATGTAATTTTTCTTTTCTAATAACAGTTTCTATTCATATTCAGGAATGAGAACCATTTTCATAGTATGTTTCATTTTAACAGCAGTTGGGCTAACAAGGGCAATGCAAATTTAGCAATAGCTAAAATACATCCTCCTTTCTGATTAATCAAATTCTTTTTTCTTCGAAGTGATATCTTCTTATCTGCCAGAGTACGTAGAGTATGACGTTCACGTTTAAATTCCTTAGACCTTTTTGAGCTTAAGGGCAAATGTCCTCGCAATATATTCAAACAAATTTCAAGCAAGCTTGTTAATTCCTATTTCGTAGCTTGCTGTAACAAGGACTTACTTCGTTTAGGCCCACTGCGTGCGAGCAAGTGAAGAAACGGTTGGTTCGCTTGAATGCGTTTAGACATCTTGACGGCGAATGGTTAAATGAGTTGGTTCTTGTTCATGCACTGCTTTATCAATATATACATAATGTGTATCTTTTGGTAAAATGATCATTTGTCCTTGGTTTTAAATAAATGAATAAATAACCATGTGGTTTGCTAGTAGCATCTTGATAGGCTTCTATGAGAAATTGAAATCTTCCAGGATACATTTGTCGCGCTAATGTACTAATTTCTTGACTGTCTCTAGGATTTTTAAACAGAATGATATAGTGTGTATTCAAACTAATATTTCGCATCTCTTTACCATGATGGAATAAATTATGCACAATAAAGATAATGCTTAGATTTTGATGACTGCTGCCAACACTAAAGAGACGTGTCATACGCTCATCACTATGACATTCGTCATTAAGTCATCAATGATAAGTAAGTTTAGTTTCTTCGGGTTAAAGCGCTCTTCAATGTCATCTGGAATGCCTTGATAAAATTCTACATTTTTCATCCCCTTGTACAAAGGCTGATCTGCTGTATAGAGCCATAAAATGGTTTTTGGAGAGGGTTTAATAAACTTTTGTTCTAGAATTTCCTTCACCAGAGAATTTTTATTACTGCCTGTAGGTCCAGAGACCAAACATGTGAATGGATGCTTCATTTTTGAATGTCTGTTTCTTTCACCCAGCTGTTAAAATCGTGTTGCCCAACCTAAGCACTTGACAAGTAATTCTTTCACACCTCGTCTTTTACGTGTTTTCAAGACCTTTTCAATCACATAAATAGATTCAGTATCTTTGGTCACTTTCTACAGTTCTTCCTCATAGAAATGTCAATCAATATCTTCAAAAAAAAGCTTTCACAAGATACAAATGTATTCCTTGCTTCTTACAACGATGTGTGACAATGAAGACTTCTTGCGTCAATTTGATGTGATAATCCCGTTGAAACACATATTTGATGTGGGAAATGCGAACATGATCGCCAATTTTAAATTTGTAGGGTTTTTGCTTCTTCGGTTTCAATTTCAGTTTGTCTACATACATATACTTCCACACTTTCGATTCGTTGTCTTTACGAATCTCGGCAGGAGCATACTTATCAGGAAGAGACCCATGAGGTCTATGGTTGTAATTGTACACCAAGTCTCGAAGGATGTCTAAGTAACGGTAAGTTTGATTATGTAGAAAATACCGATACATCATTCCCTTTAGAGTACGAATGACTCTTTCAGCAAAGTTGGCTTTGGTTTTATTCTTTTTGGTATAAGCATGAATTCCCTCCTTCTTCAAAAATGCTTTTACCCATCTGTTTTTTAAATTCCGTTTCCCTTATCAGACCTTAGAGTTCGTGGCCTTCGTCGTGTTTCATGAAAAATCTTTTGGAAAGCTTGTATGACGCTGGTATGTGATTTATTAGGCATTGACTGTACCCACAAATATTTGGAAAACACATCAATGACAATGAGTAAAATGTGCGTGTCATCATTATAGGGAGCTATGTTTCCCACATCAGCCAAATCAATATCACACATGTCATCAATGCCACGTGTAATCACACGTTGCCTTTTGAACCTGTATTTTACAGGTTGTAGTAAACTGAATGCATCTTGATCCTGTAACCATTTCTTGACTTGTGGATGTGTGACTGGTTGATTATGTTTTCTTAAGATGTGATAAAGTTTGTAAGGACCAGCAAATGCCCCAGGCTGTCCAGGTTTGAAGTAAATATTGGTCAAGTAGTCTTTCCACGCCGACATGATCAATGAAAAACACTTCTCAACAGAACACTTTTTATTTTATAACTCAACCAACACAGTAAAATGTATTTATAACTAACATATTTTACAAATCAAGTATTGATACAATGGTGTGAATAACTGGAGACCATTGGTCTTCAATGAACACTAACCAACTACTAAGTTCATCTAATGTAATAGTATCTACACCATATTTCTCACAACGTTGATTTGCATTCTCTAACACTTTATCTAAATGAATGTAATATTTAGCTTCATTCCAATATGTATAGACACATGCAAAATGACAAGTATGTTCTTGACACTCCTTATGTTGACAAGCAGGACGTACTAAACGTGCAAACTTTTTTTACAGCTAATAACATTTCTTCAGAATAGACTTTTTGCACAATACATTGTCTCAGTGTAATTTCTGCCATTATACAGTCTTGTGAGATGCTGTTCCGGCAATGGTTTCACACAAGTCTCCAATTGTTGTTCACTTCAATTATCATGTAGTCCATGTACTTCTTCATGTTTTTGCATGGTCATATATTTGTTAAAAACACGTCTACACACCACTTTTATACCCCCTCACACAACATTACTAACAACTTTCCCATGATATTCTGAGCAGGATATGAAGGAGATGACAATTGTTTCACACCAGCCCCCCACCAATGATTATACGTTGCTTCAACTAAAGTTTTGTCTTTACATTCTTTTAACTTTTTGCGAAACAATACACACTGATTCAATTTGACATGTAAAACATCTTGCTCTCTTCAGTGTATGCCATAAAGGACATGGCTTTATCACTTTATCAATATGTTTCGCTTCATATCCATTTCTACATGAAACAATAGCTGAAGCAATATCTTGGCGGCGATGGAAAACTGCTTTCTCATATTGATACAAAGCTCGAGTTGAATGTATGTCCATACTTTTCAAGTCGTGCTGGAAACATGTTTGAAAGAACATCCTTGTGACCGCTAAGTAATACAAGATTCTCCATGACTTTGCTTCTGTTGTTTATTCTGACATGTCGGTTTCTTCCTGTAATAAAATGTTTTATAATGACTGCAACCTCTTCTGTCATGTTCTTTCTTTGTTCGCGTTGAAACCACTCACATAAGATTAAATTTGCTAGCAAGAAAAACATTGTTATGTCTTTAAATGCCTCTTTGAAACAACTCGCTATGTTGTCACAAAGATGTTTAAAGGTTTTATATCTTTAAAGTTGTTCAAAAAGTTACCTGACAAAGCTGTTCAGTTTCCTCTTCTAGTCAACAGCAATCTCTCAAATAATCAACCACGGTGAAATATACTTCCACATCAGTGCGAGCAGAATAGAACGCAGAATCAAAGTCAAAGTCAGGATCTTCTATTCCAATTTTATGACATTCTCCAAGAAATCTTGAATGCAGTTCAATCACATCAAGACTATGATGTACAACATCCCAAAAAAGCGTCTAAATGATAAAGTTGATAGTCTGGAGTGCCACAGCAAGCAAGTTTAGCAATCATCAAGTCAACATAAGCCTTTTTAAAACATGTGTCCATCTTGTTTCGGTGTCTTGTGGCTTCTACTTTGCTTCACAGACTTTAAGTACTCCACACTTGCTGTTTGGTTCACACATCTTGCAATTGTACTTGTGGCAGTGGCAATTATAATCCTCCATATATCCACAAGCACCACAATAGTCGCAGGTAAGTCCAAGTTGATTTTGTACGTTTATGTTCTCCAATTGAACTTCAGCCAGTCTTTTCTTGGACAGTTTTGACACCTTCATCCGATCATCCTTTTGAAGTTTGATAGGAGTTTTCTTGCTATGACATTCCGTACATGGTAGCAAGGCTGAGTTGATGTTATCCATTTCCTGAAGCAGTGTCTCCCATTGAGCATCATTCATGTTGATGTGATGCGTGTATTCCCTTCCCTTCAAACCGTGATGTGCGCACAAAACTCACATAACGCATATCCAAGCATGAAATGACTTCAAGCCATTTCGTTTGCGTTAAGTACAGTTTGAAGCCAATGTCACGTAAATTTTTCAAGCTTTGACATACAATCTTCCACAAAGATGGTGAATAAGCGCACCATCTCTCTCCAAGTATGATGCGTAGAAATGGTCCAAATTCTCCATGCTTCACAGTAATGGTTAAGTTTGCACTAATTTTAAAGCTGCTTGTCTTCTCCATGGCTGCACAATGTAATGATGACTTTGGTCCTCCCCCTTTTATACCCAACTATCTGCTGAGTCATCAAACATCTTACAAAGTTTTGAATTCACTTCAACTCGTCCATTTTAGAATCGAACAAATTCTGATACATTCGTCGTCAATGGAATGTCATCAGCATAATGTAAAATGATTCTTGCAGCTACAACTAACATGAGCTCAGCTGCCCAAATTGTATTCGCGTTGATAAATGCTGAATCAATGTCGTAAGTTGATAGTAAATGTAGTTCTTCACATTCGCATAGAAACGAGTGGATGAAACGATCTCTTGGAATGGCCTTTCCAACAGCTTGCCAATGCTGATGCAAACTCTTCACTTGCAAAATCCAATCCGATTCAAAAGCAGGAAGCTTTGAAAACACATAGTCAGCATAATTCACTTTGAAGGCGTCATCCATGGTCTCTGCACATCGATGAAGAAGTAATGTTGACATTGTGAATTGGTTTTTTCTCCTCGCTCATGCATTTATACCACTTTGATGTAATCAAAATGTGGTGTGTAACTTGTCAAAAATTGTTAAAATTGCTGAGTAAGCAGGATTTGTGGATATGTATATTCATCCACCAACATGGTATTTATCCTCGAAACTGTAAACTAGATATAAAACTGAATCAAACAGCGAAATTTTCATTCAAATCGGTCAACTATTGTGAAAGTTATCTCACTTTTAAGTTCAAATGGCTGCGTGTCACAATAATGCATACAAACACATGTGCAAATAGCGCATGACTACTTTGGGTTAAAACTAAACATCAAATTGAATCAAATGGTGTAATTTTCATGCAAATCGGTCAACTATAACGAAAGTTATCTCACTTTTAAGGTTAAAATTTTAAGTTGAATCCATGATGCAGACAACCGCCGGTGCAACTAACCCATGACTATAGCAAAACTAGATATAAAACTGAATCAAACAGTGAGAGTTTCATACAAATCGGTCAACTATGGCGAAAGTTATTCAACTTTTTCACTTTTTGCAAAGTTAAAATGGTGGCATGTTACAAACATGCATACATCCACATGCGCAAATAGCCCAAGACTACTTTATGTCAAAACTAGATAAAAAACTGAATCAAACAGCGAAATTTTTATGTAAATAGACAAAGCATAACGAAAGTTATACACTGTTGAAGTTAGCCATATCACAATCCCGGGGGGGGGGGGGAGAGTCCTCACTTTTTCACCATAGGGTCTGTCCCGACTGCCGCCTAGGGTTTGGGGGGTCGGTACATAGTATGTCCTAGGGGGGGAGGTCCTCACTTTCTCAGCATAGGATCTGTCCCGGCTGCCGCAGATGGGGGGGGGGGGGGGGGGGGTCGGTACATAGTATGTCCTGGGGGGAGGTCCTTACTTTTTTTTACCATAGGGTCTGTCCCGGCTTCCGCCTAGGAGAGGGGGGAGAGAAGGTCATCACCATGGCAACACCTATTAAAACGTCACTACCTGGGCCAGAACCAATGTCTTCCCCCTACTGTCGGACGCTTCTTTGGTCTGTTGACAGAGTGGATTCTCAGTTGCCTGAGAATGGCAATCGTCGTTAATAAACGACTGGCCTCCAGTAATCCATTCCTCCTTCAAACCTGGACTGTACCCAAAAAATTTTGCGTTCTGTATCTTTTTTGGTTTCAGTGTCGACTGTCAACAGTTGAACAGTAAACAAGAAATTAGTGTTTTATTTTTCAATTATAAAGAGTTTAAATTGTAACATGATCAGAATAGTACTAAAAGTGGTGTCTGGCCTCTTTAGAAGGGGAGTCAGCTGGAACTGCATAACCGTTTGCGATTAAGCGTACTGGATATCGCTGTGACATTTCCTCGTCGTTTCCCTCGGGTATCGGTTTAGGAGGGGAGCGATATATGGGGTCAGTGGTGTCTAAAGACACCGCTGACCCCAAAGTCCCCAATGTCAGTTCACTTTGTACTTTAAAACCTTCTTCGTTGAAGATGAAACTTTGTTATTAATTTTATGGGACAACTGTCATATTTTACTGACGTAACTTTGGAAATATTATAAGATAATAAGGTTTAGACTTGTCTCATTTCCTTAAAGACAAGCGACCTTTTCTAAAACGATCACAATATACACAAAACAGAATGGTTACATTAAATATGGCTTATACGGTATTAGAGCGCCAACTACACCTTAGCATTAAAGAACAAACCAAATACGAATTTAATCTTCCTTTTAAGATTGTATGATGAAAAATGAGAGACGCAAGTCTGCTATATAATATAAATGTAAATATTTATCAATAAATAAATAATAGGAATAAATATGAATAAAATAAAAATAAAGATATAGTGTAAAAAAGTAAAGTCTTGTAGTAGAGCAGATATTTAGTTTAACATTGACTCGAGTTAGGTGACTAATACTAGTGGAAAAAACGTATCTGAACCAATAAAAGACCTTTTAAACTGTGTCTAAGAATCTGGAAAAGCTGATTTAAAATAATGTGTCTTGAGATGTTTCTTGAAGGTGTCAAAAGTCTGTATTGTTCTGAGGTATTCCGGTAGACTATTCCACACAGCAGGAGCTACAACAGCAAATGACCGATCACCACCTGATTTCAGACTAGTTTTTGGCTTTTCGAGCAAAATATTGTCTTTGGATGAACGGTTAGACCTTGTTCTATTTGAATTACCTAGCACAAGAAGGTTCCAAATGTATTCAGGGGAGCCATGATGAATTGATTTGAAGTTTATCGTAGCAATTTCATATAGGATCCGATAGCGTATTGGCAACCAATGGAGAGATTTAAGCCCTTTCGTGATGTGATCATATCGTTTCAGACCGAGAATGAGCCGTGCTGCAGCATTCTGGACCCTTTGTAGCTTGTTTAATAGGTATTCAGGTATGCAATACAGGAGACTATTGCAATAACCAATGTGCGATGTGACCATGGACTGCACTAGCGTGCGTGTTGTATCTCTAGTTAGATATTATTATTATTATACTCGATTTTTGTAACGCGCTTATTTGGAATATCCTCTAAGCGCTAACAATGATAATGATAATGGTAATGAAAACATTAAGCATTAATCGTTAAACTAAAAAGCAATATAAAATATAAAATTAGTAATGCTTTATGACAACACATGGCCGTAGGCCTCAACAAACAGATGAGTTTTGAGTTTCCATTTGAAAATACTGAGCGATTGCGCAGATTTAACGTTTTCAGGAAGGCTGTTCCATAAAACAGCACCCATATGTTGGAATGAACGCTCCCTATATCGACATCTAGGTTTAGTTACTTCCTGATAGTTGCCTGAACTAGACCTGAGAACACGGAGGGGAGTGTACGGGCTGACCATATCCGCGAGATATGAGGGCGCCAAGCCGTTCATAGACTTGTACACAAAGGTCAAAGTCTTGAACTGGCATCTCTGTACAACTGGTAACCAGTGCAGTTGTATCAGGCTTGGGGTTATGTGCTCTCTGCAGGGCACCCGTGTGATCACACGCGTTGCTGCATTCATGATAAGCTGTAAACGACGAAACGAACACTGGGGCAATCCTGTAAACAGACTGTTACAATAATCTATTCGCGATATTATCAAGGCATGAACTAAAATTTTAGCGGCTTCGAAAGGAAGTAGATGTCTCATCTTTTTTATCCATCCAAGATACATGAAACAGACTTTGCGGAGATGCGTGATATGATGGTCGAAGCTGAGGTGGGCATCCATGTAAACACCCAGATTCCGCACTACAGGCACTGATGGTATTATATCCGCGTTTATATGAAGCTCGTGTACAACAATATGCCTCAAATTCTGTTTCGATACGAAAGTGATGAACTCAGTTTTTTCGCAGTTTAACTTAAGTCGATTTGCAAACATCCATTGAGAAATGCTGCATATCCCACTTTCCAAGCTCTGGGCGGCTTGCAATTGGGATTCTTCAGACTTTGGACTGCATGACTTGCCAACTTGTGCATCTTCTGCATAGTAATGATATAAGAGCTGCAATATCCGTATCAGTTTAGCTAGTGGTGCAACATAGTCACTATAACGCTTGGGTCCCATCTGGGAGCCCTGAGGCAGAGAGCAATCTAGTGTGACTGATTCTGAGTATGATTTATTAATGCCGCGCTGAGGTCCAGCATACCGAGAAAAACAGCCCCGCCACTGTCCAGCTCAGTCATGATATCATTGCACACTTTGAGCAAAGCGGTCTCCGTGGAATGCTTTGACTTGTAAGCTGACTGAAGAGGATCCGCAAGACTGTTTCTCTCGATATGCTTGGCAATCTGCTGACTTGCAGCCTCCTCTATGACGTTCGAAATATATGCGAGGTTTGACACCGGTCGAAAATTTTTCAAGACTGGTTCTAAAGTCGGCTTCTTTATTAGGGGGCGCACAATTGCCTGCTTAAATACTTGAGGCATTTGAGCACTACTCAGCGACGATGCTTGTATTCACTGGGCAAAGTTCACCCATACACAACTTCAGCAACGACGTGGGGATAGGGTCAAGTTCACAAGTTTTTGATGCGGACTTCATAATGATGTTCTTTACATCATCTTGTGACAGCGCTGCGAAAGATTGCAAAGGCGGAAAATCACATGGAAACTTTGAATCAAGCGCAAAAGTCTCCTCCAAAATATGTCCAAAATTATCTCTGATCTTCTGAATTTTATCCGTGAAAAAGTGACAAAATTCGTCCACGAGAGCTTTTTCGTCGCTGTGATCTGGCAAGGATTGTTTCACGCTACGTTGCATAACTTTATCAATTTCACGAAATATTTACTGATTGACCTAATCTCGAGAATGTTGCAGTAGCAGATCTTCACAAGCCGATTTACTTGATTGGTCATTTTGAGCTTAGGGTCTAGGAGGACGCCCAAATATCTTCTTCATCAACAGTTATAGAGTTAAAATTGATCTTGTTTGTTTGGCACTTTGTTCCCAAAATCATAAATTCAGTTTCAGTCGATTCACCCTCATACATTTGGATATTTCCTAAGTACAGTGTTCAAGCTGTGATTTGGTTAAATTTTATGCAGCTATGGAGTTAGGATTCACGCTTTCGTACAGCTGTATATCATCAGCAAACAAGGGCCAAGAGTTGATCCTTAAGGCATACCCGTATCAAGTGCCTGTAGTTGTGAGAGGACTCCGTTAATCTGTATCTGTTGGGTGAGGCCTTCGAAATAGGACTGGAACCACTTTAACGCTGAGTTGCTGATTCTACAGGAATCACGAAATCGTGCCAGGAATAGTTTATGTTCGATGTGTCGAATGCGACACTAAGATCCAGGTGCAGAGATATTGGATTTTTTACAGTATATTGTTAATTGGTCTACGACTATTCTTTCGTTTATTTTTTGATATATAGATCAAGTTGGATATTGGTCGAAAGTTTTTAAATCACGTATAACGGTTTTTTCGGGACGGGTATTACCAACGCCTGTTTCAATGCTGAGGGCATGTGACCTGCTGATAGTGACTTATTGACAATAGCAGTTATCACTGGTGTAAATTGGTGGACGTGTTGCTTCAGCAGCTAGGTGGGTATCGGATCAAGGGCGTACAATTTAGATGATGATTTCATGATTTATTTCCTAACATCCTCATCCTCAGTGACCAGTGCAAACGACAGAAACGAACTGATATGTTTAGGATGCTCAGCAGTAAATTGTGTGGTAACTGTGGTGTCGAAAGATTCGCTAATTTTCTCAATCTCATTTCGGAAAACGAGCAAATTCATTGGCCAGATCAGTGTGGGTTTTGGAATCGCTGTAGTACGAGTTTGAGTGTTTATTGCAGATTTTCTTCACTAGTTCAAACAAAATCTTTGGTTCTTTTTATTTTCTGTAATAACTTTGTTGAAATATTCAACTTTAGTCGTTAAAATCGAAAAGCTAGTATTTTTGGGTACTTGCTTCTACTTTCAGGAATGTTCTTTTTCAGAAAGACACGTTCAAGTCTACATCGCCAGATTCTGGCATTATTTATTGAATCGTTGTACCATGGTTGTTGTGGTTTTCTAGAAATACTTTTGGTTTTTGGGGGTATGTTTATTCATAAGTTTTACCAGTAAACTGTTGTATGAAGTTACCATGTCATCAAGATTTGAACAGGCAGCCACTTTGCTCATTTCAGGGAAGAGATCTTTGTCATAAGAATCAAAATCAATATCCACAGTTTTCCTAGCTGTGATTGTTTTGTGCTCGAACGATCCCTTTTCAACAAAGCATACAAAGTGATCTGCCATATGGTCCAATGTCATGTCTTTTGCAGTTAGGGGAGAACCATCCGCACCAACTGAAATGACTAGATCTAGACAGTGTAACTGTTTTTGTGAGCAATTTTTCAAAATGAGGTACATCACCTGCAATTTTGACTGCATTTCTTCTAAATTTTAGAAGAATGTCCTTGAAGTGACCTTTTCTTTAAAAATTATAGCTTTGACTACATATAAAAAAATGGCGTCACATGAAAAATGGTAACGAAAATGATAAGGGTTATAAATATATTTTAGTTAGTACTTTTCGCTGTTTGCTGTTGCTTATTCTATTCCCACTGACTGTCTGTATAGCGATTTCTTATGTAATAAACTGCCAGTCTCCAATGGTAGCACATCAAGACAAGCATCAGACTAGAGTATATTATCAGTAAAATTGCCAACAAATACTGCCAAAATTTTCTAACAGGCATTTCTCTGACCTCTAACCAAATAAAATCATGCTAAACGTTAAAGCAATCTTACTAAAACTACTTGCAGAGGAACTATTTTTAAAAACTTACTTTCATGACATAAAT
The DNA here is from genome assembly GCA_949752745.1 of Protula sp. h YS-2021. Classification (NCBI taxonomy): domain Eukaryota; kingdom Metazoa; phylum Annelida; class Polychaeta; order Sabellida; family Serpulidae; genus Protula; species Protula sp. h YS-2021. The sequence continues at coordinate 54,049,847 of OX457028.1, forward strand.
GAATACAATTATCGTGTGCTGTGCTACCACCGGAGATCGCTTATTCGTTGCATAAGAAATTGCTGTTCAAGCGCTCTGTGTGAGTCGATGAGCAATGAGTACTGGAATGCAATAAAACTACTTTTCAGCTTGTATTATCTTTAAAACTTGTTTGATTGGAGTAACAAATGCAACAAATGTGTTAAAAGTCCGATTAAAAATTTAAGAGCAGTAACATTTTAAAAGAGATTCAAAATAATTTAAAAATGTGCAAGCGTTGCATAGTTTTAACAAATGACTGAAATATTGTTTTAGCTACATAGAACGCATCGCCATTAATCTAGCCACAATGTCAATGACCACTGATAGCCTACAAGTGATGGGCTACCGACGAAAGTGAGGGAGAGGAGATAGATGTGGTTAAAGCAGAGCAAAATTCGTGACAAAAAATGTTACATTCTCTGTTAAAAGCCACAGGGGAACACTTTGAATCACATGCGTTACCATGCGTGTCTAAACGAAAAACGTGAAGAAAAGGGTAAATTTGAGGTCAGACGCTCTCAGAGTGGTTCTTTTGGAAATTTGCTCCACGTTTGGTTAAAATTTGGGGTATTTTTCAAAAACTGGAACTCCCCATTCAGAGGGCGCTTGGAAAAATAATGGAAAGCATGTTAACCAGTTGCCCCCCTCCTGAGACTAGACTACCTAAAATTTTGGCAAACTTTCGCTAAAATATCTCTTATTATGCGACACTTAACAAAACAAACAAAACAAATTTGTTTCCAATCTCTTGCTTTTGGATCTACTGTAACCATTCGCCCCCTACTGGTGGTAGGTAAATAGGCATTTTAAATAACAGTTTTCATGCATCCATACAGACGATGGTTGCCCCCACTCAAGTGATGAGAGCAGCTAGGCGAATTGGGCCTTAACATCTAAAACTGAACCTATCAGTTTAACAATGGAAGGCTATGACAAAGAGATATAAGGAGTAAGAGAAAGAAGGAGATAACTTGGTCTATCGGAGTTAAATGCTTATATCAGGCAACATCCAAGCTAAGCTTTGAGACTGCGTAAAATACAGATTATGAACTCAAAAAACAAAGACCCTAATGGTATAGTTATCTATATTTAAATTCATAAAATCTTTTAAAAAAGGCGAGATGCCGTAGTACATGTAGGTGTTTTTGTGTATTTCGAAAGCGCCAGTGCATTTTAAATACACCAAGGCACTCAAAACGCATTGATTTTATCTCTTATCTTTTCCATATCTCTCTTTGTGTTTTCATTCCATTACCTGCAAATCTTATCCCTACCTGATTTTGCGCGAACAACCTGTCGGAAACTTACCAAAACTATGGGCTGTGGGAACCAATTTATTTCCTGGTCGGAATGTACCCAAGTCTATCAGTCTAGGTTTTTTGGCGTTATTGTTCAACAGCCAACCTTAATGGCAGTTCGGTGTGTTGTGTATAGCAACTTTTTACTCCGCCGATCCACTGGGGATTCCGCGGAAAGAGAGCCCATAACGGAGACAACCATTTTTTTTAAATATTTATACGCTATGTGTTTTTACATAAAAGACAGATCTTTTCAGAGGTCTGCTGTTTTACAACATCGAAGTCGTACCGGCTAATTTTTCAAATTGGCTGGCTATGGACCACAACTAATTTTACACAGACATTATATATATATATATATATATATATATATATATATATATATATATATATATATATATATATATATATATATATATATATATATATATATATATATATATATATATTCGAATTTTCGGGACCACCCAAGGTGTCAAAAGTACTACAGCTCGATATAACAGCTTGAGATCTTGTAGTTTTTCACTACAATTATTTTGCAATACCTCATATCAGGCCATCGATCACAATTAAGTTAACATAGACTTTCTGTATAACATTTTGAATTTTGGCATTTTCCACAACATTGCACCCTCTAAAACAACCATAACATCAGATGTACTGGACCTTTGAACGAACAGATATAACAAGAAAAGTGGAGGTCTTTCGATTGAATTTATTGCAATGCTGATTGGAAAATAGCAGCTGTGGCATTCCCGAGTTCTTTTTGAATTTTGCTCCTTTTTAAAACTTTGTTACGCATAATCCAACAAATACTTCATACCGGCAATTTTTTTCCTAAAACAATCCAACCTTTTGTGATTATGTTGCAGTAATAACATTTATTTAGTGGTTGCACATGTGTCACACACTAACACATTTGTCGCGGCACTGCTTCTGTTTTTAATCCTTCCGTGTTTGTGTTCTACCAGTCAAGGTAATTGCGGTCCAAGGCCGGCTGACAAGTCGGGCGAGCTAAATCAGTCGAGCAAAAGATTTGCAGGTCATGGAATAAAACGCAACTAAAGAAATGGAATAAAACACAACGAATGAAAAATTTAAATAATCAAAATGAATGTGTTCTGTTGCCTTTAGTGTATTTAAAAAGTACTGACATTTTGGAAATACTGTAATATTACATCAATACTGTATCATCGCCTGAAAACTACGACATCGCCTTTTTGAAATGGGACTAAACAGACTTCTTCAATATTGATAAGTATGTCAACTTTGCTTAATGACCAGTTAATCCACCATTTCACTTAGTCGCAAGTTGCTTTGAAAATGTGTCCCGATATAAGCATTTAACATCCGCGGACCTGGCTCGAGTTAACTCTTCATTACCTTTACTCCGTCAACTTTATATGTTTTGAAGCTGGACTTCTCCCAGCTGGTCCTATCATATGAATAAGTTCATGTAAGTTAACTTTTACTTAAAATGCGTCCTCACCCACGAGTACAGGTTTTAGCCAAGTCGACAGTCATCAGTGGCCTGTATCTATCACCAGTGGTCTATCCGTCATCCGTTATTTGTGCACATCAGCAATTTTCAAAATCTGTTTTATCCTACATTTTCTATCCGAATGTTTTGAAATTTGGCAGCAATGTTTACTAGGTAGTCTTCGCAAGGCGTGTATTTTTTTTTGTCATTGGACATAATGTCCCTTAACATTGTGGTTTGATTACTCTTGATGTGTCTGATGTGGCTGTATCAATATTTTATTCCGATCCGCCATTAATACGCAAGAATGTGCATTTTTAAAATTGTTTTGAATCTCTTAAAATTAAAATGCTACTGCTCATACATTTTTTTATCAAACTTTTAACACATTTGTTCTGTTTGTTACATAAACAAGTGGTAAAGATAATACAAGCAGCCACATAGCTTTATTATTTTCCAATATACAGCGCTCTTTGCTTTTGTTCGTTCGACTCCCACAGAGTGTTTGCATGACGATTTCTTGTGCAGCGAATAGGCGCTCATAGGTGGTGGCACAGCGCGCGTTAGCTAATCTCATTTATGCCATATACAACAGATATTATTTAATATTTTTTAAAGTGATAAAACTGAAAAAAGCTGTAGCAGTGAAATCGGTTTCTAAAATATTTATATCTACTGCATGCTTTTCAGATCAGGTGAATTTCTTTGGCTGGTCTTACCACATCAGGGGAAGAGGGGTGGGTCATACGTCGTCTATACGCATGTATGCACGCATGTAAACATTTATTTAAAATTTTCTTCGGATTTCTTTTAATTTTTTAAAGAATATTCCCCAAATGGTCAGCTCTTGGATTCAGTCTAAATTTTCGATTATGCTGTTCAGATAATCTCCGTTTTAAATTTTGTGTAAAAATTTTGATCACATGTTCCCCTTTCAAAGTGAAATAGGTCTTCTGCAAGCATTTTAGTCAGATTGATTTACAGTTTTTTTGGACCCGTCACATAAATTCCGGCCGTATTTCGTGTGACTACTGATCATAAGATACCCTAACCATTTTATTTGCTCTCTTTCATGATTTAAACATGACACTGCACTTGCCTCTCTTGTTTTCATCATACATTCTTACAAGAAAGATTAAATCCGTATCTGGTTTGTTCTTTAATGCTAAGATAGAGTTGGCGCTCTTAGACCGTGTAAGCCATATTTAATGTAACCATTCTGTTTTATGTATATCGCGATCTTGATAAAAAGGGTGACTTGCCATTCAAATTTAAAAAACGTGCAAATTAAAAAAAAGAATTTATCAAAAACCCTTTTTAATGTGGATACTCAAAAACTGAATAGAATGGAAAAGATACAGAAATGTCATAGCGATAAGGAAATGTGTCAAATCTAAACATTTCTTACAACATTTCCAAAGTTACCTCATTAAAATATGACATAAAATCAATTAAAAAGTTCCGTCTTTAAAGAAGAAGGTTTTAAAGTACAAAGTGAAAGCGTCGCATTTAGATAATTCTGGGCCCCATACATCGCTTCTCTCGTAAACCGACACCCGAGGGAAACGATCAGGAAAGGGCACAGCGATAGCCGTGGGTTAAATCGAAAAGGTTATGTAGTTCCAGGGGACTGCCCTTCCAGAAAGTTGGAGTAGAAGGTTGGCTGGAGAAAGATCGCTTGGCATTACCTGTTATGACTGTTGCTTAATAGTTATGATTTAAAAATATGATGTTAACGTACACATTAAATTCTTTATAATTTAAAAATAAAGCATCAGTGTTATGTTTACTTTTCAGCTGTTGACAATCGAGAGTTTAGTGGAAAAGTTACAGAACACAAAATGTTGTGGATGCAGTCCAAAGGTGAGAGGCAAATAGGTTACCCAAAGCCGGTCGTTTATTAACGACACTTGCTGGTCCAATGGCCCTCGAAAGATACGATCCCTTTCGTTTGGCAGCAAAAAAATAGATATCCCACTTTCTCTGCTGCCAACGACCCGAGATCCAATCCCTTTTTAGGCAATATTTCTCAGAAAAGCTCCACCACTTCCTTTATAACCAATTTGTAATGACGTCGTTTCTAGACTGGTCGGCGGGCAAGTTCGATTGTCATTGGCTGCCTGGAAGTAACTCTCCCCAGTACACGTTAGAGTTGGGCAGAACTGCTCAACCTCATAGCCATTGACAGACTGGGGATAACATTAGAAGAAAGTAGCAAGGTAGAATTTGCTAAAGAAAAAGAATGGAAGAAACTTAGAGAAGAGAGGCTTGTACATAGAACTTGCTGTACTATTGGTCACACCCAGTTACACTAACCAGTGTTCATTGCAACCAAATACACCTTACAAACAATCAAAGCTAACGCATTGCAGTGATTTGATTTGATGCAAATGGACAGTGGTAAAAATTTAAATATTCTTTTTACATCATTTGGCAAAGAACATGACAGAAATATAGCTCGGCTCATACTAAATTGTTCTAAAACCATGTGGTCAAAGCTCAGCATTGCATCATCACCATCATGAAACATTTATGATCATGCAAAATGTTCTTACTAAATTAAAACACTAGCTTTTATAAGTTTTTAGTTTTTTCCTACCTAAACCAATAGTAAAGCCCAATTATTGCATCCTGATCACAATTTGTGAATTTTCCTTGTAAGATAACAAAACAAAATAAAATCATCGACTGCTAATCGCCTTGGACATGGGATAACTTGTTCAGCAACGCGTTTATGTTGAATCACCCTTGCTAGACGCTATCGGGAGAACTCATTTCACGTTAATAAGACAAAAATGCAAAATATTCCATTTTGCTATCACCCGCAATGAATATTGTGCGTTTTCCAGATTGAAAGATAATAAGACAACCAGGATTTAGCATTATATGTTTTAAGACCCAGCACACGCTTCATAAATATAGAACTTTGCTGTATGATAACATTTTATTGATTGAACATGAAGGCGCATTTCTTACATCATAAAGGCACCACAGTCCCCGATATGACACACAACAGATCCGGGCTACTCAGCATGATCCACTGACAGACTGCTTTGAGCTCGACCTTGACTGTGTCCGGTGTCAATTTAACGCCTCAGAGGCTTGCAAATATCAATTTTACTACGTACGAAGTGTCAATCCACCAATGACATTGAAGTGTTATCCTTTGACATGCCTATATCCTATGCAGTATAATTAAATGTTGGCTGTGAAAATAAATGTTAAAAATTCAAATTCAGTGTTCACAGTATTCACAAACACAAAATTCGAAGAATATTGGTACATCGATTTATGTTCCACATGTCAAAACCTTTCATAAACACTTTATAAATTTGCGATGCGAAAAATAAAGCAACATCATGTGGTGTAAAAGTATGCAAGAGTCTAATCGTGAAAATTTTGTGAAAAGCTATTTACTCTTTTAATTTTTTAATTTATGCTCTCAGCAAGAATGGAGACCTTAAAAACTTGTACAAACAATTTTAGTTTGCTTACTGCTTATCTTCAATAAATTGTGATTTATTCTTCTAAGTTGCTTTAATCTTGGTCTCGACTGCTTCATGTCGAAACCAATGTAAGGCCGGGAATCAAAAGAGAATTGATGAAAAAATGAAATGAAATGAAATTTCCAAGGAAAGGATTTTTGTGATTTGCGGAAGAAAGACAAGACAATATTGCTTGATATTACCGGTTGTTTCTGAGGTTGACTTTAACACATGAAATGACAAACCCCAGTCTGTGAAATTGCAGACTGATCACTACACTGTTAGCCTTTTCACACAGATTATGCCTGGGTATAATCTACCGCTTTTGGAACCGTTGCATTGCCAGTTAGTTGTTATACACCCTAGCAATATTTCTTATACAAAAATGTGCTATCTGTCAGAACAGATAAACATACTTTTTATTTCGGACTTTGGTGACCTTGAGAGACCATCCATGATCACAGCTTGACTTGAAATATTAATGGTAACTTCAATTCTTGTGGTGTGCATAGACAATTGTCTTGATTGGTTATATATATATATATATATATATATATATATATATATATATATATATATATATATATATATATATATATATATATATATATATATATATATATATATATGAAGAAGCAAAAACGATTAACGTATCCAATTCTCCTGTAAGTTTTTATGCCAAATAATGCATCTTAATTGGTAAAGCAAAATATGCGACGGGTACAGTAGAGCACAGATGGCGCCAATTAGCAAAAATGTTGAACTGCTGCCTCCTGAAAACAACAAATTAGATAACTATTTTCTTAGGTGCATAGTTGGCGACAAAGATGAACATATTTTTCCTTAATTCATAAGCACCTTATTAAAATGAAAATGTTTTGGTGCTCACTGATTACAGGAAACCTCAAATTTAGCATTTTTGATTATAATATTAATCGAGCTAAACTTCAGGAGTATATTGGATCCATAAAAGCAGCTTCAACTTTTTCTGATGAAATTGATACTAACAAGTGGGGTGAAATAATATATAAAATAAAAATTAATATATAAAAAGATTACAAAATTACTTGGATCGTTCTTTTATTTTAAATACTAACCTTGTTTAGATGGGGTAGTAAAGATGTATCCAAATCCGCAAGGCTGTGTTATAGTCGAACATTTTTATCAAAACCTTATGGAATGGAAGTATACTCACCTGTTTGTCCAAAGTTAAAGGGCACGAATGGCGAATTTGCAAATATAAGTGTAGCGGCCGTTGGTGTAAATTCATTTAAGGACCAGTGAGTTTAATGCCGCCTTTATTTTAGATCGGATAGAAAGATAGATAGAAGGACAGACAGATTTCTCTGTAAACAGCAATAACATAGATTATACCACTAAATAAAAAAAGACAATATTTAAACATGTTGCATTGAGCCACGGCCCTGCAATGCGTCAAGTTACACTTTAAGTGACATCCATAAATACATAAAACAATAAAAAGAGATGGGAAAATTAGGCTTATGCCCCATTCATATTCAACTTAAATAAATACCACAGTCCGTTAACATAACATCAACATTTCGCCTCGAGCACTTTCTAATTTAGCCCAGTTAATTCTTCGTTGCACCTAAATGTATAACAATTTACATTATTACTTTATATAAACATCATGGAATATATTTATAAAGTTACTTATAATTTGCTAATACCAATAGTTTAGAACTTTACAAAGTACGTACCGACTGTGCGCTCTGTCACCAATCCGCTAATCCTTTGCATAGAAAATTTCCAACTGCCAGACTCAATTTTTGCATTTCTCTTATAATGACCCAGTCCGGGCGCAGAGGCATTCCATACCCACAGAACCAATCTGGACGCTTGAAATGTTCAATTTTGTGTCTCGCAACAATTTTCAAACACTTATTCCGAACGCATAATTACGGCGAAATTCGCTATTTTCATATCTACATGAAGATAATCATAACCTCTATGAAAACACCGTATTTTAATGTTAATCGTTTAATATTAAATGAAATATAACCCTTTATTTATGAATTTCAACGTATATTTTACATACATTCCTTTAAATTATCACGCAAGGATTACAGCCAGTACATAACAGTGAACATGGCAACGTACTTTGAGGGGTTAGATACTTGCAAAACAGAGCTGAGCTTATAAACTTTCCAACAGCTTTGACCTCATGGTTTTCCACTGGTGAAACTCACACACATCGAGACGTGCAAAAAAAGGGATTAAATCTAGATGGAGTAATATAATAAATCCGCTGATCTTCACATTAGGTGCATTACCGTATTTAATATTGATGAGGAGTGATAGCGCCGAAAGAATGACTGAGATGTGCTTTCCCACCATATTTATTTGGCAATCACGACAATTGGCATTTCGTTTTGTTTTAAACTTATTTTGCAGATAGTTCCCTATTACCGCATGGTAGTCTACTTCAATAAAGACAATAAATTATTTATCAAAGATAAATAACTAGAAAAAAATTAGCAGCAAGGTTATATAATTTCGCTAATATAAGCAGTGTTCATAGCTGACTATCCTTTCAAATTTGTTTTAACCATGTCGTTATAATTGCTACTTCATGCATAATAACATGCTTACATTTGCAATCAAAACTATAACGACAGCCTTATCACCATACATGACTTAACCAGTTAACTAAAACATTGACAAAATATAATTTTAATTTCTGAAATATTGGCTCGTAGACTAGGAAGCCATCACTGTGTGTTTTCCAATGTGCTAAAGACTGGTCATCGCGATCCATAATAGTTTTTCGATATAGTTTGTCTTTAGTAGTATTTGCATGTATACTGTAAGTTTTATCTTGGTTGGTTTACAGGGTACGGTTTCCTGACTTTGTTGATTGAGGTGGTTTTTTTAAAAATGTTCTCAAAAATCCCATCTCGGGGGTTTAACTCATGGTTTGTGAGAGGTTTGCATTGATTCATCTTGGCAATGCATAAGTAAGGGAGGAGGCCCTCCCTGTGTCTCGCAGCCCAGTCGCAACCGCAACCGAATGAAGATTTTGTGGGTCTATCCACGTCACCTTGCGAAGCGAATGTATTACAAGCGAAGATGGAGGAACGCCACGCGCTGCAAGCCGCAAAACCGCTCCAGGGGTCGTGCCTGCTCTTGTCCAAACTTTTACAATTTTGCAATTTTAAGGCGTCCACTTACCTTTCCAATGACGCCGTGACTCATCTGGCTTGTGTTTGCAACATGGGGACCTGGTTGCCCAATGTCCCCCGGAGTCAAGCTGCCATTTGGAGGAGAGGGATTGTAGATTCATGGAACATTTCACGTCCAACAGCCTGCTCACACTTTCATTCCAGGATTCAACCTTCCAAACTTTGAACAAATTTGTAGAAAAGGAGGCAAATTTACTGTTTGTTTTCGCGGTGTTAGCATCATCCAACCTACTTAAGCTGAATGCTTACCTATTAGCTTACTTGGTGGCTCTGCAGCAATCAAGATAGTTTGTTCGTTGAGTTGGAAACCATTCCTGTGGGCACACAAGGGTTTTTCAGTCGAGTCTTTCTTGCATCAAAAATGTCGGGCAGTGAGCGCCTAGTCACAAGCTTGTCACACCTCAGTCGGTTCTTACAGCTCAAATCCTTTAAGTTGGACACTACATCTCATCAAATCCACACTACGTTGGGACATGTGGGCCATCTCACTGGAACTCCCCGATGCATACTTTTACATTAAGATGCACAAAATCGCTCGCCATTATCTATCCTTCAGGGTAGGGGGTTACAAGTTATAGAGTCTTCGCCCTACCATTCGGATTGTCGACAGCACCGTTTGTGCTCACCAAGATTAAAAGCTGGGGTCGTCGGGTCAGATTGTTCGTTTTCCAATATCTCGACGATTGGCTGTTGTTGAACGGGAACACGGACGCCTTTTTCTCTCAGTTGGTCACATTGGTCAAGTAGTGCTGTCTTCTTAGTCTGTTGATCAATTCGGACTTGGTTCCAGTTCAGCAGATGGAGTTTTCGGGCGATCTTCTAGAATTTGTAAGAGCCAGAGCGTTTTCCACTCGAAATTGGATTCAAAAGCTGTGAACTCTAATTGCTCGAGTCATGTTCACTCCCAGGCCACGAGCATTGCTGCTGCAGTTTCTTTTAGGCTTGTTAGTTAAACTGTAGGAGACTATCGAATGGGTCAGTTTTATCTTCGCCAGTTTCAGCGTGTGGTTGAGAATGTTGAGTCGTGGCAGGAAGCAACATTATCGACCACGGCTGTTCTTACAAGCATTCAGGGATCTTGACTGGTTGTTCCGTCAAACCAATCTCCTGAAGTATGTGCCTTTTCCCCTTCCGTCTCCATCAGGACATGCTCAGAACAATGCGTCTTCTAACTGTCGGGGTTTCTTTTTCCAAATGTGCTCTTGGAATGGGCATTGGTCTGCTCAGAATGGCAGACTGCATATAAACGTAGTTAAAATGAAGGTTTGTTTGGTTGTTATGTGCTTGTCAATTTCTCAAGTTTAGCATTGGTCTTGGCCTCTTGGACAACGAGAAGGTGGTCCCTCATTTTTCCAAGCAGGGCTCACAGATGTTGTGTCGACTCACCAAGCAGGTTTTTTGCATGCTCGCAACAATGGTTAAATCACTCAGGCATCACACTGGCAAGCTGAACGGTCTCGCTAATTTGGCGTCCGGTTGGGCAAAGACTGTTTACTACTAAGATATGACACTCAGCCATTTTCGCGTATCCAAATAGCAGTGGCGCCGCCTTGTATAAGAGTTGCAAACTAAGCTGTCAATACATTGAGGTTACCTGGAAAGTGCACGTGTTTTTTAACTTTTCATTACTTTTTCGGTCTTAAAGTTTATAAAAACATTCTGTCGCATGGATAATTAATAGTACAGAATAAGAGTATGGCTACTACAAGAAGAGGACGACCTTGTGCAGCAGTTGGATGCGATAATGACTACTACAACTGCAATCTTTCCTTCTTTCGATTTCCAACGGACAAACATAGAAAGAGAGCAATATCGAATGTTGTTCCAACACTGTTTCATGTTCGAAATCTCTCTCCCCAAATTACAATATCGCGCACCGCGCCAAAAATTCGAAGTACAAAGAAGGAATTAAAAACTCCAAAAGCATCTTTTTCGGTGTGTCCATGCTCACGGCAAGAAAAATGTGATGAAAAAAGCATAGCTTGGTTTCAACGTCCTCGCCATCAACTACACCTGATATGCCCAGAAAACAAAAATTAAAGAAAAAGAAGTGCGACGACTTCGGTCAAAGTTTTGGAGAGCGAAAAAACTAAAACAGACCAATTCTGCAGCGGCGAAAATTAATTCTTGCATGAATGAACTTAGCCAATATTTATTTATACCATCCGAAAAATTCGGTTATTTTTGTGAAAGATCTGGAATCTGTTTTCGTCACCGTTTTTCCAATGGTGCAGCACATGCCAAAACTTGACAAAACTTAACAAGTTTGCAATGCCAGATATGTGGGAAAATATAATTGAATGTACAAATACCGCGTTTGTTAAAAAGATAAAAAGTGCTGTAAGATTGTGAATGGAGATGCGAATTCATTTCACTTTGAATTTTTGTTCAGTTAGATCCTAGAGTAATAAAAGAAACAGAAAAGTCTTATAGCTTATTCATGTGTAAATGTGAGAGTAGCATTTACCTTTCGCTATTGTGATCTTTGGCAGGAGGGTGGGTGGGGTGATCGTCATTTGATCAGATTTGTTAAATAAAAGCTGGCTGTGCTAATAAAATGGCATGTTTTATCTTTCTTACTTCTATTGTTCAGCTCCTGTTGAAATAAATTACTTTAAATCCCCTAAAATCTATTGAAATACTGGGCTTAACACCAATACTGTAAAGTGTTTTGACAGCTGTTTTTCTCAGTTTGCAACTCTTCCACCAGGGGCGCTGCAATCAGCTGGATACTATAGGCTGTATAGGGAGTGTCATATCTTATTAGTTTATAGTCTTTGGGTTGGGTGAGGTTATCCATATAGAGTGGGCTTTAATGCATTTCATATTCCAATGGATTCTTTGCCAGTCGCCTTGGAGGCGCCTCAGGTGGACATCGTTGCGGGCCGCCTCAGTCATCTTCTTCCGGTGTATATTTCTCCATGTTCGGACTTAGCAGCTTCAGCGGTCGATGTGTTAGTGTACGGTTGGCCTCCAGTGGTTGTTCGCGTTTCCACTGTCCTCACTAATGCTGAAAGTTCTTAAGAAAATCCTAAAGCGCTCATCTGATTATGATTTGTCTACCTGTGATGTGCTGCCCGTTTCGCTCAGATCCTTAAATTGGAGCATCTCTATTCGATCAATCAGTGGCTCCTTGGGAGTTGTGACTGGTTTGGAATATTTCATTTCTTCATTCTTTCATAAATCTATCATCACCGACAAATTACTTACACTTAAGTGTGTATACCTTTTCGCGCTGGCGTCGGACAAGCGCCGCGGGGAAATACACTCTTTTGGATAACATTCTCCGCCTAAGTTAATGGTTCATGGGAGGCGGTTGTCCTGAAACAATTGCCATCTTTTCTGGGCAAGACGCACACTACGACCAAGGACATAGACACATTTAAGTAAATTGTGATATTAGCCTATTTCAGTGCCGACACCGCCTCGCTATGCCCCGTTGCCCTAGTGCGCACATATGTAAAACGATCAGGTATTGTAGCACGTTGTAGCGTGTATTTATTTTTTATGTGCGTAGTATCACAGTATGCCTTTCTAAAGGATCTATATCTAACTATATGAAGAATGTCATTTTGTTAACATATGACGACCATTTTGAAAGAACCTGATGATTTAATGCAAACGAAGTCATCAGTTAAATTCTACCAGGCTAGACATATAGCTCAATCTCTGCGCAGTTCTAGTGGTGTGTCAATGTGTGATTTGTTGCGAGTGGGCTTTTGGACTTTTTCAAAAACTGGTTGCAAGAGTACACAATCGTTGTGTATAAAAACTCACATGCACTAAATCATTCTGCAACACTTTGATCGTCTCACTGGCTGCAAACTTTTTGTCATAATTGAAACTCCCTTTTTCATTTTCGGCGTTATGCTGCCTGATCACGCCAGTCGATCGATGTTAATACTGCTTTTGTCACCATGTTGACCCATCAAATCAGATATAATTGATGATCTATGGTATGAACTGTTCTCAATATAGCGAAATGAACCGTTGCTGAAAATTTTCAGCATGTTATGTACGGTAAGGGTGTTACTACATGCTCATATTTCTATATGTGGTTGTGTTCGGCATGCAGTTTAATGATAATGTTTTTGGAAATAAATATATGTGCTTTGTGGTTGCAATGTTCTTTTATATATAATATTTCCGACTGTAATTATTTTTTTTGAATATATCGTTGACTCCTATTTAATATTTCCATTTATTTTCTGGCGAATAATGCTTGAAAACCCGAATAGGAAATTTTATTCGTGACACCGGATGATCGAGACGGCCATTTTAGGAGTTTTTACCGGAGTTTCGGTAAAAAAATTGACTCGAAACCATAGCAGAAGGACGCTGAAGCCATAGAAAGAATAAAAATGACAGCGCATGATCAGATGCGTGCCATGTTGGCCGAATTGATGGGAACAGAACAGGATGGTAAGAACACCCGATGCTTATGGAGCCAGTACTGGACCAGTGATTTTTGCAGATCACCCCTCTCTCCCTCAGCGAGCTTTGTCACATGATAATACTGCATTGTGTTGGCAGTATATCGGTGAGAAGAAATGCGCTGCACGAACATCTTAATTTTATATTCAACTTCTTAATAAGCCAAATCAAACTTTGGTTCGGATAAAATGCGCAAAAATTGTTTAAAAAATAGTTATATTTGCAATAAACGAACTGCGCATTTTATTCGGAACACCCAAACAATATTCAGACGTATGGTACCGTCAGTTTTGATTAAGTCTAAGCATAATTCCCTAAAAAATTAAAAACCCCTAATTGTATCTCAGCACGGTCTCCATCCTTATATGAGATATTAATCTGAGAAATAACTAAAATGTTTTAAGTTGGTACAATATAAACTGGGGCTGTCCAATGTTGCGACATCGCCATGACCTTAAGCTAGTCGCCTACCAGAAATATTTTCCACCCACCCGAGGTTGGAGTGGGGGTACTGGTGGAACTACCGATTAGCCTTACTTGCAAAACACAGTTCTTTGTGGAAGATCTGGTGATCTGCAAAGATGGGAAGCTGAGGTCTAGAAAGTGGTCAGGGTCTTATTTTTTGGCAAGAAATACCTGGACAATTGAAAAAATATTAACTAGATTTGTTTTAATATGGTTTCACTGTCGGAAAGACTTTCCTTGTCACCAAGAATAACTATTAGAAGTCGAGAAAAAAATTTACAAGTTAACTTGGTATCGCATTGCTGGTCTTTCCAGAAGTAATTTTAGTAATGAGTGGGAACCTCGACAACTTATAAAAGTAACTGGGGGTATTATCCTTAACCAAGTTCAATTCATGTGTCAGACAGACCAGATTTTCAGCAGCAGGTTGTGTAAATTCGCTTGTATGTGTACTTGCCTTTTATTTCAGAACTGTGTAGTCTTTGAAGAGCAGAAGCAGTGACATGTGAACTGGCGCTTGTTTTTAAATCATATTTTTTTTTACATTTACATATTTGGCTCTTAGATAAAATAATTTTTCCAGGAGATGGATAGAGGAATGAATCTTTATTGGGTTAATTTTATTTGTTTACGTGTACGTTTGGGTATGAATTTAAGTGGTAAATATACCTGTTGAATCTCGAGAAAGAGGTAAATCACAGATGGTCGTTTAATTTGGCATTTGGTGAAATTATTTTGAAGTTACTGATAGCTATTTGCCATTTCTTTTTCAAGGCGTACAACATGGTGTAAGCTGAATGTAAGTGCTTGAAGAAGGTTTAAAGGTTTCGCGTGAGTCACCCAACAAACATTTGTGGCATAGTTTTGTAAATAAAAGCTTTGGAACTTATACATAGAAATCTATTACTAAATGTATTTAAATTTTAGTAAGTTAAATCTCTTGAAAAAGTGGTAAGTCCAACAGATAATAAGCAGTTCTTAAGATCTGAGATGTCAATTTTATGATTATTTTACTTGAAACATTAAAAGGTGAAACTCAGTGGCACTGGCTTAAGTGTATTAAATAAGGGGGTGTTATGGATTTGCTCAAACATTGAAGAAATGGTTGTGGCATCTTCCTGGGTGGAAGATGACCTGTTCTTTGCACAATATTTTTGCAGGGTCAACCAGACTTAGTTTAGGTTGTCGGGCAGGGAATATATGAATTTATTTCACGTACGTATAAAACTATAGGCTTTCCTGTGGTATGCTGGCAGCCGAAACGAGCGAATCTGCGTGTGTATTTCTTTATCTTATATGAAAATTATATAGAAATGTTGAAGTAATTGCTGTTGTTGCGAATTATAACCTAGCGCATCTCCAGTAGCGTGAATGCAGATTAATTTGCCGAGGGAACCTTGCAGTCTGATTTCGTACGTAGCTCTGTCACTGTTCTTTTCAAAGAAGTGGAAATTGTTTATATAGTCGCATATTGTGGCGGGGGGGGGGGGGGGGGTACGTAAAGGTTCTGTTTTTTTTTTTTTTGGGAGGGGCGGGGGGGGGGGGAGGTGGTCATCGGATATCAGTGGTTACCTTTTCTACTACGTGATGTGGGGCAGCAGTCCTTTAACCACCCTCCCCATCTCTGGGAGGGTGTGGGTAGATAAAAGATCTGTTTTTACAAGTGTGTTTGCGAAACGGTGAAGCACACAAAGCCAGGCATCTTGCAGCATACAGATCTGTGAGTCATTTTATTTTATAACTGAGTTTGCCATACTTAAATGACATTTTTCTTGCAGCGCAGACCATCTGGTGGCGGGGATACGTGTGTGTATTTCTTTGTTTACACTTTCCTTTCCGGATCTGTTTACAATTTACAACTGTTAAAATACACTAAAAGGGATCAGTAGTTAAAGAATTATATAGCTTAAAGGTACCACATTGCATGTGGGTTTTCACACTGGTTCGTAGCTTTATTATTCAAAACCTTCAGTCTATCGGTGTCACAAAAGAGGTGAGAAATAAACACCGCGCTTATTCCATATAAAACAGGGCCTTGCCTGCCTTTAACAATCAGTGGCCGAATTGAGATGGAGCTGATAAGCAAACCTGTGTTAAAGCGCTGATCGCAGCCGTACTAGTTAATTTTGGATATTCCAAATGTATTTGCTTGTGCGAACTCGGCATGAAACTATATACTCGTCTTTCCTATCTAAACTACTGCTCCAAGTTGAACGAGAAATTTGAGGCATTGCTTTTACGGGAAATTGAAATTTTAGTGCCAGTTATACATGCATTTGAATACATCCCCGGCTAACAAACCGCAGTTGAGTCGTGTGTGGAAGTAATTTGGTGTTTTGTTAACACTTCATGTATTTTCAGGCTCGAAAAGTAAGCATGGCGTGAGGTTCGATCACCCCTCGGTATGTAAGAGTTTCCTGTTAGACTGCTGTCCTCATGAAATTCTCCAGAGCACGGTTAGTCTCTTTGCCTATTGCTTGCTTTAAATTCCCGATTTAAGCTGTAAGCATCGCGACACTGGCCCCATGGCGAAAAGTGTAAGTATCCTAGGAATGCCATGTTTGATTTTAATATGGAGGTAGAGTCTTAAATGCGCCAGAAGGTTTTTCTTGCCTGTGCCCAGGCAGAGATGAATGCTGCCATTTCAAGACAGCGTCTGCGAATGGTTTCAAAATCGATGCGTTCTTCTTTCCTGTTTTGCTGTTCTTGGTTTGCAGACAGGTAGTTCTTGTCTCGTTTTATCGGTAGTTGTTATTTTCATTTACTCAGATTAAACCCCCCCTCCTCCCCTCCCCCCCCAAAGGAGGACTAACTATAGTTTAAAACTTGCCCCGAGAAAAGCCGCGTTGCTGACGAGTCTTAATTCACAGTGAAAATATTGGATACCTGTGAGAAATTGGAACTGTGATACAATAAAGAACATTTAACCGAGGTCAACTTCATTGAAAACGCACGGAAAATGTTTGTGTGTACCTTTGTTCCTGCTCAGGTTGATGGAGCTTTTGTTTTGATTTTGTAGCGCATGGATTTGGGGGAATGCCCGAAGATCCATGACTACGCGCTGAGGGCGGATTACAACAACGCAAAGAAGAACCGGGACTATTACTATGATATCGACGTACGTGGTGCAGCTCTGGATTAAATGTTCTTTGATAATAAGATAGAATAAATGATCTTTCTGAAGATACGAAAGTAAAGAAGGCCAAAAAAAGTGAAGACTCCATTCGTTTGCGATGTTGGTTCAAATAACACGAAAGGCGACACCCGGTTAGTCTTGCCATGGAGTGATTCAAGAAAAATTTTTTTTTTTTTTTTTTTTGCTTTTTTTCTTTCGTGAACGTTGGCGGCGATTCCAGCTGTGTTGTCAGTGTATAAAATACCGAACGTCACATTTTAACAGGCAATGGAACATCTGGAGAACTTCATCCAAGACTGCGACCGCAAGGTTGAAATTCAGAAGCGGAAACTGAAAGAGACGCAAGAAGAATTGTCTGAAGAGGGCACCAAAAAGGTGAAACCGGAATAAATTAGGTTTTAGTAGGCAGGCGTAAATTTGTAACCGTGTATTTGAACACTCAAAGTTTTCTCCCGTATGGCCTCTTGTTGTTTTGTTACTGGCTTGCTTTTTCAGAAATTCTAACAATAGGAAAAAAAAGACTTGTGCTAACTCCTCACTACTGACGGCAATTTCTCACTGACAATAGACGCTAAATGTAGAAATTCTCACCACTTTTATAAAAGTGTTGGGGCTTGTCTGATATGATTTCCTAAACTTGGTCTTCCAGGTTGAAGCAATCCACATGCTGGGCGAGCAGATAGGTATAGCACTAGCCCAGGCAGAAGAAATCGGAGCCAAAGGGGATGTAGAAGGGTCAATGAAACTCATGCAGAAAGTCGAAGAGCTGAAGTCGCAGAAAATCGTGGCCGAGGTAATCACGGAGGTCATTTGGGTTCTCTTTTGAAAAGTTCGTTCTCAGGTTCGACTGTGTAATTTAAAACAGATGGCGATTAAAATTTATAGATGTGTATCTATAAACCTTTGTATGTAAACAAGCAATACTTTCCCAAGGAGACATTCATAAGTTTTTTTAGTTTCATTTAGACCTGTCTTTTTCTTGTCTCAATACGTGATATAAAAGAGCGCACGTCTCATGGCTTGTTATTGCTATATACACACAGACGGACTACCGTAACTCCATGCCTGCCTCGAGCTACCAGCAGCAGAAGTTGCGCGTCTGTGAGGTGTGCTGTGCCTACCTCGGGATTCACGACAACGACCGGCGATTGGCCGATCACTTTGGCGGAAAGCTCCACCTTGGCTTCATAGAAATCCGAGAAAAATTGAGTAACCTTCAGGTAATGTTACCACAAAGTGCGTGTAGGGCTGTTTCAAGACTATATAGATGACAGAGATTCGAAAATACTTGGGCTTCGGTGTCCTTTGCTCTCGTAAATGCATTGAGCAACTCGTTCTCATGTCATTCCTTATCTTATAGTTCTGACGCAATATTTAACTTCAGAGGGATTATGTATTTTTTTGTCGTGCGTTGTATGGTCGTGTAGAAAGAAGTCGCGGACAGGCGCGCGCAGCGTGAGCAGGAGCGAGACGAGGCTCGCCGACGGCGCTCGCGCAGTCGCAGCCGAAAGCGCAGCAGGAGCCGAAGCAGGCGCAGCCGAAGCAGGCGCAGTCGAAGTCGCTCCCACAGGCGTAAGCGAAGCCGGAGTCGAAGCCGAAGCAGGAGACACAGGTTTCCATTTCTGTTTTATTAT
Organism: Protula sp. h YS-2021; assembly: GCA_949752745.1. Taxonomy (NCBI): domain Eukaryota; kingdom Metazoa; phylum Annelida; class Polychaeta; order Sabellida; family Serpulidae; genus Protula; species Protula sp. h YS-2021. The sequence goes on from OX457028.1 coordinate 54,069,003, forward strand.
TTCTCTTGGACGTTGATTTGATCTTGAAGACGAAATGGGATAGCCTTTGATGTCGGAGCACATCGTTATTTGGACATTTCAAAGTAAATAGTGGCGCAATAACCAAGCTCACAGGCGGAACATTTTGCTTTTCTACTTTCTGTGTGGGTATGAGTAGTGTGCGTGTCTGTTGTAGACTTTATTTTGTCAACACGATAATTCGAGAACTACGTCAACGTGACAATTCAGTCATCACTGTAATGCAAAACGAAACGTAGGATTAACTTAAAATTTGGCATGCTAATGCGATTGGGTGTGTGACAGTTCATATTGCATTGGCCTATGTGGCGCAAAGCAAGACGTTAATAACACATGTTGTGGGCACTTTTATCACGATAATTCTCTAACGACAGGACAGCTTCAAACTTGTTTGGAGTATGAATTGGGTTGGACTGCTGCTTGCTCTTGTAGTTGTATATATCGTGGGTGTTAAGTAAACTTTTGGTACACCAAGACAAAAAATCATAAATGAAGTAGGGAATTGGTGATTTGACAACTGTCTTCCATACCCGGATTAAAAAAGAAATAAGACGTACGTTAAAACTTGCTTGGCCGTGACGACCTCAAAGACCCGTATAAAAAAGAATTACTGTAAATCGTCTGTGGGAAACACCTTCCAGACCCGGATACAAAAAGACGTGTGTAAGACCACTTTTTAGTGACCACATTGCTGCACCAGTACCTGGATGTATACACACCCCAAAACTCGGGTGCCGAACCCACCTCCCCCTCCCCTCCCCCCTTCTTCAGATACGAGATAAGGTGTTATGTAGCCCGACTTCTGGGTACTTCAAATATATATATATATATATATATATATATATATATATATTATGTTGATCTAAGGTAAAAAGGCTAAACGGTTTGGGGACGTATTTCAAGTTGTACCTACATTAGAAAAACACCAGTGAAGTGGGGAATTGGTTCTGTAGCGACCACCTTCCAGACCTGGACAGAAAAAGAATATGGTAAAACCTGTTTGGAACAATGACCCAAATAAAAAGACGCACTTTGAGACCCGTTCGTAGTTGCCACCTCCTGGACCCGGATAAGAGAAGTACAGTTACACCTGTTTTAGCGACCACCTCCCAGAATTGGATAAAAAGATGGACAATAAAACCTGCCTGTCGTGACTCGGAGAAAAGACTCTCAGTAAACCTCTGTAGCGATCACCTTCCAGATCGGACTAAAAAAATACGTAGATCATAGTCTCAGGTTGAAGTGGCCATATTCAACATTGCTAAACTTGTGCCTAGACGTATGTAGAAATTAAGCTATTCGCGTGTAACGTAGCTCCCTTTCAGAAATGGGATAAAGGTGTTTAGTAACCGAGTTATTGTCTTATATGTATATAGGAGTACTATATATAAGAGTACAATGGTACTAAATAATATACGGTAAAACTTCTCTTAATTTTGAAATAGTACAAAATTGACAACAGAAATCTTTGTAAACTGAAGGCAGGGTAAGCGGTGGAAAAAGATTGGGGTAACATTTGTTTCTTTCACCCCAAAAAAAAAAAAAAGAAGAAGAAGGCAATGGTTTGTTAATGGAAGTGTTCGGGTGCAGTGATGTTGGTGTGTGTTGGTCGCCTTAGTTGAAAACTCCAAAATTTACTTTAAAAAGAGAAATTTGAGAAAAGCTGCCATTTTTCAAGGTCACGCAGTAGGGAGAGGAGAAGGAAAAGGAGGTCAAGGTCTCGTTCAAGGAGGTCGCGCTCAAGGTCAAAGAAGAGGAGGTCGAGGTCAAGATCGAGGTCAAAGCGCTCCAAGAGGTCCAGGTCGAGGTCAAAGAAATCCAAAAGGTCACGCTCACGAGAACGTTCGAGAAGGTGCAGGAAGTTCTGTTGTGTTTTGTTCAATTACAGTTAATCATCATCATCCAATCATTGACATTTTATGTAACCCCGAGCAACAAGGAAATGACGCAAGAATTTTCTGCAAGAAAACACATGGTGGCAGGCGTATTGTCCAACGGCAACAAGTACCAACTTACATGTGGTCTATCTATCGGATTTAATTTTATTCATTTTGTTTTAGGTCAAGGCCAAGTAAATCAAGCAGCCCTGGTACCAGAAGCCCAGCGAAACAGTGAGAAGCCTTTCATTTACTTGATACTGTTATTGCCATAAAAAAAAAAGAATTTTGATAACAGCCTCGCTCATGTTTCTTGACACCTGCATATTAAAACCTAGGCGTATGAGAAGTATAACATATACGTTTTTTTTTGTTTATTTGTAGAGTCGAAGGGAAAGATCACAATGGAAAAGAATCCGGTGAAGAGTCTTCTTAGCTTCCTACGCGATGGTCAAAATATGTCAGTATGTTGTATACACACTGGAAAATGCAAAAATGCAAAATTCTTGGACTTCTTATTAGTTAAAAAAGAACGGTTAGTTGTTATTGAATGATAATATATCAAACAGCGAATTGCAAACCAGATTTCCTTTTACAGTGCGTTGCAAGATGCGGGTTCACCTCTTCTGAGACATCTATTGATCTATACTTGGCCTGTGTTTATCAAATCTTATGTAAGCGCATGTGGTTTGGCCAAATCGCCAAGCGATCGGTTTTAAGCAAATGGATATAACCAACGCTCAACGGAAGAAGCTACGCGATTGAGGAAGCTGCAGAACAACACATGTTACGCTTAGTCTTGCGAGCCTATGGTAGCCCAAGGAATAGATTCAGTATTACAATATCCAAGTTCAAGTAATATCCTGACAGAAATGAAAGATAAAAAAAATGGGAGAGTTTGGTCGGTCGGTTTTCAGAAATAAATGGCTTTGGCGGTTACTGTTTAATCTGAACTACATTATTTAAGTATCATGGTCTTACTGGAAAAAAAGGTTTGTTTGGAACGGACTAATGTGTAAGTTTTCAGAATAGTAGTAAGCTTCCTGCACCTGGATATGAAATAGCGCTATTTACAATCCGAATGGCTGAGCTGTAAAAGAGGTTGCATGAATATTCTGTTATGTATCCTTGTCATTTTATAATCTTGAAAACTATTTGATTGCAATTTATGTATGCAGTTGATTAAAATAATAAAATCACTTCCTTCGAATCGGCTTTTTATTGGACTTGACAATAAAGTAATACTGTACAGTCGGGTAAAGATTACACACAGATCAGTGTGTGCTAACCTGACACTCACTCACAAAGGAGACCGTCAACGAGTGGTCTTTCTGCCTTGCGCATTTCGGTCAGGACAGGCATGGCATGCAGTTTCCGTAAAACACGCATTTACGAATCTTCTATTAAATTTTATTTTATCTTAAAAAATTTTTCAAACAGGAATATATTTAAAATATAACTAGAGTGGCCAGTGTTTTTGTTAAAAAAAACCTGATATGTCTCCCTCCGCCCCCCCCCCCCCCCCAATCAGTCATGGAAAGAAATTCCTTGCTTAAAAGTACACCATTGGCGAGCCCAAAAAATACATTTTCAACGGAAATAAAGAAAAACTTTGCAGTGTACATTTGCGCTATATGTGTGTTCTTGCGACGTCTGAGCCTTATCCAACGAATAATGCCAAGTGAAGCCTGCCAAATTGAAAAAAAATGCACGAAAACCCCACCTATGTTAAAAAATTTGCCAAAAATTGAATTTTTGAAGGAACGAAAAACAAATCACGGGCATCATCTAGACATGTACCCCAATATGAATGTATGTTTTGAGAAAAATAGACTCATTAATTTCACAAGAACTCACTGCGGACAGACGGACGGATACATCAAATGCTATTTATGTCTTCCTTAGGGGGAGACATATAATTACAGTGCGGGAAAATCTGTATCTCGCCATTTAGATCTATATTGGCACAACCGTTTGCGGTCCGGAAACCACCAAAAGTTCTTACTGTCCAGTTTGGTACAATCACCCTAATTTTTCTGTCTCACACCAGCTACTGTAATTGTGCCTTCTTTGTTTTAATTACATCATAAAAATATTCTAATACAATGTAGTTTAAATGTACAACGGTACAGAATCATGTTTGGGGATTTAACAGCAGAAGTCAATGTGCCGGCCTCGAACGAGACTCTATTAAGAAACATAGGATAAATTTTTGCAATTTATTCAGTATTTCCACTTCACGGCTCCACCGACCACGAGCCACTCCGAATATTGTAAACATTGAATTATCGAGATAAAATGCAAATAAATTGGCAAAATATCGTGCAACATCCTTATCCAGACCTTGGCAAGGTTAGCAGATTTTGTTGACTCATTTTTTTCTTTACGAACTAGAAAACGTTCTTAGTTCGTAGCACATCCCTTTTGGCACTACATCATGACATTGCCACGGTGCAAAGCAATTAGCAAGAACAAAACGTTAACACGGGAGTCGCTTCTCACCAACGACTGTACGATAATTTATAATAACAAAATACGAAACAGCTAAAACTAATTCTCTAAAATAAGAAAAAGGGTGACTATCACAAACAATTCAAACAAAATAGAACCGGTCATGAATCAATACTGAACACCATGTCGCACAAATAGCGTGCCGCACAAACAGAACGCAGCACCCGGGATGGAGGGGGGGGGGGGGGAAGTGGGCGGAAGCTCAGCAGGTCTTAAAATCCGTCCCTGGCAGCACCCTAAGGGATGGGAAGGGGGTGCATTTTTCTAATACGCACAAGTCACGCGATCTCTTACAACCCTTAACAGTAGTGCGTAAAGTCCTCCATGTTGACGTTGTTTTCTTGAGCAGGCGACAGAGGCTGCGCGCGTTCCTGTGTCACCTTGTGACGTATGCGCTTGATCTGGCGCAGTCTCTCCAGCCAATTGGACGCGTACGGGTCACGTGGGTTGCTCACCGTACTCGCCATCACCGTGGAGGCAAGCTGAAAAGACGCACAACTTTCAGTACTTTGTCTGACCAGTGTATACCAGCACAAAGTCAAAAAGTAAGAACTGAGGTACTGCTTTTGATAATTTATTATTATTCCTTGACCGTACTTACATGTGCGATGTATCAGATGCAACAACTGTTCTAGCCGCTATACTTATAGTTAGCAACATACATTACAGGCATTTAGTTTTGCCGAAAAATTATACCTTGAGGCATTCGTGCCATGACTCACACTACTACCCTCGCGTATTATCACTAGCCCCATCTGATGCAGCCATGCACATTCGAGCTCTAACGCCCGCCCTGGGTAGTTCCCTGCCCAAGCTGCTGTACAGGAGCGCTTTCTTTCTATATGTTGTCACTATTTTCATCTTTTACAGCACTGCTGTGGAGGGAGGAGGGGGGGGGGGCGTTATGCTTCTTTCTTTCTTTCTTTTTTTCTTTTTCTTTCTTTTGTTTTTGGCCATCGGCAGAAACACGCCTACCGCGTGAGTGAAGCCCATCTAGCATTATTTACACTGACACTTACATTACAACACACAGACACTGCATAACACTTACATTACACTACCTTGACATTACATGACACTTCCATTATACTCTACAGCCATGACATAACACTTTCCAGCTGCGCTGAAAAGTTTTACAGTTTTTAGGGGTTCCACTTGCAAAAATAAGTTTATAGGGGTTGCTTTTTTTAGGGGGGGGGGGGTTCAGTGCTTTTGCGGGGGAAAGTTTGGGAGCAAACATTGACGTGAAAAATGACTTCATGAACAAAAAGACACTATAAATTACCCCATTTAAATAACGCCAAAATAGAAAAAAAAAATGATTAGTCACTACTGTTAATTTTTGCTCCATTTCTGTAAGTTTCTATTTTTTATTAATTTTATTTATGATTATTTTTTGGTTTTTGTTCACGCAATTTTCCGTAGGTTTCTGCACATTACCTCGTATAAATATAACGAAAACGCCCTCACAGTATTAGTCTTGTAATAGGCCATGGTCGATCCAAGTTCACGGGGCTATAAAAGTATTGTAATAGGCCAGGGTCGATCCAAGTTCACGGGGCGATAAAAGAGGATTATTGTTAAATATCGGAAAATGTACACGTAATATTGTGGGCAATGGTACTGTGATCATCGACCTAAGTAAACATGCTGCATCTTTACTCGGACTTAAGAAAATACATATATTTTGACAAACTACGCCTATGATTTCTTTAGCAGTTGCAGAGGTTGTGAGGCCGCTGCCATATTGTCAGCCATCTTGTACTTGACATTACGGTGTTATGAGTCAACTAAGGCCATCTTGTGCAAGATGGCCGCAGTTGACTCATAAAACCATAATGCCAAGTTCAAGATGGCTGACAATATGGCAACATGGCCGTAGTTGACTCATAACACCGTAACGTCAAGTACAAGATGGCTGACAATATGGCAGCGGCCACACTGAAAACATAACATATGGCGATCGTTAATGACCTCAAAGCCCGAGAACTACTTTTGCATAATTAAATCGTATCTTCATACTCTCACAACATAACGCCTTACTTTTTGGCCAAATATTTGCTTGGTTGTAACTACTTTTCTTCCGCGGTACATATAAACAGCGGTAAAAAGTTTTCGGCACGGGTACTAACAGGGTCAGTTTGAAAGCAAACTGACAAAAAGATTGACATATGACGTCATCATCACCGTATTATGGCGTCATGTAGTTTTTAAGCTAAATACCTAGAACAGAGTTGTACTTTGACGTACTTTTTCACAAATAATTATTTAGTGACCTACTTTTTTTCCTGTTATTCTAAAATCACTTCACTGAGTGTTCTTATTTTATACTTCTAATACTGATTTTAATTCATTTGATACAGAAAATTTTACACCACAAGAAATTTATGAAAAATGCCCTCGTAAATTCCCAAAACGCCCTTTCATCCACCCTTCTCACACACGCAGTACCATTCGGCCAATTTTTGGTAAGTCTCGAGAGGACCACACGGGGAACATTTCTAGAAAAAAATAAAAAGAAATCCGATCAAAACTGAGGGAGAAGTTTTTCAAAGTAATGGCTGATACACGTTTGTGCGCACAGACAACGGATGGCCCCTAGTTATGTGACTAGACCATCCCGACGAAGTCCGCTTGTCTAAAAAAAGCAAAGACAAAATTTTTACCTCAAAATGATGTTGAACAAAACACATATTTTGAACGAAATATCAGCCTCGACAAGGGGGTTTTTAGCCTCCGGAATAAAGGTTTTTAGGCGTCTTAGCGCTTTTTCAACTTCAGAGGTTGTCGAAAAAATAAAAAAGCTTCTAGGGTTTTTAGGGTTGCGCTGGAAAGCCTGCACTTACAACACACTTTTCTGACATTCACGACACTTGCATCGACATGTCAGTTACAGCACACCACACCGACATCACACGACACTTACGTTAGCGTGTATGGCCATCTGTCTGACAAGTAACGGCAGCTTGTCATCGCAGATAATCTTAGTGTCCGTATGACCGATAACCTCAGCTATATCTGGTAAACAAAAGATATACAACTCTCAACCATTGTATGCATCAGACTTACTGAAATAAAAGCTCATACAATAGGTTGAACCCCAGTAGAAAGGCCCAAAACTTTAAAAGATACAAATATAACATAACATCTGTCTGAATTTGAAGGGATGTGTCCGTAACTTCCGATGTGTTCGTAGCGATTAATTAACAAAGCCGGGTCACGGACACTACTATTTGCAACGTCTGAAAAAGCCGAACTTTTCATTTCAGAAATTAACAGGTAATAACACTAAAGACAAATAAGGAATTGTTTCTTGCATAATATTGATTTGTGGTTTCATGAAATACATCGATTTGGAAAGTGGCTTGCAAAACAGCAGGCTTTCAGACAATATCAATATGACGGCATTATCGCGATATGGCGCCCACAGGTAGTCCCGGTGTTATAATTTTTGACTATTGTGTAAAGGCTATGTAGACACACCATTAACATGTTTATTCTGTTGACATTTGCAACACGTGACCTGCGGGTATATGACTACACGCACCTTTTTTACACTGGACGGTAACGGCGTTGGAGTTGTGGTCCAAGGGCTGTATCACAATGTTTACGTAATTATACTGTCCCTGAAACAAAAGACAGCCATGAAATTTCAATAACTCTGTTTTTCAATAAGCAAATTCCCACTTTCGGGTCTTTCTGGTGGAGGTGTTGTTTCGACTGCAAATATTTTGGGATAAATTATAAATAAATGATAAGGGAAAAACATCAAAATTCTAATTTTCTTTCAACATGCACACCTTCAAATTTATAAAGCCATCATACGATGTTTTAAAAACTATTTTACATATTATTCAGCCCCTTTAATAGCCACTATGTCAATATGTTTCTGGCAAAATGGAATTTTGTTGATTTTTGCCAGTTTTCTTTATATCCTTATTCCAACTGAATTCAGCCAAAACGCAAAAACTTTTCGGCAAAAGTCAGTGTGATTTGGCTCATTCCAAAGTAGGGGAATTTTGTCCTTTACGGATGCTTAATGAAGGATTCTTCCACCAAACGTCCCGTGTTCATCGCTTGTAATATTACAAAGTGAACAAATAACATGCTAAAATGTTTGGAAATATTCACGTTCCACCTCAGTGCAGGACTGGCCTTGGAATCCAGTGATAGTTAAAGTATAGGAAGGAAGAAAGGGGTGGGGGCGGGGGGGGGGGGGGATTGCTCATCCCAGGAAACAGCTGAAATGAAGGTTTGGATGAGGGGAATGTCCTTCCTGGGAAAGTCAGCAATTGGTATTCCTACACTTGTGGAAAGCCAGGAACGGAAGCCATATGGCGCTGGGAGTGGGGAGGCTGCTACGGCCATTACCTCACCTTAATCGTGCCTATATGATAGGTATCACAGCTGTCGTTATACACAATCGTGACGTAATCATTGCCGATGTGCAGCTTCTTCGCGTTACAGTTGGGGTCCTTCTCGCGAACGGGCATTAGCGTCGCCACGTGGAAAATTACTGAAAGTGTCACTCATTCAAATAATCTGTCATCGAGATCTTTATCAAATACATTCCACGGCTCTCAGGATTTCAAATAATATTGTCAATATTAAAACCAATTTCGTTAACTTATTACGGTGTTTAATTCGCAAATACTGACTTATTTTGGTGCAAACATAAAGTATTGTTGACCAGTAAGAATGTTAGGTCAATATTTTTCTAACTGGTCAATAATAATAACAATATGTTGACTCGAAGTCTGTCAGTAATTCTTTGTTACATGAACCAATATCTATGGATATCTGCGTTCCAGTCAACAATGAAAAATTATTGCTTTGGGAATCGACCAATCAGATTGCATTATTTACCAAAGAAAAATAACAACAACACATGTTTCTAACAACAAATGATAAATTAAGAACTTTTCCATCAAGCGTTATCGAAGTGTTAAGCACTGGTAAATTCCATCACTTTTGGTTAATGGTCAGCGTTGGAAATTTGCATTACCTTGCATAAATTCATCATGCCACGCATAAGCGAACTGCCCATCATTTCCTTGCTCATGATCCAGTCCACCTAGGTAAATATGTTTCGGGTTACAGTCTTTGAGCCGAAGCAGGTGGCCCAGACCACTCAGGAACGAGACATACCTCGCTGAGCCGAACTCGTTCGACAGAATAGCAGTCTGATCTTGCGCCTGAAACACGGTCGACACTTGTTTCTATGTATGTAGTTATTTCACACGACAGTAAATCGGGAAAAATATAAAATGATCTTGAGTAAAAGACAGTTTTCTATTGCAATGCACTTTCTCAAAACATTCATAATAATAAATACTGCACTATGTACGCCCGCAGCCAAGCCTTTTCCTAAACACGAAATAATTACATGTACAAGAAAGCAGACAGTATTAGGAAGGTGGGGGCGGGGGGGGGGGGGGGGAGGCAGTGAGTAGGACGGAGAATACCTGCCCAGGGGCGACGTAAATGATGCCGATCTTATGCGTCTCGTGCGGGTAAATCATATCAAGCATCTTCATTGACCTCTCCACCGTCTGCACAAATAAATACATTGATAAGAATAATAAATAAATAAATAAAACCACAAATATATAAATAAAAATAAACAAATATCTTTACTTGATTTGATTAAAATGCGGTCATTTAATATTGAAAATCTCTTCTAAAGTTTTTTTTTAATTCTGTACCTTTGTTTGATGTTGATTTTCCAATTTTTTCCAGTTAAACATATATTTCCGAATCTACAGTCGCAATAACATCACAATGAAGGAAGTCAATGCGCGATGGAGCAAATAACTCGTTTACGGAAACCGGCAATAAGTCGATCGAGAACGTCAACCATTGATCGAGAACGTCAACCATTGATCGAGAACGTCAACCATTGATCGAGAACGTCAACCATTGATCGAGAACGTCAACCATTGATCGAGAACGTCAACAATTGATCGAGAAGTTCATCAAATGATGAAGAAAGTCGAGCAGTGACGCTGAAGGCCAACTGGCCATAAGGAAGGTCAACCAGAGGCTGAAAAAGTGGGCCAAAAATTACTTGCATCGTAAACGTATTATAAAGTATTATAATTAAATGATTTATCACGATCACCACTGTTTTTCACTTTGTTCTTTTTTTTTCCGGGCGGGGGGGGGGGGGGTGGTGAAACTATAAACTGCATGTTTTTTTTGGGGGGCAGCAGTAGGGGTCTATCCTCGTGCCTACCGTACCGGGAGGGTAGGGGGTTTGGGTGGAAGTAAGGGGTGAAGCTGTAACTTGCACTTGGTTTTAAGGCGGCAGCAAAGGTCTATCCACGTCCCTGGCGTACAAGGGGAGAGGGGAGGAGGGGTGAATCTATAACCTGCACCTGGTTTTGGGCAGCAGCAGGGGTCTATCCACGTTCCGCTTGCATAGGGACGGGTGGGGGGGGGGAGGGGCGATGGGTGAATCTTATAACTTGCACCTGGTTTTTGGGCAGCAGCAGGGGTCTATCCTCGTCCCGCGCGTACGTGTGTTGGTGGAAGAGCTGCAGGAAGACAAAGCTCGGGTTGATGCCACCCTGCACCAGTTCCTTGGCCCCCGCCCTCTCTTTGCCCGGATGGGGCCCCTGGCGTGGACTCAGATGTTCCAGACTGGTCGGACGCTGGAGATCTGCTACCGCTGCTGTATAAGGTCAAGGACATTTGAACTTAAGAGGGCGTCTTAATTTAGACAGTTATCGTGTTTGTTCTTGTTTGTTTAATATTGAAGCGGCCTTTATTTCATTAAAAATATTGGAAAATTTCTTCTGAAGTCTGATTTACCCTTTTCACGTTTTAACTGACGGTGAACACCGCCTGCTTTGATCAGCCACCAGTGTGTAGCAAGGCCAGACTGTCGTCCATGTGGGTGCACATTCTTTGGTCGTGATGATGAGGCGGCTGTTGCTCCACATTTCTCTTCCATTATATGTTTTAAGGTACAGACAACGGCAAACTTTTCCTCAGCAAGATGCACAATATTTTAGCGCTCTCGAAAGTGGCACGTACTTCTCGGCTCTCTCAAGAAATGAAAAACAAATTTGAACAAGATCTCGGCCTTATCTATCAGACCATCCTAAATCCCACGTACTGTCGCGACGTTCAGTACACGAAGTATTCACGAGTACTCGCTGGTACTCACCTGACTGCTTCTCGTTGAGACTAGACATGGTGAATCCGCGGGGACGGCCCGCCGGCGTGTGACTAGCTCCAGGCGACACGCGCCCGTTCTTCTGCTCCTTCATTCCCTCCCCGCCGCTTTTAGCTTCCAAACAGAACATTTTAACGCATGCATTTAAGACTATTCTCCCAGCAAGGTTTTAAGATAGTAAATTTACAAACGTACATATGCCAAAACCATTATTCCAATATGTCTATGCATTTAAAGTGTATGTTATGGGAAAACAGGTGTGTCAACTTGGACGCATGGCTGCCATATTTGATTATGGGTAGAAACGAAAATAACTTAGAAACTAGGCCTTTGGTTGCAAATAGAACATTCGGTCCAATCATCATACAAAGAAAATGCACAGTCGATCTTGGTTAACTGCAAGGTTAACTATTGAAAAAAGTTACAGTTTAGCAAGGTTTAACCGATTTTCCGTACATTTTAATCCATAAGGAAAGAGCGGTGACTTAAACATATTTCATTTGTTTATGAGTGGTCGCTAAGCGATCGACCCATTTCCAGGGTATTACCTGCACTTAAAGCGCTGGGAGATAAAGACGTAGTATTTCCAACCGGAGGAGAAACAGGCGCAGACACGGTCCCTTTATCCTCTTGACTTGGGCTGAACGACTTCCCGCCAATCACAGTCGCAGACGACACCTTGCCAGCCTGCCCCGTTTTCAAAGCCTTGTCTGCTAGGCTGGTGTCCGATGACGCTTTCTCGTCCAGGGCGTGCATCAAGAGGGTCTTGTCGTTGAGGTTTGTGGCCGAAACAGCCTTGTCGCGGAGGTCAGCCGTTGACGCCGGGTCACCTTTGGAAGGGGTCACCGGAAGTTCGAGAAGGTGACGTGGCTTGGCAGCGGATGTCACGTGATCAGGCTGTAGCTCCGGAGACGAGGCTGTCTTTCGCAGGGCTTGTTCCTGTTAGAATTCAACATGTGCGCCTAATCCGTATACCATTAAATTCTGCGATATAAATTCTTGAATATAACGGCATAGGTCGAGATTCTGATAAAAACATAACACTTTTCCAGAGAGGGTTGAATTCCAATTCCATGAGTGGGGTAACTCCCATTTTTTCTTGGCAGTTCAACAAATTTGAACGGAATTTCGGTGACTTTCACCAAGATTACAAATATGACTGGAGTAGCACCGAGATTTGCAAATCGCAACATCTTTTTTCTTGAGCGGGTATCGGGGGGGGGGGGGGGAGGGAAGGGGCTAACGGTTATGATCTGAACACCAAAGCAAGCCAGTGACACTTACGCCAAATTCGTCGGGTAAGTCGCTGTCTGATTGGTCATCTGTAACAGAAACAGTACACTGTGCCGTAAAACCTCGATAATCAACAGTGGACGAACTGTAATTCAATTATTACAGGTGTTGACATATGAAAGGAAGGACTGCGTTACATTCCTGTCATTGTTTTCTGCAGTAGACCTTTTTTTAAACGTATCACGAAATCCTCAGCACATTGAATATATGTCGGGGAAAATACGTAAAAAACTCGAGGCATAGCGCCGCTTGCGCATACGCCAGTCGTCTGGTACAACGAATGAACCAACGTGTAACGGCTAGCCAGCTCGTGTAACGGCTAGTCAGCTCGTGTAACGGCTAGCCAGCTCGTGTAACGACTAGTCAGCTCGTGTAACGGCTAGCCAGCTCGTGTAACGACTAGCCAGCTCGTGTAACGACTAGCCAGCTCGTGTAACGGCTAGTCAGCTCGTGTAACGGCTACCCAGACTTTGTACCGGCTGGTCAGCTCGTGCAACGACTAGCCAGATGAAAAACCTGCAGTTTATTGGTATTACTTTGTAAAGTCTAATCAGTTCCTCTGTAACAAAAGTTTCTTTAACAAGTAGAATCTACTTAGCTTTACCTGTAAGTGTATCCCGAGTTCGACCATGGTGTATCAATAACTTTTAAGTCGGGGGTGTATTTTATCATTGGTTCAAATATTAGAGCAATAATTTTTTCCAAATAATGGCCACAAAAATCCAGATACACGTGGTTAAGCAATAACATTTCCTCCTTCTTTCCACACAATTACATCTATTCAGGTCGTGTCGTACCATCCATGTATTACATTTTCATAACCTGCATCACTGTACAACCGGAATCGTGTTTCATACAAGGCAATTGGGCTTAATGGGTTCTGGTTAAAGTAAGATTTTATTATGAGTATAGTTCTAAGGTAAAACCATGGTTTCAAGTTTTCACTATTAACGGTGACTATTCAAACAAGATTTAGTTCTTGAAACTATCGTATTTTCATAAACGCGCATTGGTTAAAAAGTAGTCACAACAAACATAAAACAATATGACTAATTTCCATGTTTTCAATATTAACTGCGTTCTGTGTTACTCAAAACCTTATTGAAATTTGCCAAAGCAAAATCAAAAATGAGATGCGTTGGGTCATTCTGGCTGTTGTATTATTCACAGGACATAGCAAACAAGGAGTGCACAAGCACCGAAAAGCGATCCAGTGTCCAGTGCACGCTGGAGACCATGGGGATACACAATAGAGACATGAGCCCACACCATGCGGGATCTGGCCTCATTGATGGAGCTCCCGTACGGATTGTACAACTGGGGCACGCTGCAGCGTCTAGGTCATTATGGCTGTTACCATGTACAAAACACTCAAGTTCGCAAAATAAAATAGCAAGTATTCTACTCAATATTTTTTCAGAAGGGTATGAGGAAGGCCTTGCCGCTGCCTCTGGAGAACACCTGGATACAAGTACCTACACTCACTGAACACACCAAACACCTACAACCGGCGTGTGGATCTGCATGTTACCGGGAATTGACAATGGCCTCACATCGACCCTGATTTAGCTCCCAAACTCTTTTGCCTGAGCGTCAACTTTCAAATCGCACCCTTCCCTTCCTACAGAAAATCCCGAATCTTGTACATAATAAGGCTAAATGAAACTCACTCAAGGACAGGTGTGACACATCTATAAATTAGTATTCAAAGGAACAGCGATATCAAAAATTTTGAAGTTTGTAAGACGTACCCGACTGAAATACGGCATCGCGCTCCCGCGGAGGTGACGGAAGTACTGCCCTCGTGAATGCTAAAAAATACAACAGGTACGGATAAAAGGAGCTGGGTACTGTTACTGCATTTCGCTTTTTTTTTTCAAGATTCGGAGTACTTTAAAATTATAAAGATATTAGAAGTCTTTTATTGTCAATTCTTAATTTAGTGTGATATGTTTCAAAATTCAGCAGATTAAGTTTACAAGAACAGGTAAACTTCGGAGTACTTTAAAATTATAAAGATATTAGAAGGATTTTACTGTTAATTCTTAATTTAGTGTGATATGTTTCAAAATTCAGCAGATTAAGTTTACAAGAAATCGAATCATTTATTTTTGATTCTTTTGACTACTGCCTGAAAACTTTTCGATTGTAAACGCTTAATATACTGCTTGACGCCGAACGCGTACAAATAATCACTTCAGAATACAACATGTGGCGCTTGACAAGGCAGGGTTTTGACGGAAGTTGATTGGCTGCTGGCCTACCGTCACTGTTGCCATGGAAATGCTGCTCTAACAAATCCTCATATTCGTTTTCACCAAGGGACTGACTGTCTATCTTTTTCGTGAAGAAATCATCCACACTGGAGCTCTGTATAACAAAAGAGATCAAGAAAACTCAGAACATTATTTTAATTTTTAGTAATATCAACATTGCCAAGAAACGAGATGTATGGATGCCCTCGAAACTCATGGTTGCCATTTCTGTACGTTTTTGTAGTAATAATGCACAAATATCATACACGAAACATTAATACCAGAACAATTCTACAGAGGATGCCGTCCTGTCTTAGGCGTTGCGAATTATAAACAAACATCATGCTTCTGATCATTCTGTTTTTGTTTAAGCACAAAACGGATTTGAAAAGTAATTCCTGTGTTGCAATAACAGTACTACATAGTTACGTGACCACTCGGCAGGGCCAATTTCGGATAACTAAAATTTCGGTTAACTCAAAGTATTTTGCTTGGTCCCGACCACTTTGACTTATCGCAAGTTTACTGTATTTACGCGAAATCCTCTGTGGGTCGGTGGAACAAAAAGGTCTGATACACAGTCGTGGTTGGTTGTTGGATAACTACAGCTTGTGTTGCGACATTTCATTTTCGGCACTTCGCCGATATGAATTTTTTCTTGAACTAGGCAATTTGAGTTTTGCCGGGCTCCACATTATAAATACAAACACTAGTTCTAGGATCAAACACTATCATATGAAATTATTGATTCGAGCAACTTTCGTATAATCGACCACTTCGAATACCACAGATTCCAGCTAATCTGAGTCAATCGGTAAATGAACGTCGCTCCCAAGCGCTGCAGCCCGGGTTCAATTCCCGGTCAAGGCAGCGTCACTCGTTTACTGTTTGATGTTAAGTGCGTATCCTCGTGTCAAGTTGAAAAAGTATGAGACCAGTATTTCTTTCTCAGGAATTGTGCCTCTTTCCCCGTAATTTCATATACAGGATAACGACAATCGTCATATTTGCGTACCAGGAATCTGAACCCTCCTTCCCCATTTCCTTTCCATGGTATTTGCTTAAATTTTGAAGTGGACGAAAAAAACATGAAAAATAAGCAAAATTTACGTTACTTGCGATCGCCCAATTTCATATCTTCTAAAATGATATATACGAAAAAATAATTATAAAAGTCCGAAAGCAATACCCCGGCCCAATAAAAAGCTAGAGGGGAGCTTACCCAGAATGGCAATTTGAGGCGGGTCTCTATATCAGTACAAGAAATCGGGAGGGGGGGGGGGGGGGGGGTGTCTTTTATACGGGACGGGGGGAACAGATGGTCGTTTACAGTTTGAATAGGTCAAATCATACTTCACACGTTTTCGAAATACAACATAGGGCTGTGTTTTTTATTGTATTGTGGCACGCATGGCAAGCCTGTGAACGGACCTGCGAACGGAGTGAACCCAGTACAAAACACACCAGCCCCATGATCTATCACCAACACAGCACATTTGTTATCAGATACTCCCATGGACTGTGACGCCACCTTTGTGTTACATAACAACTTTCGCTACGCCAAAGAAACAAGAATATTCGTGCACATAGTGCCCAGCCGTAAAAGCAAAGACATTACCCGTACAAAGGTGAAATGAGAAACCAACCAATTTTGACAAAATTTAGATTTGGTAGAAGGCCTCATTGGCAACATTACTGTCAAAAGTAATCGAACAGGATCTGGGCGAGGAACAGCATTTTTGTTGTTTCCCTTAAAGGTATCCAGTTATTTGGTCCGCTTTTGCTTATTGTAGTATGGGCATTTACATACTTCTGTGAGAGGCGTAACTATAAATTACATCGTATCATTTAAAAAAAAATCTGAAGCAAATAAGAAACCAGATATTTTTTGGTACGTTATTCCGGAATAGACTACCGATAAGTCAAATGTTACAGAAATAGAAAATTTTTCACTTTTCCATCATTTTAGGTTGCAGACTTATAAATTTATTTTTAACTTATTTTCTTGCCTTAGACCTAGTAAAACGTGAACAAAATTTTAAAAAAATAATTGAAAATTCAAAACTTCGAAGGGTTGATCAATACTGAACAACCCATTTTGTGCAATTTGACTGTTTTTGGCCAATATTTTTGGCAAATTTTGGTGACATCGCCAAAAAAAATACAAGACTGGTGCGGGAGCCTGACTTAAGCAGAAATGTAGAAAACAGGCATTTTGAAAAATTGTATACACACACATAACGGACGACGGGTGCCCCACTAGTGATGAGAATAGCTCACCAACGATAGTCGGTTGGGCGAAAAAAAAACCCTTCGCCAGAGTCACTTTGGCTTATACCTATGGCGTTCGTGTGAACGTGACGAGCGAACTATACTTATCATTTCTTTATACGGTCCCACGGTGCGTGTTATGATGATTAAATAAACATTTCATTTCCACTTTGACTTCAAGTGGTTTAGTTGCGTTTTATTAAAATTTACAATCCTTCAAATTTTACAATTTACTAAAAATGAACAATAGCAGCTAGAGGGAAGCGCTTGTTACAGTAGAACAGCATCCATCGGTGAAACAACAATAGGCATAGGGCAGTGAACCTCGGGACAGCGTCCATATAGGGGCAGTCAATAAATTTCTGAATTTTTGGCTGTTTTATTTATCATTTTTTCATGTCGCGAAGTTTGAACAAGTGTTCTATGTGTCGGTGCTTTCGTATACAACGCTGTTTGTGCGGCTCCTGCAACTTGTTGCAGCTTTTGGAATAGTGGTAACACGATTGTTTAACAAGCCAGGGGACATTCGCTCGATCTCCGAGTGTCGTCTACATGCTATTATTAGTCCCCCGCCGCCGCGGTACAACAATGTAAATAAACGGTAACGGACGATCGATGGCACTGAGACAGAACCACTTAATTTCACCCTTCGGGGCATAAAACCAGACATAAATCCCAGACATCTGGCGGTAAAATTCACAAAAACTAGCACCCAGTTTTTCTCCGCGCTGCTAGAAACGGTTTCCATTTACGGTAAAATATGCAAACGCTTCATGCTTTCGGGGTGTTTACTTTCACTATAGCATTGATTCTCTTGAATACTTTATAATTCACATAGAGCCTACGCTGTTGACTTCAAAAGCAGGACAAGATTAAGCTGTGGGGGT
The DNA here is from genome assembly GCA_949752745.1 of Protula sp. h YS-2021. Lineage (NCBI taxonomy): Eukaryota > Metazoa > Annelida > Polychaeta > Sabellida > Serpulidae > Protula > Protula sp. h YS-2021. Next base: position 54,087,295 of record OX457028.1, read on the forward strand.
GAGCAAAATGCTACGTATTTCCGTTTATCTTTCAACTAGATATAACCAGGCTCCTTGTGTACACCAGTTAGCATACTTGCAGCCGCACATGTACAGGGGGTTGCGCAGAGACTCCCCCCACCCCTCCGAAATTTGATGAAGTTTTGTTTGTCACGAGCTCTAGCCATTGTTAATCCCCAGTGCAATGATTAAAAGCACTATGTGGTTTTCTGAGCTACTAAGCTATGATCTCAAACAAAGACTGCTAACAAAGACCTTGTTAATTCCTAGCCTCTGTTATCACTTTCATAAATATGTTTCTGATGCGTAAAGAGTGGCTAGTATACAGGGGGATTTTCTTCGTATGTGACAAAAATCTGGGGAGGGGGAGGGGCTTTTCTCCACAGCAACAAATGGGGTGGGGTTTCTCCGGATTATGTGTTTTCCGGGGAGATCCTGGAAATAGGACCAGGAAGTGGGACTAAACTAAAGTCTCTTGTTTCCGATGTAGTCCTGTTTGTGGGGTTCTTTGCAATTAAAGCTACCCAGACCCGGACGACTGAAACGTGGTCCTCTTTTGTGCAGTGGTTCCATTTGCGAGATCCATCTGTAGTATACTGTAGTTCAACGGAGAGACGAACTGTTTCTGGGGTGTGGGCGCGAGGTCATTGCGGAGTTGTCAACTCCCCCTAAAAGCTACTTCTCAAATAATGCAATTTTCATTTGAAATTTATATCCACCCCCTAGAGAGCCTCTAGAAGTCAAGGTGAGGTTAACTGAAATTAGGATCTGAGTATCTATATTGCGTTTATTGCATACATTTGAAATATTTATAATTGAGCTTGTTCTTGAAATGTGCTGCTGTAAACTTGAGATGGAAAATGGCTACTGGAAGGATAACTAATTTCTTTAGAAAGAAAAGGTAATTATTTTACAAACTTTAGCATAGACACTATTTTATAAAATAAAATAAACATGTTACGCGCCGTTTTGGGACCGGCACCGTTTTAAGACCGCACCGGGGCCGTTTTGGTACCGATGCTAGTCCCAAAATGGCATGGCCGTTTTGAGACGGCGCAGTGCCATTTTAAAACTACGGTTTAGTTTTAAGAAGCAAAATTAAAATAACATTTTACTATTTATTAAAGTTTATTCAAATTCCAGTGTCACACTATTACTCTTACAATAGCCAATTGCAGTTCATCATTAGAAAGCTAACAAGTCAGCAATTCAATGTCAATTTAATTGCAATTCACTACGATTACACACTTTGTTTTGGTCATCAATTTAATTACAATTACAACTCTATATCACAAATTCGCGTCAGATGTTAATTTAACAGAAAACATTATCTTAATTGCAATTTGACACCAAACAACTTAATTGCAGTTCATTATTAAAAAGCTAACAAGCCAAAAATTCAATGCCAATATGTTTTTAATTGCAATGTTTTGGTCCTTTAACAGTTATTGCAAAACCAATTCTCTTCTGTACGCATCTCATCGTAACTGGAACAAACACCATGATACCAGCTGTGACATCTGTCGCAGTTTATCCATTAAGCAAACCATCGTCCACCATTCTGCAAGTGCAGTGTACATTTATGTTTACTTTGGCTGGAACCCTGTTTTGTCTAAAACAAATTTTGCTTGGAAAACTTGAAATAAAAAAGTTCTGTAAACACTGTTTCAAATGTTATTTCGGATTGTTAAAGTTCAACTGACAATGGTCTTCTCCATTAGCCAGCGAGACGGCATATGCAGCAACAAAAACACTACAGCTGCTGGCATCTGGTTGTCTTTGAACATTCATCACGTGAACCTCAATTTGCCCGGCATCGGTGTGAAGGAAGTTTGCGATATCATGTTGATGTCGAGTTGAAAGATGTCCCATGCAAAGAGTCGTACACTCCGATATTGCCGTTCATCGTTCCAATGTTACTGACTGTTATCCAGTGATAGTTGTGCTTTTTCATGATCTGGGTGAATTCCATGGTTGGCGATTCCCAGATGCGGTTGGTTTGCTTACCCATCCATTGTGGGATGCCATTTGCGAATCATATCCGTCACGGTTTCCATGTGAAAATCAGACAGCCAGTCATTTGTCGAACGCAGAGTCTGTTGTTTAAAACAACAATTCAAAGAGACAAAATGTGAAAATCAGTCTGATGACAGTTTGCCCATACTCAGCGATGCGCTCTATCCCAACATAGCATGTATTTCGAAAATTGCTGCAGCGTTTCCGACTACTAGCTGTGAATGCGAACGGTCAGTCAGCCGATTACTCCTAATCAAAGCCTGCATGCGATCGACCATGCTATCTAAACGTCTGAATGGTTTAGCCTGATGTCAATGCATCGAAACAAAATTTCGCGCGTATTGCACGAGCGTATTGCACGAGAATATGAAAAACGACACATAAGACGTTTGGAACTGCCGAGGGTTTTCGACGATAAACTGGTGAATATCTACTGTAAAACACTATTAGTTACTTGTAATTAACACTTGACAAGTCTTTGACTTGGTCAAGGCTTATATGAATTTATGCGGGCAGCCGTTGGTGCTTTTTTTGTTGACAGTGAAATTCATTTTCTTGTCTCAGCATCTTCTCCGACACTACAGGCCCTAGGACCACAAAACTTGTACTTATGTAGAACTTGAGCTGAGGGTGTGCATCCCGCCTTTTTATCGTCCACGAATACGTTTTCATGCTTAAAACACAGCCGATTTTAGAATAAATTAAAAGTGTTGAATACAGCGCATTTAAAAGCAAAGTAACCGTTGAGCAAAACAACACAGCTTATGGGTGTTACGCGAGCTCTGCCTGCATACAGAAAAAACGCTAGTCCGTTTAATCAGTAAAGCCGTTGAGCAAACATAACCAAGCAGATGTACACGGTTTATAAACGGAATTCTGTGATCTTTGCTAATATATCAATGGCATGACAATTTCATTAGAAAAAACTTGCTCAAATAAATTTATTGACATACTAATAAGTCCAAAATATTACTATTATTTGAGAACGGGAGGGGAGGGAGGGGGGGGGAGGGTGGGGGCGTGTCCAGGTGGTTTCCGCGGGAGGGGGGGGGGGGGGGCGGGGACCTTTGGAGTCATTGAGGAGCGCATACCAAAATGGGTTTTGTTTTATGTTTGTCAAGTGTTGAAGATTTCGCTTGCGAAATACGGTTCTAGTTAAGTAATGAAATGGCGATGTAAACATTGTTAAAAATTTATTATGGGTTGCATCGTATAACTCGACATATCAGATAAATCGACATTTTGGTTCTGACCTCAGCCCCCTCCTTCTCCATTAGGAAGCGGTCTGGATCCGCACATACAAAGCAGTGCAGTACTGCGGTACTTATGAACACTACAACTGGTTATAGTGATCAATAGATTAGAGGCACACTAAAACATGTGTAATGTGCATACCACAAAAGGCGTCAACAAAGGAAATAAATAGAAAGAAATGGAATAATAAAGAAAGGGAACAACAACACTGAAATAACTATTCTGCAAATATGCTGAGGATATAGTAAGAGCATTTTCCTGTTACTTTTCTGACTTGTGCAGTAAATTCAAGAGAAGAATTTCTTGTGTTTTTTTTTTGTTGGGGGGGGGGGGCGACACACACCTATTGCCGAGTAGCACGTGCGGCAAGTCAAGACGATAGGCCGTGCTGGTCACTGAGTGGTTGTATCAACCACTCGTTGACGGGTACAATCGACCGTGACAGACAGATAGACGAACCGACGGACTACAAACAGACGGACTACATGACAGTTACAATTGACATTTACACACGCTTGTCCAACTGGGCCTAACTTTCAGATTTTTTTAACAGTGGAAAATGGTCGAATTAACAATTACAATACAGTAACAAAAGTTGAATATGTACGGAGTATATTAATTAAGTTATGCACAGGACGTTGGTTTGGTAATTTGTTTGAAAATAAAAATAAAATATTACTAGGTACTAAGGCGTAATTAGATAATTTGATCATAATTATAACTGGAATTTATAGTTTGTTGAGTGTTACAACTGGATAATTTGTTCAGTATTATAACTGGAATTGATAATTTGTTGAGTATTATAAATCTTTTCTCGAATAATCTGTAGTGTAAGTTGCAGTTTAAATGATCAGTATTGTGACTTTCAGATAAAATAATCAGAATTATGCCTTAAAATAATTTTGTATTTTGTTACAAAATAAAAAGAATATATCTTATTTTTTTTTTAAAAGTTATGAAAAAATAAAGTGTATAAAAATCGGGTCCGGGTTCCGGGCCTCAGGCCCACGGGTCCTAAAATTTTGGACCTGTTCCAATCCTATTTTCCATAAACTGGAAGCAGGTACCTAACATCATTTTATGTCTGTGAGTTGTCTTCTTATTACAGGTGTTGTTACCATGGCAACGGCGGCGGAGGATCAGGAAGAACGCCGCGTCTCTTGTCCAGTTTGCTTTGAGCCATTTTCGAAACCCAAATCACTGAAATGCGGCCATCTTCTATGCACGCCATGTATAGAACAAATGCTGGAGAGAAACAAAGACGACCTTATACAGTGCTCCATCTGTCGGCGAGTGTCGGAGACGCGAGATCTTCGTCGAGATTTCACAATGGAGGAAAATGTACAGCAATATCTCCATACAAAGGAAAATATAATTGCCCACGAAGATCCAATTGTGAAACCCAGTCAAGAACCTCCTTTTAAATGTGAAATTTGCCTGAAAAAACAAATTCAGTCAAAATGTAAAGACTGCAACCAGCTTTTATGCGAAGATTGCACAGTAAACCATTCGAGGATAAGGGCTACAAAGAAGCACAGAATCGTTACTTTGAACGAAGCCAAGAAACCAGTGATAAGGTGTATCCAACAACTGATCTCTCAATGCCAAGAGCGGCGCCAGATAACCGAGGATCAACTGGCAAGAATCCAGACGTCAAAAGCCGATATTGAGCAGCAAGCGAAGGAGGCAGACGACACACTGACGGCCATATCGGCTAGCGTCGTGAGCCGATGCAACGAACTCTCGTCCGTGGTGCGTCAACGAAAAGACAAGGAGATATCAAGATTATCGGAGCTAAACAAAGGACTGGTGCAACTGAAAGCTGACATATACGATCGCGAATCCATTCTAGAAGAGATAATGGTGCGGGATGACGCAATGACACTACTAATGCCGGGATTCCTCGAAGAACTAACCACTGAAGCAACAGGAAATGACTCACATTTCACTACGATGATTGAAAACGCATCATCTTCGCAATCAATATTTAAAATCGTAGTGGAAAACTGCACAGAATTAAAACGATCTACGAAGCAACTTCGCATCACTCCTGTCCGAAAGCCAGTCGCAGCGAAAGTGAGCAGTCGAGAAGTCCCTGCTCCAGAAAGCGACGAACGTCACGGAACCAGTTCTGAGACAACTAAAACCAACGGTAACAGTCTTTCGCTTACAACCTACACCGAGAAGCCGATGCGAAAATCACTAGATTCTACGCTAAAATACGGCTGCGTTGGTATTAATTCAATAAATAACCACCTGTGGATACAAGAAGCCACTGAACCTCGGTCTCTTTGGATATATAACACTGAAGGTAAACGCGTGAAGCGCATCACTGTACACCAACAAGAAATTAAACATCGTAAGGTCAATGAGTTCGCCAAAAACTTCACCAAAGTGAATCCGAATGCGATTTCGATAAAATTCTGTATTGAAACAGCACAGAGCCACGTGATAACAGCGGCCGGTGAAGCAGGACTTCTGCACATATCTGCCGACGACGGATGTATCTTAAACACGCTGGCGACTGGCAACTACGTGCACGTGACTTGTCACGGTGATACAGTGTACGGACGGGAAGACTGTAAAAAGAATAATTTCTGGATAACTCAGCACAGATACAACCCAAACACACGTGACTGGTCCATGACGAAGCGCATCCGAATCAAACACGGCAAGAGACTGAGCTTGAAATTCGCAGCGACACCTACCGGGCTATTCTTCACTCACGGCGATGACGTCCTACAGTTCAGTCACGAAGGTAAACACGTGAGTACGTACGCTACGAGAGAAACCTGTGGCTTTATGAGCGGCGAGGCAGGGGACATCACCGCCACTGACGCGCATGGCAATCTGCTTATTTTACGAAAAAACCCCATGAACCCCCAAATCCTGGTCATGGACTCAGGCTACCAGTGCCGTGAAGTGCGAATCGATTACACAGTGGATGAACTCTGGGACGGTGCTGTAGATAAAGACAGCAACCTGTGGCTAATGGTGGGGAAAGGACGCCAGTTCCACTTGGTCAAATTCGCCGTATAACTGATTTCAGTACCACAAATGACACACATCAAAAGAGTAATCCCATATCTATACTAGCCGATCAACCCACGATATAAACCTTGTTGACAACTCGCAGCGACTGAAATATTAGACATTGCATTCACTCAAATCTGCAGCGAATAAAAAAAGTCATAAGAAAAGTTCCAGTAGAGACTTCGGATTGAAATATATCTCAGGAAAGACAGTAGCAATAAAACCGATTGAAATAAGTCGGCTTCATGGGTAATATAAATGGATTTGTTAGTTAAAACGTGCTTTAGGTCTTTTTTTTTCTCATGAAATTACAGTGCACTACGACCTGTTATGCGCATCTACTGATTATAATGTGCTGTTTGTAGTGGACATGAGTCCAGAAAAGAAGCGTTTCCGCTTGTATAATACTCGTATAAAATCAAGAAATAGCATTTAAATTTTACCAGGGAGTTATTTAAGGACATTTTTTGATAGCTATCGAGTGTGTGTTGCGTGCATGGCGTCTATGGGTGATCATCAACGAGCCACAGTGGCATGTTTGCATTATGTTAATTTCTTTAAGCATTTCAAAGGTGCAACCATACTACACGAAAAGGAATGGGAAAGTCAATACAGCTTTACTCTGACGCAGCAAAGTCATTAGGATTCGCAGTGATATTCGCAGACCAGTGGTGTGCTGAGGCTTGGTCGGGGTCGGGGGTATGGGCCCTCAGGTGGCGGCGCGATTTACCTTGTAAACCTCCGTGGCGTATTTGCCACCGCCTTAGTGTCGAGAATAAATTATTTCGCATAATATAATGATGCTGTAGTTTATTACATTGTAATCTTGATTGAGGACGGTATCTGTATATAAGAATAAAATCGTCAAGCACTAGACTTGACAAAACCGTATGTTTTTATATCCAGTCCTTGACCGACAGAGATAACAAAAACTAGATTGGCCAGGGTTTTTGTTAAAACAAAAACGGATATGTCTCCCCCGCCCCCAATCAGTCACGTGGAAAACATCGCCAAAAATACGTTTTTACAGAAAATGAAGAAAAACTTCGCAGTAAACATTTGCACTATATATGGGTTCTTCTTGCCATGTTTCAGCCTAATCCAACAAACTGTTTCGGAGACATCGCAACAATTATGGCCAAAAAAGTTAAAGATCAAAAATTGCAAAATTCGCCAAAAATACATTTTCAACGGAAATGAAGAAAAACTTCGCAGTAAACATTTACAAGTTTTGCGAGTTCTTCCTGCCAAGTTTCAGCCTAATCCAACAAAAAGTTTCGGAGATATCGCAGCAATGTGGCCAAAAAAGTTAAAATTAAAAAATTAAAAAAAATCGCCAAAAAAACATTTTCAACGGAAATGAAAAGAAACTTCGCAATAAACATTTGCACTATATGTGTGTTCTTCTTGCCAAGTTTCAGCCTAATCCAACAAACCGTTTCGGAGATATCGCAACAAAATGGCCAAAAAAAGTTGAAAATCAAAAATTTAAAAATTCGCCAAAAATATATTTTCGGCGGAAATGAAGTAAAACTTCACAGTAAACATTTGCACTATATGTGTGTTGTTCTTGCCACGTTTCAGCCTAATCTAACAAACTGTTTTGGAGATATAGCCTGCCAAAGTGAAAAAAATGCACGAAAACCTCCCCGATGTTAAAAAATTTGCCAAAAATAGAATTTTTGAGGAAACGAAAAAAAATACCACGGGCATCATCTAGACATATACCCCAATATGTATGTATGTTTTGAGAAAAATCGACTCATTACTTCCATAAGACCTCTCTGCGGACAGACGGACGGCAAGACGGACGGACAGACGGCTCGACGGACACACCAAATGCTATATATGTCTCCCTTAGGGGGAGACATATAAATAGCTGTTAAGAGGAAGCGTCGTGTTTCATCGTGTTTGTGTGTTACATCTTCGGATGTTTTAAGTCCTGAGTTCTTCTACATCAAGTTGCTACATTAGAACTTCGTTATGAAGACATGACTGGGACCGGGAAAATATGCGGCTATAACCGATAGTTGGACACAGCGAAAGCTGCACATGGTTTATGATAACTATGTCGTGAAAAGCTGCGTGTTTTTACGCCGAAATTCTACCTCATATACCTAATGCGGCCAGGTCATATATTTTATGACTTTTCAAGGTTTAGGCGGAAAACCAGAGTTTACTGTCACTCACTTTTGTTTCTTTTATTTTGTTATCTCTTACTTCTTTTGCAATTTAATTTCGTTGGGGGCATTTTCTCATATAATTCAACGCAGGAATAAGGTATACAATAACTGTGCCATATCCACTTCACCCCTATCCAATATTTCAGTGTACTGCAGAGGAAGGCAGGCCATATCTGTTTAATTTTTGCTGGTACAATAAGATGACAAACTGAAAAGGTATGTAGTTATTTTATTTAAAAAAAAACTACCAACCTGATTCGTCGCATCTTTCCCACTTTTGAACAAGTTTGAAATGTCTGCCAATGAAAAATCGGGAAAAACTTCGGCAAGTTCCTGCTCGTTCTCAATGCGCATGATCCAGGCGATGTTTCCGGTGGGCCGGCGGATGTGGACTTCCGCCCAGTGAGTGCACCAGCAGTTACACAGGCTAGTGCTGAAAATGCTCGTATCGCTGTCCTTGGCACGTAGGCCTGAAATGAATGGAAATCCACTGGAGAAACCGGGTCTCTCAGTGACATACGAAACAGTTCACAATAATCTGGCAGATTCTCGTCAACAACAACTCGTATAGGAATGTTCGGATAAGGAAAGTAAGTCATAACAAACGACCAGAAACCGCAATAATATTGTGGGGGTCTCTGATCAGGGTCCCATTAGCTGTATCGTATCTTTGATTTCAGATTTCAAAGGAATGAAACTTTATAAATTAATATTTTATATTTTTCTACTTCATGGGAGGAGCAGATGGTGATCGGTGGGGAAGGGGGGGGGGGCATGGGTTTAATGACATGGATGACACTTACTGAGTAACACATTGTCAACTGCTTGTATTTTATCGGTACGGGTTTCTAGCGGGGCACCGTGGCGTCTTAAGTCTTCAGTACTATCTAGGCCTTCACTCGGTATCCTGGGCAACGGGCCATGCTGTGACGTCACGTCCAAATCGTCACGCCTGCCAAAAATGCTAACTAAAATTCCATCAAGCCATTTTATTTTATTTTTTTTTTTTACTTTTTTGCTTCTAAACTTTAAACATTTAGTTAAATTAACTCTCCCTCTTCAACTGAAACCTATTTCAAGTACTTGGAATCACGACAAGGTTCTGAAATGTGGGTTTGTTATGGCTAAGACTGCTCGTTCCAATTTCTCCACAGTTTTGTTGAATTCATTCGAACATAGTGTACCTGTCCGTAATTTGCGTTCTAGTGAAAGAAATGTGTTACAACATTGCAGAACAAAACGACAGTTTGGTAAACGATCGTTTAAATACATTAGTCCCACTTTGTGGAACGCACTACCTGACAATATTAAAGATTCATTGTCCGTTTTGGAATTTAAGAAAAAACTTAAAACTTATTTGTTTCGAAAAGCCTATGGTTAAATATGACATGGTGTTATTTTAGTATATATCGATTTTTATATGTGACTACATTAGTGAGTATGTTGTTAGCGCTTAGTGATTATTATCAAATAAAAACCGTGTATAATAATAATAATAATAGTACTTATACAGACAAATGCACACACACGTACCTGCGTAGTAACATATCATCCTGGCTTGATCGCTTCAGAGAAACCGTTTCGGAACTGGTCTTCACGGCGGCAGATTTATGCCGTCGTCGGCCTTTCACTTCCGGTTCCGGTTCCTTCCTCTGCTGCGCAGCCGCAGCCCTGGCTGTGTGTAAGCACTTCTCGCACAGGCCCGCTTTAGTGACCTTAGCGCCGCCGCTTGTTGTCACGGTGACTATTCTGTTGCCAAGCAACCACGACTGACTCTGGCCACCATTGAGCAAAAAGTCAGTAGCAGGTGATCTAAAAGTGAAACCAACGGGAGAACGGTAATCAGTGACGTATGCCAAAGCTCAAACAAGACCTCATAAATCAAAGCCTAAATCGGGAATCATAGAGCAGGTGAAAAATATGAAGTTCTATAAAACAGAAATTTCAATGCAATGATACTTTCTTTTTTAGAATAAAAAGAACCATCAAGATGTGTCTGCGTTGTAACAGAAAGGTACATGTAATTACACACCAGGTTTAAATTACACGGGCACTTTTTTTTAGATTAGGAACTTCAAGAAGACAGTTCCTTAAAGGAATGGCCGAAAGACTAACCAACTGCATTCGCTTAGCTGATTCAACTGGAGTCAGATTCGAACCCGGGACCTTGGAATTACCACACAAAAGCTCTACCCAAATGAGCTAACCGTCATCCCTAAAGAAGATACATTGCCCCAGACGATTTGAACGATATTTGCTGTTTCAAAACAGCGCCATGTTGTCATAGCAAACGTCACCTTTTAGGCAAGCTCGAGAAGGTTGAAAACGTGAAAGTAGCCAGCATGTCGACACAGGTTTCAGTCAGCTCTCTGTGAAAGCCCGACATGTGTTCCTCGGGCATGAGTCCGGCGGGCGGGCTCGTGTGCGCATGCGCACCGTTGCGGGCCTGAAGCGCCGCCTGCGCTGCCACGCGGTTACGACTAGAATCAAACAATACGAAGACGACTGTTTGCTTTGATCTCCCCCACACGCAGCAATCTCAGAACAGTGGTAAAAGGTGTGCATCTCATAACTACGCAAATTACATATGCTTGCTATTTTTCTTGCAGTTTGGCCTTTTAATACTTATACACTGATGTTTACAGCTATTAAAAAAAATTAAGTAATATTGAATTTGAGACGTAATGTTAACTAATAATTATAATGTCAAACCACAGGACTTAAATCCATTTCAGCTATAACATCTTTAAGTGTCTTAAGATTTTTTTAGTTTATCATTCACAGACATACTCCACGATTTGAGCATTCCTGAAAAAAAAACATTATTTTTCGAAGGAAAGATTGAATTTACATCAAACGGCACTATGCACGCAGACCAGTGGTTGAGATGACAGTATACTTCTATTACTTTTGGTTCTTCTTTGAGAAACGAATCATAAATTGGCTTTACAAGACATTTTTACACATGGTGATTAAAGGTCAAATATTATTCTTCATAATCTAGAATGAATTACGTACTTGTTAACACATTACAAATAAAGTAATCAATAGCAAAAAATTAAATAAAATAAAAAAAATCCATCGGCTGCGCAATTCATATATTTAGTGAATCATTGTTTTTCTTCCCCCGAGCATGCAGAAAATAACATTCTATTATGACGTCACGTCTACACATTTATTTTAATATTTCACCACCAGAAAAGTGCCACAACGACAAGGGGCGATAAGTATCCAAAGGATATGGTGGCCCAATGGTCCGATGCCATCTCAAACTGGCTCGGGCCATATCAGATTTTGATAAAGCCTGTGAACGGATTTTGATGAAACTCGGATTTGGGTGTTCATACAGATGGTCCCTCGCGTCATTCAAGGCCAACGCTGGACTTTGAGCTTCTACTTTCAACAATGTCGTATTTGTTGGTGTGCGTCTCATGATGCACCACAGCATAGGAACTTATTGTGATAAAATGTGGGTGTATTTATCGATAACCTATCGGCTGATAGCTTTTGGTGACCTGTCATGACTTCTCGAGAACACTGCTGCAGTACAAGTGTAATTCAAGTAGAGTCTGTCGGTTATTGATTAATTAATATTGCAATTTTTTTAAGTTATTTATTAATTAATCTTTTTCGGGTCATCTCAACTCTAATTGAGATATGCTTGTAGGCCAAATTTAGCAAGACCTTGCGTAAAAATAGTACACGAATCAAAAAGGATTTTTTTTAATAATTGATTCCGCAGGATAATGATTCAAATCAATCATTACTTTCAAAAAGAGTGTATATATATATATACATACATATATATATATATATATATATATATATATATATATATATATATATATATATATATATATATATATATATATATATATATCATTAGGTTTTCGAATACTCGCACGCGTAAACAGTCAGACAAGTAAAACATGCTATCCCGATACTTCATCTAACGACAACTGATCTAACGACAAATGATCGAAATATAAACAAAATTAAATTTATATAAATCCTATCTTTAGTTTTCTTTAAAACTAGAGCAATAACACTGAAACATAACAATTTTGTATTTAAGATTGTGAAATCAACTTTTCAACAGGGATATCAAAGAACCTTTTGAAGAAATTTAAGGGTCAACTTTTCCCGAGTTCTTTCAATACATATCCACACACACAGCAAGCTCACGGAAGATATTCCCGGAAGCCCCGGTTAAAAGCCAAGAGCTGCCTTACTTCTCGGGAATTACAGGGATTGTAATCCCTAGAGTTATCTTCTGCAGAGTTCGTTCAAGGTCCCTCTACACGGAGCAAGTACAGATATTATTGCTCCGATCAAATGTAAATATTTTCCATTTCTTTTAATGTCAAGGGCTTAACTTTAGTAACGTTCGCACTTACTGGGTGAGTAACCCTTGAGCTTAAACAACAATTTTTTTTAGAATTTAGACTGGTTATCGTACACTGCCAATTACAATCAATCGACGATAGACCAACCGTCGCTGGACCAATTGTCGTGGATTAAAAAAACGTCAACCTGGGGTGAAACAGCATGGCCAGAAAACAGACTGCATATATAAATAGATGTAGTGTTCTTAAACGCGATTCCATTTCAGATTTCAATAGTATTAGTTACCACACTCATTACACATCACACGTTTCATCCTAATGAACGCATCATACACCACTGTACAAAGGTTTGGGTGTCATTTCCTACTACAAGGCAAGTAAAATGTCAAGAAAGCTTTTCTTGCGGCGTACATGTTAACATGCTCTGGCACAGAAACAGTAAGATAACAGCACGTAAAGCTTCCTCCCTACCCACCTTTACCTGAATTAAATATTTAAAAAATATATACATGTGAAAAGTTTTCTCGAAATCTACGCTAACATTAGAAATGATTGCATGTACATTTTTGACTTAACACGCTAAGTAAAACAGGCAGTTGCGACTACATATGTTTATATTTTGTTTTTATCTATTTTTACATTATTTTTATAAATTTTTCAACTGCCATCGCGTCCTAAAATACACTGCACAGTTTTAGTCAAAAACACCCTTTGCCACGTAAACACAAAAAGTAAGTACATAACAATGATGATCACACAAATAGTCACGTGACACACACTGATGGTGACCTGACACGCAGTTACCCTTTTGATTGGTCGGATTCCTCTACAGGCGGCTGGGAGCTTGTCAAGGGAGAAACAAAAGAGCAAGATAAAGGAAACACAATATTGAAACATTCGGTAAGTACGGATAAAATGGCGATATTGTGTTACTTCCGGCCGCATTTCCACTCTTTGTTCACGATGTCTCATAACAGTATTTCCCCCTAAACCTGTGAAGCAAAATAAAGTCACTGACTAAAGAGCTAGCTGTTTACAAGTTGCCTGACACTGCAAGTCGATTTGTAAACTGCCCCGATTTCACAGCTTGCCTTACCATGGATCAGTCAAAACGACTGCCCCTTCCCCCCTCCCCCACCATTTGCACACCGGACCAAAATGCCCCCATTTTTTCAGGATAGACTAAAAGGCTACGCATTGGTACTACTAGCAGAAAATTAGTCCTGGGCGGTTTAGTCCATTCCCCATCAGTGTGGCAAAAGTTTTATGGCGTCACTATGCCTCCATATGCGCACTTGTATATAAAGTGTATGAACCCATGACGTGTGTGCCATACGTCGTGAAATGGACCGTTTATATGTATGTCAGGTAGACATATATTTGGGATTTTAACCAGAGAAGCCACATGTAAACAGATACGATATATCGAAAATGCACATGCCTGTTACTGGAGTTTTTAATCTATCCTATATACTAGGTTAACGCCAATTTTGGCTCATTCACGACTTGTCAGATAAATTACAGCCCTAGTGAGAAAAAGGAAATCCAACACACAGTATAAACCCGCTCTTATACACAGTTAAAACCCCAACCCTTTACGGCGAATATGTTGATTCCCCCTTATTTCGCACCATTCTAGTGTCCACCATTAATAGTTTATCTCTTCTCCTTCCGCAAATTCAGCTCAGTGCCTGGATCCTCTCATCGCCCCCCCTCCCCCGAACGCCCATATCTATTTCAAGGACTGATGACTCCTTCGGAAAACTCAAGATAACAGGCAAACTGACAAACAGGAGGTTCGGAGACAATTTCCTCAAGGGCACAACCGAAAACAATATGTCACTTTTCTCCTATAACATATCAACTTCTTACGCGCATTTCAAGTAAAAATACATGTACAGAATACAGGTATATACATGAATATACACACGAGATTATATAAATAGTGCATGTACGGAATGAACCATTTCCATGTCCAGATCTGTATCCCCCTCCTGCCACACTCACACTACAGATGACGTACACTACTCAAAAGACTTAAAAGTATCAAACTTTCGAAGCATTTTAATATATTTTTGGTTCAGCTTAGACCATTGCTTCAGGTATTGTTTTTAGAAAAACCGAATTTTAGAAAATGTGTGAAGGCCTGAATGGCCAATACTTGTAATTCCTGGCGCGCCAAAATCGCCAATGTACTGCCCCTGTACTGGAAATGGACTTGCGCCTAGCTACCAGGATACATTTGAGTGATGAGACTGTTAGGAATAGACTACATGAAGCCGCTTGCGATTCCATAGACCCGCACGAGCGCCAGTATTGACCAGGCAACATTGTGTAGATCGGCCACAATTTGCACGAAATCACCAAAAATTGGGAGCTTCATAATTGCAGGAATGTTTTGTTCATGGACGCGAGTACGTTTCACGTATCGACAAACGATAGGCGCATTGTAACATTGTGGCATACGACCGATATGGTAGCGGATCCGTCATGGTACGGACAGACATTTGTACTGACGGGCGCACAGTTACATGTAGTGCCCAATGGGCGAGTCAACGTACTGGCATTATCGGAATAATGTTCTAGAACCGATTGTGAGGCCAATTCCTAGCGCAGTAGATGAAAACTTTATTCTAATGCATGATAACGCTCGATCCACACCGCCAGGCTGTATCTGAATGATGAAAGAATCGCAGTTATGAATTGGTCTTCGCAACCCCCCACCCCCATCCCCGATCTCAATCCGATTGAACATTTATGGGACATGTTACACAGGCGAGTTTCGAGATAAACCAATCCACCAAGAGCTGGCAAATCGTCTCACACGGGAAAGGCAGCAAATCCTACAGCACGATGCGAGACAACTGTTCCTGAGCATGCCTTGGCACGGCACTGAATGCATTCGAGCTCGTGAAGGTCATACCTCTTACTGATAGACCTTAAACCGAGTGAAAACTGAGTTTTGCAAGAGCTCCATTTTAACTTTTAAATGAAATGTACTGTTAAGTTTATCTTAAACCAAGTGAAAATTGACTTTTGCAAGAGCTCTATTTTAACTTTTAAATGAAATGTACTGTTAAGTTTATCTCAATAAAATGTTGCTTAGATAATGGGAAAGTTGTGGGTTTTTTATGTGAGATGTTCAGGTGCATCTTTTCTTTTTCGTAGAAATTCCAATGTAGAGAAAAATAAATGCCCGTCAAATGTTTGACCCTTTAATTGTTTTGAGTAGCGTAGTGGCGACGGTTATCAGATGCATATGTTACATATCTGTATGTAACATATTCCACCCAATACCCCGGCTTCTCTGGCTTGCTCCCGCCCAGCAAACAACATGTGTTTTTAGATCAAGACTCATAGCGTGTTTTGTGAATAATATGTAAAGTAAACATCGCTAAACCGACACCACTGCGACTCGGGCCAAAGTGTGACCTCCAGAAACGGGGAAGCCGCTCTGACTTACGAAGAACAGAAATAAACAAGTATAGAACTTCCTATCACTATGATGTGTGATGTTGAGTGAAATCTGAGAAGACTAATAATATTTTTCGCAAGTTCAGCTGAATCACCACGCGGGTCCGACCCTAAGGCTAACATAGTTTGATGAGCTGACGTGACAGGGTGTAATCAATTAGCTACGCTTATCGTTGTCGGTTTGAGCGGAGTTTACAGGAACCATTTCTTTTCGATCGCGATCTAAACACAAACTGCGTGCACTATAAACCTGCCGACGCGAAACAATTGCTGAAAAAATGCATAGGCAAATACTTACAGCTGTACACGTGTGTGCACACAACTGTACGCGTGTAGATATACACAGACATACATGTGTAGATATACAAAGCCGTTCACGTGAGGATATAAACAGACCTACACGTGTGGATACACACAGAGGTACATGTGTAAATATACACAGCTGTACACGGGTCTCTGGACAACTCGGCACCTGTCAAACTCGGCACCTACAAAGTCGGCACTTTTTGGATAACTCGGCACCTAAAATTTTGGACAACTCGGCACCTCATTTTCAGACTCGGCACTTTTGTTTTTTTTTATTATTTTTAATTTTTTTTATTTTTACAGGCTTAATGCTTCAACAACAGTTTATTTTTTATTAAAGTGGCTCATTTTTATACTTTTTCTTTTTAGATTTATTCCTTATGGCTTGAGTTTATTCCTTAAGTGTTTCATCTCACAATTCCAGAGCACTCTGGACACCACAATTCATTGCAATCACCATGAAAGGGGGCCGTTTGTGTACTCTGAAACCTTTTATGTATTTATGATTATTTTGTTCCCTGTGATTTTGCGCTCAAAGAGCCTTTCATTTGACATCGCTCACTATTGCTGAGAACTCTGGACACCACAATTAACTTCAATCGCTAGAGCAAAGAGCCTTTCATGTCAGGGTACTCTGAAACCTCTTATGTATTTATTATTGTTTTGTTCCCTGTTATTTTGCAACCATAGGTTGGATTGCACTTGCTAATTGCAGTTGTTGTGATCAATTTTTCGGAGTATCATAAATTGCAATTAGTACCACAGAGCGGAAGCAGGGAGCACTGTATTACTTTAATAGCAATTATGAAACAATACCTATGCGAATTGCGTGGTTGCTTTAATTTTATTTGCCCAAGGAGGCGCCTAACTCAACAGTCACCTCGTTCTGATCTCTCTCGAAGATTGAATATAAAATTGAAATCAAATCACCCCACAAATTAAATCAAAAAGGAAACGGATCATAAACAAAGAGCAGGAAATAAACAAAACGCAGGAATTCCACCAGGCAAACAGAGGTAACTTTTACATTTTGGTGTCATGGTACAATTATACAGTTGAGTACACACAGTGATGTCAAATGAAAGGGTCTTTGAGGGAGCAAAACATTAATAAATACATAAATAATAATAATAATAATAATAAATAAACACACAAAAGGCCCCTTTTCATGGTGATTGCAATGAATTGTGGTGTCCAGAGTGCTCTGGAATTGTGAGATGAAACACTTAAGGAATAAACTCAAGCCATAAGGAATAAATCTAAAAAGAAAAAGTATAAAAATGAGCCACTTTAATAAAAAATTAACTGTTGTTGAAGCATTAAGACTATAAAAATTAAAAAAAAATTAGGTGCCGAGTTGTCCAAAAAGTGCCGAGTTTGAAAATGAGGTGCCGACTTTGTAGGTGCCGAGTTTGACAGGTGCCGAGATGTCCAGTCCCCTGTACACGTGTAGATCTACCCAGATGTAAAAGTCAAGATATACAAGTGTAGATGTACCCAGCCGTACACTGGTAGATATTCTCTAACCTACACGTGTACACATACCCAGACGTACACCTATAGATACACACAGCCGTACATGTGTAGATATACACAGCAGTACACGTGTAGATATACACAGACAGAAAAAATCTGTTGTTCAAAATTGGCATTCATTTATTCATTTACATTTTTTTCGATTTCAAAACTTTAATTATTTTTTTTCATTATAGCGCGAATTTGGACAAATTTTGACCCTTGTGACAGCAGTGAGTGATCGAATGCGCGATCGACAGAAAAGAAATTGAACCCTTCTTAATTATTTTTCCTGCAAATAAGAATCTTGGAACCAGGCCAACATGTGTAGATATGAATACTCAGCTCTCGGCGAAACAAACCTCACAATGCGGCTCTTACGTCTGACATCCGGAAGCGACCGTCTAATATAACAGGTCATTAAATTAGTACTCCCGGACATTGCTACTCTTAAAAGATTCCCAATAAGTACATCTCGCTCCCCTGCATCCCCGAACCATCTGCATATAGGGATATCATTTAACCCCCCTAAGAAGTCACCAAAAAAAATGAGAGAAGAAAATAAAGAAATTTCAAGAATTACTGAATTCATATGTAAGGACGTTAAATTGGAGAATCATTAGCATTTGATTAAATCCAATTAAGTGCACACAAAATTGCATTGCAGTGAGACAACGCATTGAATAAAATAAGTTACACAAAGCGGTTTAATCTACATGCTTACATTTTAATGATTTTACTGCATGTGAGCGAAAATAAGAGCATTTAAACAACATAACTAACAAAATAGCAGTTAGGTAATTACAGACAAAAAATATCCTTTAGAAAACTGAGAAAGAGGTAAAAATGCACATGATGCTTTGGCTGATGCTCACGTGACCACATGGAAAGCAACAAGGACATGAATCAAGTTAAATCGCATCGTATCAAGCTTCGAGAGAGAGAGAGAAAAACAAAATAAATCGAACGATTTAAGTCACTAATTAAACAAAAATTGAAATTACATTAAAGCGAATTACAGATACAAATATACAGCTCTACATCTCTAACAACTAAACTTTTTAAAGCAAGGTCTCTCAATTTTTGTCTTTCAGTAAAATGTTTGAAAAAAGTCATCGTTACCTTCTCATCGCTTCGTCGTTTAAGCTCTGTGTGCGACTTCTGTCAGAAGAATCTTGATTCTGTCTCGCTCTGGCTCTCGCCGTCTCGTCAAACTGCCTTAGTACATTTGCTCTTAAACCCTAGAATAACATTGCAACCATTTTATTTTTGTTTTAAAGTATATTATTTTAAAAATGCAAAAGTACATAACAAAAGTTATAGGCTTTTTTTTAAGCGATCGGCTAAAAAAGTTAAAACCTTATTTTTTTTTAAATATGTAACATCACAGAAACTGTGCATCTCGATATTTAGATTTTTCGGCCGCCTTAGAAATGCTTATCCTAAAGTGTTTCAAAACAATTTAATCGTCAAGATACGAACAGCATATAAAGTTACTACGTCAGAGGCACGAAACAGACCAACACTTATTTTTTTCTTCTTTTTTATTATTATCATTATTATTGTTTTTATTATTATTATTTTTTTTTTGAGGCGGTTGTTTTATACTATGACCTTTACCTTGACAATGAAGCCGACAAAGTCTTTGCGAAATGAGATTCGACATTTGAGGAACCACATGGCGATCACGTGATAGGCCAGCGACACCGTGTAGTGCGTGTACCTGAAATCACGTGACACCACACCACCAATGACATTACAAATCTCATTTACCTTTTCTTATTTCCAAATTCACAATGGTCAACTGACATCTGAAATGGTGTTTAATGGAAATAATCACGGTGTACCTGCTGACAGGTTATCACTATTAAAGAAAATGACGTAATACTTTCCAATAGACAGTTATGCAATAACAGTTTTGCTTCAGATGCCATTCTTATTACAATATTCGCCCTGCGGCCACCCAGTGTACACGATTCTTGCAAAACACCCATGTATCACTGTAAATGTTTAGAAAGACTTTAATTTTACCTCGACCCTCTAATCCCCATTTGTTCCCTTTTATTTATTTACTTTATTTAATTTGTTTTTATTATTATTTATTTAGTGGCGCGTGGTGGAGGATTTGGCTGAGGGCTGGGGGGAGGGGGGGGGGGGGAGCTGGGGTGGCGTTGGCTGGTACTGGTCACTCACTTGCAAGGGTTGGTGTAGGGCAGCGCGATGGCAAAGATGCTCATATACTGGTCTTCCACAAAATTAGCGTAGAGCTCCGGTAAGTGCAGCAAACCTGTAAAAACGCCACCCCTTATATTTCACCAACTGTACGTCTGTTCTGTTATTTATTTTCTAATCTTCTTGGTTATTTATTTTCCCCTCATTTTCCACCTATTTTCCACCCATTTTCACTTCTTTGGTTTCAATCACACAAACAAAAATCTCGTGTACACTTACATACCAAGAAGCTATTAACCAAACTTAAATGAACAATAGAACTTACACTAAATATATTTGGTCCAAAAAGAGATTATAAATAAATATTTTTGTCAGTCTTTGATGAACTTTTTTCAACTTCGTACCTATATGCGTTTTTTTTATCGTTTCCACACACACAGATCATATCCCAGTTTAAGCCAGAAACGGATTAATCACGTCTCCCGAACTATTTACTGGACAGGAACTCGATGGGCGGGATGGGCACAAATGGACCAATCACAGCACCCGTACCACTTACAGTGTTGCCACGCCCTTTTAAGCTAAAAGCAGGACGCTGTCCTGCCAAAAGCAGGACGATTTTTTCAAAAAAGCAGGACAAAAGCAGGACGCAATATTTTAGTTTAAAAAGTGACTTAACTCGATATAACCACGTATGGGCAGTGCCAGAACATGAAGGAAAACTGCATTTAATTCTGGAGTTCAAAAATTAAAACTTTACTTACAATTTTCATAACGACTGGAATGCAATGGTCAAAAATAGTAAAAATCGCTAACCATAAAAATTTCTTTGGTTTTTCGCCAAAAAATTCCCCGATTTTTTGCCAATCACTAACCATGCATAGCCAGTTAGGTAATATTGATTATTACCGTTACTATTTTCCTGGAGACCAACAAGATTTTACCGAAAATTTGTTGGGTTTTCGGCAATTTTTGGCGAATCGCCAAAATAAGTAATAGCCAGATAGGTGGTAACGCTTCCTACCTTCATCTAAAATTTCAAGACAGTATGATTCTTTTCCAGCAGTTAGTTAAGATTTTAATGAAAAAATTTGTTTTTTTTTGGTAGAACTTTCCCCAATTTTTTACCAATCACCAAAAAAAAAAAAAAAAAAAAAGGTAACAGCCAGATACGCAGAAACGCTTGCTATTCTCATTTAAAATTTCAAGACAGTAAGATTACTTTCCTAGAAATAGTTAAGATTTTAAGACAAAATTTCGTTTTTCACCAATATTTTTACCAATTTTTGCCAAATCGCCAAAAAAGGTACAGCCAGGTAGTTGGTAACTCCTGCGACCCTACTTAAAAGCTCAAGACAGTAAGATTGTTTTCCAGCCGTTAGTTAAGATTTTACTTATATTTTTGGTGTTTCGCCAAAATTTTACCAATGTTTGGTGAATCACCAATAAAAGTAACTCCTGCTACCTTCACTTTAAATTCCAACACAGCAAGACTATTTTTCAGCAGTTAGTTAAGATTTTACTAAATTTTTGCTGCTTTTCGCCACAAGCTTCGCAAATTTTTGGTCAATCACCAAGAAAGTAATAGCCAGGTAGGCAGTACCTCTGGCTACCTTCACTTTAAATGTCAACACAGTAAGACTATTTTCCAGCAGGTAGTTAAGATTTTACTGTATTTTTTTTTTTCGCCAAAATATGCACCAATTTTTGGCCACTCATCAAAAAAGTAATAGCCAGGTAGGTAGTAACGCCTGGTACCTTCACTTAAAATTTCAAGACAGTAAGATTACTTTAGCGGAAATAATTAAGGCGGTACGAAAATATTCGCCAATATTTTTGACAATTTCGGCGAATCGCTAAAAAAGTTACAGTCAGGTAGGTGGTAACTCCAGAAAAATTGTGAAGATGACAGTATTTTGAAAATAAATAAAAAAGTAAAGAAATTTCAATTTCAATGAATTTACTAATATTCAACGACATTATGTGTTACACGGGGGATCCTGCCTCACTGAAGCTCTAGTTTCGTCGGTGACAACAAATCAAAGCGCGAATTCAAGTCGGTTAGATCAGGGATTTTCCCAGTAATCCAGGCCAGGGTTGCCGGATCGTTCTTTTTTTAAAGATTTAGTCTTTATTTGCGCATCGTTCTTTTTTTTTTTTGCCCCAAAACGTACTTTTCCACAAGCATTCTTTATTGTTCTTTTTTTTTAGCCCCAGCTTTTTTCAGAAGCAGGAATATAACAGTTGTTTAAAGCATGTGCGAATAAACGCTTTTAATTTGAAAAATCGTATATTCTCCCAGGAATCGCCAAAAAAGTAATAGCCAGGTTGACACTTATGCTCCCTACCTTCCACCAAAATTTCAAGACATTCAGGCTAGAATCCTTCATTCGCACATACTTTCAACAAATGTTATAGCCCCTGCTTCTGAAAGACGCTGGGGCTAAAAAAAGAACAATAAAGAACGCCTGTAGAAAAAAGTACGTTTTGAGGCAAAAAAAAAAAAACAATGCGAAGATAAAGACTAAATCTTAAAAAAGAACGATATTGCAACACTGCTAATAGTCACGTTCTGTACAAACACCTAAAAATTTAGATAGAGGCGCCAAAGGCGCCAAAAAAATCTGATTTTGAACTAAATAATGAATTATTCGGTTAAAAAAGCAGGACAAAAGTTGGTCGAGATTTCACAATTTTGCTAAAAGCAGGACAAAAGCAGGACATTTGCCCTTTTTAGCTCAAAAGCAGGACAAAAACAGGACGTTTTCTGAAAATGCGAAAAAAGCAGGACATCTGCAAAAAGCAGGACGGTGTGGCAACACTGCACTTACTGGACAGGAATTCGATGAGCGGGGTGGGCACAAATGGACCAATCACAGCTCCCGTACTACTTACAAAAGCAGGACAAAAACAGGACGTTTTCTAAAAATGCGAAAAAAGCAGGGCATCTGCAAAAAGCAGGACGGTGTGGCAACACTGCACTTACTGGACAGGAATTCGATGAGCGAGATGGGCACAAATGGACCAATCACAGCTCCCGAACTACTTACTGGACAGAAACTCCATCAGCGGGATGGCCATATTGACGGTAGCCGAGATCTGGCTGAGCTTAAGCAGCACCGACGGCAGCTGTCTCATCATCACATCAGGGTTCTCCAGCGCGCACACGGTAAGTGAACGGACGCAGATACGTGCACACTTAGACACCAGGCCAAATTCCAGGCATTTCACCAGCTCATGCTGATCAAAACACATATATCTGGTATCGTACTGCGGTCTACTATGTCCCGTTATTAGCTCTTTCCAAAAACGCTCCCTGTCCACCCCCTCTCCCCCCTCCCTCCAAGAACAGATACTCGCTCAATATATTAATGACGAAAACGAATCCGTCTCTAAACTAATTCATGTTTTTAATTTGTTCTAAAATAAAAAACAAATAAAACAAAAATCGACTAAAACGTTGACGTAGGTTGAGAAATTTTTATCCAACTATAAAATTTAAAAACAAAAATTAACAAAAATGAAATAATTAATAATAGAAGTACAGACGAGTTGTTTGCTTATTTAGTGCGGACCTGTTTCTGCTTGTCCAGGTAGTGGTGGTAAGAGACGAGACAGGAGAGGACTGGGAACAGGTGTGCGTGGAAGTCGGACTTGCTGAAACGTGGCGGGGCGTTGAGTAGCTTCTCCGGCGCACCCACGCTACGGTCGCTCACCTGTATCACAAATAGACAGCTTTTAGCTGGTTACTAAATTAACAGGGTGTAACATTCCCCCTTTTGAGCCCCCATTCCGGCAGGACCTAAGCCTCTGAGCTAGAGATCAACAGACAATGTAATTAGGACTCATATTTGAATAAAAACTGCAATTTTAACAAATTTATCTACTGATATCCTTCGCTAAACAAACCACAAAATGATCTCCTTTTTAATGGAAATTAAAAACTACATCAAGAGGGTTTTTCCACGCCAGGTCCTAATTCCAAGTGTTAAGAGCCAATTAACTTTGTACCCTGGTCTAATGTCACCCAAGTTAACAATCATGATTGAACCGTGGTGATTCTGCCAAGGCATTGTCATGGGAGCATCAATCCACATTTCCAGCACTGTTTTTATTTACCTTCTAAATATTAATGTTAATTTGAAAAAAATATAAAATGTACTTGAAGAAAACTACAGCACTTAACTCGTTCTGGCAGTTACTACTTTAATGGTGAGTCACACTTAATCGAGACTGGCTAAGAAACACTATAGGATAATTCAAATTAAAACATGGACTTCATTAGTGATACCACCAGAGTGCGCGAAAGTGATAGCGCATTGCCATGCGAATAAGCCAACTGACGTCCGGTTAACACAACTCCGCGTTACTCTGATAGGTGGTTGCTATGATTGCTCGTTATCAGGACAGTGAGTTACCACGACTGTATTTTACCATGGCAGCGGGTTGCCTTGACAACGCGTCACCTTTATAGTTACCGCGCGTTACCATGACTACGAGGTGCATGACCATGATAGTAAGTTATCTTGAAACCGTGTCACGATAACTCTTATGTCACCAAGTTATGTCACCGAATGTGCCTTACCGTGACCACGACGTGCGTGGCCATGGCAGAGCGTTATAATGACAGCACGTTACCATGACAGTGAGCCGGATACAGAAGCTGTCGAGGTCCTCCTTCTCAGCGCTCAGCAGCAGCGTCTTGTTCTGCAGCACGTGCGGCAGCCTGTCCAGCACCGCCTTCAGCACGTGCCAGTCAATCTCCTGTACAAAATCCCCAAAGCCATCTCACTTATCTCTTCAGCTACAGTAAAATCGCGTAAAACACACACTGCTCGGGCCACGAAAAATATGCCGAATAAAGCGATCTGTCAGTCTAACCGAAACAAATTTTACGGATTTTTATTGCATTGGGACTGTAGGATGGATCGATTGAACTAATATGTACAATTGATCCATTCCGATTTAAACACAGTTTGCTATACATAAATTTTCACACACTATCAAATTAAATTTGAAAACATTGGTGTGTGCTGCCTTCATGTCACAAATTGATTTTAACTTTTTCCTTGTCAGGAACCTTTCTGACATAACTTCCCTCATGTATATTGCTAAGTTATAGCACGGCTTACCTGTTCCAAACACAGGCGCACAATGGTGAACACTTCAGCATAGGGCAGAACCACGGCTTTGCTTGCTTGTGTCGATCCGTCCGTCACGGGCTCGAAATCCTCCCTAGGATGTCGTGAAGAAGCAAAGGTCAGAGGTCAAAATGATAATAACTGAACGAAGGGTTTGAAATCGCACAGCGACACATCACCATGTGGGTTTGATCAGACTTTGGAATATCACCCTTTTTTAGCATTACAAAGCCAAAAGTGATACCGAAGAGCATTTTAGCAGCATCGTACCAAACAAACTGCAGGCAGACAAAAGACCACGTGATTACGGTCACGTTATTTACTTTTAATCCTTTTGAAATCCAGTGTAAAAAAACGCAACTAGCACATGTGTTTGCTTTATGTTTTGAAGCAATAATTGTTTTGTGAACACAAGCCTTACTTCTCCATGCACAGAGCGTAGGGACTGTAGGTGATGTGGCTTTTTTTGTTTGCGTCGGGAAATCCGAGGCGATACAAAGAATCCGCCCTCAGCTGCAGTAAACACTCCAGGATCTGTGAGAAAGACATTACAGTAATTTCAACACGGAGTATGGACAACTCGCCATAATGCCAACTCGCCATACTCCCCCATACCAACTCGCCATAAACCAAATCGCCATAATTTCCGAAATGCTTACCAACTCGCCATAGGTCTTGCCAGCTCGCCATACTTTTCAAATGCCCTTTCTGCCTTGTATATATATTGGTTACAACCGAAGAATGGTGTGTAAAATACAAGAACTAAACAGTGTGTGCGTGTATAACGAAATTGTTTACTATCGAAAAGGGGTTTTAAAAAGTAAGAAAAAGACGGAAAACCAAATTTATTTATCCAGATTTGTTGAACTGATTTCAAGACCAAAAATTTACTCCTTTATGCAGGAAAATTGCACTGTGTCGTAGTGTGATATGTCTGTCGGGTTACCCAGTGACAAGAGCTCTCTCTTCATTTTGCTAGTCTTATTGGTTAACTATGACTATGAATGATTGCAATCTCTCCCATTAACAATCCATTGCAATTTAACTTAAAAATAACTGAAATCTCTACCATTAACACTCAATTGCAATTTCATTTCAAAAATAATTGCAATATCTCCCACTAGCACTCCATTGCAATTTCATTTCAAAAATAATTGCAATCTCTCCCGTTCATAGTGTGATTGCAATTTCATTTCAAGAACAATTACAATATCTCCCACTTATTATCCAGTGTATTTCCAACTAATTGCTTCTCTCCCGGTTTTACTGAATTACTTTCATGTATTTCATTTAAAGGAATTGCGATCCATTGCTGCTAAACTTAAAATGGTGTGTAAAACTGAAGCAAAAAAAAAAAAAAATACATTAAGTTAAACATGCATAAAAATAAAAGCATGAATTAGACTTTAAGTAAAAGAGGACACGAAAATGGTGTGTAAAATGTTAGCAAAGAAAAAAGTATGGCGAGTTGGTATAAAAGTATGGCGAGTTGGTTTCCAAGTCGCCATATGGCGAGTTGGTATACAAACTCGCCATATGGCGAGTTGGATTTATGGCGAGATGTCCTGACCCCTTTCAACACTACACATAAACAGTTTCCGCCCTTACCGAGACCCTAAAGCACACAGTATATGACATTTTCAGACAGAAGTTCCGCAGTTATACACTGTCACTGTAAGAACGCCGTGAAGATTGCAAGATTTTATTTTTAAATGGCGGTTAATGTGTTCATATTTTATTGCTTCTCGTTTATTAACTTCTAATACAGCAAACAGCGCTCCGCGTTGGAACAAATTATATCGTTGCAAATCATACTATCAAATTTTCAAATGTTACACATGATTTATCTTAACTGTGTTTCTTTTTCTGTTTTACTTCACCATTGGCACTTACTGCATTACAATAAAATAAACCGTATCATTGCATGTCTGTGTGCCTTTCCAGCGATACACGAGGCAAAATGTCCACGTAATAATTTCAAGGACGCTTTGCCCTAGGCTCCTACCAGAAATTTGCCTTGGCCTTGGAGTGACTCTGTCATTATGACGTCACTCAACGGGCATAACGCGCTACATGTTCAATAGACCTATGTAAATATGTCGTTATCGTTTTGTCATGTGTATCGACAAACGCATATACATTTCACTTCCTGTCCGAAGGCTTGTTATGTGTTTTAAATGGGGATGGATCAGGAATTTACAGAAGATGTGCGGTAAAACAAATAAATATTAAAAAGTTTAAAAAAAGTTTCTACGGTCAAATGCAGTACAAAATGAGCTGGACCAACTAGACATGCTACATTATATCTCTACCAATTTTGGTTGTTCTAGCCCTGACCGTCTCAGAGGAGTTCGCGGAAAGGTTTTTGGCGAAAAAAAGGGAATCATACGGAAACACGTTCCCTAGAATTCAATAAACTAGGGGATTGAAAATCTCCAAGTGTAAAAATGAAAAGAAATCAAAGTAATAAGAAGCAAACCTAACATCAATTTGAAGATAAAATGTTGAGTAGGATTTTTTTTCATATATTTCTTTTTTTTTTTTACTTTATTCCTTTGTCTTGGATACCGAAATCTTGGTTAACGATACATATGTCGTGGACCATTTCTCATACTGAGAAAGTCCAACTTCGAATTTTCGAACGTTTTGCATGTTGAAAAAGGTAACATTAGAAAGATTCGTAACTTACTTCTCAGATCTCATAAAAATTTGTACATATAACATATTACACGAACCTGGGAATCTAAAGCAAAAATGAACAAAACGGCGTCCAAGAAATGGGCAAAGATTGAAACCACCGCATCCCTCACAAA
Source organism: Protula sp. h YS-2021 (assembly GCA_949752745.1). Taxonomy (NCBI): domain Eukaryota; kingdom Metazoa; phylum Annelida; class Polychaeta; order Sabellida; family Serpulidae; genus Protula; species Protula sp. h YS-2021. Next base: position 54,115,548 of record OX457028.1, read on the forward strand.
ATGTCAGCCGTATTTGAGTATAATTTATTGCATCAAAGGGTTTCCAAATTTTACAGAAAACATAAAAATTGCCATTAAAGACATGTGCTGCTTCCGGTTACAGAGGGCAGTGAAAGCACGGTTGTCTCCAATGCCATGAAGTGCTAGTATAACATGAAAGACGCTGTAAAAAGTGAAAAAAAAAAACACAGACAACCCAACAAGACAATGGAAACCAACTTGACATACACCACATCTCTAAATTCACCACATTTTCGCACTGTTATAACTTTCAAATATGTTTTTGCCGCCACGAGAAGAGACACGTACAGTTTTCCTGATCTGGCCGCCGCGGGGTCGCAGGTGCTTTGGGCTGTACTCTTCCCGCAGGTACTTGATTAGTGTACTGAAGGCCTCCGCCAGTACCGATCCACAACACTCGTGTAGCTTCGTCTGGAAAAAACATAAACCAAACATACCAAATTTTAGAAGCCCTCATTTTCACAGATTTTTAACAAATCTTCCCGAAAAAGTCATCTCTGGATACACATAACGTGCACTTAAACCGGTTCATTAAAATACTGTCATTAAATCTGACATCGACAAAATGATTTTACTACCATTCAGTTTGCTGATTTAATCTAGTGTTTACTCAAGTTTCCCCATCAGCCTTACGGCATTAAGTTATTACTTATTTTCCAACAGGATCAGGCTCCCCTCCCTCTCTCGCCCTCTTCCCGCAGCTCCCTGCCACCACCCTCCCACCTCTCACCTTCAGCAGGCATATGAGTCCCTGCACGGCTGTCACCAGGTCGGCCAGCTCCGGGTAGGAGAGCTTCCGGGGCCGGTCCACGGGCTGGGGTGACCCCGGCACGGGGCTGGACGGCGCTGAATGTACTGCTTCCGTGTGTGAAAACGGCCACATGATGATCTGTTCAATACATACATGAGAACGGGGTCGAAAAAAGTGGTCCATTTGGCAAAAAAAAAAAAAAAAAAAAAAAAGCCGCAAAAGCCGGAAGATTCCCATGTACAGCAATAACCAAATGCAATTTTAGATGATGCCTGAAAATTCTTTCCTAAAAAAATCCCTCTACAAATGCAAGCAATTGACTTTTCCTTGTATAAATGACTGCCTGAACTACAGTCCAATTAAATTACATTAACATGGCAAAGAACTAGACACAGTCATGACAATACGTAACTCACCTTGTTGAGAATGTGGATGACGTCGAGCACAGCGCCTGACGTACACGTCATCGTGACGTCAACTAGCAGTGTGGCGGCGCGCTTGCGCACCTCTACGTCACAGTCGTTGACGATTGGCTGCAGGTACGGCACCACCACTTTCTCCAGCAGGTCCTCCTGAAAAATACCTTCTCGCTTTAGCACTCCCTATCCAAAGCCAACATGACGTGATTTCTCACGAAAGCAGGTTTAATCACAACCCAAACGTTCAAAGCTGTTTCTCTCAGTGCAGGTTTTAAACCTGTGTTTCCGTAATTTACCAAATGTTTAGTTCCAGAGTGAGCAATTGATCTGAAACCTTTGAGTTACAACAAAATAGATGCACAATATTTTCTTTTTTAATTTTTTAAAATTTTTATTTGTTTATTTTTGAATATTTATATCGTATGAAACATTCAGATCTGATTATCAGAAACATGACCGTGTCTTCCAATGGCTACGTCATACCTCCAGCATAGCTCTGTGTGACGAAAATATCCTAGAAAGCACATCCAGGACCGCCAGCCTAATACCCGTCCGCGTCTCCTCCCTAAACAGGCAAGCTCGTACTTAGGCCAAAAAAGGGACTTTACGAACTTGCCATATCATTATTCTACCTCTAATATATCAAGGTGATTCACACTCTTTTATTTCATACCACGTTATTATACAAGTTGTTATTTTTTCTAAACAAGTAACAATCTGCTTTTGAGATGGAATTGTACCTTTTGGTAACAAGCTCCTATTAACGCCCACAGTCATAAAGTGACATGACGCTCACAGCGAGAGAAACTGTAAAGCCATTGATGACGTAATAACTCTACAGCTCGTATTATTTAATGACATGTACTTTCTGTACTTGTCATGAAGGTACTCTGAGCGTCAGTATAACTTCAGGTGAAAACGAGGTAATCGGCACGGGGAGGGTAAGCACAGAAGTCACGTATTTTATCCATAAGTACACAGAAAAAGGAAAAGAAAAAAACACCAAGATACGGTTCTGTTACAGATTAACTAAGAAATATGCGTATTATCAACTTATATTTCTCGTATTTAAAGCAGTTGCTTAGATTACACACTTACTGCGAATACTAACTTACAGTACTTACTTATAATACTCAAGTATAATTCTCCAAGTCATGTAATTAACGGACGTCCCCAGACTCCCAAATTTCGGATAGAGCCTCCGGATATGGAGTACTTTTAGTACCCAGGCACTTACTTGTAGTACTCACAGTACTTACTTGTAGTACTTATCCATGAGCTGCTGCAGCTGTGACAGCCAGCTGTCTTCTTGCATGTTAATCTGCTTGGCTTTATAATTCATCAGCATAAGCACAGACGACTCCTGATAAACAAAACAATCATCTTATACTGGTGCAGATTTTCGCCATATCAAAATTACTCATAGTATTTTTAACTCGCGTGTATTAAAAGCCCAAAAAGCCCCTATTATATAGAGCTCAACTATAAGGTTTTCTGTGTGCAAGCGGCACAGTCTAAACCAAATCTGTTTCCATTTTGCTTTTTTATCCTAGAAATTCACCAGTTAAAAATTTCACCTTTCCTTTTTATTATCATTTTTATTGTTGTTGTTGCTGGTGGTGTTGTTATTGTTGTTACAATATTTCATTATTTTAGTATTTGGGTGGCGCGTTGCAGCCATACAAGGACACCCTATAATATTTATTTTCCTGCAAGTTCGCTTATCGTCTTACCGGTCTCGTCAGGACACACGTCTCTAGCATGGTGAAAAATCTATCCTGACTTCCGGTAAACTGTTCCTTTTCGATAAGAACCTCGACGCAGCTGATCACTTTATGCGCTTCCTGCCTCAGCAGCTCATACTTCTCGCCATGAGTCTGGAAAAATAAGTTTCTTGCTTTATTTTTGCACACAAAAAAGGTCATTGAATTTATTTAAACTTACCATGAGGCTTTGTTTAGTTATAGTTACATTTTTAAATAGTCATATAGTTCTGTTAAACTGTCCTTTTAGGTAGTCAAAGTGCTGATATTATGTGTTCCCATGGCAACTGTATTGCACACTACTCTTCGCTTTAGTATTCTTTAAAAATCAAAAGTTTACAAAAAATGAAAACAGCCAATGAGCTTCCGCGTATCCCGAAGCAACATGTTTCGACCTCAATGACTGGCTAAACCTTATAAAGACATGTGACTAATTGTTACTGCACTGAATAGGAACAAGATGGTAGGGCTTACGTTCAAGTGGTTGAGTATGGCGGCGAGTAAGTCTAGCAGGGTGTCCCATGTAATGGTGGGCAGCTCGCGCCCGTACTTGGATACGAGACGGTGCACGCTCAGTGTCACTTCGTACGCCACCATGTTACTGCCGCTGTTCTCTATTGCCTGCCAATCAAAAACACGCAGTTACACATGCTGACGTTGCTAGAAGGCACCCCTGACCTCCTGCCCAACACAAACAATTTTTCAAATATAAAGTGGGTCCGCTGCCAGGTGCTTAAAAAGAGGTAACACAGATACGTATTTTTCGATCAATGTCCACATGTACCTCGATGAAGGCTTGCATTATAGCTGAGAGATGTACTTTGGTAGTACTCCTGTTTGCGGGCTGGGGGCGTACCTGGGTGAAGGCGGGTAGTCCGGCTGTTTGTGGGCTGGGGACGTACCTGGGTGAAGGCGGGTTGTATGGCTATGTGCGGGCTGGGGACGTACCTGGGTGAAGGCGGGTTGTATGGCTATGTGCGGGCTGGGGACGTACCTGGGTGAAGGCGGGTTGTATGGCTGTGTGCGAGCTGAGGGACGTACCTGGGTGAAGGCGGGTCGTATGGCTGTGTGCGGGCTGAGGGACGTACCTGGGTGAAGGCGGGTCGTATGGCTGTGTGCGGGCTGAGGGACGTACCTGGGTGAAGGCGGGTCGTATGGCTGTGTGCGGGCTGAGGGACGTACCTGGGTGAAGGCGGGTGGTACGGCTCTTTGCGGGCCGAGGGACGTACCTGGGTGAAGGCGGGTAGTACAGCTGTGTCCGGGCTGGGGGCGTACCTGGATGAAGGCGGGTTGTATGGCTGTGTGCGGGCTGAGAGACGTACCTGGATGAAGGCGGGTTGTATGGCTGTGTGCGGGCTGAGAGACGTACCTGGGTGAAGGCGGGTAGTATGGCTGTGTGCGGGTGCTTGAGGGAGTCGACCTTCTGCGAGCCCCACAACGCCATGCCGATGAAGAAGACGGCGCCTCGCATCAATTGTGCTTCGCTCTCCGACACGCTGTGCCTGTCAATCACAACCAGTTAAAAATTACAATCCATTAACCGAGCCAACTTGTCAGTGAACAGTTTGATCGAAAATAACTCAATACCAAAACCAGGGATTTAATAAAATAACTAAATTTGAAAGGAAAAGGGTTTGAAAACACTATGAAAACTTGTTTTCTTATTTCCCTAGTCTGTTAAAAATGCAGGAGAATTTGGCCAAAATATTTACAAATTGCTATTTGGCTCGAAACATACAGCATAAAAAGACAATAATGTTTTTTGTTACAAGAAGCGAACACGCAAATCATATCCCCAGTTTATAGGATTGATTATATAGCGTACTTACTTATTTTGCAGCAGACAACACATAATGTAGATTGCTGTGTGTCCCAGGTGCGTCCCCAACAATTTCTTTATCAGCTGCAATAACCATAAATTTATTTAAATTAATTTTTTTTCAAAATTTTTACGACTGAACATTTCTGTCAAAAGTCTGTAGGTCTTTAACAGTTAAAGATTGCACTTTTCGTCGGACAGAATTTTTTGTTCTTCAATTCGTCAGAACAGTGCAAGGATCTGACGATATCTTAAACTGCTTACGATTCGGATTAAACTATTCTGCTATTACCCTTAATCTCCAAATATGTACCTAGGCATGCAGCCGACTAAATCCGGAAGGGACCGTAAAAGGGGAGGGTGGGGGGGGGGGGGGGGGGGGTACTTACCTTACGCCCTTCTGCGTGAACTGACCCACGTTGACACATCTAACACATTACCCACAATGAAGTTGTGCAGAGAGCTTCGCGGCAGGAACGGGCCGTTAAGGCATATGGGGGGGAGGGGGTGATGCTTACCTTCCAGGCCTCCTGCGTGAACCGATCGACGTTAACGATCTGACACATACAGACAATGAAGTGGTGCAGAGAGCTGCGAGGCAGGAAGCTATAGCGCACAATCGTATCCAGCAGCAATAGGCAGAGCTACCAAACAACCAGAATAAAAAAAAATGGCACGAGCGATTCATCAGGACCGATAGCTCTCTTTAAAACGGTTGCAACACACATCGCTGGAACTGTGACAAACAAATCTTATGTGTGTACAAATTATATGTAGAATTTCAACTTATATTCTTGTGACTCAAACCCATTGGATCAATAAATAAAGATGTGACGCTCATTTTAGTAAACTACATTTTGCAGGGTTTTAATGCGTTTGTCCAGGCCACACAATAAACAAAATGCTACCAACTGAATAAATGTGTCTTTGCTTTTTCACGTAAGTAAATCTGAACCAGAAGCAGCATTGTTGCACAATTAATTATTTGAAGTACAAACCTCAATATTTTCCTTCACACTAGTTTTCGTGGCAATCAAACAAGTATTTCTGAAAAAGAAATGCATCAAACATTATCTATTATGACGCAATCTAGTCTTTTTAGGTGGGGGATCTTCATTGCCTTATTGTATTACACTACAGTATATGACACATGCACTTCTTATATTGATAAAACACAACTTTAAAGCTAGCGCCACCAGGAATCAACATAAACATGGGCATCGTATTTTCATCACGAACTCGAAGCAATTGACGAACGAGCCACGGTTGATCCCGAATACTCACAGTACGAATCCGGAGACGATCTCTTCATCCACGTAGGCGGCATTGTACTTCATGACATTGACCAGGACCTGGAGATAATCCGGGATCTTAGACGAGCTGATGACGTCACGCATCCAGTCTAATAGGAACTTCCCGGCTTCTTCCTCGAAGAACTCCAAGTCTTTACCATCTTGACTCAACATTCGAAACAACTCCAATCTATCAACAAAAATTTGAAGATTTTTTTATTTATTTAAAAAAAAAAACTGCGGTGTTTCTTTTATTCTGTATTTAGCTTTTCTTCACTCAGGTGGAATGTTGGATTTGATGAAAAGGAATCAGTGAACTTCATTCACTCCAAGCCATTTTAAATTCTTACCTAATACGCGTCTTTTGAAAAAAAATAAGCATTCAGTTCTGTGCACATGTTTCTTTTGAAATGTTAAATAACGCTTGTCTGTGTGACATTTCAAGCTATGGTACCTCTCTGATAAATCTTCAAAAACATTGTGCATCTTGACCACGTGGAAGAAATGCTCTCGCGTTATGCCCAGCTGCTCATACTGAAGACCAAAAATAACATGGTATATCTCGATATTCATTTATTGCCGTTATATAATTTACTTCAATCAATCAAAAGTGAAAACGTTGTCCTTTGTTTCTTTACAGTTAATGGAAATTTATTATTATTTTAACATTCGACTGATCATTTTCCTTTCTCTTATTTTACATATATCTTACGACTAAACTGTTACTTTTTACAACTTTCAATGCTCGAATTTATCCCAGACGCACAGGTCAGTGATTCGAATCACGTAAAGTACACGAGCACTTGACCCTTGCAGTCAAAAGCACGGGAGCCTGACCCTTGTAGTAGAGTCCACGCGTACCTGGCCCTTGCAGAGACAGGCGAGGAATTTGAGCGCTATGACGTGCGCCTCTCGGGGCATGGAGGGCGCCAGCAGGTCCTTCACACACTCCCACAACACTTCCGCCGCATTCTGCAAGGCAAGGAAGCACAAGTTATCTAACAAGAATGTCCCGGAATGTCGACAGGCCGAAATATCATAACAACAGATCATAAACATAACAAAAATAAATATCTACAGCACCAATAACCCATTGAGTACAACAACAGATCGTACTTAGACACTGCACATTGACCATATGCATGTATTTCTGCGTTATCAAAATAAAGAAAATTAAAACACCGAGATAAGCAAATCTGCACATACGCAGAAACGAACAAATGCTTCATTGACTAGAAACAGGTTTACAGATAGAGGTTTAGACACAGAAAATTTTTCTCATTTTTTTTTCATTTTTTTTTTTTAAATTTTAATTCGTCATTTTAGTGGAAATGCAAAAGACAGAAAAAAGCGTTTTAAACATTTTAAACACAAAGTAGTAATTTTGCAAGTGGGTTACTAGTCAACTACTTCAGTACCAAAGTAAAACCCCAGATTGGTTCAGGTTATGAACACATCACCACTCATGCACTTCATCCATTTCATCAGTCTAAAATTTTCGACACAGACACCACACCCAATGCGAATACTGCTGTATCGTAGCAGCTTGCCAGTCTTATATTATATGCCTTACTTCAGGGACCCTGTTAGTACGTTTTATAAATAACTGTACTCATGACTAGTTCATGAATATGAAAACTAAATTCTTTTGCCAGTGACTGACCAGAGTTTCGCTTCTTTCTCTAAGGCGAAAATAGAGGAACAGCTGAGGCATGGAAAATGAGGTGAAAAGGCGGTGGGAAGAAACGCGTGTTCCAAAATACTGTCCTCTTCGTTTTTTGTTTGTTTTTTTTCTATCATTTCCATACATACGGCCTGCAAAGCACGTGATAAAAATTCATTAGACTTGGCCAACTAAACAGTGCCGCATATGCATCACTTAACTGGACCACTTTGATGAATAGAATTAAGAGGAAATCCTCACGTCACAGGAAACCAGGTAAACATTTTCATCTTAACTGTTTCGCTTCGTATGAGAACTTACCGGTTCCAGGCATTTGTTAAGAACCACTTCACACAAATCTCTCAGCACCTTTAGCCTCTGCGCTAGTGGAGTTCCCGCTCCAATCTCCTACACGCAAAGACAAAAAACACTCATTTTGAGTACATGCAGACCCTGTTATAATACGGGTCAGGCTGACACACTGAACCTGGCAAACTAACAGTTCACATACGATAACTCCACGAAACGTTCTGTGATGAAAAGTCACGCATCAGGGGACAGTAATACCGACTACACGCGTGAAAATATGGCACTTCGCATGCTCCTGGCAAATACTCCAAGGAATGCCAACTGAATCACTGTACAACTTTTTTCTTTGCATTTTTAATAGGTGTATATCTAAAAGAACAGTGAAGATACAGATTTTGAGTCTGTTCCGTGTTTATTATGTGAAAGGCAATCACAGCTCTAGTTGAAATCCCACCTTGATGAGTTCTTCCGAGATGACGTAATCAGGCTGGTGTGGCTTGACGTTGCCCAGCTGCTCAGCGGCATTTTTACGGCTGCTGATTCCAAACAAGTTCTTGAGTTTACTCTTTATGCCTTCTTCCGGTTTACCACTCGCCATGACCGCCCACTTCTCTCATCGTCGATGACGTCACTTCTTGCAATGCCGTCACGTGTCGGGTCAGGATCTAAAAGAGCAGAAAAATCAGAAACATTCAAAACTAGCAACAAAATGTGACAAGAGGAATAAAGTGAATTTGGATCCGCAGAAAACCACATCCATCAGCTCTCAAGACAGCCCGACTGTATTGGTCGTCAGGGTTAGCAAGTTTCTTCCTAAGTGGGAAAAACGTGGTTTTACCAAATAATAATTTCTACTTCTTAATAAATAATTTAGGAAATGTTTAGTTGTTTAAACCGCTGAAATATGTACATCAAGAGAAATCTCCTAATTGTTTTATTATCGAAATTTGGCACAAGCGGAGGGAGACCAACCCTTTCATGGTTGCATTTTACCATACACTTTTGGAAACCCTTTTCACAGACAAACAGAAGTGTACACTCGAGAGGCTGAGTGCGCAGATTAAACAAACATTCTTCCAGAAACATTACTTTAACAGTTCTAGTCTCAAGGATAACTGAGGATTATTCAATGTCCGGTTTATTTTCTTTAATTGCAATTATTTTATGGTAAACGTCTCTCCTTGCAACTCTCTTTACAGACTTGTTATTAACACCTAGCAGTGGCTTAATATGGGTCAAGATGTGTTGAGACACTAACTTCACTGCATGAGGAGGTCGTCTGAGTATTGACTTACTCGTTTACTTGTTTCTAAATGAGATGGCAATGCTTGCATTTGACGTGATAGTGATTAGTGAGCCCCAAATCAACTGATACGTAATATCCCAGTGTCAAATCGATAATAGGTTTCTCCCCGCTTTATTCTTTTTTTTATTACCGGAAGAAAGCTACTCCCTCCATTTTTCCAATAATTCTTCCTATGGAAAGGAAAAATACCTTCTTTCGGGAAGAAAAGCAACTCTCGTGGCCGTAATCAACTCTGAAACTACTATCGTTTGATATAAATTAAAACTACAACTGTCATCCATATATGTAAATACGCGATGTTTGTGCAAAAATATAAGGAATACTTTTCGTACGAGTTTTTGTGAACAAATACAGATCTCCCCAACCCCCCACCCCCCCCCCCCCCCCCCCGAGCTAGTAGTCCACTACCTTGCAGTTTGACCTTAAGACCACGAAGGGATGCAACCCAACCAACAAAAAACTAACAAAACCGTCGGTCGCCGCACTGAGCCCTGTGGCTGGGACTACCTTTCAACTCAACAAATCAAGGATCTCACCATTCCCCTTTTTATCACTCGGGAATTTTTTATACCCGGGCGGCCTACTTCATTTTGTTTTACCCGCTATATGTCAAACTAGCTGGGTCACGACTGTTTTACCATGATGTGTGCTGTCTGGACCAGGGGTTGAGAAATTACTCAACAATAATTCTTTTCTAGCCTCAAGTTTCTAACTGTTACCGCTTCCGGTTACCGCTTATGTGACAATTCCGTTGCAGTGCTTTGCAGCTTGTATACTTCAAATCTACTTTTTGAAACACACAGATTTTCATTCATACTATCCTTTCCTTTTTATCGGAACTACAAATAAAGAAAATGACTATTCCTATTGTGTTACGAGAAATGGCCTCAGCATCTGAAAATAGTCTTGCACATCGCTTTGACTCAAAACAATACATTCTTCTTTCTAATCTGAGAAAATTAGTGTATTGGAATGAAAGAAGCTGTCGCTCGACAGAGCAAAATAAGTGCATGAATGCCTACACTACACCAAAATCATTACATGACTCAACTGGCCAAGTCCAATGTACAATAACTTCAGCAACAAATTGATGAAACATCCCACTGGCCAAAGTGTTTCTTTGACTTTCTTATTCACCATCCACATTTCTGGTAAAAATACTAAATCCTAGCCAGTATACATTTATATTTTTTCACTTCTGACATAATCTACTCCCGCTTTATTTCTGTATTTGTTTCACGTTAACTCAAGCAAAGTATATTTGTCAGAACTTATTGCAAAAAATATTGCCTTTTACACATTTTTAAAAAATTATTATGCATAAACTAGTCCTAGATGACTCACGGTGACAACCCTCCTGCAATAGGAAGATAAAGGCCGGGACCCATAAATCAATATTTCATTATTTATAATTATATAATATTATAATATTTCATTTTAATTTTTTTCTAATACAATAAGCCAGTTCACTCATTCGAGTGTGCATACTCAGTAGAGGCAGTTGAGAAGATTCTAGTGCGCAAAAACATAAAGACAATATGTATTTTCTCTGTCATGACGCGTCTATAAAGTGCTAAAACTTCACTGGAATGTACGAAAATTTATTCATCACATTATTGTATCGAGTTTCTGACACAAAGAGAGAGCCATAACTATATATGTGATATTGGTGCATTTCGCCATCGACTTTTATGTTTCTTTGCTTTTAATTTTTTCCAAAAAAAATGGTGCCTTATTTCCCGTAAATCCCGTAGACAAAAGTGTGAATCGTTTTTTCTAGCCCCAAGAAACAGGTCGCTACTGAGGTTCCGCGTACCACTTCAATTCCCCGCTATACAACGATAAACAAGCACACTGCGCTCGCTTCGAGGTACTTCTGTGGCGATTTTGTGCGCGACTCAATGATCCACAGGTCTGTTTTGCCATTTGCTGAAGGCGGTCAAAGTACAATGGCAGTTATATACAACTTCTGTGTAACGCTTTGTTTAAAAGAAAAGAAGACGGAAACAACCACAAGTCTCCCGCAATAATTGGAATCATTGTTCATTACATGAAAGTAACAATAAATTTTAATTTTCCACCAACATTTTTAACTGACATTTCAAAAAGTTCAGAAGGAATTAAAACGTTAAATATTGTGGTTGTATGGAAAAAATCTTACGCTGATTTTGTTTCTGCCAATTATTTGAGTATATAATTTACAAATAGTGTATAACCCCTTTATTTAAATTTCTGGTCATTTGGACTTTAGTCGCATAGCATTTATAGCCCGTAACGTCGTCAAATATTTGACAGCTGAGAGCGGAAGCTAACTTTCCGCACTTTAACGAAAAATAAGAGATGTGCAATCAACTAAAATTATACCTGTTTTTGCACAAAAAGGCTGTATACAGTGTAGACAGTGCAGTAAATCTATAAATAACATAAACCAGCACGCAGAATACGTGCATCAGAACATACACAGTTTACCCCTGTTAGCGGAACAAAGAAAGGCTTCCTCTGACAGAGATACGGGTACTCGTATACGAAGTAATTTAAAGAAAAGTAGACTCAGAGTAGTCCTAGATGACTCTTGCGGTCTTCCTATGACAGCAAGAGTCATAGTCCATATAATAGGAAATGCCATTGATGTCAATTTTCAAATTTCGGCGCACGACTGGGGTCTACGGCGTTATTTTAGAAAGGCTGCATCACATAAATGGCCCAATTATAAATTAAGGCACACAAGTTTTATGGTCAGATAAGAATATTTTACTGAGAAAAATATGTGTTTTCTTGAGATCAGTATATCGAATCCCTCATTATCGCCCACAACAACAGTTGCAAAAACACGCTTTACTCTAGTTTGGGAGTTTCGTTGAGGTCGAAAATAATGCGCCAGGGTACTTCTCAGTGTGCTTTTAAAGAAAAAGCCTGCCATTTCGAGCCTCGGTGTCCTTGAACGTGCACCAAAAGATGCAGAGACTCGAAAATTGATATCAATGGCCATTTCCATTGAAGGAACTGTGACCCTTTCTGTCCTAGGAAGATACGTAGAAAGGGTCCGCTGGGACTAGACTCAGAGCTACGATTTAACCAACTTTAACATATTCGCTGCAAAGACGTTACATAATAATATATTCACCACAATACTACTTTTACTTAATTCCTTACGTGTTTACGTTTCACCACGAAATGCAATTGTGGTCCGACACCGTCTGGGTTGTACAACAAAACCCGAGCGATAATACAATGACTTTGGATTTCTCATCAAACTGTCCAAATAGAAGGAAGGTCGGATTGCAGTGTATGAATATATTAATATACATTAAGCTACACAAGGCACCATAATGCAACTTGCTTAATAATTGCAGATTTATCGGAGTTTATACCTCAAAACAAATCACATAAAAAAACACAAAAACTGTCTGTGGACAGTTTACAACTTAAATTCGCTGGTTGCCCGATTGCTTTTTTTTTTTTTTAGTGGGGTTGTTTCAGCAACTAACTAGTGTTTTGTAGCTTCATAAGCAATTAAAACAGTTTCGGTTGCAACAGGGTCGTTCGTGCTGCATCTAATAAGTAAGTATAAAGATAAGTATTACAGAGCGATGTCAATTTTAGAAAAAGGTTTGACATTAGGGTTAATTTACAGACAGGAGAATGTGGCTACAAAATATGTGGGTTTTTAGCGACATCATTATCCAGTTTAATGGCACACCAGTTAATCTAGTTCTAGTTAAAATAACATTAATTCCATTGATGCAGCACATAGAACTTTTAAAGATTTTTAATACAGCAGCGGATAAATACATGAGGTTTTCGGGCACACAATTCAAACCAGTGCCCAGATTATCGCATGATATCTATACTAGCAATTTATAAACAGCATCATGCTATGGACGGCAAAGAATGACATTCGAAGAAATGTATCAAAAGCGCTCGAAATTTTTAGTTTCTTAAGACAAAACCAACTCCAATTAACGATCCCGTCACTTTTGATAGCGAAGCAGTTAAAAGTGTTTGGTATTTATTATCTGTGTTTGGTATTGATCATCATTCATAACTTAATGTGAATAACCCGAAACCGCCAAATATCACATGACCACATTATCGCCATTTTGAGGTTTGAATAAATACACCCGAACTGTTAGCATTACTTTTCTCTCTCTTGCTAACCACCAAACACAACAAAAAGTACAAATCAGGCACATGACGCAGTTGTATTTGTGAACCTGCAAACTCTAGAGGGAAGATGTGAACCTATTTGCAGAGTTACATTTGGATAAAATGCAACATGATGAGCATATGATTTACTATATGTTACCCAAAAAAGCAAACAACCAACCAGATAAATAGTTGCTGCCAAAACGTCAAGAGTAACGTATTTTTGAATTTCAATAATCAACTAAATTAATATTCAATAACATTGTGCAAAGGAAATATCCACAATGATACAAATACAAAGTAGCTTTTTTATTCACATGTCGCCTTTCAGCAAATATAAGCAAACTTTCAATAGTTTATTTCTAAATTTATTTATTTTAGCCGGAAGCAATATGAAGAGGTAGAATTCACCTTTTGGTGTTACTGATATGTTCACAATATGTTCAGAGCATATTATTATTTTAATAAATAAATTATTGTACTCTTCGTGCTTATAAGTCGTCATTAAAATTGTAACATGTAAGAAATGGTAAGAAATAACCTGACTAGAAACCATCAGATAGATTCGGAGTGAAATTTTAAAAGTACAAAACGATGCAAGTAAAAAGTGCACAATGACCAAAGTAGTGCAACAACAACAGTATAGGTTATTGGCGTTAACCATTTCACATTATGAGGAAGTGAATCGTCCATCTGCGGTTTGTAGGGCGGGGGTGTCCATTAAAAATTCGCAGATAGGAGAGCTTCTAAAATATCATTATTTTGTAAAATAAAAACGCTTTTCTTCAGTGCTTGCTTTCCTCTAAAAGTATCCAATGAGATGCATTGGCAGCCGTAGCACCACCAACCGCAAGGTATGACGCCATTGTGTAAATGTCATCTGATGGGCGACTGAGTATGAGGCTTTTTTGCAGGAGTCTGACACTTGGATTTTCAGATCTACAATAGGCAGTCTTCTGATATACTTAAAGTCTCTGTGCAACTAAATCATTTTTGGAGTGCATTTTAATCTTAGAGGTAACACAAAATTATAACCATGAGTTAACCAATGAAACTCAAATAGCACGAAAAAGGCGATAAATTCTTTCATACCGCGTCTGAGCCTTTACTGAGGTGTCTTTTATTACAGCTAATTAAAGCCGACACCCAGAAAACAATAACTATTTAACCGTGTTTTGTTCCAGCCGTGTTTGAACCGTGGAATGTTTTGTTTCAACCATATGTCTTATATCTAGAGAATGTGTTTAAGAACAACCAATAAAAATATAATGCACGAAAGCACCAATGCGAAATAATATTCAGAGAAATATGCTAAGAGATTTGGAGCTTATTCTAGCTTGTTGCACCAGCATTAATCTTAGGTGACTTCTCTTTCAGAGTTCGTGGATAGGTGGAAATGGGAATCTAATGCAACCACCTCTAAAGACAATAGTAAAAGACATTTGCCCTACATCATTGACTTTTGTACTTGCAAAAGAATTGCAAAGAGTCATCATGATACCCTTTCAAAAACGTATTCTGTTGTGTCCAGTGTTTTGATGAAGACATTAGAAGATTTTCAAACGTTTAATCGATGTCCTCTTTTTGATTTTCAGATTACAGCAAGTAAATCTGGCAAATGCACGCCAACTTCTGTGGAAATAAAAGCTTAATTCCTCAGGGAACAATATTTGGTGCGAAAGTTTTTGTGCATTGGTCAGATATCAAATAAAATGTTCCTTTTTCAGGTATGACGAGCGAAGCACGGCAGATACGAATTGTACAAAACGGTAACAATGTAGAATCAAGACAGCGGCCCACAGAAAATTACATTGATGAAGATGAATGCAGTTTGAACAGTAGCGACAACAGACTGAGGGAACTCAAAATATAAAACAAATTGAGATTGGATTATCATACAGCATATATAACTGTTTGTCTCAACTAAAGTGTGCAATAGCAGATCATAATGGCACACTTACAGTTTAAAACTTATCAATAATTTAATCTTTGGGGCTCAAGTAGATTATTACTTTTTCACTTGGCTACTTGTATAAACTGAAGTAGTAGTGATCAATAGAAAACAATCAAGATGATATACACGCACCTCAGCTACACAAACGAAATTCTTGTTCCCAAAACATGCAAATTTACCAGCAAAATGTGAATCTATCTGTAGAAATATGGCACGGATCTGATATGTTGCACCATTTGCAACCAAATATACAGAAGCCAAATATCTGACAAGATGCAGCAAAAATATCCACTATGAAATGTCAATACTAAAACATTTAAGAATTCATCTATCTTTTATTGTTTACTTTTTCAGGATCACTGAGCAAAATATATAGAAATGGCGCAAATATGTATATAGATAAATTTACTTACTTTCTTCTTTGAGTGATTATAGCTTTATTTGTATTTGCTGAGTTTAAATGCAGCATATCCCTAAAGGGTGCAAATTTCACATTTACTCTTCTCTGCTACTTGTTCCTAAAGACAACACTTTAAAAACGCATCAAATGTTTATTTTATACCTTTGTTGTACGATAAAGTACTATGCTTTTTTGACAAGCTACGGAACCACAGGACAAGTCTGTGTCGCTGTTCTTCTTGCATTTCAATACTTAAAATATAAAATTACGTAAAACATCCAGCTCTGTATTCGAGGTGAATTGTTGTGCTATACACGTTGTTTGCATAAATGTTTGGGCGATAATTGGTAGATCAAACAACAATTCATTTCTCACTTCCGTTCTCTTTCAATTTTACATACCTATTCTGTGTGGTGATGTTGACTTAAATCCAGGACCTCATACACCGGAATTGCCTTTGATGTGTGCAACAAAGCTGTAGAAATTCATGCAAATGTCGCTATTATGTCCATATTGCCAGGTACGAGGTCAACAACGTAAAAATGGGTTGAAAGGTAAAATTAAACTTTCGTTAACAACACGATATAGACAAAGCAAACAATATATTATGAACATGTCATGTGTAACAGACAAGTATGTATGTATAAAAAAGGGTATCCAGACAGAGGGGCCTTGGACATAAGGGCCTTTCCCAAAAAGGCATTTCCCAAGACGGCCCTAAATGAAAAGTTGGACAAAAGGGCCTTGAGAATTTTTTTCTAGGATTTTGAGTTTTAATTATTTAATAAAATATGCAATAAAATAAAAAATAAAAAACAGGCTTCATTGTGTTTTTAAAGATAACTGCCTTGATGTTTTGTCTCAATTACTCCCCATCACTGAAATTTCCGAAGCACAGTGCCACAGTGTACAATCCGTGCCTTGATGTTTTACTCATTGTAAAGACTCTTTTAATTACTTCGCGTCACTGTGCCAGATTTGGGAGTCATTGTGCCACAAAAGATAATCTCTGTCCTTTGTTTTGTTTCTCTGCACTGTGCTGTTTAAACACACGCGCTAAGCCAGATGATGTTGACGTGTCAGTGTCTTGCCGACATATGAGTTCTGAATTTGAAGTCTTTATTTGAACTGTGACCAACAGCAATGGACACAAGACAAAGTAATAAATGACAGTCAAAAGTTTGTCTGAATCAGGCAAAAAATCAATAAACTTTGTTTTTGGAGTTGTTATTTTATCACACAAGAAATAAAAATAATTTTGAGAACCATATCAAAAAAAAAAAAATTCTCAAGGCCCTTTTGTCCATTTTTTCATTTCGGGCCATTTTGGGAAAGGCCCTTTTGGAATAGGCCGTTTTGGGAAAGACCCTTATGTCAAAGGCCCTTTTGTCCAGGGCCCTTCTGTCCCGGATTCATAAAAAAGACATTTCTTGTGTTTCAGTGTAAGGAATAGTGCATAACGAAATGCATAACATTCAAACTGAACAGCACGTCGTAATTGGTTAAATTAGAAATTGGTCTGTTAGCGGAAGGGGTTATCGTGATTTATAAATAGAATGTCATGGTGGATGGCGTGACTTGTAATTTGTAAATAAACATGGATAACCGGCACAAACTCTGTTTTCACATTAAAAGAAGACATTTTCAATTTTGCCAATCACGATGTGCTGTTCCATTCTGTGCTTCTCTCCTTGTACTTGTGTAACGGGTGTCAACATATAAGTCCCCTTAGACACCATGTGGGAAAACATGAAAAGTGTCCGTTTATATGCCTGAAATAAATGTAATCAAGGAAATACAAGCAAATCTCATAGATTTGGAGTAAGATGCTGTTATCAAACGAATTAAAGCATTTTTCTGTCAAAAGATGCCGTGATTCCACAAACGGCTTGTAGACAAGTATGGAGTCACAGCATGTAGACAAGTATGGAGTCACGGCTAGTAGACAAGTATGGAGTCACGGCTTGCAGACAAGTATGGAGTCAATGCTCGTAGACAAGTATGGAGTCACGGCTTGCAGACAAGCATGGGGTCACGGCTTGTAGACAAGTATGGAGTCACGGTTCATAGACAGGTATGGAGTCACGGCTTGTAGACAAGTATGGAGTCACGGCTTGCAGACAAGTATGGAGTCACGGCTTGTAGACAAGTATGGAGTCACGGCTTGTAGACAAGTATGGAGTCACGGCTTGTAGACAGGTATGGAGTCACGGCTTGTAGACAGGTATGGAGTCACGGCTTATAGACAAGTATGGAGTCACGGCTTGTAGACAAGTATGGAGTCGCGGTTTGTAGACAAGTATTGAGTCACGGCTTGTAGACAAGTATGGAGTCGCGGTTTGTAGACAAGTATGGCGTCACGGCTTGTAGACAAGTATGGAGTCACGACTTGCAGACAAGTATGGAGTCGCGGTTTGTAGACAAGTATGGAGTCACGGCTTGTAGACAAGTAGGGCGTCACGGCTTGCAGACAAGTATGGAGTCGCAGTTTGTAGACAAGTATGGAGTCACGGCTTGTAGACAAGTATGGAGTCACGGCTTGTAGACAAGTATGGAGTCACGGCTTGTAGACAAGTATGGAGTCACGGCTTGTAGACAAGTATGGAGTCACGGCTTGTAGATGTGCTTGAAGGTGTGCAACAAGATAAATCGACGAGATCCGTTATTCTTTGAAGCAAATAAAGAGACAATGAAAAAGCCATGACCAAATTTCAGTGTAGACACAGAACAATCAAACAGCTGAATAAATATCTGCACGTTTTTTTCTGTTCTTTAATTTGCTTCAGTGTGCACCAACATGTGTTGAGTAGTTTGTTAATATTTAATTGCAGCTGAAGAGGTATGGAGTGGCGAGAGTGGTTTCGGGTCGTTCACTGGGGCCCCCTTTTGGCACTGTTTATCATATCAGAAATCACACTAAGTGGCCTGTACTGTCTGTTGCAGTGGTACCCACCAACCACTCTAGGTGAGTCATTTTGTGCATCTGTTTTTAGTGAAAACAAAAAAAAAAAAAAAAAAGAAAGAAAAGATAGAATTTCGATAAATATATGTAGTTTAAATGTGAGTTATGATTATAGGGAGCCTTTGGCCTCCCCCGGCCCTTATCCTGCGAGGTAAGGACCGGGGATGAGTGGAGGGGCTGGGGGGGGGGGGGGGGTAAGCCAACTCGGGGGATAAAAGCCAGGGGGTAAAGGCCTATTTCCCAAAGAAGGCACAGTCGATTTTACAACTATTGTTGATGAAAAACAAATTACCGTTTTATTGTTTTTCAGGTGGAGTGATTCATTTGGCGGTTTACTTACAATGGGATATTTTCATACTCTACAATTTCTTCAACGCCATGTATATTGGTCCGGGTCATGTTCCCAGCGGCTGGACTCCTGTAAGTGGTCGTAATCTTTGTCATGGCATACAGGCGAACAGCTGACACGCACGTATAGGCGAGCAGCTGGCGCACATGTCTAGCTGAACAGCTGACGCACATGCATAGCTGAGCAGCTGACGCACGTGTAAAGCTGAGCAGCTGACGTACATGTATAGCTGAGCAGCTGACGTACACGTACAGGGAGAGCCTAACGACCATGTATAGGCGAGCAGCTAACGCACAGTTTAAGCTAGCAACTGACGCACACGTATAGGCGAGAAACTAACGCACATGTATAGGCGAGCAACAGATGCACACATATAGGCGAACAGCTGACGCGCACGTATAGCCGAACAGCTGACGCACACGTACCGATTAGCAGCTGACGTACATATATAGGCGAAAACCTAACGAACATGTATAGACGAGCAGCTAACTCACATGAATAGGATAGCAGCTGACGCACATGTATAGGCGAGCAGCTGACGCACACTTATACGAGCAGCTAACGCACACGTGCATACCAGAAGCTAACGCGAATGTTTAGGCTAGCAGCTAACGCACATATATAGCAGCTAACGCACATGTATAGCTGAACAACTGACGCACATGTTTAGGCTGGCAAATTATTCTGAAGAAGTGCACTGCGTAGACCGGGTATATAAATCATAATTACCCGGTAAAGATATAGTTGGTCAATGTAGAATTATTATAAACAACGTTTTAAATAACTAAAACTATTAAAATAAACTTTATTTTTATGACGAACCCCTGAATCAGCTAGATCATCTGATTTCCGCAGTGAGAGTAACGGTTAACTGCAGTGAGCTTTTGCAGCGATTTGATCAAACCTGTTTGAGAAAACACGTGATCATGTGCTCATGGTCTTATGACGTTGAAGTACACGTGCACTGTCCTTTGTCATTGTTGGAATTTTGTTGCAAGATACATTGAGGAAATGCTCTGATGAGCTGTAAAGCTGTTATTCTTTAGCTTTGTCTTGTTGCCTCTTATTTCCAGAAGAGAAAATCTGACACCAAGCTGTTACAGTATTGTAACCAGTGTGAAAGTTACAAGGCACCTCGATCTCATCACTGTAGGAAATGCGGCAAGTGAGTGGTATTTGTCTTCCTTCCACGCTCATAAGTGTAGGAAGTAAGTAGACTCTTCCTGTCGTCCAAGGTCATAAAATTCCGCTATTTGACCTCTCCCTATTGTCACTGCTTTTTGCCACACGCTGTGTAAACATATAGACATTTAAGTTTGTATTCAATCGAAAACGCAGTCCGCTGCACAGTTAATAGTCCAAAGAAAGTTAATGCATTTATCCAGGTTGGCGATTATCTGGTCTGTATTAAAAGTGAAAGAAAGGGAAGGGGTTTCACAGTGGCATGCAA
This sequence comes from Protula sp. h YS-2021, assembly GCA_949752745.1. Lineage (NCBI taxonomy): Eukaryota > Metazoa > Annelida > Polychaeta > Sabellida > Serpulidae > Protula > Protula sp. h YS-2021. The sequence continues at coordinate 54,136,152 of OX457028.1, forward strand.
ATAACCAGTTTATGCGGTGAACCGCTATGCGATCAACCGATACCATCTGTAGTCACTGCGACGCAATGTTTCAAGATGCATTCCTTTTGCAATAAGATAATTGCTATTCTCCCGTCTCCTTTTCCGCCTCCCACCCACCCTCCCCCCCGCCGCCCTCATGAAAATGTCAGTTCTCTGTTTGCTGTGTGAATTTCTTGTAAAATCATAATGAAAACTTTTAGGGTCGATTTCACAACATCTGGACCTTGGAGCAAACTCAGTCTAGACGGCGGTTAAAACTGGGTTTCAAACCGTAGTGAATTTCACAGCCTCGATCCAGGTCACATTCATATGTGATCTGTATCTGTATAAACTGACAAAACCCTGAATAGATTGGGTTTGAAACCTGGTTTCACACCAGGTCTATACTTAAGTTGTGAAATCGGACCTGAAGGTTTCGTATCCACCCTTAGGGGACCCCGTCCCAGGCACCACTGCAGTTTTATTCCTGGAGGGTGAGTGTCAGTTTAAACAAGCAGGCCATTTTGAGCTGTTTGACGCAATGTCGTTAGCGCAAATGATACGTGGAAAAAGCCAGTCAAGAATTATGCCATGCAAAATGATTTGTGTTGTGGGACAAGTGGGTCATGTTAAGACTCTTTTTAACTCTACGCGAGACTCACGCAGAGCAGTGCTGTATTTGTTGTTGTCAGGTGTGTGCTAAAAATGGACCACCACTGCCCGTGGATCAACAACTGCGTGGGCCATCGTAACCACCTCTCGTTCACGCTCTTTGTGCTTTTCGCACCGCTGGGGTGTTTGCATGCCGCCTGCGTGCTCGTACCATCCTTATACAGAGCTATTAATAGGGTAAGTCACATCAGAAGTGAGTCACATTCGTTAATAAAACAAACAAATAAAACCAGAGATTGGGGCTATTTTAAGAGCTAAATCTGATCGACCATTTACTATCTAATAAAGAAAAAAAAATACAGAAATGAAGGTTTGCCGCGTTTTTGTCGAATGGAGGCCTCATTCTGGAAAAAAATTACGCAAAGGTATTGGTCATTAACATATTCTTGCTGCATGTTATGTGTTTTCAGCATTACTACATTATAAACGGTATTCGCGGCGTGCCGCTGGTTCGCCTGACACCGCTGTCTTTTTTTGCCTGCATACTGGGAGTGAGCCTTGCCATTGGGGTGTCCATTGCGGTCGCCATCTTGTTTTTTGTGCAGGTGCGCGCGTGCAGTGACCACCATGGCTGCAGTGTTCATAGACGCTGCTGAATGTCAGTGAGAGCTTGATGCGGTTGAAACTATATAGTAATCGCATTGTGCATTTTTTTCTGTCACTGAAAAAGATACATCTATTGTGACCAAGGGTTGACCTTGAAATCCAGGTCAGAGCACTACTTTTATCATGCCATTTTCAAAAATCAATAAATTGCCGATTTGCCAGGGTATTTCTGATTGGTCATGCCAGTGATAGTTTGTGCAAGACTTACAACCATTCTGTGAGTTTTAATGACCTTTTGTAGAGTTTCAAGGTCAAATCGGGGCCATTCACCCGGTTAGCTGGTGCCATCATACTGGGGTTAGAATGTCCACAATGTGTTAACGCTCGGTTTTTTTTCGCCTTGACTGTGTTTAGAACATTTTGAGATTGTTTCTGAGACGTTTTCTGAGATTTTTCTAAATGGGACTTCATGGTCAGTTAAAAATTTCCCACACTGCTGTCCTCCAATAATTGCATTTCATATCGAAACATTTTACCAAATCAAATTTCTTTGTGTCTTTTTGTTCAATTCTCTGCATCCTCCTTTTCTCGGAGGCAATACTTTTTTCATTTATTCATGTAAAGATGGAAGGTTATAAAATCCTCAAGGTGACGCTGTACAGTCCGGCAATACATCTAAATGCTGTTCAGTCTCCACACCCCAGGCGAAAAGGCTTCTGTGATATCTGAGCGCGCGTGTGTGTGGGCCCGAGGGGTTCGGGAGGGGTTGTGGGGGGGGGGGGGGAGGCGGTATTGATTGGATTGTTTGCAAGGTATTGCGCAGGTGTAGGGGTTGTGGTAGATTGTGTGAATCCATCGACGCCATGTTCCTGGACATTCTTCTTTCTGTGCTTGCAGCGCTACTATGTGCTGTACGGCACGGGCCAGGAGCCAATCGTATCGCTGGGATTCCCGAGCTTTCTCGCCTCCATGTTTGCCACTGGTTTAGCCGCGGGCGTTTTCTTTGCTGTCGGTGCTTTATTCGTGATACAGGTAGAACGGTAGCCCCCCGCGCCTCACGCCCCTGCCTGGTGTCGGTGGCCCTATCCTAGCCTGTTGGGTTCTCACTAACACTTTGTCAAAGCAGAAAACATGTGAAAAAGCTTACGAATTTATCCTGTTTTGGTGTGATACTTTGGTAGTATTTCTAATCACTCGGGTGCAAAAGGTCCGCAGTGAACTAAGCTGCTAATGGCAATGACGTAATGAGTTTGCTAACAATCAAGCCCACATTGTGAGTTACTGAACCTACGGCAGGAAATTTAAACTAATAGAAATGGATTGGCGCCGTGTTTTTTTCTGAGAAGTTAGTGGTGTGTTGTGTAGTTTTACAGTTGGGAAATGTTGTCTGTTTTAGTTGATCTTTTATGTGTAGTCCTTGCAATATGCGCTGTAAACGATGCGGCATAGTCACCTTGACCTTCTACAAATTGAATGGACTTGTCTACTCATACACTGGGGTCCTCCTGCATGCTTTACAACAGTGCTTTTTTTACACTGAGCCCCCGTTTCGTTATCTTTATGGTCAAGGCGACGCTGGCGTCCATGCTCTTGTCATTGTGTTCAGGCACTGCTGTCGCCTGTCATGGGGTCGTTGTCCATCCATGGCAGATAACCGTAGAGTATTGGTAACAGTCTGTTGTCGTTTTCACCGCTATGCAAAGCTCCTCTATTTAGAATCTTCAGTGTGGTTATCGTTATTATACTCGATTTTTTTCGTCATACATGTCCGAGAAATGTTGTCGTTTCTGTTGGTTACATTTTTAGGTCTCATCGAGCATTGTCTTTAACACGCCTGTTTAAATAAAAAAAAAAACGTCGATCGCTTTCATTTTTTTGTTCTCATAAGTCCGTGTGTATGTACTTTGCAGCCTTATAAACGGATACTTAGAAATGTTCAAATATTAAATTTTATTTAAATAATATAATTTATAGAGATTCAGAATTTTTTTGCTTATTAAATTAAAATGTTTTCCTTAATGTAGGTTTGATGTATATTCAAATTTTGTATTAAATGTTGAAGAAATTAGACATGTTAGTAAAAACCTAATTTAATAGATAAACAAAAAACTGTGTATGAAATCAAAACGATTGCCATTCCTTTAGCTCTTCCTGTGAGATTGAAAATAAAAGCTAGCAGCATTATTATAAAACATAGTTACAGGAGTTATGGGCCTTAAAGAATTCTGTTCTTTTGCAGATGAAAAGTATAATCAAGAATGAAACGGGGATAGAGACCTGGATAAAAGACAAGGTAAAGATGGTACAGTCAACAAACGTCAGTCATTACGCGGAAGAGCTAAACTTTTCAGGCATTACAATTAAAAAATAAGAAACACAAAAAACATCGACAGAAAAGTGTTGACAATACTTGTTTTAACTCCGCCAGCTTATTTGGCTGTCATTTAATCTGACGAAAAAGTAAGTCGTATTTTCAAGAAAAAGTGTAGCAGTTGAGGCCTCTCGCGGTATTCAGTTTCTCGCAATTTCGAAAGGGAACCACCCGTCCTGTGTGGTACCACGCATTACCCATGTGGCTGTTGTCCCGTGCCACGCATTACCCACGTGGCTGTTGTCCCGTACCACGCATTACTCGTGTGGCTGTTGTCCCGTACCACGCATTACCCACGTGGCTGTTGTCCCGTGCCGCGCATTACCCATGTAGCTGTTCCGCACTATGCATTACCCATTTGGCTGTTTCCCGTAGCACGCATTACCCATGTGGCTGTTGTCCCATACCATGCATTACTCATGTGGCTTTTGTCCCTACCATGCATTACCCATGTGGCTGTTGTCCGGTACTACGCATTACCCATGTGGATGTTGTCCCATACCACGCATTACCCATGTGGCTGTTGTCCCGCACCATGCATCACCAATGTGGCTGTTTCCCGTGCCACGCATTACCCATGTGGCTGTTGTCCCGCACCGTGCATTACCCATGTGGCTTTTGTCCCGTGCCATGCATTACCCATGTGGGTGTTGTCCGGTACCACGTATTACAAGTGCGGCTGTATCACACCACGTATTACCCACGTGGCTGTTTCCCGTGCCACGCATTACCCATGTGGCTGCTGTAGTGTCACTGTCTTCCTTCTCACCCGTTTCTGCAGGCAGAATTCCGCGACAGGGAGGAGAGTGAGGGCGAGTTCGTCTACCCGTACGATCTGGGACGGTGGCGGAACGTGCGCATGGTGTGTCACGTGAGGCGGCGGCCCGAGCTTAGCGGGCTCTGGTGGCCCGTAGTTGATGGCTGCGACCAGTACACGCTCACGGTATGTGATGCACCCCCCACCCCCCACCGCCCACTCCGCGTGGCCAGTGGCGGAACGCGCGTATTGTGTGTCACGTGGCGGCCAGAGCTTGCATAGTGCTCCCCCACCCTTCCATAAAATACTGCTTAGTATAGAAATAAACAGAAAATAAAAATAAAAGAGGGGTTGGAGTGGGAGGGAGGAGGTCATTGAGATTTGTACAAAACTCTGTCAATGCGTTTAAGAAAATCATCTTTCTTTCTTAGTTTGCAAACAGCAGTTGCTCGACAACTGATTTTACTCCAAAGATAACTGAAAGAATAATTTGATTGCTTTCGATTTTTTTTGTCTACGGGAAGTGTTTCGGCTGTGAGGTGATTATGTTGAACAAACAGAATGCGAATTCACTTTTACCAGTTGGAAAAAAGAATGACATAAAAAGTGGCAAAAAATGTGAATGTGGTTGAGCAGCGCGAGCAGATCGCACAGAAGCGCGAGAAGAAAGAGCGCAGTGTGGAGTACGTCATCGACAGGGCATACTCAGGGGCCATGTGCCCCATCACCATGGGTCCCAAGGTCTGCTGCTGCCCGCCCTGCACGGATGAGCCGCGGGTGGCCCTGTCCGTCGGTGATAGAGTGATCGTCACGCGCTGGAAAAAGTAAGCTGTAAACAAACTCATCAACTTAACCTTTTCTGTAAGAAAATGGTGCTAGTTTGTGAAATGTTTTTTGTTTTTGTTTTTTTTTATAATTGTGGTGGATTTATTTCTCGATATATTTTAGAAAACGGATTTAAGAGTTATGTGGCCTCCATTACGGAACATCTCACTAACTTGAGAAACATTTTGGAAAATATATTAAAAGTACTGAGGAGAAAAAGGCGTAGAACAGACATTGCTAACCGGCTTAAACTGTTGTTTTTCGCAGGCGGTGGCTGTATGGGGACAAGGTTCTTCAAAGTTTTGAACGAAAAGGTGAAATATTGAGCTTCTGTATATGCCATGCCCTTTTTCCGTGCTTGTTCCGTCCGCATTGTGGTTTTTTCGCTGGCCTGTTCCGCGCATTATATTATACCGTTTTAGTCTTTTGTCTTTTCGGAGAATATGCATCCGTGGAAAAAAAATAAAGCAACTGTGTTTTTTGAAAAATATTTAAAGAATTAAAAATGCTCTCTCGGCTTCCTCCACTTAGAACACACCTCGTACTGGGTTTTTTGTTGAAAACGAAACTTGATTGTTTCTATTTATAGATAAGAAGAGGGAACGTGGCTGGTTTCCAAGGAAGTGCGCAAAGGAACTGTTTCCCTATGATCCATCTCAGAAAGAGCAATTTGAAAACTCGACCGAAAACCACTGTGATTCTCAGAGCAATAGTGCTCATAAAAAGACGGATTAATCGGTGATTGTTTGTATGAAAAAGCTAGGAAAAGTTGTATGTTTTTTTTTTGTACCTATATTTTTTTTAGTACAGAAGATGTAGCTCATCTATGCAGACGCTAGTTATCATAAAACCCTGAAATATTTGTGTGACGTCACGTCCTACGTCATAATTGTTAGTGATGTTTGTGTTTCTCTTGTTAACTTCTTTGTGAACAATGTGTCTATGTCAAATGAGAATGTCAGATATTCACATTCTGTCCAAAATGACAGTATCGAATCAACTAAGAACTTTCCAGGCTTACACTTTTTTTGGTAATGATCTGAAATGTGTACCTGTTTTAGCGGAAGCTGACATGTCTAACGTCAAATGACGTCATTCCGTGTATTAATTGCGTCAGCTCCTGTTACGCTTGTGGAAACAATCTTGAGCGGCGAGTGGGATCGGTTTGAAGTTCTGCAGGATAGCACAATGTGTAAAATGATAAAATCAAGCAACTGAAACCCGCTGTCCTCCCCCTTCCCGGCAGTCTGTGGCACCCGCAGCAAGATTTTTGGTGCGAATATTTTCTCTTCTAAATTAGATATTTTTGCAATCCTTTACATAGTTCCTGTTGCGTAGTGTCTGTTGCGTAGTTTGGTTGTTATGGTGATGTTAAGTATACATTCTAAGTAGTGCGTAGTGTGACGTTTTCAATACTTTTAGAGCGTTGAGTACGGCTGTGCGTATTTATGGGGCATATTTACCAGTCAAAATACTAGTTTCCTTTGGATGAGTACTGAAACTATGAAAAAAAGAGCCGTTTTCTTCAAAGTGTTGGACATGGGACATGTACAGTGACGTCATGCAAACATGAAATCGTGGAATTTAGGTATCTGCAAAATCTCCTCAAATGGGGTATGCAGCTTGGGGAAGTTTCAAATACATGACTTAGCTTTTGAACGAGAACCGAATCGCATGACGTCAGGTGACGTGACCGCGTGATGTGAATGTTATTAAGATTTCGTATCTATTGGGTAAGTGTGCCAGGCATTTCAGCTTCTCTTATCTGTGACGTCAACGATGGGGGAGATGAAAACATGGAGATGGTTTTTACCGTTTTCATGTCTAAAAAGCAAGTTTTTCAGTGGAAAGTGTACGATGCACGGATGTCTTGTGCATATGGAATGCCGTTTTCACATTTATTAGGGAATTATTGATATCAAGAATTTATTTTTGATCTCAAAAACTGATTTTTTGATAACAAGAATTAATTTTCGATCTCACTAAATCAATATTTTGATGTCAAGAATTCATTTTTGCTATCTGTAATTGTATTTTTGAAATTTCTAAATGTATTCTTGATCTCAAAAAACAATTTTTGATATCAATAAATATGTAGAGATATCAATAAATATTTATTGATTTTTTGATCTCAAAAAGTAAATTTTTGCCATCTAAAATTCAGGTATTGATAGCAAAATATAAATTAATGAGATCTATATTGATTTATTGATATCTGTAAATATATTGTGATATCAAAATAAGCATTAAATGTTAAAACGGCATTCCATATGTGCATTGACTCGCTATGTTCTGTTCTATTTTTTACAGCTGTTGTAAACACAAGCTGCTCAGTGAGACTTGGGGGAAGACTTTTTCTATTAAATTATTTCAGCTGAAATGCTATTGTATTCAGGGAGTTGTGTATATACTTTTAAGCCTCCATTGGTTTTGTACAGAATGTTGAGATGTACATATTGATCTAACGGGCGCATGTGATAGAAGAAGTCAGCAACCACATTATCAGTAACATAGCTTTAAGGGGCGGGTTAGTGAATGGTGAGATTAACATTTACACATAATACTGACCTTCGTATATGTTTTATTCAGTCACAATGTCGCGCTGTCAGATAGGGGGGGGGGGGGGGGGGATTGGCGCGTTTTCAATAATCCTGGGTCTTGCTTGAGGTTTGTGTATTAATGCTGTATAACAGCGTCTGTAAATTCGGCGGGAAAATCTTGATAGTGAAAGTAGCGGAAGTAAAATGTTACGAGTTAAAAAAGACAGCAGCTTGTTTGTTTTAAGGACTTGCTCCAAAAATGCTCTCGCTTTGTTGCTGTAAGTTTTAAGTGATGTGGGTTTGATTGGGTTAATTTCATAATTGAAAAAAGTGGTCGTAATGTATCAATAAAAATAAAACCTGGAATGAAAAACGATGCACTGTCTGTTGTTGCTGATGTCAGTCGTCGTTCCCCCTCCCCCCCCCCCCCCCCTGCCCCGTCCCAGGTGTCTGAACTGTATTATATTTCAGTCTTTTCAACTTTTAATTTTAGAAATGCGCCCAGATTGTCCCTGACTTGCTGATTGAGAACTAAATGCAGTGTCTAATTTGGGACGCGTTTTCCGCGTACTGTTCGCGTTTTTCACACCGTGGTACGCGCGAGGGGGGGGGGGGGCACGTACCCTGGCACCCATCTTAAACTCTGGGTGCGCATTTTCGAGGTGGAAGTATGTGCAAGTTTTGGCAGTTCAACGAAGAAAAAAATAACAATTTTCGTCGGCCTTCCAGAGAAAATGCTCGTTTATTTCACTTCAGAACATAACTTTCATCTGTTGACATTTACTCAATTAACGTTGAAATTGCTTGGTGAGTGTTGAGTATATAAGGGGGCAGTGGCTTGGTGATGTGACATCGCTGTGATTTATAGGTACTCACACTGTATTCTTGGGTACACATTTTTGTGACCAGAGCGCCTACCAGTGTGCGTTTATGACATTATATCGTTCCAATCGCTTTGAAACTGGGACGATTCTCCACCGTGTTTATGTTTCATATGGTGATTTGGCAATTATTTGACAAGTATCGGACAAAAACGGCCAAATTCCAGAACAGCACAAAATGCTGCTCTTCCTACATATCCAATCCGATCGATTCGAAGGTTGGGATATTCCACGCTTGTTTATGTTTGACGATTTGGCCAAAATATTGGCCAAACACAGCCAATTTTCCCGGAAAACACAAATTCTACTGCTCTGACAAATTAGCTGCGATCGCTTTGAAATTTAAAATATTCCAGCAACAACAACAACAACAAACCATAAATGCTTCTTGTGTTGCAGAAATGTTTCCACTGTGTGTGTTTGTGTTCGTGATGGGGAAGAGAGGGAGCGACGAGGTTGCATTCAGCGTTTTGTCTGGTGTAATTTCAGTTCAAAAATGTTTTGCAGATTTAATATGAATTTACTGTTTGTGTTTGTATTTTTTTATTGGTGTGATGGAGCGTTCGTCAAGATGTTTTCTTTGCTACTGTTGCTACTATTACGTGTTCGCTAAAAATAGTCCTGTTTTCACAACGAGATTGTCAGGTCTGTAAGGCGAGGAAAAAATAACTTTATTTCTCACCCCCGGCCGGGCTTACTGCAAAGAAACCCCATGGGGTTGCTTTGCCCTAAATACCGGCCGGCAGTCAGTATTTTTAAAACCTTGGGATGGGAAGCAAGACTACTTTCCTTCCAGGTCTAACACCTTTGGTTAACTCATTTTCTTTAGATCGCTACCATGTCCATACTTTTTTTCGGCTGATTGTCATGATTGATTTTGATAGATTTTATACTTGCTGTAAATTGAGAGAATTGGAAATTTATCAAAATGTTAATATAAACGTAGAAATTCTGTAAAATATGACATTACTGTAAATTAAGTAAAACTGGTCCAGTTGTTTCGAAATTTGGCAGGAATGTTTCCTGGTTAATGCTCCAGACAGACTGCATTTTCTTTTGGAGATTTGGCCAAAATAAATAAGATATTGGCAAGATTTAAGAAAACACACACAAAAAAAAATGCTACCGTTTCTACAGATACGGCCCGACTACGTTGAAATTTGACAGGTGTGTTACCCTCAGGTTTCTGCATTAGGACTACGTTTGGTGATGTAGTCAAATTTGGCTCAAGGCGAATTTTTTCGTTCTCTGCTTTTATTGGTTTTGCAGGCAATATTTATACTTCTTTTGCGTTGTCACCTGCATAGTAAGAGGTTGTGAGTTCAAGTTCATAGTCTCCTTCATGGGTGTTATAGGCCACAATTTTTAGTTTTGCCTCTCACAGCAGTGTTTAAAAGCTCGTACTCACTAATTTCTTTTTTCTTTCGTCCTTTTTTTTTTTTTGGACCAGCCGACTATGTCGGGCTGGTCTTATCTTATCAATAGAGGGGTATCCGTCGTCTGTATGTACGTATGTACGTGTGTATGTGTGTATGTACGTGTGTAAACTTTTACTTAAAATGCTTCTTCTCCTTCAGTTTTGATCGGATTCCTCTCAAATTTTACACGAATGTTCTCTAGGTATACCTCTCTTCAAAAATTATTTTTTTGGCGATCCGCCAAAAATTGGCCAAATTGGGGGCATTTCAAATTTTTCGGTTGCCAATTTTCAAAATGCTTCTTCTCCCACAATTTTGATCACAATTTCTCCAAATTTCGCACGAATATTCCCTAGGTAGACCTCTTTTGAAAAATTACTCATTTTGGCGATCCGCCAAAAATTGGCCAAATGGGGGACATTTTTTAATTTTTTGGTGTCAAATTTTCAAATTGCTTCTTCTCCCACAATTTCGATCGGATTCCTTTTCAATTTTGGACAGTTGTTCTCTAGCTAGACCTGTCTTGAAAAATTACTGTTTTTGGCGATCCGCCAAAAATTGGCCAAATTGGGGACATTTGTAATTTTGTGGTTGCCAATTTTCAAAATGCTTCTTCTCCAACAATTTTGATCAGATTTTCTTGAAATTTTGCACGAATATTCCCTAGGTAGACCTCTTTTCAAAAATTACTCAGTTTGGCGATCCGCCAAAAATTGACCAAATGGGGGACATTTTTTAAATTTTTTGGTGTCAAATTTTCAAATTGCTTCTTCTCGCACAATTTTGATCGGATTCCTTTTCAATTTTTGATAGTTGTTCTCAAGGTAGACCTCTCTTGAAAAATTACTCTTTTTGGCGATCCGCCAAAAATTGGCCAAATGGGGGACATTTGTAATTTTGTGGTTGCCAATTTTCAAAATGCTTCTTCTCCCACAATTTTGATGAGATTTTCTTCAAATTTTGCACCCATATTCCCTAGGTAGACCTCCTTTGAAAAATTACTCATTTTGGCGATCCGCCAAAAATTGGCCAAATGGGGGACATTTTTTTAGACCAGCCGACTATGTCGGGCTGGTCTTATCTTATCAATAGAGGGGTATCTGTCGTCCGTATGTACGTATGTATGTACGTGTGTAAACTTTTACTTAAAATGCTTCTCCTCCTTCAGTTTTGATCGGATTCCTCTCAAATTTTACACGAATGTTCTCTAGGTATACCTCTCTTCAAAAATTATTTTTTTTGGCGCTCCGCCAAAAATTGGCCAAATGGGGGACATTTGTAATTTTGTGGTTGCCAATTTTCAAAATGCTTCTTCTCCCACAATTTTGATCAGATTTTCTTCAAATTTTGCACCCATATTCCCCAAGTAGACCTATTTTGAAAAATTACTTATTTTGGCGCTCCGCCAAAAATTGGCCAATGGGGGGGCATTTCAAATTTTTCGGTTGCCAATTTTCAAAATGCTTCTTCTCCTTCAGTTTTGATCGGATTCCTCTCAAATTTTACACGAATATGCCCTAGGTAGACCTCTTTTGAAAAATTACTCATTTTGGCGATCCGCCAAAAATTGACCAAATGGGGGACATTTTTTTAATTTTTTGGTGTCAAATTTTCAAATTGCTTCTCGCACAATTTTGATCGGATTCCTTTTCAATTTTTGATAGTTGTTCTCAAGGTAGACCTCTCTTGAAAAATTACTCTTTTTGGCGATCCGCCAAAAATTGGCCAAATGGGGGACATTTGTAATTTTGTGGTTGCCAATTTTCAAAATGCTTCTTCTCCCACAATTTTGATGAGATTTTCTTCAAATTTTGCACCCATATTCCCTAGGTAGACCTCCTTTGAAAAATTGCTCATTTTGGCGATCCGCCAAAAATTGGCCAAATGGGGGACATTTTTTTAGACCAGCCGACTATGTCGGGCTGGTCTTATCTTATCAATAGAGGGGTATCTGTCGTCCGTATGTACGTATGTATGTACGTGTGTAAACTTTTACTTAAAATGCTTCTCCTCCTTCAGTTTTGATCGGATTCCTCTCAAATTTTACACGAATGTTCTCTAGGTATACCTCTCTTTAAAAATTATTTTTTTTGGCGCTCCGCCAAAAATTGGCCAAATGGGGGACATTTGTAATTTTGTGGTTGCCAATTTTCAAAATGCTTCTTCTCCCACAATTTTGATCAGATTTTCTTCAAATTTTGCACCCATATTCCCCACGTAGACCTATTTTGGAAAATTACTTATTTTGGCGCTCCGCCAAAAATTGGCTAAATGGGGGGCATTTCAAATTTTTCGGTTGCCAATTTTCAAAATGCTTCTTTTCCTTCAGTTTTGATCGGATTCCTCTCAAATTTTACACGAATATGCCCTAGGTAGACCTCTTTTGAAAAATTACTCATTTTGGCGATCCGCCAAAAATTGGTCAAATGGGGGACATTTGTAATTTTGTGGTTGCCAATTTTTGCAAAATGCTTCTTCTCCCACAATTTTAATCAGATTTTCTTCAAATTTTGCACCCATATTCCCTAAGTAGACCTATTTTGAAAAATTACTTATTTTGGCGCTCCGCCAAAAATTGGCCAAATGGGCGGCATTTCAAATTTTTCGGTTGCCAATTTTCAAAATGCTTCTTATCCTTCAGTTTTGATCGGATTCCTCTCAAATTTTATACGAATATGCCCTAGGTAGATCTCTTTTGAAAACTTACTCATTTTGGCGATTCGCCAAAAATTGGCCAAATGGGGGACATTTTTTAATTTTTTGGTGTCAAATTTTCAAATTGCTTCTTCTCCCACAATTTTGATCGGATTCCTTTCCAATTTTTGATAGTTGTTCTCAAGGTAGGCCTGTCTTGAAAAATTACTCTTTTTGGCGATCCGCCAAAAATTGGCCAAATGGGAGCATATGTAATTTTGTGGTTGCCAATTTTCAAAATGCTTCTTCTCCCACAATTTTGATCAGATTTTCTTCAAATTTTGCACCCATATTCCCTAGGTAGACCTATTTTGAAAAATTACTTATTTTGGCGATCCGCCAAAAATTGGCTAAATGGGGGACATTTTCAAATTTTTTGGTCTACAATTTTCAAATTGCTTCTTGCACAATTTTGATAGGATTCCTTTCCAATTTTTGATAGTTGTTCTCAAGGTAGATCTCTCTTGAAAATCACTTTTTTTGGCAATCCGCCCAAAATTGGCCAAATGGGGGACATTTGTAATTTTGTGGTTGCCAATTTTCAAAATGCTTCTTCTCCCACAATTTTGATCAGATTCTCACCAAATTTTACACGAATGTTCTCAAGGTATACCTCTCTTTAAAAATTATTTTTTTTGGCGCTCCGCAAAAAATTGGCCAAATGGGGGGCATTTCAAATTTTTTGGTTGCCAATTTTCAAAATGCTTCTTATCCTTCAGTTTTGATCGGATTCCTCTCAAATTTTATACGAATATGCCCTAGGTAGATCTCTTTTGAAAAATTAATCATTTTGGCGATTCGCCAAAAATTGGCCAAATTGGGGACATTTTTTAATTTTTTGGTGTCAATTTTCGAATTGCTTCTTCTCCCACAATTTTGATCGGATTCCTTTCCAATTTTGGATAGTTGTTTTCAAGGTAGACCTGTTCTTTTTGGCGATCCGGCAAAAATTGGCCAAGTGGGGACATTTGTAATTTTGTGGTTGCCAATTTTCAAAATGCTTCTTCTGCCACAGTTTTGATCAAATTTTCTTCAAATTTTTCACGAATACTCCCTAGGTAGGCCTCTTTTGAAAAATTACTCATTTTGGCGATCCGAAAAAAATTGACCAAATGGGGGACATTTTTTTATTTTTTTGTGTCTAATTTTCAAATTGCTTCTTCTCATACAATTTTGAGTATGGCCGCTCATTTTGATTGATACGCTGTGATGACAACTATCTTGCGTGTGACATTATCGCATTGGCTGAAAGCCGTTTAACAGCCGACGATGATAACAAAAAGTTTTTAATAGATGGCTTTCATCCCATACTGAGATGTGACCAGTTCGTTTCAACAGAATGTCGACGACCTCCGCATGGCCTTGCTTTTGATCTAAAAAACATACATGAAGTGTTGTCCAAGGAGTTCATTTCAACTGCACTCTTTGAGTGTTTACACATTAGAGTAATTTTCAAAGTAATTTTCTTTGAGTGTTTACACATTAGAGTATTTTCCTTCAACTAATCAGATTGTATGTAATCCCACCACACACTCTAACACGACATTAGATCTTGCATTTGCCTCTTCTACCACTGCTTTTCCCGAAATTATTCCCTGTGTTTGGTCTTTTCACCACACGCTTGGTATTCTTGTCCCCTTATGAAAGAATTGAAAGAATGACTCCTCATCAGCCACAACTACACCGAGCAAGTGAGCGAATATTTTCTCCGTTCAGTTACGGCTTTTTTCGTAACCGCTGTCTGCCAATTTGATCATGATTTTGTCTGTGATTCTTGGATATATATTCTGTAGGTCACGGCTGGTCACCATGTCCCTGGACATGCTTGTTCTTTCATTTCTTTCCTCCCTTTTTCAAGTAGATCTTCAGTAGAGTTGTATTTTTGTTATCGGGTCCGCGAAAATTGACCAAATAAACGAAAAGCTTTAGGAAAAAAACAGACAATGTTGGCCATGAGGCCTTATCAGATCCAAGTTTGTCAAAATTGGTCAGATTCTCCGTTCATCTTTGTAAAGCCTTTTGTTTTATTGTTAATAAGACGTTTTTAAGGCCAGAAAATTTCAATGGAATACGTCATCTGCATATCCAGGACAAGCAGGGCTGAGTCTACTCGCGTAATTATCCCCCTTGTAACGGATGAACATTGAACGAAATGATAGAAAATAACGCAATGTAAAGATTTCGCTATTATATCATGAACGTTTTTACTCCAGTTTCCTTGACAAAGTGCAACGAACATAATCTTGCAGATAGCCAATTTGATTAAGCGGTAACATCAACTGTTCTTGAAAGATATTCAAATATATCAAGTTATTTATTGTCTTTCTTTTTGTACTAAACATCAGAAGAAAATATCTTTATTACTATAAGCTTGTAAAATGGGATAAATGAAATTTACTTAACCTTGCAAAATAGTCCCATATTTTAACAGCCGTCTACAATCTTCAACAGGCTTGGCATGATAAAAAGAAAGATTTCATCACACGCCACCGATCAAGAGTCAGACTGGTTTTGAAATTTTAATTCTGACGTGTACTTTGCTGTTGTAACTTGTGTAAGATATTTACTATAAACACAAACAGTTTAGTTACAGATTAATTTAACAACATATAATGTTCTTTATTACAAAAAACTGAATTCATAATTATTTAAATTTAACTCGGACAAGGACATTCTATTTTAGGCCTTTAAATCGATTTTTTTCTCAGTCACTGAAGTTAATGGTGTGTACATTTTCTTTTCTTTGTTACAAATCTTTGTTTTAAAGGCTTTCACAAATAATTACTAATTACAAATGTTCTAACTTAAGCAAGGAACGTAATTCCAGTTCGCGATATATGGACTGTAACGAAAGTTAGGATAAAATCCGTAGCTTAAATTCAGTCCCCTCATTGACACTGAACCCAAAAAATGCAATTTGCGAAAGTACGAGCAAATAAATACCTGTTACGTTATTTTTTAGTTAACAACAGGAGTGAGGAGCGGGACAGACAGCACAAAACACCTCAGTATCTCTGTACTTCCGCCCTGTAATCCATGATGAGTCCTGGGGCCCATATTTATCCCTTTCGCGTTTAAAATTTAAATATTTCAAAATATAAAGGGGAAAGTAAATGCCAGTTTTGACGGATGCTTCAGTTGGTTGGAGTGCCTTTTTTTTCCCATGGTCTATGTTCGAATCCAGTTTGGTTCTTAGCAGGGGGCGGAATTTGTTCCAATTACCTTAGATTAACAAATGCAGTGGGTTATACCACCCATCACGGAATTCAAAATTAACCTCAACTGAGTCTTTCGGCCATCCCTTTCATATATAGGAAGGTTAAATGTATAACTGAAAAGACTGAAAACAACCCATACTCCAAGTCTTTGTCAGTGCTCTTCCCTCTATCTATCTGTGTCTCTCTGTGCCTGTGTCCTGGTCAAAGAAATCCCTTCTGTGCCATGCCCTGTGGTAAAGGTTTGAAGTTTTACCTCAAAATAAATCCTTTCTTTGCCATGGGATACACGGAGTACGACCGGTTACACCGCAGTCAATTAACCGGCAAAATTAAGAAAGTTAAGTGTCACAGAGGTACTGAACTGCTGGACTGCTTGTTTTTTTTTTTTTTTGTTTTTTTGTTTTTTTTTTTTTTATTTATTTGCTTATCACATAATATAAATGTACAGAAGACACCACACAAAGAGCATAGTATAACTTATCCTCAAAATGACTTCACACGGCGGCATCCATTTCACTGGCCTTAGGTGCCTGTCAATGGACATTGTTCTACCACAAGGTTCAAAACGCTCACTGAACAAATTCTTTGAGGACAGAGTTACGATGTGACAGCATACACACATACACACACATTCACTCCTACACCTACACATACACAGTACCCACACACATACACACAATACACAATTTTTTGGTTGCTTGTAACAGGAGAACGCTTGCGGCCAACTGGAGTTTACTATTTCACGTTAATATTGACTTTTCATAAAGAAGGCTTTTTTCCACTATGGGAGTATACGGTGACCATTTGCTTCGAAATGTTTGATGGGTTAAACGCTTTTTTTCGGTAAGCACACGTTGGTAAACTTTCCGAGCTACAACTGAAGGAACTACATTTTCTTTTCTGCCCCTACGGCAAATTATCTCAAATTTTACTACCAGAATGATAAGATTTAGAGCCAGATCTTCTACCCCAAAAAGAAAGTCTTTTATGGTACAGGTGTGCTGTAATTTGTCAGAAATATCCAAAATCAAAAATGTCTCCCCCACCCACTTTTGTGTATACCCACAATCAATTAGGGCGTGAACTAGCGTTTCTTTCACACCAGTTTGACAGTATTCGCAGTCTGCGGAATTTTTTACTTTCCACCGGAATAGATTTTCTCCACATCCAACAATGTTATGCACTAATTTAAACTGGAACGAAATTAGTTTAGTTTCTGTCGTACTTTTTTTTGCAAGTGGGATACTCCTGTAAAAAACGTCATTACTTATCTGGTGCGATGTATGCCACTTTAACATGGCTATTGCAGGGCTGCTCTTTATAAAGGTGAAAAGCATCGCAAATTGTTTGCATTTCACCTTCGTAATATTTATAGTTTTGCCGTCAATTGTTTTAAATAAGTCATTGACCGAAAAGTTTGGTTTTTCACCGGCTGTTTTCAGTGTATTATCTTTTCTCATAGCACTCTTCGTGGCCTGCACTACGCCTTGAAAGGTTACAAAATCTACCTTTATGGTATATTTGTCTACAAATTGTTGATAGGTGAGGAATTTTCCTTCCTTGTCACACAGGTCGTGAATGAGCACCACACCTTTATCGAACCATTCCTTGTAAAAAATGCTTTTGCCGTTAATCAGAATATTTTTGTTGTTCCAAATGACATATTCGGCGTTGTCTGCTTTTAGGATTTCTGTGGCATGCAGTAACATTTTCTTATAAAATGTGGGCAGCCAACCCAGTTTGTCGATATCGTAGTTACACCTAAGCAAAAAAAGCAACCCACCCATAGAGTTGAAATATCTATTGAGTATGTCATTCCAGCCCACCCCTTGAAGGATTCGTTTCAACCAGGTCAGTTTTAACGCTTTACTTTGTGATTCAACATCTATGGCATTTAGACCACTTTCCTCCGGACCGTTAATCAATACCAAGTGTTTTACTTTAGGGGGTTTATAGTTCCAGACAAATTTGTTTAATTCAGATTGGATTTTAGAAATTCTGTTCTCTTCGATATGTAGCATTGTCATATAATAAATTAGGTTGGAGATACCAAAGTTTTTTGCCACCAGTATTTTCCCGCACAAACTTAGGTCTCTTTGAGACCATTCGTGGAGGACATTAGTCATTTTTTTAATTTTTGAGTCAACATTCTTTTTTAGTTTTTCTTCATTATTCGTTCCCACATGTACACCTAGAAGTTCGAAGGTATCAGTCTCTACCTTCATACCCGCGATTGTAGTTCTTTTGTATCTCCACGGGCCTAACCAGTAAAGAACAGACTTATCAATATTTAGCTTCAGACCAGAAAAACCCGAGAACGCTCGTATAGTTTCTATTAGTTTTAAGACAGAACGCGTATTTCTAAGCGAGCATGTACAATCATCTGCAAATTGCTTTAGTTTATGTTTCCGGTTTCCTATCTCAAACCCATCTATGTCCTTATCCTGTCTAATCATACCACCCATAATTTCTATACTCAGGAGAAATAGAAAAGACGAGAGCGGACACCCTTGCCTCAGGCCTCTGTGTAATTCGAACCAATCCGTTGTAAAGCCACCGTTGCAAACACAACTGCAAATATTTTTATAGCAGCATTTGACCCAGGAAATAAAGTCTTTACCTAAATTGAACCTTTCTAGTACCGTGAATAGAAAAGGCCATTCAACCGAGTCAAAGGCCTTTTCGAAATCGAGCTGCAATAGTATGCCGGTTTTATTTTGCAGATCGCAGAGTTCAATTAGGTCTTCAATGAATCTGATGTTTTCCCCAATAAATCTACCCTTTATAAATCCTGCTTGATCACTATGAATAACGCTCGGAATATGTTTTTCAAGTCTCATCGCCAAACATTTAGTTAGAATTTTATAGTCGGTATTAAGCAAAGAAACAGGCCTCCAGTTCTTTAAGAAACTGTTGTCTTTGCCTTTTTTTTCTAAAAGGGTAATAACGCCTCTTTTTTGTGATGTCGAGAGCTCCCCTTTACGTTTGCTAAAATTTAGTGCCTCAACTAGTTTCGGCCCCAAAATATCCCAGAATTCCTTGTAAAATTCTGGTGTCAGCCCATCGCATCCCGGTGATTTGTTTGGTTTGAAGCGGCAAAGGGCTTCAAAACATTCAGCCACTGTGATATCTCCTTCACAGCTTCGTTTTTGAGCTTCAGTGAAGGGTTTAATTTCTCCTGCTTCAAGAACCTTTTTTCTAATATCGTTACCCTCAAGATGGACAGAGGAGGCATACAGTGCTGAATAAAATTTGTGTATTTCTTCAAGGATAGAGTTTGGCTCCGTAACTTCGAGACTTTCGCACATAAGTCTGGAGATAGTCTTTTTCTCAAAAATAATTTTTGCCTTATTATAAAAGTAAGGCGTGCTCCTTTCGTTCTCTTCTATATATTGTACTCGTGATCGCAACCATGCCCCTCGGGCTTTCTCTTCGTTAAGCTTTTCTAGCTCTTCCTTACATTCAGCAAAAGAAATAATTTCCGCCTCTGTAGCCTTATCAGAGCATATCTTTTTATCAATATCTTCTAGTAGCTTCATGAGCCCCGTTTCTTTTTTTCTACGTTTTTTTGCCCTATTTTTGCAATACACAATCGAAAACTCAACAATTTTGTGTTTTAACCAGTCAAATCTTAAAGCTATATCAGCTATTGTTTCTGCTGCCTTCCATTCACGATCTATTATTTCCCTCATTTGTTCATTGTATACAGGTTCTTTTAGAACAGACGAATTTAGTTTGAAAAAACCTGGTCCGCGAGTTACCCTATCTAGAACAATCTCTAGTTCTATTAATGAGTGATCGCTAAAGAGCCCGGGCAATATTCGAGCAGATTTCACTTTGTCGGCCCATTTATTCTGTAGCAAAAAATAGTCTAATCTACATTTGATGTTTGGGGAACTTTGAGACCACGTATACCGTTGCGTAGATTGATTTCGCACCCGCCAGATGTCTACCAAATTACAATCTGCTATGATGTCAATGAGTTCAGAGCGACTTTTTTTATTTGAATCGCTAATTTCACCCTTTTTATCTAAGGCTGGTGCCAGGACTATATTGAAATCCCCTCCTAATATAAGCAAGTCACCAAAGTCTATTTCATTCAAAATTTCACGTAGCTTGATCAAGAAGGGAATTCTCTCTGTTTCCGAGTTGGGACCATAAATATTTATAAGGGTTATACACGTTCCAAATCTTGAAAATTTAAGGACTTGGATACGCCCCGATAATGGTTTACTGTGGGAAATGATTTCCCAGTTTTTGCTGAGTAAAATTACCTGCCCTGCGCTACGTGTACTTCCTTGGTTTATATACAACATACCTTCACCCCAGTCTTCCTTCCAGTTTTTCATATCTCCTTCAAGGGCATGAGCCTCTTGAATGAGGTATATATCTGACTTTCTTTCCCTTAAGAAAGACATGACAGCAATTCTTTTCCCTAAGTCCCGCAAACCTCTGACGTTAAAGGATACTAATTTTAAACCGTTCATTTTGATCTTCAACAACGACATGTGCCAAACCGAAGCCTACCAACCGTCCTGCATGAAAAACAAGCAACCAAAAACAACCAACAATAACAACACATAAACGCACAGACACATGGGTATAAGCACATACACATAGAATTACTCTAAACAGCACAGTGAAGAACGTGTATCGTAAAGGACGCGTGTATTTTTCGTGCACAGCAATCGTGCATGTATATAAGGGACGGAAATAGAGCATTTATTCTTAGATACTTTGAAATTTTCCACGAGAAGATAATTGTATAGATGTTACGAGTAAAGCAGCGGAATAGTGGTATAGAAGAGAGTGGGTACAACTGTTTTATGGGACTCATCTGGGTAGGTTCATTGCTTTTGAGTAAGCGTTTTATGGGCGGGTATGATATTGTTATCACAGGAGTGATACGTCAGAGGCCACGAGCAATATAAAACCATAAGTTCGAAAATAGTAAGTCACACCTTTGGCTTCATAAGGCTCCAACCGTGGCCTTTCACACACATGTTTCATATTTCTTCTGTCACCACTCGTAGTACTCCATATACCGTCATATTATACACATGAAATAATTCTGACGGCACCCCAAACACATCGACATAATACATGGAGCACCATATATACTGCTTTGAATTCGATTCACAACTTCAAACAATTATGTTTGCAAGCAATACACGCATTACAGTGTATATTTTGGTTCATTCCATGACCAACACCACAATTTTAAAAACAAAATGTGCTGTGAAATACAATTATAGGCAATTGATGTGTTTATTTTTGATTCGTGGCTCTCGGGTTGGTTCTATTGCAAGTTGGTCAGGGACGTTTTGAACTCCCCCTTCCCCTCAGTTGTAGATGGGCTACAGGAAATACACAATGCACCATACAGTTGACTATGCAGGACCACGAGCTTTTTGTTACACAGAGTTGTGGATGAACATTGATCCCGCCAGTTGTTTAGAACTCTGGTACCCACGCTTATTCCAATTCTGCCATTTTTCTGATGGGAGTTACATCTTTGACTGCTTTTACAAGTGATCATTTACATTTGGTTTTGTATCGCCCTATAATGGTCTTTCACATGCAGCGCCTGCTTTTGTGTATTCCCACCCATAACATGCCTTATATGGCCATATTGAACGGCTGAAACCAGTTACCCCCAAATGTAATCAACACCTTGGTGGAACAACACGTAAAATACATTGAGCTGAACACACAAGACTGACAACAACGCGGGTCACAAGCATAACGCTTTCGGCAATTTTTATTTTGTTTTGCCCTACCCGCCTCTCAACTGGACTGCTTGTTGATTTCATGTGTGATGAAAAGGCCAGAAGTGTGAGATTTTTGTACATTTGTAAATAAATTTCATGTGTGATAAATAAAGCCTGAATCGTGAGATTTTTTTATTTTTTACTCCCGTGCTTCCATTAAGTACAACAAGTACAAAAAATAAGGGTTTACAATTTTCGAAATTTAGACGAAACGTCACAACTTGCATATTTAGACGAAACGTCGTTAGACGGAACGTCGCGGATTTGCAAACATCATGTATACACACAATCACATTTCTGCCAAGGAAAGCTGATGTTGGACTTGTGTGGCCTCAGGGTTTCAGGCAATATTTTCTGCAAGTTCCTTCAGCTATTGTACAGTAATGAAATATATATCAAATTAATGGATAATTAAGAGCACATGGCTCGCAAATGGCAGCGAATATAGATATATAACCTGTTACCTATTCTTCTGGGGTTCATTTGAGGTGAGTTAAGGTAATACAAGAAAGGCAGCTGTGAAAGACTGAAAGTAAGTTTAAAAGAGAAATATTAGGTTGTTGATCATAGTTTTATACAGATCTGTGTGAGCTGCGTGTGCATGTGCGTCTTGTTCGTGTGAGTGCCTTTTTATCTATAACATTATGTGCTTAGCATGTGTGACATGTATGAAAACTGTCTAAGATAGTTTTATCTTTCACAGCTAGTCCATTAGATAAAGAATCCAACAAATGCTACTGGTAAGTAAAACACAACAGTGACTTCAAGTTTTTATGGTCAGTTAGGTTAAACATAGAAATCAAATGATCTTATGGACAAATGTGATGTGCAACAGATTTGACCTCATGACAGTAGTTGCCATTTAATAAATAAAAACACTATGACAATGGTTTCTTAGTAATTCTGTTATATCTTAGAAGATGAAAGCTGTAATTGTCGGTCTGGTTGTGGGATTGATATCTGGCCACACTTGGGCTCAGACATGTCCAGCTCCCGCTGCAAGTGCGTGAATTAAAGCGTCTCTCTTTCCTAATTTACATTTAAGCGTTTGCTATGTTATAATGCCAATAACGGTAAATTTTACCGTCTAAGTAGCTGCCTCTTTATACGGTGATTAGAATATAATTGTTTTTACTATGTGACATCAATGCCATGTCAGGCACTGGGGCACTGATGTACTTGAATGTTTGGTAGTACCCGCCTGTGCTGCTGCAAGTACTTTGACGGAGGATGATCTTGAGATAGAGCTGCGACCGGTAAGCGGCAATGACGTTATTCTAGACCCAGAAGCGACTGAAGACATTCAGGAAGGTATTTTGTACTTTGATAGTCTACTTATATATGCATTTATATATAGCTCTGAAATATTTGCACCCTTCTTAAAATATCCGCGTCCATTTTGAAATATATCCTGATATTATTAAACAATTGAAGGTTATTTTAACACAAATTACACTTATTTATCTAACGAACGTTTTAACAATTATCGAGATAGCGACACCTTAATAAACTTATGTTAGCGAAAAATAATAATTGTATAAAACTGTAAAATGACTACTCATAGGGCACGCTTTGCTTATGCGTCTGTGGTTGTTGGAACCCAGGGAACATAAGATTAAGCAACTCCAGGTCTTGCTATAATGCTAACCTCAGTATATATTTATGTTATGTTTCCAGGATAATACTTCGGGAATTGAGTGAGCTTTTCGAGCTATAATTCAAACGAGACCTGAAACTTATTCTTCATTTTTTCAAAAAAATTAAAAGCCGAAAAGGTTTATGCCGTTATGTTTATAATTCTTTTATTTAAAACTCTAAAGGTGACAGAATTTTTATCAAATACAAACCATCCGGAACAGCAGTTGACTGGACGCTTAGCTGTCATTCGGTTCGAATTCAAAATGCAAAGGAAGTGATTTGGAAAGTTACAGACCCATCGGGGGAAATAGCAGAGAAAAGGGTAATTAAGTAGTTATTTAGCAAACTTACATATACTTACATAGGTACTTGGTTGCAGTTACTATATATATCTTTACTGTACCAATACGCGCGAGTTCTTTGTTTGCTTAATATGCTGACATTTTCATAAATTTAGTGAGTGAATATTTTCTTACTTGTGGTTGTTATTCATTTGGGAATTTTCCCGGACAAACATTCGCACTACAATATGTATCGGAAATCGAGTCCGAAAGTAGCTATATATATATGAGCATGTGATATATGCTAATATATGTATATTATATATGATACCTACATATGAGCACACCAAATCAGTAAGAATAAATAATTGAAAAAGAAAAGTTCTCAAGGGACTGAAATTAAAGTTTGACAGTGCTTGGATGTTAAACGCTAAAGTAAAAATGCAAATAACCAGTTTAAGTATTGCTGAGTAACTGTATTTAAAATGATGGAGAATATTGATCAATCACGCAGCATATATATATATATATATATATATATATATATATATATATATATATATATATATATATATATATATATATATATATATAAATAATAATAAAATAAAAAAATAATGTGCTTATTTCGTTATTATTGGCCACATTGTTAAAATCATGCAATTCACTTTTTAACATTTGTGTTGACAGATATTTCTCGGTGCAGAGAACACAGGATGGACCACGGTGACACTCTTTGGTCTGCCAGATGACACAGAGAAAATCAAGTTCTATTTGAAGGAAAACAACTTCGGGGACCAGCTGCGAGTGAAAAATTGGGACTTTTCAGGTTGTGAGATATAATTCAGAAAGCACATACATGATATCTATTTATACAGAGAAAAATTATTTGGGGTTGATGTTTACAAATGATTTTAATAAGATTATTGATTTGAATAAGAAAGGGATCGTGTGATACTGTAAAATTGAAAACATTAAAATATATTTTCTGATGAAATAACTAAATATTTTAAATGAGAACATTATGGAGTCGCAAGTATGGCGAATATTTACTGACGTCAGAAAGTGTTCTGGGATAAACTCGCAATGTTATATGTTATCATATAAATTTACGTAAAACAACTTAATTTTATAATAGATTTTAATAAAATCTATCGAAGAAATTGCTAGTCTTTCCTTTATGTCCATAATATAACCTTTAACATAGAAACTACTAAGCAGCGAATGATACCAGCCATGAACTGTTGAATTGGTACCCTAAGCCAACAATAGAGGTTTTCAGGAAATTACCTTCTTCCGTACCTGCGCTGCAGCACAACATTCTGTATATGCCAGCAGCATTTTATTTAACTGAGTTTACTTACTAACACTTGACAAGCCTTTGGCTTGCAAGGGCTATATGAATTTGTGTGTGGTATCTTTTTTCTTGACAGTGATCGCATTTCCTGTGTCATCTCCTCCACTGGCACTACGGGGTCTAGGACCACGAAACTTGGGACTTACGTAGAGCTTGATATGAACATGTGCATGACACGTTTTATTTTCGCCTTCGGGTTCGTTTTCTTGTTTAAAGCGCCATGTGAAAAGAGTGTATTTTTTGCAAGTAAATACACAGCACAGAACATAGAGGCTCAGCTTTGTGCGAGCTCTCACTGCGTAAATAGATAACACGGCGTATGCCTGAACAGTCACTAAAACCTTAAGTCAGCAAGAACCAAACACTACTCGACTTATAAGACGTATTCAAGCTGTGTTGTTTGCAATATATTATTCAAGAAATAACCCATTGAAGGAAGTATTTTTGCGTTTTAATTTTTGTCAAGTGTTAAACATTTCGCTAACGAAATGAGGTTCTAGTTCGGATTCTGAAGTTCACGTAGGTGAACATTTTTACCCATATGTTTGAAACGTAGAAATAATCGCATAATTTGTCGTGTTGAAGAATTTTTTCAGAGTTTGTCACGAGCAACAGCTTTTATAAAAATTGAACAAAACTTAAAGACGTTTTCATAATTTATTCACGTAAGAAATACGTGGTCAAGTACAATACATTAAATACTTAAACTCTACACGTAAAATGCAGCCCGCTGCTTTTATCACATGTATTTTTATCACATATTTTTTATCACATATTTTTTACTTTTCTTACTTACATCAATTTTAAACAAAAACTTCGACAACAACCGAGTTTTGCATCACGCCCGAAATAAACATCATCAGAAATAGTCAATTGCAACCTCTCGGTAAAATCACCTGAAAATTAAGACATCTATGAATTAAGGCCACTTTTCTATAACCCCGTTGTTGACTGCTTCTGTTTTAGAAAGAATTCTAAAACAAGGCCAGCTCTCTCTGAATTAAAGCCTCTTTTTGGTTGGTTCCAATGTGGCTCTTAATAGGTGTCCATGTTAGCTGAAAGAGGGTCCACTACACAAGCTACGTAAGGTTATCCGAGAACTAAGAAGCTTAAATTAAAGAAGAAATTTGACCATTTATAAACATTTTTCTGAAAATATGCAGGTTTTGTTCACCCCTACCCGAAAACAATAAGCTATTTTAAAGGATAACAGTGGGCGTATGAAGTTCTCTCGTCAAAGCCCCCCATTCTTTCGTTATCCAGTAACACAGAACATTGTATGAAGAACAGTTTCATGAGAAGTGTTCAGTAGTAGGCATGGCAAAAAACTAATAAAGTGGGTTTCGGTTGTGACCAAAAGCAACATCTAAAATACGTTGTTTATCCAACGTCTTTTCAACGCTGTGTGAAACTCGTTGGTTAGACATTGAAGTGTGGTACAATCTGTTACATACAAATAACAACCAGATTCCATGTTGCAGTTTGATAGGGTAGACATCGCAACCTAAAGTCGACGCTGGATCGACGTCGGAATGTTTACTGGGAATCGAATTGAAGATACAACAATATATTTGAGAACGTACGGCAGGAAGAAACTCAATTTTCACCTGCAATATGTGCTCTTTTTGCTGGGAAAATAATT
The DNA here is from genome assembly GCA_949752745.1 of Protula sp. h YS-2021. Taxonomy (NCBI): domain Eukaryota; kingdom Metazoa; phylum Annelida; class Polychaeta; order Sabellida; family Serpulidae; genus Protula; species Protula sp. h YS-2021. Next base: position 54,162,763 of record OX457028.1, read on the forward strand.
ACAAAATACGGCCATATACACAAATAGAGAAGGTGCCCCGATGCTTAGACATAAAATACTTAAACATTGATAAAGGCAGTCCGGAGCGAGAAATAACAAATCGGCAAATAACAGCGAAGATATCGCTCTTCGCCGCTTTGGCCTTCTGTATTTCAACGTTAACACCCATCAAAAATATTAATATTGCGCAGATAAAATAAACAGTTCTTTTTTCTTAAAAAATGCGACTATTTGTTTTCAGACGTGCTGAAAAAAATCCTCAGCCTATTTTCACCTCTTTCTCTCCTCCCTAATGATAAAGGCAACAATAAAATATTAACATTAAAAAAATTATACAAATTGAGTATTAATTCAGAGTCTTCGTCACGTACAATAAACCTTATTGCACTAACAGACAGAAAACACAGCAGATGAGAGCCGACAGAATGCTTCGCGCGGCGTACGCAGGCCCTGTGGCTCCGTTACACGCATCCAGATCCTGGCAGCAGTACGTATTGGTGGTGATACCGAAGGCACTGTAGCTCTCCTCCTCACACGAGTCCACACAGCTGCGAGTGATCGTCACAGTGCCTTCCTCCTCCCGTATTTCTTTCTGTAACCGTGACGTTTTTTGGGGGTAAAACATTTCGTAACAATATCCGCCGTCTTCCCCGCACTTGGTATTATATGCGTGGCCCCCGCTCCCCCCGCCCCACCCTCCAGTGATTCAGCAAACACTCGGCCATAACAAGCAAGGTTTGTGTGTGTGTATGTGGCTCAAGTGCGTGTGTGCGTATACGGCTCAAATGTGTGTATGCGTCTAGTTTTCTCTCCTCGATTACAGTCACCTGCTAGTCTTTCTCAACAGTGTATAATTGGGCACATACACAATTATGCTTGTTTTTTTAAACTGACAGTTCACACTGAAGGGACGAAATGAACAGTTTGCTCGAGGGTATTTTTGAAACGTGCTGTTTATTTCCTGCTTTAAAGGTTCATGAACACAAATGGTGACTGATATGTAAGTGAGTCATCTCCCTTCCTCCGAGGGCTATATCTATATAAATCTTGCAGTAAATCTACCCAGTAAACATTGCGCCGTTCCATGGGCGTTTTACAGACATCTTAACCGACGTCGGATCAATGTCGGAGTATGGTTGATTACTGAAGTCGAAACAAGCTCCCGACGTTGTGAAAAGGTTGCAAATGGACGTTGAAAGAGCGACTTTTTCCCAACTTCGTATAGACGGCGGGAGACCGGTCTTTATAGATAAATATTAATACAGAGTCACCATCTGGACAATGGCAATAATAAGGTATTGTGGTCACCCCTGCGTCAAAGTGCTCCCAAACTTGGGTCATCCGGTAGCGCAGGATATGGAGAAGTCAGGTTTGACAAATATTTTTCAAATGTAGGCATAAAAAACTTGCTCTTATGAGATTCCCATATGTTAGGTCCGCATTTTGATCTATTTTCGGCTATTGTTATGATTACAATTTCCGGTGAGTTCTTAAATGATGAGGATGTTTGTGGCCCTAAAATCTATACAAAGTCGATTTATTTCGATATCTATAAAACGCTGATTTTCCGGCATCTATTCAAAGCTGGACCAAAGACGTTTGTTAAGCGTCGGAGAAAGCAACGTCTAAACAATATTGCTTATCCGACGTCTATTCGATTTTGTGTCAGAGACGTTGATTAGATGTTGATCTGTGTTCGAGAACAACCACAACCAAATTAAAACGAGATTTAATGGCGCCTTTTGACCGGGTCGAAGTCGCAACCTCAACTCGACGTTGGCATTGATATGGGAATATTTACTGGGTAGATCTAGTCCCTTCTCTGAATACACAGTCTGTACAGCATACACTTTGAACAGAATAAGTTACAATAGTTCACAGGCGCGTTCTTCCAAAATGCCCAGGATGCGATTCCACACATTTTCCGAACTTTTACAACCATTTCACTGTTAGCAGTATTGGCTTTTAGTCAAACAACAGTCAGTTTGAACTACCATGGATTCTGGATTATGAACTCAAAGTTTCAACTTCTTTGCTTGATCCACAGTACTTGGATACTAAAGTAGAATTCTTCTAGTTAGGACCTAATTAAGTCTTCCACGAGGCACTTCAAATGCACTTTCTTATATTAAAAATCGAATGCTTCATACAGCGTTAAGTGCAAATATGTTCATTCCACGGTGTACTTGACACTTAATGCTTGCATGAGTACACTGACCTCACAGTACTTGCTGCAGTACACGGTACTGAGCGATGCCTTGTTGGATTCCCAGAAGCCAGTGTCAGGGCACGTGGAATCCTTACCGTCCTCGTCAGAGCACTGCATGCACTCAAACACAGTCTGGCTCACGTCATCTGCACATGACAACACATCCATTAATATATTTTTAACGTCCCCCCTCACCCGACATGCAAAACCGAACACGCACCAAAAAATATCATTCTTGTGAAAAGACCTCACTTTAGATAAAAAATCCTAAACTCTTGAAATCATTGCTTTCCACTTCATTCAACACGCCATCATACATTATTTTGGCCGTATCGCACCCTTAACACTTCTAAAGTTCAAAAGGAGTTCTTTCGATTTGCATAGGCAGTCAAATTCCTACACAGATGCGAGGAGTTGTGACGTGTGTGAAACGTTCTTTGTATAATGGAGACCTTTCGCAAAACGCAAAAACTTCTTTTTTACCTCCCATTTTACGTGCCGTATGCAAAATGAAACGTGTCTGTTATTTTCCCCAAAAATTCCCCATTGTGTTCTCATAATTGCTTTGTCAAATAATTAGGTCTATTCACAAGAGGCAAATGTATTACTTCACAGGCAAGGGAAAGTCCTAATTAAATAGCTTCCTTAAAGTTTAGAGCTTCCTTTTACCAGTGAAGCGATACATTTTAAAGAGATTAAACATACAATTCGGGACACGGTTGTGGAAATTTTAACCCGTTCTGTATTGCACAATAACATAGAGATATCACACCCTTGGAAACTATGCTCAAAATTTCACAGCAATACGCAGTTTTCCACAATAACGAGCCTTTGATCAACGTTGGATAGACACCACTACCCAACGGCGGGTTATGGTTTATTATGGCAGTTAAGCAACGTCTACCTCCAGACGTTGGAAAGACATCAATTATCCGACGTTTGCTCAACGTTGCGAAAATGTTTCAAATGAAATTCGGAACAGTGAAGTTGGAACAGCGAGTCAGGAGAGCGATAATGTATGGCATTAATGTCTGGAAAATATTAATCTAGAACCGTCATATGGATAGCGATAATCATGTCATGGTCACCCCTTCAAACAAATGAGCGATTAAAACATGAAATTGTGGTTTGGTTGTGGCCCCGGCGTACGTTTATACAACGCCAGTTCTTTGACATCTATACAACATCGATTTTCCCACATCTATTTACACCGAAGAAAGTGGAGTTTTGGCTGCTGCAAAAAGCAGTATCTAAACCATGTGACTTTTCCAGCGTCTATTCAACGTTGTGTCAAAAACATTGATCAGACGTTGCTCTGTGGCCGACGAATTGCAGCCACATTACAACCAGAAATAATGTGCCTCAACCTCAAATCGACGTTGGATCGACGTCGGAATGCTTACTGGGAAGGTGAACAGTAAGAGACAAACTCAAGCAATGTTACGCGTCGATGAACGCTGTTACACACCCTATTAAAACCACATGAGCCGGAGGACTGATCCGCAAACTCTCCAACAGTTTATTGGACTCATAGCACAAGCCTGAAAGGCGAACTGTGCGCAAGGCTAAAACTCGACTTGTTTCGAAGGATAAAGGAAAGTGTCAGTTGGTAAAAAACGCCAAAGGCGAAAATCAATCCTTTTTGGCAAATCAGGAGAAAAGTCCCCCCTTCCCCCCTGATTTTTGTCACACCCGGAGAAAATCTCCCAACGTAAACACATGCATTATACGTAGAGACCCTCCTCCTTCATGGGACTTCATTTATGTACGCAAATATTTACTCATTAAAGTTATATCTTCTGAGAAATTCAGTTAAATCATCTTAAAGGTCACCTACTGTGGGCACTTTCGGTACATCCAGAGTTCTGTGAGGTTTTAAAAATAATCAACTTGAAAGAATGCATAAAGCCAAAAGTTAGCCGGAAAATTTGGAAAGTTATTCAACTATTAATCTACTGTATTATATGCTTTAGAGGAATCCACACTATGTAGAGACAGAGTGAGAGAGTGAGTGAGAGAGAGAGCGAGAGAGAGAGAGAGAGAGAGAGAGAGAGAGAGGCGGTATATTGGTCTAAAAATGAAAACCTGAATGCTGTAAATTTTGTTAGTTTTTTTTCTCGCAAGCATTAAAATGGCATCGCGACATTTCCTCTTGTCGCGCAACACATATATTTTACATATTCCCAGTAAGCACAGAAAATTTTCCCATGTGGGATACGTATGGGTTTTAATTGGGATTTGCATGGGAAGGTGGGAAAGGGGAAAACCCATATTAATCCCGTGGAGAAAGGAGCCATTTCTGGGTGGGAAATGCCTGGGTTTTCCCACCCTGGGAAACCCCCTGTAAAATACACATGAAATATGTATGGGAATGCCCATGTAAATCCCACCCGGGTAAACCCAGGTGGATCCCAACTGGGAAATGCATGGATTATGCGTGGGAATTCCGACCATGGATTTTACCTCGATTTTTGTCTCATTCCCATGCAAATCCCTGCATGGGATTCACGTGGGAAGGCCAAAAATAACCCTGGGTTTTACATGGGTTTTACTTGGGTGTGCTTACCGGGTTGTAGTTACTATTCATTCACGCTCTTCCACTCCGTCATAATTTTAGCGCAATATAATTCAACGTAAAGTTTGCCTTTTAAGAACATCTGTGAACATGCACGAGTATGATTGTTGGATATCACACCTTTTCGGAAAGATTTCTTATTTTTTTGGAACGCGAAAGAGTTAATTACGAGGCGCGTAAAATCAATGCATGCAAATTCTGTTATTTAGTTTCAGAATAATGAAAAACAAGTGCGGGAAATGGTAATGACCTGGATGAAATAATTAAATAGTGATTTGAGAAAAAATTAAACATTTTCTGGTGTCTTATGGTCACATACAGACACGCATCGTGAAAACTCCGAACACGCTTCTTCACACACGAACGCGCCTCGTTAAACACGGAAACTCATCGTGAAGTAGCGACACGCATCGTCACATACGAACACACATCGTTAAATACGTAAAACACTCACAGACACGCACATATATGCACAGTTAAGCACGGGTGCCCGTCATGTCAAAGACACCCACCAGTTGGTACGAACACCCACTATTCCCCATAGACACCCATCATCTCACACGAACACCCATCATCTCCCAAGAACACCAACCATCTCACAAGAACGCCCACATCTCACAAGAACACCCACCATCTCCCAAGAACACCCAGCATCTCGCAAGAACGCCCACCATCTCACACTAACACCCATCATCTCAAAAGAACACCCATCATCTTACAAGAACACCAACAATCTCACAAGAACACCCACCATCTTACAAAAACACCCACCATCTCACAAGAACACCAACCATCTAACACCAACCATCTCACAAGAACGCCAACCATCTCACACGAACACCCATCATCTCGCAAGAACGCCCACCATCTCGCAAGAACACCCACCATCTCGCACGAACACCCACCATCTCACAAGAACACCCACCATCTCACAAGAACGCCCACCATCTCACAAGAACACCCACCATTTCCCAAGAACACCCAGCATCTCGCAAGAACGCCCACCATCTCACACTAACACCCATCATCTCAAAAGAACACCCATCATCTTACAAGAACACCAACCATCTCACAAGAACACCAACCATCTAACATAAACCATCTCACAAGAACGCCAACCATCTCACACGAACACCCATCATCTCGCAAGAACACCCACCATCTCGCAAGAACACCCACCATCTCGCAAGAACACCCACCATCTCGCAAGAACACCCACCATCTCACAAGAACACCCACCATCTCAGAAGAACACCCACCATCTCACACGAACACCCATCATCTCACAAGAACACCCACCATTTCACGCTGGCATTCACCATTGCAACCTTTCACGAACGCTAACCACCTCTGACGAATACGCACCGTTGCACTTTCCATTATTACAGCAGGCTACTATATATGCCTGGTCGCCCACGCTGTAACTCGTGTCGTAACACACGGGTGACGAATAACAACCACGGATCACCTCAAAATCCTCCCCAGAACTAGACCGGCTTATCTGCGTCTGTGAACAAAACATACAATATTAAATACCAGTTTTTTTTTCAACATCGCATAATATGTTTATGCATTTAAGATAAGCTGAAAAAATTGGACGCATATTCATATAAAAAGAGATGGACGGCATGAAAGCCACAAAAAAGTGGGCTCATATTTTTTTCTTGATATGGACAATGGAGGGGGAGGCAGTTTCGGTTTCGGTTTATTACTTTCTCTCAGTCTAAGCAACATCGTCCTTTGAGTCTTTACAATGTCCCTTTTCACCATATGTCCATCGCCACTCCCCAGATATTTTTTTGGCATTAGCACCAGGGAACCAGGTGTCGTTTCGACTTTCACATTCAACTAAATTGTAACGTTAATCCGGTATTTAGAGCAACGTCAATAAAACATATCTAAACGTCTCATGTTTACTGACTTGTCTAACATTCATTATAATAAGCAAACAAATAAACGACCATCCTTAAATTACCTTCCTAACCCCCCCCCCCAGCCCCCCCCCCACCCCCCCTTCCTCAGTACGCAAATCAGTGACAATAACCATTCGTTATAACACAAACCTATGCAAAGCGCCCGACCACCCTCTCCCCCATTCGCGCATAGTGCTCAATGTCCGGCCCCTAAGCAGGCTTACATAGCAGTCATTGCTGCAGCTCACAGTGCTGCTAATCTTGTCCTTGTCCATCTTAAGCCCGCAGCCGTCGTTGTTGCTATAGCGACAGGAGTAACATTCTCGGCCATGGCAACCAGCTGTAAGCAATGATACCGATCATTGAAAACGTAAGTAAAGCTGATTAACATATTATACAGGTGACAGGTGAAAAATAACGACTAATGTTTGTGAGCAGTTATCGATAATATCGTTAATCAGTTAACTTATGCAGCTTATGTAGCTTAATGCGTAACGAATTTGCTAGTTTTGTAACCAACAACCTCGGGGATAAGGACCACCCGCAAAAAAATGCCACGGCTGATAACACCATTTTTTGAAGTCATGTTCTAATCTTTCACCCCTGACCAACTCCCCCTCCCACGTCATTGAGGAGAACACAAGGAATAAAGCTATCCCTGAATTAAAACGAGGTCTATCCGCTTTTGACCAGTAATGGAAGTGGTTTGCGGTTCGGGAAAAAAATTAAAAATACCCCACGCCTTGATAATAAGGAACTTGTTGACTTTTTTCATTTCATTATTTTTAGCATAATATTAATTTTAAAATTGTATACAAAGTGTTTCGAATCGCAGAGAAAGGAGTTCTACTTCTGAAATAAAGTATCGGGGTCAAAATCTTCCTGTTTCCAAACGCAATTAATCGACTAAACTTTCACTGCAGATCGTTGACACTTTAATGGGACTTTTTATCGGTTTGACACAAAAAAATTAAATAATAATAATAATAATAATAATAATAATAATAATAATAATAATAATAATAATAAACAATCAACAAAGGTTTAATTTCTATGATGGATGACATCGTCATTTCTTTACATGAAGGGCTACATTTATGATAATTTATGGTGAAAACATTTTAAAGCACAATAGCAGATTTTTTCTTACCCACGAAAAAAGAAATCACTACAAAATATCCAAGAAAAGTTTTTCCATAATCCTTCCTCATTTTAAAAGCTTTCATTTCCTCAAGATATTCAAAATTCTGTGGGCCAATATGTTTACATATTACCGTTCTGATTTCATATTGGTCATAATATGCACATGTAAATATTCTTAGGCGAACAACTAGTCAGGGCCAGGATCAAAAGAGACAGCAAGCACAAAATAGCGGCGGAGAAATGGGGGGTGGGGTTGGGGTGGAGGCTTCTTGACAGCTCGATTGTTATGCTTAAAAATAGTAACAAGCTATGTGGTAGCTGGGGAGTTGGCATTCTCCCCCCTCTGAAGTTGCCCCTGATTAAGCATGCATTTACTAACCAAATTTGAATCGGCGATATAATAGAAGAGCTTTAGTTGTTTAACGGTATTGATCCACTGATCCAACGTCACAAAAGCTTCTTCTTTGGGACATTGGACAGATCCGGGGAATGAGCAAAACTGACTGGAGTTGACTTGGCCTATCGAATGTTTACCCAATATGTCATATGAAAATGACGGCAGTTTGTGTCAGAACGACTGACTGGGGCAGCGCCATTGTGGTCTGAACTGAATGTTAAGTTTGAGTGATTTGGGGTTTGGGAGCGAGGGGGTCGGACGACAAACGTAGAGTATCCGTAGGGGTTGTCTGCTTGTTTGGAAAAGTCACAGACATATATTCAAGTTCACTGTTTCATGACTTAAAATTGGAGGCTGAAATGCAGAACTGCACACAAGAAAGCAAAGCATTGGAGTCCCAATGTAATCGTGTGACCATATGATAAATTTTCAGTAGAAAGTGAAAAAGAAACGTGTTATTTTAAGTGCATTTTTTGCATATTAAAAAGTCATGTTGCGATTGTTACAGTTCTATGCTTATCGAAAGATATATACATGTATTCAATATATTCCAAGTAAAAAAAGGCATGATATCATGTTGATACTGGTCAGAATCTAATATTTTGTGTAGGGTGGGGTTACATGAATGGATTCGTCTGTAAGCAAAAAGAAGGCTAAAGTTAGTTCTCAGATATGCTTCCGTGAATGTGTGGGCCATAGTTTAGCGAGGATGTTGACCAAAAAAATATTATTTTACTTAGACTTTACATAATATGCGAAATATAAGATTATTGTACTCTGGATTCCTTCCACATTGCAGCTACTTTCTATCCATTAGAGGGCTAGCCATAATGTATGTACTTTTGGCGGAGGCGGGGTTGTTTGGTGTGAAGAAGAATTCAGCAGCAGCCTCAATGACTGCTCGTTAACTGAAATAAGGGTGTGAGAAATAATGGTAAACTGGAGGGAGATCGGAGCCGAATGGGGTGTCCGGGGGGGGGGGGGCGGCGCTTGATGTAGAAAGTTGGGGTGCAAGGCAGAATGAATGGCTAGAACAATGATTGAATCGAACCGATCGCTGTTAAAATTTAGTTAGATTCTAAAAAGAATCGTTTTTAGCCATATTCGAACACATGCTGGCCTCAGGTAAAACAAAATGGTAGGGGGAGGGGGACAGTATTGGTTTACCATTTATATACATTGAGATCAATTTTAGAGTGCCGCCCTACCACCAAAAGTAAAATGGGTGCCATACCAATATTTTTTCGGTGAAAAGTTGGTCAAATGATCGTTTTCCTTATAAAGACGTTGGTCAATCGACCAGTGGTCAATTGTCTGTTGGTCAAATAACCGTTGTCAATCAACCGTTGGTCAAATGGCCTGTACCTAAGTAAAACTGCTTTGTTTCATGCTTAAATTTTCGAATAAAAGATACCTGACCACTGATAAACAGAAAATTTCAGGATTATTTTTCACGTTTTAATCAAAATTATCAATTTTCGTAACTAACAAATGACCACTAACAACCCCCCTCCCACACTCTACCAAAGCTTAATCTTTTACTTCACCAAAGCTTCGAATTCGCTTATCTCCAGACTTAGGTGGGTTTCGCTTCCGGAAAATACTTTCCACACAATAAAAACAAAATTTTTCGCAGAAGTTCGAATAGTTTCATTACGCCATCCATCCATCCAACAACTACTCAAACTGAGGGGATGCTTAAGTGTTACGTCACTCGTAAAAGACACAAGTTATGTTTTTTTGCACTTGTAACTTTGGTCCCGTAGATGTAAAGTTTCAAAGCAGTATGTCCTGGCAAGTATGCCTCTTCTCCACCACAAGAAGCTACACAGTCGAGAATCAACAACTGGTTTACAGCTCGCACCACCTGGGAGTTGTTAAGTTATTTCAGTCAATGGTTGTGCTTTGACGTCAAGCTTTTTCCAGCAGACTGTGTCACCATTTTTGGCTGATTTTGCTTGAGCTTCTGCGTTCCACAGGACAAGATCAGTATCGCAAGAGCACAGTCTGCATTGCTGGTCTTTGTCCTGGCAAAACTAGGTGCGTTTTGGTGTTTCTAGGCTTTGTAGCACGTTTTCTTCCTTCGGACCGTGGTTGCTATGGTCTATGGCCTGGCGGGCCATGGTTGCCATGGTCTGTACCATCACGCCCTTTGCCTGACGGTGCGAGACAGGAAGTAAAGGGAAATCCCCGCTGGAAGCTTACCTTTTTGTGTGGAATTGTCTAAATTTGTGATTGTTTTAATGCACTTGCTGGAAAGTGCTTGAAATGATGTAATAAATGTCTCAATCTAATTTTAACTGTGTGTTTACTAGTCGCACTGCGTTTACTGGCAGTTATTTCATGGTCTATTTCCTGCTTACTTTTCAGATATGACAGAGGTGAGTGGGCGGTCCTGTCCTACAGAACTGCAGTTTTATGCTCTGCGATGAAACTCAGACTAGCCTGGAGTGCCGCCATTTAACTCATAGAGACTTGAAAGCCACCTATCATTAAAACCATGCCAAGAACGACCGAAGAAGAGAGAGACGCAAAGCTCTCACCCCTCCACTTCGTTTATCAGAATGCATGCCATAAAAAAGCAAGCTAAGATGTCTTAGATCAGTTGTCGACACAGGTACGCGTGGATACAGGGGCTAAATCCGATGTAGCAGTGTCATCGAAAAAAACCCAATAAAGAGTAAGCTTTTCGAGACTAATGCAGAGATGGACATCATGGAGAGGAAGAGGCGTTCGGACCTTAGCAAAAGCAAGGGGCGCGTCCAGTCTGACTTTATCAAGTCGCAAATATCCGAATCAGACGTTCAATTCCAATTTCCCAGTGAACTGGTAGTGGTCACACATAAGACAGGGGGATCAAGTTTCACCACAGCAACCGGACATCTTGGCATACCCATGCAGGAAGCACTGTGCCCATCGCTGGAAGCTTCGCAGTTGACAGTCGTTTTTTGGTGACGCTTTGAAATCAGCCTTCTTGCCGTTTCAGTCACAGACACAACTACAAGAACTGCAGCAGACGGTCCAAGGGCAAGAGGCAAAGACGAAAGCCAAGAACGGCAAAGCGTCCGCTGCGGTTTTTCGTTGTTGATCCCACCCCCTCCCCCATCTTCATGTCAATTAGCTGACCTCCAAGCAGCAAGCCCCTCCGTCACTCGGGCAGTTTCGGATACCAGAACTCGGTTTCACATCCCCCAAAATCAGTACCATATGTATTGTCACCCCACTCCACCCCTCCCCACACAAAACACCTTGCGTCTTTACTATTCTGGTATTCAGTTTATCAGCTAAATTATACATGAAGAAAATCGGCAGACAGAAACATTATCAAAATCCAAAGCAGCATTAGGCTAAAAGTCAAGCGCTGATTGTAGAGTGAAGATTGCTTAATGTTTCTGTCGTGTATTAATAATCAGGAAATGTTAAAGATTTTTTTTTTTTTTTTTTTTTTTTTGCAAATGGAATTTCCTATACAAGGAAACATTCTGTACATATAGAGATAATGAGTAATTCGTTGTCCTTATCATGGAATTTTTAGGCCCATATTCGCGAAATTTTAGATTTAAGCCAAAGCTGAGGTACTTTGCTTAGGCGGTTTAATGAAATCTAAGTGAACGGTCTCAGATCCTGGGAAAATGTTATCAGACTTTTACCACCATCAAGCTAGGGTTGGGTATCGCGGCGCAGTCTGTATCGCGATACGTATCGCGATATTGGCTGTGTATCGCGATACATATCGCGATATTTTGAATTCTTTAAAAGTGAAAAAATACAGCTGTTTTATGGCTTAATTTCCAGGAATTGTAACACACTTACCTACGGCATTGATCAGTTATAGATAATGGCGTTATAATAAATACAAAAAATATGTTGGCAATGGTGGTTTCGGATGCCATCAGTGACATTATTCCCATTACACAAACAGCATATATGTCTAATTTTTAAGAATGTTTGTTTGATTGAGTGTCTAAACTTAAATGTCTGATTGGTATATTTTTAACTTGAAACATCAACAGTTCTGTATTTAAAACTGAAACAACAACACAGCGTCTACTCTGACATTGAATCGCAAAATGCCACATGTTCTTTTTATCAAGTTATCATTCAATTATCCAATAAGTTCATATCCAATACAGCAAAAAATTATCTATGTTCTATCACACTATAATTGGCCCACTTAGTCAGAAATTTACATGAACAAAATATCGTGAAAATATCTCTGAAACGAAAAGCAGCCGAATATGATGTGTAGAATGATGAACAGCAGCATTGTAGATATCACTCGTTAGCACATCACCAAAAAATATTCAATTAAACGTGCAGCGAAAAATATCGAAAAATATCGATATTTCAACATTCGTATCGCGATACGTATCGTGAGAAAACATATCGCGATATATCGCTGTATCGATAAATATCGCCACCCCTACATCAAGCACAGACCTCATAACATTTTTTCTCCCTCAAGGTCGATACCGTGGGATTTATAACGTTCACTTTAAAACCTTCAATATTTTTTTAATATTTTTGATATCACAAACCATCTGCCGCGCTTCGGCATTGTGTGTACCATAATAAAAATAAGTTTGAACAATAAAAATAAGTGAATATTCCCATTTAAAAACTTACCCAGTCAAAGTATACATTGTGGAGATGGACAATGCCGGGTAAACGTCACACCTG